>BSYO01000027.1:2802768-4002768 GCA_033239525.1 Nepenthes gracilis | reverse complement strand
CCAGGCGAGAGTATTATGAGAAAATGGTCAAGGTAACTCAAGAGGTTCATGAGCGAGTCATCTGTGAGCATGCAGAAATTGAGAATGGATTAAAGGGGGCTTCAGAAGGAATTGGAAATGAGAAGAAACTTAAGATGGAGAGTGAGGTGGAGAAAAATGGGATAAGACTCAACCGAGTGCCTCAGCAAGCTGATGTTGACAAAAAATGTAAACATTCTCCTGGTCGGGAAGAAAACAATACAAGACTAAGAGAGGTTTTTGAGAGGGAAGACAAAAAGAAAGAAAAAGAGGCTTGTGAAAGGGAAGATAATGCGGGGATATCAAAAGAAGCTCTTGAAAGGGACGAGATTGAGAAGAGGGCAAAAGAGGCTCATTTGAGGGAAGCAAGTGAGAGAATGAAGGAAGCTTATAAAAGGGAAGAAAATGAGTGGAAACTGAATGAAGCTTGTGCTAGAGAAGAAAATGAGCAGGGAGTAAAAGAGGCTTATGACAGAGAAGAAAATGAGAGAAAAGCAAGGGTTGTTCTTCTGCAGAAAGAGGACAGGGAGAGATCTGAAAAGACATCTGAGTTGGAGGAGATTGGGAAGGGATTTAAGAAAGCTATTGAGGAGGGTGGGAAGAGAATAACTGAAGTTTCTGAAAGAGAAGGATTTGCCATAAAGGGGGCATGGGAAGGAGCACAAAATGAGAAGGATCTTGGGGAGGCAGTTATTTTTCAAGGCAATGATGGGGTTCTCAAACAGGCAGCAGTGCTGGAGGAATGTAAGAATTATGAAGCAGTTTTAGAAGAAGAGAAACAGACTAATAGGCTGGATGATGATCATAAACCTGTGGCTAACAAGAAGGAATCAGAAGAGGTTCACAAGAGATATGATGAGGAGAAATTTAGACAGACTCTTGAGCAGGAAGAAGTCAGTAAGAATCCTATACTGACTTTTGAACTGGAAGAAACTAAGAAGGTACATGAAGATGTTGCTGAAGAGGGAAAACAGAGTGGGGAATACAAAGGTGATTGGCATGGGGCATGTAGTATGAATGAGAAGAATGTAAAGCCTATGCTGACTGAGGTGGCCTGTAGACTTGAAAATCTCCTGAAGCAAGCATATGCATCTCAGGAGGAGACTGCGAATGAGGGGAGTGATGAGATGAGGACTGAACCTTTAAATGGTAAGAAGGATTTGAAAATTGGTAAAACGAATGATGTTCTGATTGATGAAAGGAAAACAGAGCCTATTGCTTCTTCTGATGTTGCTGAAAATGAACAAGAGGAAGACAGAATAGGAGAGGCCTTGAAGTCTGTTCATATAGATGAAAAGAGCTTAAAACCTAATGGAGTTTGTATTGGCAGCAGAGAGATTCTTGCAGAGAGCAAGAATGTCCCTAATCCCAGTTTTATGGAGGAATGTGATTGTGAGCAAGAACAAAGAAGAAAGAAGATCGGGGAGGTTCAGGTTTTATTTGATCAGGAAAAGAACGAGGACAGAACTATGCCAACTCATGAAGTAAATGGGTTCACTGAACACGTAAGACAGGCAGAAGCCATTCAGTCTGTAATTTCAGAGAGAAAAGAAAGCTTTCAGAAAATATCTCAGCTGCCCAACTTTAGTCCAACAGCTGAAAGAAAAGGGAAGGTTATCAGCGCGAATTTTCCTTCAGAAAATGAGAAAATGGGAAGGTCAAAGGATGATAGACAACTAGAGAATGAGCGCCTTAGAAAACTCGAAGAAGAGAGGGAAAGGGAGAGGGAAAGAGAAAAGGATAGGATGGCTGTTGAAATAGCTACCCGTGAAGCTTGTGAAAGAGCATATGCTGAAGCTCGTGAGAGGGCAGGAAGGGCTGCAGTGGAGAGAGCAACAGCTGAAGCACGACAAAGAGCAATGGCCGAGGCCCGGGAAAGATTAGAAAGGGCATGTGCTGAAGCTAGGGAGAAAGCATCTGCAGAGGCCAGGTTGAGGGCAGAGCGCGCTGCAGTAGACCAAGCCACTGCTGAAGCTCGGGAACGTGCCATTGAGAAAGCAATGGCAGAGCGAGCTATGTTTGAGGCACGAGGAGATAGATCTGTTTCTGATAAATTTTCTGCATCTTCCAATGATTTGGGAACAAGACAGAGCTCTTCATTTTCTGTGAGTTCATTCTTTATTGTTTTCCATATAGAAAATGCAAATTCAATAGCATTGTGTTTACTGCCTTGTAGGATTTGCAGAATACTGTGAAGTTTGAAGGAAGCGGAGGTGAATCATCCCAAAGATGTAAAGCCAGATTAGAGAGGCATCGTCGAACGGTTGAACGTGTTGTATGTGGTTTAAATCTTTCTATACAGGGTAATTCTTTCGTTGCCTTTCACAGTTGATCTCAAATTCTTGCATGTTGTTTCAGGCAAAAGCTGTTGCGGAGAAAAACATGCGTGATCTTCTTGCTCAAAGGGAACAGATTGAGAGAAGTGTCAGCTATTTATTTTCCTGTAGAAATTTGAATTAGCATGCTGTAGGTTTTCAATTCTTTTGATTATCCTAGATCTTGCTCTTTTCCAGAGATTAGCAGAAGCTCTGGATGCTGATGTCAGGAGGTGGTCAAGTGGCAAAGAAGGCAACTTGCGGGCATTGCTTTCAACATTGCAATATGTATGTACATGTATCCCAAATCCATTTTGCATAAGTTCGCTCTGTTTGGCTTTTTGTTCTGCCCTGCATATCACTACAGCCTAGTTATGAGGTTGTGGGATTCTGAATCTCCAATTTTTATCCCCCCCCCTCCCCAAGAGGCAATGCCATAAAAAATGAAATAAATTGGAGAACTCTTGACACTTTTCATGCACATCGTCATGTTCATGTTGCAAATTCATCTCTAAAGTAACGCTGAGCAATCCGTTTGTTTTTTGAGCATATGATCATTCATGACCTAAGGAGCTATGTTGTCGAAAACAAAATGAATTGTACAATGCTAGATACCTTCAGTGAACATTGTGTGAGATCATATCTGGAATGACGATGAGTGATCAGCCTGTTTTCTGGCAACATGGCACTCATGACTCAAAAGGTTTTGCCCTAAAAAACAAAATGAATCGGATAACTTTGGATACTTTCTGTTGATATCATCATGTGCACTTTTCCTAGATTTTTTTGCTATCCTGGTCTTAGAATTGCTTGATTTAAGTTTTTTTAGCAAGTAGAATTATTTAATCTCTTTGATAAATAATAATTCTAAACTACTAATATGACGAGGGGTCCCACAATGTGCAAGGCAAAATGGAAGCAGCCTGCAGAAAAACAAAATGTATGGAACTTCCTGTTTAACAAAAAAAAGGAAAAAAACTTTACTCATTGTTCATGAACAGACCTCACATAGGGATGCACCCAATACAATCTGTTAGCCACAATTACCCTTAAATGCTAAAATAAAGGTGGATTGAGCTCCATATTACAAAGTATGCAGGAAAATTGACATGATTATGTATTTGACCAGTAAGAAATACTTTATATAGAATGAAATATCTTAGTCTCCAGGAATTCTTTGATTCTTCATCTTCCAAACATACTACCCTAGTGCTTGAGGAATTTGACATACGCCATCTAGGAGAAAGCCATTTCCAAGTTTCTTTTAGCTGAGTAACACATTAACAATGAAGTTGCAATCCCTTGTGGAATAGAATAGCCCAGTTGAAGCATAATTTACCCATGGCTTTGCCACTTCAGGCCTTTTAACAATTACCACAAAGTATAAAGATTTCAAATTCAATACTATAATTAAGCAATCGTTGCTGTCAAATATCTTTTGACTTTTATTCGGAGAATATCCAGCAATAGCTTCCATGGAATGAATAACAGATTCTCTAGATGTCACACACACACACACGCACACAAAGCTGTAGAAGTAATTGTTTGTAGTAGAGTAGTATTGTACAGTTTGAGAAGAGGTTATGATTTCATAATAAGATATTGCCCAACCGCCTTCTGGGGAATTACTGTGTTTACTTCTTTGGTTATTCAGAACATCTAGCCTTACCGCATTTTGCTCAAAGGGTTGAATGGAGATCTTGTTCATCCTTTGCCTGTTCAGTACTTTGTTGACATTATCTGTTGCATGTAAATAAGTTCCTCTTTGTCCGGTATCCTTTCATTTTCATAAATTTGGTAATCAGCTCTCAGTATCAATCTTCTCTTTTGGCCTGTGCATTTGATGAGCTGAATGATTTCTAATGTTATTTTAAGTATTATTAGCCAGCTTTGTCTTTTAAATATATTTACTCTAGAAAATAATTTGACCAATAGTTACCATATTTGTGAATATCGGCCAATATGTATCGACATCATGCCCAAAATATTGATATTTTTTGATACTGCTATAATAAATTAAGATGTATTAACGATATACTAGATGATATGGTCCTATTAGCTTACGATTCTCATATTTTTTTAATATATCTAATAATGATACGTATTGTTCAATATGTCTGATATTAATATGGTCGTGATAGATATCAATACCGGTATCGGTTTTGATATTTATATCCATGGTAGATACTTAAAATGCATTGGAAAGCAACATGGTCTATGGAGCAGAGGCTTGAAAACAGGAATGGCCTCGTTTATTTAATTAAAAATGCTATCGATTTTGTAATGTTGTCATTTAGTTGTGCTTTTTTTCCCTTCATTTGCAGATCCTTGGGCCTGATAGTGGCTGGCAGCCAATTCCACTAACTGAGGTTATCACTGCTGCTGCTGTTAAGAAAGCCTACAGGAAAGCAACGCTTTATGTGCATCCTGATAAATTACAACAACGCGGTGCAAGTATACAGCAGAAGTACATATGTGAAAAGGTCTTTGATCTTTTGAAGGTGTGTATCTGCCTACATTTTCCTTTCCCATTTTCTACATGACTATGAAGTTTAGCTTTATAACATTGATGCAAATATCGTCTGATATATATTAATATTAGAGTTATCAGATATTGATATTTTCTAATACTGTGACAATATTGTGATATATTGGCCGATTCGCCTTATCAGTTTACGATATTCAGAATCTTTTTCTTTAAATATATTCGATATTGAGAGGTATTGTCCAATATATTTAATACATGTATAGCCGTGTTTAGTACCGATACTGATACCTATATGGCTTGGGGCTCAAAGTGTGGCGATTGAACATACCTAGGTGAGGCTCATTCTAATATACGTGTGCTTAAGTTTTAAGGTGCACATCTTTTTTGAAACTCAAGGCGTGCGCTTTATAGATTTTTTTTCGAAAAAATTATTTTTAAAAAATAGCAACTATATTTAATTGTTGCTTATAATTTTAATTTGATATTTGTGAAATCGAGATTGATAATAATAATAAGTGACTAATTAGAAGAATGGATGGAGATAATAAATTTGAGGATGCATTTTCTTGACAAAGGATTTTATAATTAAAATGGTTAGAGATAATAATGTTATACATCATACTAACTTAAGGAATAGTGTGAGTTTTGAACAATAAGTGTCTCTAAAACTATTCTATTGGAGTTTGTAAATGGTGAATAAATATTCAAGCCTATAAGCTAAATGACGAAAAGATATGAATTTTTGATTGATAATTATGATAAATATTATTTTTTACTATGAGTATTTTGAGGATAATGTGTCAAATTTATTAATAAAATTCTATTATTCTTATGTATTTATGGCTAGTTGTGCATCATAATTATCATTTTTATATTATTAGTTAAATTATGAATTTATGATTGTTGCCATAAATATTTTTTTGTATTTCTTATTTTATTATTAGTCTTATCAATTGAAATTTATTGCACGAATATCTTTTATACATATTTTATAATGGGCCTTACTTCCATCATGCTCTTGCCTGCTCCATGTGTCTTGGCCCTAGGGACCCTTTGCAACTTAATGCGCAAGAACACAAACTACACAGGATATAGACACGACAGAATATGATTTTGGCATGTCAATGTGTTGTTACTCAATAAATGGGGGGCGCTGACATGTTAGAGATATGTTAATTAAAATTTATAGTTTATTTATAAATTTGAGAATTTAATTGATTAATAATATTACTTTATACTAAATTATTAAAAAAATACATATTTTCTATTTTATTATCTAAAAAATTTCAAAAAAAAACATATCATGGCAGTATGTGCTGATTAATTTCCTTGAGTGGTCTGCATTCTGCAGGACGCTTGGAACAAGTTTAACTCGGAGGAGCGGTGACTCTGGTTCATGTATGCAGCAGCTCTGTGCTTGCAAACTCAAAACTTGTAAGTAAAATGTGTCTGCATCTGGTGCATAACTGAAGTCATCTCAGTTGTCTAAAGGTGTATAGATTGTCTTTTGTAGCATTGAAGAAGTTTTCTATAAATCTTCTAAAGTTAGAAGATGAAGAAAAAGAAAAGAACTATGAAAAAATGGCAGGCAATTTCGTTCTTGGATTATCCACTTTGAGGAAAAGCCATGGGAAATCCTTTAGAGTATTCAACTACTAACATGGGAATGTTTTGTTAAAATATCTAAATTAGTCTGTCTATATTACTATCTAAATTTAGACATCTATGATAATACCATGCGATATATCGAGTTGTTTATACTAAACGCCTATATCCCAATTAAATAACGTTTTTGAATTTTTATAAAATTTTTAATACATTTTTTACTCTTTAATAAAAAAATGGGTGGTAACCATAATCACCGTCCTAGAAGCCCTTGAATAATTTCCTGCACAGCCCTTGAATAATATCCCGCATGGCTTCGGCTGACATAGATGATCCTTTTGCTCCATCTCAACCCAGTTGAAAGAAATTGAAACCTTCTAATTGATTACTTGTTAGTTCCTAAGATAACGTGGAAGCACAAGATACACAAATATTCAATACACCTAAAAAATAAATGATACTAAATAATACAAATATGAGCTAGTAATCCAACACATGCATTATGACCAATAACAATAGTAAATAAAGTGCACAAGATAAAACCAATAAGATATTTGGTGATGATGGAAAAGCTTAGGTCAATAAAACAAATCCATGTCAACTTATAGTCATGGTAGTATAGAAGTACTAACTCATAACTCGTAGTTAACTTACTCTTCACCGGCGACTCTTATCAAAGAGCCATTTGGATTTGCTTTCACAAATGGAATCGGACACTTTGATCTACTTGTGGACTTTGCTTTACCGACACGTAAGTCTCGAACACTATTCGAACTGTGGTGTTAATGCCACTCACAAAACCCTTTACAAGCTTTAGCAAGTGTTCAAAGAATTGTAGATGTTTTGCGAATGAGAAAACAGCAATGAGGTTTTCTTCTTTTATCACACGCCTTGGGGTAAATAATAATCGAAGTTATGGCTAGGTCAATAGCGAAGAGATAAAGATATGGTGGGGCTAGAACCAGGGTTTAAAATATGAAAGAACGTGTCATCCCAGGGGGACTGATGCACGTGCGCCAATTATGCGCTCGTCAGGCACTCATCGAATCCCATATTGGCCCATGTGCTCTATTCGTGCTTCATCGGGCGATGACCTCTGCTCTAAGAATGTGCTTCCTGTATGCTTCCATTAGCTGTTGCTTCCTATCTATTCTAAGCATGTGTCTTTTCCCAGTGGGATCTGATGCTAGCTTCTGCCTATTCTAGCTATGTGTGCCAATCGTGCACCCTTTCGTACTCGCATCTGATGCTTGCTTCTGTGTATTCTAAGTATGTGTGCTTGTCATGCCCCGTGGTCTATTCAATCTTTAGCCCTAACAGAGCACTAACCGATAAAGAAGTAGACTCAACAATTGACTATAACAACCGTATTTTTTCATAGAAGTTAGCTACATAGTAGACCTAGCACTTGCCCCTGAGACATGTCTTAAATGTAGGTAATCAACTTTGCACATAAACAGGTTAATATAGCATGTTTTTCTCAATTTGAAGCTCCATATTTAGATTTAGACACTTCTTAGAAAGTCTATTGCGGTTCATTCAAAACCAGATCTATGGATTGGATAAGAATTTGACTTCACAAACAAGTGAACATAAAGCTACTGGATTGGCCTATTTCTTACCCGCACCAATTGAGATGATAAATAATTACAAGCTTAGAGTATATACTGATTTAAATAACGAAAGCTTAAGTATGACTGGCTTAAGTCTTATAATCTATTTTAACTATCAATAAACTCATAGAATTCTAGGTGGTGCGGTCGGGGATGGCATACGTAGTAAGTTGCTCTCATGCCGATATTGAAATGCATAACATATAGATATTAGTATTGGTTGAGCATCGACCCTTTTGGTCAGCACTGTCGGATTGCTAAGGCCGACCTTTTTCTTGCTCAGTAGGTGGGTTTCAGTTGATTCCTCGTAAATAAGAAATAATTGTAAGAATCGAGCTTGATACGGCCACTATGGATGCGTCGGAAGGGAGCCTATGGTTGTGGTCATGGGATTGATTGGGCTATATCTGTTATGAACATGGAGATTTTTTATGTCTCATTCTCAATTATCTATTTTAATGATTTGAAAAATGGACGGCTGTGATTTGAATATTTTTGTTTAAAAAATTAATTAATATCAGTTTTTTTAAATAAATAATTATAATTATATATTTAAAAATTAATTGTTCAAATTTATGGAGGGAGAGATTTTATTTTTACTAGTGATGGGGGCATGGTTTGGAAAGTTTTTCAAATTTCTCTTATCATTTTTTTCCATTTAAATTCAAGCTAAAATTTTTTATTTTTTTAAAATTTTATTCTCAATATTTGTTTTAAATACTGATCTTATACAAGGTAAAATTTCATGTCAAATTGATTATAATCTAAACCATATGACCGAACAAATATAATATCAAAAAATTTTAAAATTATAAAAATTAATATAAATATCTATTTTGAAGTTTTCACGTCACATACTAATCACATTATGCTTAAATATGATGAATTTGACAAAATTTTGGATAATATAAATTATTAATAAAATAAACTTTGAAAATAAAAATTGAGAATATAATTTTAAAAAATTTTGAGAATAATTTTAATTTTATTTTCTGGATGCCTCTAAATGCTGCTTTTTTCTCTTGTTTTGCTGTCATGGATTTGATTTCCTAAGGGTTTTTCTTCTGTTCCATTCAAAGCGGCTTATATTATTTTTAAAAAATATCAAAATTAGATTATTTACACTATAATTATAAATTTAGATATCTTTTATAATATTATGTGATATATCAAACTTTTTATATTAACGATTTAAATAATATATATTTTTATTTTTTCTAAATTAAGAAAAAATAGGCAGATTTTATAAACACATCTTTAACACATAATTCTGTGCGTAATTCTGACAAGGGCAAATGCCCCTTTTACTCCAAGCATAACCCATTATCAAGCCTTTTTAAACTCAACGTTTATGCTAATTAAATAATATTTTTTAATTTAAAAAAAATTAATAAGAAATGGGTAGACTTTATAAAGTCATCCTTAAAACCCTATTTTGTACAATGCCCATTTTACTTGGACTAAACCTAAGTCATCATTTGTAATATCTCTTAAATTTAGACTCTCAAATTTGCACATAGACGAACTAATACATGTTCATTGATTTGCTGTTATATATATAAATTTAGACATTCTTTGAGACGGTCGAATAAGAATAATAGACTACAAATGATCCAAAAGACACGACGGATAAATGAGAGTAAATTATATTGAAGGGTAAATGTATTCAAATTAGATAGACTAAAAAGGAGCAAATTTATTGAAATACTATTGTTCAACAAAAGCTGGGTTTCACTTCTCAATATGTGGACTTCTCAAAGAATAGGGAAGAGGAACTGATTCTTTATATGAATTCTAAACTAGAACAAGGTGATCATAGAGGTAGCTCAATGCCTTCAAGTACTCACCAGAGTCATTGCTCATCTGTGATCCAGTTTCCGATAACATACCCGAGAAACACGAGGCCACAGGCAGCTGACCCGAGAAGAATGAGAACTCGAACCCACAAAAATGAATTAAATTCTTCCAAAACGATTGTATTCCATGACCAGAACCATGCAAGAGCGAAGCCAAAACCCAGGGCGGCACCGACAACCACTTGGCTGGTCGTATGAAACTGCTGTGTTACCCGTAACCATGTCTGTGAAGGACAAAAAAGATTGTTAGATAAAATAGGGTAGAAGGTATGCCAGACTTAGAAGAAGACTTCAAGTCGTGTAAGAATATCACTTTCTTTAGAAGGCTACATTTATAGTATAAACCCATAAATTCAAATTGTCTTTAAGATACAACCAAAAGTTCTAATTAGGGTTCATATCTTGGTATTTAATTAATTATGAGGTTATGACATTTTGAGAAAGGGTGATTGATGGGAGGACATGGGTTAGAACAACTATGCTTTATAGATTAGTAATTAGAAACATGTATAAGTAAATATTACAGAGATAAAAATATTAAAATAAATATATGAGATAACTAAAAAACAAAGTTATAAATGCATATATCCCCTACCCTGAAAACTAAAAGAATATAGAAGAGATCTATATGGTGACTAGCCTTGCGACAAGTGATTTTCATACCAGAAAAAAATATTTTTTAGCAATAGTAAAAAAAATTACAGGAATGATATTTAAGATTATTCAGACAATTAAAATATAGGATGAATAAAGTACCTATAAAAAAGATGGTTAAAACAAGTAAAAGGTGTAAAAAATTCAAAGTGATGTGATAAAAAATGATTTAAAATTGATTTTACTTTCCGATAATATCATACTAAATTGAGTGGATGATGGAACTGAATTCATATAGCTGACCCTAATTAGTAAGATCTAAGACTTTGTTGTTATTGAAAAACAAAACATGCATAAATTTCATATTTAGACAAAATTGAAAATAAGAGCTAAGCTCCAGGGATTCTGAAGTGAGAGCTGTGACAGTCCTTACGAGATATGAACCAATGGCCAAGGTAAGCCCACTGAGAATCAAGGTGAGGCCATTAATCCCCAGTCCTTCAACAACTGCAGCAAAGAACATGAGAAAAATAATTGACATATCAAAAGTTCAACCAAGAAAGAGGAATATAATAATGGAAACCTAACTAAGTACACCTATAAAAGAGAAGCCATAACACAAAGGTGGAATCATTATTATATGATTTAATGGTCATTGGTTCAAGTCATAAAATGACTTTTATATAATATTAGAAAAGACCACATATCATAAATGAAAATTATAGCACCTGTATCGATAATAACAATATCAGTATCAGATATATTGACTAATAAATATTGCTACTAGATATATTGGGAGGATTTTTATTTTAAATCATCAGCTGACAATGACATATTAGCCGATATGTTGTGATATTGTGCGGCATCAAAATAATAGTATAGAGTCTGATACCAATACATATCGGCCTTATTTGTATCAATACTGCGAACCATAGATCCAAAATAATCTGATCCTTCTCTAGATCCTGTACATGATAGGAATCCTTTGTTTTTTCAGAAGTACAGCTACAAGAACACAATTTTCAGCAACAGGAATGACAACTTCATACTTTCATAGAAGATGACAACTAAATCACTCATTGCAACACTGTTTTCCTTTCGGAGACTTTCCACCATTTAAAAGTTAGGCCTTCGCTCTTTACCATCTAAAAAAACCAGCAAAACCAACAATGGAAGAAACTTGACATAAAAGAGTTCAATTTAGCAGATGCTGCATGGTGCAACGATTGACTATCCCATTAAAAAAAGAAGGTTCATAAATAAAGCTCCTACTATATGCAGGGTCCACAGAAGGGTCAGACTACTTTGAGGTTTATCTTATGCTGTACTACCTTACATTATATTAGAGATCATTTTCACAATTCGAACACAAAAAACTATTGGCTCACATGGCGACATCTTTACTATTTTGCTGAGATTTCCCTTACATTTCTTTTCCCATAAATACAATTTTCTTTCCATACCATTAGCAAGAATGCTTTGACACCAGAAAATCTGACTAAACTAGCAATTATCAACCCAAGGTTGCTGGAGATGAGCTGGTTCAGGAAAATATAATAGCAGAATTCGCAGGTGTTTCTTAAGGTACAGATAGAAAATTACTTGAGATAATAACAAAAACGATGCCAAAAAATATGGACTGCGCATGAGATGAAGGCATTCCTGGGTCAGATTTCTGGTTCAAAACAGGCCGTTCTTCATTCAGTATCCTTTTCAGGGTAATTGAGAGCGCGACATTTATGGCAGAACCCATGACAGCCCACACAGCTTCGGCATCATGTCTCCAAACAATGAGAACACCGAGAACTCCAGATACAAGCCATTTGCTCTGCATTTGAAAAGGTATTGTCATGCGGATGTTACAAAGCTGTAATTTACAATCAGAAAAGAGTTTGGAACAACCTCAATGATGTAACGTTGATCCATCTATTTTTATATGGAGCAATTAGTGTGAATGGATGAACAAAACGTCATATCACCCAATAGTATCCCCTATCATATAGATGTTACCAAGGATTTAATTTACAATAAAAATGAGTTGGGGACACTCTCGATCACCTAATGCTCATTCATCTATTTATTTTTATATACAATTATTAGCGTGAATATCATACGGGTGTTATCAAGGCTGTAATTTACAATGAGATGAGCCGGGGACTCCCTCAATGATGTAACACTTATCCAGCTATTTTTATGTGAGGTTGTTAATGTGTATGGATGGATGGTATGCCATGTCACCCAATAGTGTCCCCTTATCATGCGGATGTGTTATTAGTGCTATAATTTACAATGAGATATAAGTTGGGGACACTCTCGATGAAGTAACTCTCATTCATCCATCTATTTTTATATAGGATATAATGTGAATGGAAAAATAAGATTCCATGTCACCAAATAACGTCCCCCTATAATGCGAACATTACCAATGTTATAATTTACAATGAGAAATGAGTTGGGGACACCCTTGATGACATAACACACATTCATCTATCTATTTTCATATGGTGTAGTTAGTATAAATAGATGGATGAGACGTCATGTCACCCGATAGTGCCCCCTATCATGCGGATGTTACCAACCTTGTAATTTACAATGAGAAATGAGTTGGGGACACCCTCGATGCCGTAATACTCATCCATCTATTTATCATTACGTGAAGCTATTAGTGTAAATGAATAAACAAGATGCCACGTTATCCAATAATATTCCCATTAGTCTTTACAATTGCAACTTCCAAGACAAGAACCAAAACAAAGTCAATATCCCCCCCTCCCAAACCAAGCTAAAAACCATCAAATACTTTATTTTTACAGAAATTGTATACGCATTTCCTTTCCTTGTTTCCTACCTCTCTACCTTCATTTGGCCCTGTTCCATGAAAACTATGCAGTAATATTCTGGTAACTCTTAAATCAAATTCTTCATTGAGAATAATCCATTGTCTACAACTTGAGAATTCCCAGGGTTCAAAACAAGGTATCACTTAGTACAACCCCCTTAGGAAAAAGAGGCATAATGTTCTTTAATGATCTTAATCTTGACAGATAATATATAAATATTAAAAATGAGGACATGAATTTTATATCAATCAATATTTATCATATGTGGGCTATGGATAGAATGTATTTATTTTATCTTGTGCATGACATAACACATAAAAATCTCTTATTTTTTGTTTGGGGGAGTTTAGCTCTATTTGATTATGTGGATAAAAATGTTGGTCAGCATGAAATCTATTTCATTGCAACAACAAATGAGACATTGAACAAAAATGGAAGCAGACAACAGGACTGATCTAGAGAATTACACCTCCATGAACAAGAAAAAGCATATGCTAAATTATAGACACTGATTTACCACAACTTACATACACAAACACCCATGTGCCCGCAAGAAGAAGACCCAAGGAAATAAAAAGGGAAAAAAAAAAAAGAATTCAATTCTATGTTCCCGGTACATAACAAATAACGCATCTCAGAAGATGAAAACAATTTTGAATACACTAAGCCATGTGTAGAAATCATTGAACGGTTGAGATTTGACCACATATAAAAATCAAAATAGTTAAATTTGGTTGTTTTATTTATTGAAAGTGGTTAAATTTTAACTGTTTATTTTTAGATAAATAGTTGGAATTGGGAGAAGTAGGGAACACAGGATGGTGTTCTTTTAGCTCCAACTACACCCCACAATTGTCCCTAATCAACAAGGAAGTAACAAAAAAGAATAGTACATATGGAAACCAAGACTCTTCGTGCAGTACATCAGGTATGAAGAATCAATTCACTGAAAGAGAAAAGGAAAAAAAAAAAAAAAAAAAAAAAAAAAAAACAAAAGAGAGCAACATCAAAGCATCAACAAGTACAAGAACAAGCGGAAAACAGAATAACATAGATGCTGCCATGTCTATGATTCTAGATAAGTGCAGGTGAGGAAGTTGACCTGTTGATATTAACTCTTAAAAATCAAGTATATGATTCGTATTGTTAGATCGTTTTAGCTCACAATTGTTAGCTTACTTGAAAAACTCTAGGCTGGTAGGGCCGTTAGTTAAATTTGCATCATCAGCGGCAGAAAATCATAGCAAGTAGCCATTAGTTAAGGTGCCAGAACTGCAGCCGGAATTCCCTAATCAAAGGATCAACTGGAAAGCTTGAAGCATTAACCTAAACCTAGGAGTTCCTCCATTATATAGGGCATCTCGAGATTTGAATGCTAAGAATAATTGATAAAAAGCTATAACATCAAAGGCGAGTCACAAAAATTGATTTCATAGCTTGAGGAACAATATTACGAATATTTCTTTGCTCTCTGATTCCTCCTATCTTGAGTTTGTAAGGATTTCTCTTCTGCTCTCTTCTTCCTCTAATTTGTCTAATCTTTTCTCAACAACTTCTATTACAATCGACTGAAATATGAATTTCATACAAATTTGTCGGGAGAAGAGGGCGAACGAAACTGACCAGACGATTGATAGTAGGCTCCAGACCACCCAAAATCAAATTGGAGGGAAATTGCGAAAATCGATCAACCAAATGCTCCTGGTCAAGAATCCCATCACGTTCATCTCCATCTCTTCTGCCCCTCCAAGCAAAGGGTCTGATTCCTGGATGATCCCTGGCCCAAAATTTCTTCGTAACGGATTTCCTCGAAACAAATTCACACGAGAGTAGTGAAGATTGCGAGGAGGGAAACTCGTGGAAGGGAAACGAGGAAGGAACGGATTTGAATTTCGTGGGAATTCTTCGGTGAGGTAACGAAGTGGGCCGTTGATGCAGTTTGGCTTCTGCAATTGACATGGTTGTGTGGCTGTTTGAGAAAGCTTTTCCATAGTCCAAATCCCAAAATAATATATAAAAATATATTTATTTCTGGACCTCCTTCAATAATTTTTTGTTTTAATTTTTAAGATGATGAATTTTCAACTTATATTTAAGTAATTCCAGATAAATGATTAATATATTTATAACTAATTTTTATTTATTTATCTATTTTTTAGTAGGGTTAATTAATATCACCACTACCAATATCATCTATATATCCGCTAAAGTCTACTAAATAATATAAGTAAATATTGAATAATAAAACGATCAACAATAAATTTCGTAATTTAAAAGAAAATAATTTTAATCATTATATAATATTTTAAAATAATCAGTCTATGGATAAATAGCTCATTTACTAATATTATATATCAGATAAATTTAGACAAATTTAGAAAAAAATCATATCCAAGACCAAGACATTAATGTCATTTGTTTTGCAAGTTAGGTTACTTGATTTTGTAACTAATGACTTCTTTATATCTGAATAAAATGAATAGATGACATGATACATATTTTATATTTATTGAGATTAATTATTGATAGGTACTGATATCCAATGCTCATTGATAGGATCCATCATTGAAAAATTAGGCCCTGATGCCACAGAGATTCAACAGGCTTGAGAGGTCCGAGCATCAGCCCATGTGTGAGGTTCCCAAATCTACAATAGACTTTAACATGAGGCAGTCAATATTCCTCTACTTAATCATAGACTTATTTGATGGTTAAATGAAAGTATTAGAAGAGAACTTGGTAAAAATTTGGGTTGTTAAAACTACCAGGCCTCGTGGACAGCGAAAAAAAGGCTTCCGGTCGTGGAACGCTCGAGACCGGGCGAGCGCCTTCCAGCCGGAAAGTTCCGCGCTCGGCTGGCCGCTCGAGCGGAAAGAAGAAAACGGCCCGCTCGCTCGCCCGCCGGCGCCGATTTGACAAGTATAAATACGCGACCAAGCTCCACGAATCTTCACTTGCCCACTTCTTCCAGCCATTTTTGGAGGAAAGAGAGAAGGGCGCCCGCTTAGAGAGAGAGAAAGGAGGAAATCAAGGCATAGAGACCGATCAGAAGGCCAGTTAGAAAAGTGATAACAGCGTTGAGGCAAGTATTCTCATACTCACTATTTGTTGTCTTATGATTCTTAATTATTTCTCATCGGGTAATATTGTTCCGATACCTACCCAAATTATGAAAATCGTATAGCCCATGATTAATAATGGATGAATATGTAGTTATTTGTCCGATTTGTTGCCCGATTCACTTGTTTCGTTACCGTCAAACCCTAACCCCATGCTAGATTCGGGTTCACTGTTTTCTCCCAATTATGTTAATTTCACCTCAAATATGCATCACTACGTCCCAAATATGTATACATATCAACCGGGCATCCGAATTCACAAGAATTGACCCGTTTACGGTGTTCGGGACCTCTAAAATACCCCCTGTTATTGTTCACCCGAGGTGAGCAACTAAATTGGCATGCTTCCACTCTTGTATTATCCTAAATTAATCCTAAAAAATGAATCACCACATCCCGACCATGCATACATATTAGCCGGACGATCGATTTCATGAAATTCTATCCGTTCACGATGACCGGATCCCCTACCTAAATGCTATTACTGTTCACATGAAATAAATGGAAAATGTGCATCCCATTGTTATGAAGGCTATGACTAATGTGCATTTGAAATTGTAAGATTCAGAAACGGGCTCCGGAGGACCCCAATGTGATTCGCTTATCAATAGTAAGGAATTCCAATTCCGCTTGAGTTTTGCTAATCATGCCTATAAATTGAATTATGAAAAATGCTAAAGTCCCCAAGTGAAGATGAGAAACGAATGGAGAAATGGAACGGAACGAAGTCCACAATGGATATGTGATTGATGAAACCTCCCTAATGGCGGGAGATATGATATATGAGATATTGTGGACTTTCCTTAAAATAAATATGGAAATAGAATCATGAAACTAGGACCATGGACTTTTAGATGGATAGTATTCTCTGGCTTGACACGTCCATCACGGTATAAACCCGAAGAATACTTGGGTCACGTATTCTGGTCGCTTGTGTGTAAGCGGGTGGTGTCCGTGTCACGCCTTAGGATACTATTGTGGAAGAATTCTTGCCCTAGTGCCTGGGAATGGGACGATTCTACACACGATGTGCACGACCCCGGAGGGTCGTTAAAGATAATCCCTCACGGCCTTAGATCATGTGGAGGATCCTTTTCTCGTTCTCTCGCATCGTTTGCTGCACGACCTACTAGCCCCTGGTCGCAAAGATTAAAGTAAAATGAGAAAACATGATTCAAACGGCAATTAAACGTTACAAAACATGGTCGACAACAAATAGGTACTTCTAAATGTTCCTTCCCGCTTATGTCTCATTATATCTCAAATGCATGTTGCCCCTTGTCATTATCAAGTTCACGGTTTGATAGTGACGTATGATTATACTGGCTGAGCGATAAGCTTACTCTTCTTTGTCCGTTGTTTTTCTCCCGGATCCATGGATAGTTAGAACAAGGAAAGGCTTGCGGGACTAGACAGGGCGGCAAGTGCGGCAAAGATTTGGACATAGAGTTTGATATGGACAGCCACTCGGGGTCAAGTATGGTTTGTGGTTGTTTTTATGGTTTTATTGCCCTTTATGGTATTGCGGTATGCTTCAGCGTTTTGTTTTGATGTTTCGAGTTTTAGGTTATTAGATGACATCTCTAGATCTAATCCAGAAACCTGTATTGAAACCATGGATGATATGGCAAATTTGAGATCCTGTGTGATGTGTTGTAGGCTATGTATAGGCCCTTTGATAAATGTGTGCTTGTGCAGAGCTTATTTGCACAGGTTCTATTTCGGTCTTTCGTCTAGTAATAAAGGAAACTCTGCCCAATTTTTTTCAAAAATTTACAATAATAATTTTGGGTATAAACAAT
Source organism: Nepenthes gracilis (assembly GCA_033239525.1). NCBI lineage: Eukaryota > Viridiplantae > Streptophyta > Magnoliopsida > Caryophyllales > Nepenthaceae > Nepenthes > Nepenthes gracilis. The sequence goes on along the minus strand of BSYO01000027.1, from coordinate 3,984,518 downwards.
ATTTTATTGACGGAGGGTTATTTAAGGAAAATAACTTGGTCCGTCACACCATGTGGTAAGATAGGCTCAATATCCCCTCAAACCCATGGACATAGAAATGGACCTCCTGCCTGTAAAATCGGCGCGTCAGAGATTTGGTGGCTGATCCTGTCAGGTCCCAAGAGGAATGATGGCATGTAGGGCACGTACGATTATTGCAGAAGTGATGTCACGCAAGATCAGCCAGTATGCACGCAACCTCCCTGATATAGTAGGCTGGATTGATGGAGTTGGTGGCAGGTTCCTCTACACAAGCCAGTACCACATGGACTCCTCACAAAGGAAGGCTTAACTACTATAAATACATTAACTATCTGTCACACAAAAGATTCCCAACATTTATATATGCTTAGCTAACACAGAGAGAGAAAAGTAAGAAAGGGAAAGGCTATAGCATATTTTGTAATCTCCCTGTAATCTCATACAACATAGTGAAATAGTTCTTGGATACAAGTCCCGTGGTTTTTTCTTTTTTTTTTAAGAGAAGATTTTTCACGTAAAAATCTGCATTCCTCAGTCCTCATACTCTCTATCTCTCTTTCTCATACCTTTTCGCATACTACTATTTGGTATTGCTGTCGGATCCTCGTCCTTATTAGAGTAAGGATCCGAGGACGTAACATTCGGTGCCGTCTGTGAAAAATGTTATGAAATATTAGGATTACACGTTTACCAAAAGTTTCCAGAAGTACTTTAGAAGTCGGAGTATCATGGAAGCACGAGCCCAAGCCAGTGCATCTGTCCAAGATATGGCATCCTGTGGAAATTTCCTCCCAACAGGTAGTAGGGTGGGTGACTGTTCATGCCCTTGTGTACAGGCACTCATGGTAAAAGTAGACGATCTCTCAGAAGCCGTCCAAACCCACTATTCTCAATTGGATGGGCAGTCAAAGGGAGTGTCGCCTAGGGCCTCCCAAACAGCGGCATTCCAAAAAAAGGGAAAGAAAAAGAAACATCCTAAGAAGCAAGCTAGCCGGTGTGAGGACCCAGAGACACATGTTGCCTTAAACAACAAAGTCTTACTGCAACTTAAAGATTGCCTGGGTCCTTGAATCCGAGAGGATGGCCCATAAAGGTCAAGTCCTCGTCACCTTCACTATAATCGAGAGCGCACCTTTGAGAAGGGATCCTCTTGCAGAGGGATCATTCCAAAAGGAAAGAGCTGTGCGGAGCAAAAGACTACCCAAGTTTCTTACAAGTTGAGGGATTACTTCAACAAAAAAAAAAGCCACGCCTCAACCTCAAATAAAGAAAAAGCTCAAAAAGATCTAGAAACGGGTCTTTGGAGGAGTGGCCAACGAAGCCAAGAGGCTAAGAAGTGAAGAGGGTTTCCACTAAAGGACGATGGGAGGAAAAAGAAAGAGCGGGGATCATCAGGATTCCCGAGGATCATCAAAGCAGCACAGTTCTGAGCAAGTTGTTCAAAAGAAATCTACGTCTTTGGACCTGACACCCTTAAATGATTCACAGACCAACATCCTGATGCAAATCTAGGATGAAAATTTTTTGAAGCGGCCTAAAGTATTAAAGAACCTAGATGGAGGAGATCAGACAGAATACTGTCAATATTATCACCGTCGAGGTCACAACTAAAGGCTATCGGACACTGTAGTCGGAGATTGAAAGACTGATTAAACAAGGCTACCTCAACAGTTTCCTACAAAGACCCGGACAAGTTTCTGGAATAGTAGGAGATGGAAAAGCAGACTAGCCAAGAGGTGGAATGTCACAAGTATGAAATCCCCATGGCCACCTTGGATGATAGCGCGCAGAGGCTTCGAGAAAACTTAGACGTGCTCGAGGAAGTTTAAAGCACAACGAGATTGTGAAGAACTGCGCACTAGTGGGGAGCAACCAAATACGCTAACAGTTAGGTAAAAGGACGAAGGACATAAGCACGTGAGGGCCACAAGACTGATCTGACTCAAGGGACAAAATTGGTACCATAGCCCCGAGGATTTGGACCCACGTAGCAAGAGGTCCGAGAGGCTGATTTAATTAAGAGTCTAAATCTGCCCAAGAGGTCCAAGGACCCATGTCCACATCCCAAGAGGCCCACGAAGCCGCTTTGACCAGAGAGGTAAAATTGGCCTCAGAGGCCCGCAGATTTAGGTACTCATCCTAAAGAATGCCACCAATAAATGTGTAAAAAGATAGCCAGGTAAAGCAGAATGCATCATCCGATATGCTTATAACATATTTCATTGATATAATAAAATTTCTTTTCTCTCATTTCCTATCTTGCACTTCATTGAATGTTTGCATGGCATCTCACTAATTTACATGACCTAGGCTGCCTCTAAGTCAAGTGAAAGTAATCCTTTCACTTACTCTAAAACTTGGCTGTGATTGATCGACTCAAGAGGCAGTACTTAAAAATTCGGCCGTGTCTGAGAGACCCAGGAGGTCGTATTTAAAACTCGACTGTGTCCGAGCGACCCAAGTATCGTACTTGAAATTCGGTTATATTCGAGCGGCCCAAGAGGTTATATTTGAAACTTGGCACGAAACTAAGTAACCCTAGAGGTTGAACTTAAAACTTAGAGGGATTATAACAGTAAGTATGTGACGACCCCAGAGGTAGCATCTTCAGTATAAGACGGTCGAAAGGTTTAGACATTAAGCAAATAAAAGACCAAATTTCTTTAACAGCATGTCATAAAGGAACCAGACACTTGAGCAGCTCGAGTCAGATAAACAAAATGTTTGCACTTAAATAATATAAATTTCATCCAAATAAGTAAGTGTGTACAATAGTATACATATGTAAAAAAAAAAAAACTTTGCAATTTAACAAATTTATAATCAGCCCTCAGAAGGTCTTGGTTGGGAAAAAGTTCCTGGTTGGGAAGAAGTTCCCTGCTGCTGTCCTTGTGGTCCAAGGGGCCCCACGTGTTGTGAAGATCCTCGCTGCTCAAGGGTTTCAGAACGACTTGATGGCCCAGGCATAGAAGGGCTGGGAGGAAAACTCCTTCCTGTGAGACCATACAAGTCACTCGAGCACGTGGCACTGGCATTCCGATGGTCAAACATGACCGTAAGAAATTGCGGGTGTAGCAGCCTCATCACTCGGTGGTACAAGTTAATGCCGTTCCAATACTTGCCCTCCAGCGTCGGTACTATGTCCACCGCCCTGACCGAAGCCCTCAACACCTCCTCCAACTGGAGGTTCCTATTTCTCAGCAGCCGGTATTGAACTTACTGAAGCCTCAATGTATCCTCAAGAGAAACAATCTTCCCCTTGGCCTCAGCAAGCTCAACCTCCAAATGTTTGTTGGCCTCTCTGGTAGCCTTGAAGGACTCCAACTCAGGGCAAGCTTGGGCGACACCACCAACTAGCCGACCAAGGTTCCCAACCAGCTCGTGAAACTGCAAAGGACAACAAGCTATTAAAGTATGAGTGGAAGGAAATAAAAAGCAAAAAGTCTAAGGAAGGACAGAAGGATACTTGAGAGACGAAAGAGTCCCCAGCTGAGCTCTCCTCTCTAGAGACCTTGGACTCCTGTGGCTCAGCAGCAGGCACCACAAGAACCTCAATGCTATTCTCGGACGTAGAGGCAACTCCTTCAAGATCAAAGATTGGGGGCTTAATAGTTTCAAAATGATCCACGGCCACAGTCTCAACTTCAACAACGCATGGAGCCCCAACAATGTCCTTGACCACGGCCTACTCATGGACCTCGAACAGAATCATCATGGGGTTGTAGACTTGGATTGCCAGGCATGGGAGCTCGATGGACTCTGCAGCAGGCAGCTCCATGACATGACTTTTCTTGGCCTCAGCAGCTTCAGCAATTGTCGTCATTGCGGTTATCATTGCTGTTTCCTCGGCCTGAGTTGCCTCAGACTCCCTCATTGCCTGTCCCTCAGTAGTGTCCTCGAATGGGTTATCAACCCACTCCGAGACCTCACCAATAAAAACGGAAGGGATATCAGGCATGGACTCATCAAGGGGAGGTTGGGTAACAGGTGGCTCTGCGAACAAACAAGGCCGCCCAGAGGACTCAGCAGCAGTTGAAGGCTCGACGCCTTCAGATCCTCGGAATAGCGCCACCCACGAAGACGTCAACCTCCTCACAAGAGGCGCTATAACAGCATTGTCGTCATCGGACGAGGAGTACTCAATGATGGTCATTGGACATTTTAAAGTCTCAATCCGGCAACTTTTCTTTGGATACTCGGTTGGCTCCTCGATTCTTAGAGCCCTCTCCTTCTTCCTCAACTTCTTCTTCTTCGCAGAAGAAACAACAGTAGTAGCAGGGACGCCAAAGTCCTCATCCTGAGTCCCCCACTTGGCCCTCGCCAAGTTCTCGGACCGTAACTAGATGTTCTGTTTATTTTCGTTAAATGTGCCAAGGTTGGCGAGCACCAAGTTCACGACCTCCTTGACAACCTCCCTCTCCTCCGCGGAAGCATCTGAGCGATGCTTTCTTGCCACATTGCCTCAAGCATTGGAGAGGGCCCAATGCTCATTAACAGCCAAAATGAAAAACTTATCCTCCCACCTCTTTGTGGAATCTGGATTGCCACCACTCATGACAATAAAGTCTGGACATGGAGTGGCGATTATCCAGTCCAGATTGTGGGTGAAGCGAAATATCATCTTCACCATAGCGACTTCAAGCACCTTTTTGTGACAACGTGCGAAAATGCAAAGTAAAACAATGTACTTGATGGTATTGGGTTACAGTTTGGTGAACGGAACCTTGAGTTCCATCATGATGTGGTAGAGCTCCAATGGGACAGGAAAACGAAGCCCATTAATGCACTTTAATGGCAAAAAATGGTGGCGCAAGCCAACGTCTTGAACTCAAAGGAGGTTCTCGGATGCGCTTTCACTGAAATCTTTGGTCCCAAGGATGCCCGAGGACATTTTTGGGTCTTGGACAAACATGCGAAGATGACCGTCATCGAGAAGTGCCCAACATTGCTTAGAGTCCAAAAATCCCTCAGACGTTCTGGCAAGGCCGTTGATACCAAAATTCCTTGGATATGTTGGGCAGATTGCAAGCCACTGCATGTTCTTGGACATTTTGATCAGCATGCCCTAGACTCCCGTTTCCCATCATATTCACGGAAAGAAGATTAAGTGCCAATGTCAAGCATTGACCAAGTAGCGCCATAGAGCGAAGGCACGAACAGACTTCCAATGGTGAGAACCTTCGTGGAAGACTTGTCCACGTTCAATGGACATACCAAAGGGCTGAAGAATAGTGTGCGTTGTTCGCACACAACAGAAGGGAAAGGAGGAGAGAGAGAGCGAGAAGAGGAGAAAGGAAATGCAGTATGGGTAGACCAGAGCATCCTTTCGTCCGATTTGGAGGTTTAAAGTCGTGCATGCAATACTTAACGTGTCCGATTTTCTTAGTGTATTCGTGATTTTGCCAATTGTTTGAGGATTTTCCTCTATTTTTATAAATATTTGAGGGTTTTGTGATTTTTTAAAAAAGGATAAATATCAGATACTATATATTTTTATATATGTATATTTGTATAGAAATGAGTATGAAATCTTGTACAGGTCATGCATTTTTACATACATAGTGCAGGGGGAATGTGGTGGTTGGAGGCTCGGGTTGATTGATATGTATGTAGGACCATGGTAGTTTGAGGTTCGGGTAGGTAGGTATGTGCATAGGACCGTGGTGGTCACCCAGGTCGGTCGATACATCTGTGGGACTGTAGTAGTTCAAAGGCCGGGTGTATTGATATATGTGTAAGATTGTAGTAGTTTGAGGCTCGGGTTGGTTGATATGTCTGTAGGATCGTAGTGGTCTAAGGTCCAAGTGGGTCGATATGTGTGTAGGATTATGGTGGTCTGAGACCCTGGTAGATTGATAAGTGATCTGATAAATGATTTCATAAGTGTTCCAATAAGTGATCTGTTATGTGATAATGATAAAAAATGGCCGAATAACTGTTGGCTTAAAATGTAGTTGATAATAATAAAAGATGGTTGAATAACTATAGGCCGAAAATGTAACCAATAATAATAAAAGACGGTTGAGTAGATGCAAGTGTAAAATGTAGCAAATAATGATAAAAGATAGTTGAGTAATTGCATGCCTAAAATATAACCGTAATAATATAAGATGGTCGAGAAATTGCAGGCCTAAAATGTAGCTAATAATGATAATATGAGATGGCCCAAAATTACAGGTCTAAATTATAGCCGTTATTTATGTATCTGAGGTTTGACTTCGGATCGTGATTTGTTGCGAGTATTGTTCCAATGGGACGGTATGATCGGATATATGATTTGAGTACGATGTTACTCTAAGACTTTCGGTGAATTTTCGAACACCATGAGTTATTTTTATATGACTCGTTATGTGATTTCATCCTTCTTCTAATTGTGGATATATTATTTTATGTAAAAATCATAATTGCTAAATTTTAAACTTACGTTTTATATTTTTTCTATTCAGAGTACAAAGCTTAGACTTGTCGCAATAGCTGGTTGAGATTCGACGGTTCATTACATAAAAGGTTCGGCGGTTAATCCAATAGGTGCGATCTGAACCATTCAACAATAAACGAATATTAATAGATAATAAGCAGTTACTTGTAGTTACAACACTAATCCAATGATCTGAAAAATATACGGTTCAACAATCAAATACAGGCGACAGTTATACAAGTAATTCCCTTAATAATTGTAGAGGTGTTAGCCTACACAATGATTCAGGGATCCACTAGTCAAACGACACCCTCATTATAAATACAACATCATCCCCACAGAAAGATGAAAGATTGAAGATTGAGATGAACGATAGTTTAGACAAGTAAATAAGGCAATACATTCACAAAGCCACTCTGTCATATGCGTGCATACTTACAAAGTCACTTTTCATTATGAGTACAATACTTCAAAAATCATTCACCTTCTAAGCGCATCTTACGAAATACAATCCTTCAATAAACACTTAATTCCCATCCACTTATATCTACGTATTCATTTTCTCTTATCTTTTTCTCTAGAGTAGAAAGATTACTGATTTGAGTATCGAAGGATATATTAGGGTGTAAATCCCTATTCCTATAACCTCTTATTCTTTTATTGTGGTATGTATGATTTAAATTCAAAGTAACGAATATTGAAACCGTTTTTTAATCAGATACGCAAGTAAAACGACTCTTTAATTCGTTTAACAATTCAGATTTAGAGACCTATCAAAAATAAATAAAATGAAAGTTAATTTTAGTGTTTATTTATGATGCGCACTGATCCGACTTGAACAGGTTGGATTCTTCCTGGATGGCTTGAACCGGCCCGTTCACCGAGTCACGAATCCCCGCACACCACTAAACAAACGAGAGGTCGGCGTTAGCAGGCGGGATGTAATCCCACCGATAACACTCCGGTATTTCGGAAAGTCATCAATCACCTTCAAATGAAGGAACTGTTGCAAAGTAAGAGAAAGCTATCAGAGAGGAATGGAGTGTCTTGTTCCAGATGTCAGAAAGGCGCAAGTCCTTTCTCGTATCTGGAGGGTGGGAAGGCAGAGAACGTATGTAGGGACCCGTTCGTTGCCTTGGAAATGGAGTGTGTTTTAGAGTTTGGCTTCTGAGAATCAGAAGTTGTTTTCCAGAGCACTTAGGGTTTTGCTCTCTGCATTTGCTTGAAGAAAGAGTCTCCAGGTGTGCAAGTGTTTGGAGAGAGAGAGAGTTGTCGTCGAGAATACTCAGAAAGCGCCAATGTGTGCCTTCAAGAGCGTGTCTGGATCTTGGATCCAGGCCTCTTTATGGCAAAGATGGTGACCTTCCTTCTTTGGAAGGAATCATCCCCATCGTGATCTGCGGTAGGCCTTCCGGAGGTGATGCTCGTTGCCCATTATGGTGGATTGTTTCATTCTCGAGGCGGTCAACCGCTTTCGAGTTAACCTCCTTCCTTACCGGGTTGAGGTCCTTTCGGCAAGGAGCAAGGAGTTGGAAGGATCCGGCGCCTTCCCTTATTTGAAGGCGCCAATCTTCTTGATACTCCTTTTAAGATCGTGGAATATCCTTAGAAGATCGTGGGGCTTTGTTATGGTGATGGGCCTAAGCGGGTCGGGCAATCCCTTTGTTAGAAAACTTTTCGGGACGATGTGCGAGAGAGAGGGCGGTCGACTTGGGGTTGACCGCTGCGTGAGTGTTAGCGCCCTCATGGGAGCGTCTCCGTCGTTGGACTTCATTTGGGCTATGGGCACAGTAGATCGGGCCATTCTTGTAGAAGGGCCTCGTTTGGGTCCGAGTATGTAGGGGAGGCGGGCAGTCGACACAGGTTGGCCGTCGGCTTGTTGGCCGCCCTCGTGGAGTGCGAAGAGAGAGTGGCGGGCGGCCAAGTGATGGGCTGTGGGCTGTATGGAATAGGCCCGTTAGTGTTGTACCGCAAAACAAGGCGACAAATTGGTCAATTGGCCGGTTGGCCGTTTGTGAAGAGATAGGATGGTCGGGCATGCAGGTCGGTCACGCAAAGCGTTGGCCGTCCCTGGGCTCTCGGTTCTGCAGCCCATCCTCTTATTGGTAGTTAAACGTTAATTTGGCGCTTAATAGAACTTTCGTTGGCCTTTCTTTGGTATTGGTATTAGTGTCTATCAATTTAAATGATTTGGAAATTTTTTATATATAAAATAGGTACAGAAATAAAAATTATAAATATAATTAAAATTATAAATTTTTTGGCCCATATTATAATTTTTTTGAATATAATTTTTATTTTAGATAAATATCAAAATTTAAAAAAATTATCTCATTAGATTACATTTTTATATAATTAATAATGTTTATATAAAAATATTTAAATAACATTTAATCTAAATATTATATTTAAAATAAATATATAATTTTGGATATTATATATAAATATAATTTTTTAAATAAAAATATTAACAAGATATTTATGAAAATTTCCAAATCAATTTGATTTTAATTATAAATAAATAAAATCATAATTTATATATGAATAATCAAACTAAGTTCTAACTAATCTGACTTAATAATTATAAATTCACATCTAAATATATTTTATATCTAATTTAAATTTAATTTTAATCTAATTTAATTAAATAGATAAAATTATAGAGGGGAGTCAGACCCGTGCATAATGATGTCCGTACAGAACACATGGCAAATGTGCTGAAGTGGTGAGTATTGGGCCTCCCGCGACACAACTAGAGGAGAAGCCCGAACCGAAGAATTCAAAGCCCGGCCCAGAGTTCCAAATCAGCGACCGGGTTTTCATAATTTTGTAATTTTACTCATTTTAATATATTAGTTTTTTTGAAAATAAATGTATTTTAAAAATTATTTTATCATAAAAATTGTATTTTTTTAAATCTATATTTTTTAACCACAACCAACTTATATTTTTCTTATTTATACTTCATTTGTGTCACATTTCAATACCTAATTGCCTTTCTGAAATTAACACGATCATTCCATTAACAAATAATAAATTTAAATTAATAAAAAATATGAGTTTCACGTTGATATCACAACCAAAATAAATAAATATATATAATAAATCTAATTACAGGATTCAAATGATGATACCTGAAAGCAGTTCTGAAACACTAACTATACCAAAACGTAAAAATATACGTAAAAAGATATGTCTAAACAATATAACTCAGAGTAATATATCCATGACATTATATTTCATATAAACCCAATGCCCAAAAAATATTATATTAAACTACTATTTAGAAGTTAAAAATAATATTATATTCTAATAAAATTATAAACTAATTTTTTTTAATTAAAAGATGAGTTAAAATTTTATTTTAATTCAAATAAAATCTACAATCATTTTTCAAAGTTAAAAAAAAAAAAAAAACCCACTTTCACTCCTATTTTTTTGTTCCTTCGTCTAGATTGTAAAAATGAAGTCCTTTGGTCTATTTGTATCAGAACTCGTCTTATCAATCAGAAATATGTATCCACGAAGAAAAGGGAACAGGAGACATTTAGCAAATCACATGTTCATCATCCGTCAGTGTATATATTGGATAGGCAAGTTTCATTGATACATCAAGCAGCTTTGTAAATACACAATGTCTTCATTTGTCGTCTATTAGAACCCATGGGAATGCCTGCTCAAGGTAGCATCAGTAACCATCGACTGGATTGGTCCACTCCCATGGAAACGTGTCCTACAAGAAAGAAAAAGAATTTTTTTTTTTTTGAAAAGAAGACCTTGAAAAAAACAATTAGGTCTTAAGATCAGAACAATACAGCATGAGGTCAAGACCATAAAGGATTTGAACAAGGAAAAATAACAAAGTGAGAATAGCCAAACCCGAACTAGGGTTTTTTTTTTTGATTTTTTTTTTTGATTTTTTTTTGATTTTTTTTTTCAATTAAATGCATTAAAGGAAAAGTACAAAAGGCACTCCGTCTTCAAAGTGCCACTCCCAACTCAACATGGCACTCCGATTTTGAAAATCCACTCCGGCCTCAGCGCAAGCTATCTACTCCGGCTTCAAAATGCCACTCCGTCCTCCAGCTTCAAAATGCCACTCCGACCTCAGGGCACGCTATCTACTCCGGCTTCAAAATGTCGCTCCGTCCTCCGGCTTCAAAATGCCGCTCCGGCCTCGAAAACACGCAATTCACTCCGCCTTTAAGAGTGCAGAGGCACTCCGGCTTCAAAGAAAATCATTCCGGCATCAACACATGTAGTCCACTCCGTCCATTAAGTGAGCAAAAAATCACTCCGGCTTCATAGTGTCACTCCGGCTTTTCAAGTATACGATGCAAACCTTGGGAACAACCAATCCTGAAAACAGGAATTTTTTTTTTAAAATTTTTTTTCTTTTTTTTTCTCTTTATTTATTTATTTATTTTTATTTATTATTTTTTTATAGATTCCAGCGCATCAAATACATTCTCGGGTGCTTAATCGTCGAAAAAATCTGGGAATATCTAGTGGGGTGATTTTTGAAAGATCATTTGTTACGTTCTTTCCATATGAAGTAAAGCGTATACGCCAAGAGTAATCCTTTTAGACGAGCCATAAAATTCTTCCCTCTCCATTTCTCGGGGCCGCCCAATCAATATTTTATTTCCAATCAGGGTAGGGCCACTGAATGCTCGCTTTTCGTTGTATCCGGGCCCAAAGATCTTTAGAAAATGAACATGAAAAGAAAAGATGTTCGTGATTTTCATCAGCTGAGTTACAAAGGATGCATTTAGAAGAGAGATTGGAAACCCCATGAATGTGATCAGTGGTACTTAGCTTACCTTTAATGGCCAGCCAGAGGGTGAAGGCATGAGCAGGAATATGGAAGGGACCCCAAACTAGATTAGCCCATCTCAAAATCGGCTTGTGAGGATGGATAAGAAAGTAAGCAGATTTAGATGAAAATTTACCATCAGCAGTGTCGTCCCATCTCACAGAGTCGGATCTATTGGTGTTTGGAAAATAATTGGGCAGTTTCTTTGCGAGACAAGAGATTTCGTGATCATATGGATTAGGCCATACCCATTGGTTGTTTATGATAATCGTATGAACTTTAGCATCATATGGCAGCCCCGAAACCAAACGAGTACGATCGAACTTACCATTACTCAGTGGCCCCATCGGGTGCCAATTGTCATGCCACGTAAAGGTATCGGACCGTCACCAATGGTATGGATGCAATGAGAGTGCATGAATGGGCGAAGCTCCATAATCTTCCTCCAACTCCAAGGGGTTTCTGCAATTAGAAGAACGGGTTTCTGCAATTAGCATGAAACCTGAAGCATTAGCAGAGAAGAAGGAAATGCAGAAGTCTGCTAGTAGTAGGGTCAATACCCGCTCAGGGGGCCAATTTTGTATTGATGTGGTACAGGGCCTGTGCTGTACAATGGAGGCCGTAGAGATAAAATCCAACGGCTATGATTTACTTTTATTTTTTTTATGTTTTTGTGTTTGAAAATTAAAAAAGAAAAGAATTTTCTGTAGCCGTTGGAAGGTCCTGTGCCATGTCAGTGAGGAACAATGCCCCTACCCTCAGGTCAATACATTGGAGCAAGAGCTTGCTGCAACCAAGAAGGTATATATTGCTGGAATATAAGGTCACTCCCGTGTGGGATGATCAAACAGAAAAAGTTGGTCAACTGGATGTTAACCGGCTGTGAGAAAATGTTGGTCAACGGAATATTAACCAACTGTAAGGAGAAATTGACCGGCTGTGAGGAGAAGTTGGCCAACGGATGGTTGACTATCCACAAGAGGCAGCAATAAGGTTCGTGGATTTGTTAAGGGCCAATATCTTTGATAAAGGCCGACGTCACTAGGCGAAAGTATGGGAGTTAGAATCGACTAGGGACATCAGCTTAAAAGATTGGCTTTCGCAGAGCATGCACAATCTCTGCAAAGCAGGCACCGTCTTTGCTAAACATGATGATTTGTAGAACAGTTCTATATTGTTGATGGTGACAGGTTATGTCGTGCACGCAACACCTTTAAAGGTAGTTGCCAAATAGTATATATATATGTATGCTGTATTGAAATCATGTTGGTGTGAGAGTTTGTGTGAAGAGAAAAACAATGAGTGAAATTGTGCTCTTTGTCTCTACTCTCTCCTCTTGAAGTTTGTGTAATTAAGGGTTTCTGCAATCGAAAACTCATATAGTAAAATTATTTATGAACTATTTTTTTTTTTAATTGAGAAAAATTTTTCATGTAAAAATTTTATGTGTTCTTCTTCTCTCATATTTCTCTATCGTGCGTGTATGCATTCCATTATTGTCCGGCCTGTGTTGTCCGGACGGCAATGCTGTTTTTCTTACAACTTGTACTTGTTTCTCTAAATGTGATTTTCTTGAATGCTAATAATTTTAAGTCGTCTTAATAAAAAAAATTTTAAAAATTAGATTATATACACTATTTACATCCTATTTTATGATCTAAAAATAATTATTTTATTTTTATATTATTATATTTTAGTAACCAAACATGATATAAGGACAATTTTAACTGGCGAACATATAGTGTAATATGTGGCTGCCCATTCTGAATATAAAATTTAGTATGCTAACTGAATCTCTGAAGAGTTGACGTATAAAGATCTTTGCCACATCTCCAACTAGTAGACAATCCACCTACACTTTTCTTTTTTTCAAAAAGCAAAATTACATCATCTAATTCAACAAATTTAGAACAATATTTATAAAAGACAAAAATAGAAAAAAAATATATTTTTCCAAGTTAAAAATAAATAAATATATTTAATATAAAATTTACAACTTAAAATATAGGTAGAAATATACATCTTTTATTTTGCAATGAGATACATGGGACTTGAATTATTTCCCCCAAAAAAAAAGTCTAAAAAGTTGTATAATTGTATAAGAAGTATTTTCAGGTATACAATATACTTGTTTTGATCATTGTAAAGAAATACATGTATACAACACCTTCTATGACCAAGGTATGACACAATATAGTGTCTTTCCAAGTCAGTAGAAAAAGTATTATAAGGATATTCTTCCTCCATGGGTGAGATTATGTATCCAATGTTACGAGGCCCATATTGGGAAGCCAACTGTATAAGGGTTGGCTTATAAGCGTGAAAGACTCTTCATCCTATTAAATCGATCTTTTGATATTTGACTTTCCTCTTGAACTTGTACTCGTAACAATGGTGCTCTCATTGAAATTGGCTTCGACTTGAAGAGAGTTACCTGCGGAGGGTTCTAACCGGAAAATGCTACCTTTGGAGGGGCTGATCTGTTGCCGGTGCGTCGGGGTGGAGTAAAGCGCTATAGAGTAAAAGCCGCTGAGTGAAGTGTCGCAGAGTGTTGCTGTTGAGGTTTGTGGCAATTAAAGGGAGGATGAATGTTGTGAATCCCATATCGGGAAGCCAACCCCATTAGAGTTGGCTTATAAGTTTGAGGGACTTTTCCTTTTATCAGATTGGTCTTTTAAGAATGGGTTCTCTTTTTGAATTTGTGCTCGCAAAATCCAACCTCATAGGTTCACTCCCTTGAGAAGCGGAAACTTGCATATTTACCTAAGAAATGAATTCTTCATATAACAATAGCAAAAAGCATGTCAACAGACTTTAGTGTAGGAACAATCAATAAAATGTTACGAAATCTAGTCATATTCATATATGGGTTTTGCTGCAGTAAATTCTGCAGAATATGACTAGTTCACTCTCTTTAGTCTCTTTGGTTGTTGATGCCAATTTTAGCAAATAAAAGAAGGGAGGCTCAATGCATGAGAGTAATGAATGCCAGGTTTGAGGTCTAGGGCCCAGCTGTATGCATCTATATTTTCTCTTCTGAAAGAAGCCATTTATGTGATTTGTACGTGTGATCTTTAGATTATAGTTAATTAACCTTTTTTTGGTAAGTAAAACAGAGTAATCTTATTACAATACCAAGACTTGTTTGATGCTAGCCGTTGAAAGGCTATACTGATCTAAACGAGAGTGAAAAAGAGAGAAGGGAGAGAAGGACGACAGGGGGAAGTAGAAGAGACAGACGAGAGGAGAGGGGAAGAAGAAGTGGGGGCAGAAGAATGAAAGCTAGTTAAGAAACAATCATACTCAATATCATTTGTTAGAATTACCGAAACGTAAAATTACGGTCTTCACATAAGAACCCTACTACTAAATTAAATAGAAAATAGATATAACTTTTTTAATAACCGCTAAATGTAATCTAAATTTATTTGATATTATTGATCTATCAGAAGGTCTAACATAAAATTTTACGGTATGATTTGATATTAATCAGAAGGTGTGGATTAGTTATATTTCTAGGCCCATAAGTTATGTTATACATATGGCATTTTTATTGGGTTTTGATCATGATTTTAAAAATATTTTTTGTAACAGTTTCTCATGTTGTAATCATATTTATTAAAAAACAATAAAGTTTATGATTTTTTTCTTTAGAGTATTCCAAAATAAATCCGATATTTTGTTGTATGATCATTTATGATTATACTTTTGTGAATCTCCCAAATCCCTAACAATAATAATAACCCAAAATATAAAAATACCAATTAAGAAATAAATTTAATTTTTTAAATAAATATGACCCAAAATATGCACATAATGGAATAAATTTTTGACATTTTCCAAGTATTTTGGAAACTACTAAACTTGTAAAAATACAACGTCCCTGATTTGGAAAAACTATGAAAATCAATAAACTCATGCCTCGTCATATACCTTTTCGTTTTAATTTATATACCTTGACAGAAGGCAAGTACACAGCATAGCAAATACTAGAGAAGATGAAACCCACTTACATATACATACATATGTACTTTGCACTTGCTAACATTACCTTTTTGCAGGCTTTGGAGGATGCCCTCTCCAGGCAGGAAGAGCTCTTAGTCTTTATTGACAAGAACAAGAAGAAGAAGAAGAAACTGTATGATCTGTACAGTATACCATTTCCTTCAGCTTTGCCTTACCATTGAATGTTAGCCACGCCATTTTTGTGGTCACTATTAGAAATATGTCTCACATGATGAGACATATGAATTATTAATTTATTGAATTAATTAAATAATCTTACAAGTTTATATATATAATAGTAAAAAGAAATTTTTTAAAAGATACGCCTATTCAAGACGTATTCTTTGATGGAAAGGATATGTTATTTCTCAAATGATATGTGCTTTGGTGAATAGATATGTCTCTTTTTGAAGACAAAGAGAAGAAAAGGATATCACTTCAGCAGTTATTATATTCAAACCCATTACTTGGGCGAAAGGAGCGTTTTGTGATTTGAGAATGGTCTCTTCCTCTATAAAAGGGCATCGCAATCGTTTGAGGGGACATAAAACTTGTATAACATTTAATGAGTTATAAGGAGAAGTGAGAGAAAATCTCTATAGTTGCCGGCAAAACGATTAAAGATTGGATATAAAAGTTTAATGATCATGGATCTAGGTACGTATATTTATTATTTATATATAATTCTGATTGATAAATGAAGAAATATGATAATCAAGTTCCTATGAAATTAAAGTATTATTTCACTAAAATTTCTTACATGTGGTATCAGAGAATTGGTTCTAGTTATCGTATTTTCTTCTGATTATGACATATTAAAAGTGGTAAGAGAATAATGCTTCTGTCTGCCGTGTTGGCTGCCCAAATAATTTTGGAGAGAAAGGAATAATGCTTGTTCATTTCTTCTTTCCTCCGAATTCCCTGTTGTCTGCCGGATTTTGCATCAAAATCTGATGCGAAATACATTATTGCCGTTTATTAGTTTTTGGTCGTCGCCGGTTGCAATTTGTCGGTTCAATGGTGCCGGTTAAAGCCGGTTAGTAGCGACGTTTATCGGTGGTAGTCGATCGGCAGCGTTGCAGGAGATTTTAGTTTTCTGCTATTTTAAAAGTCGAACCCACCACTGTTTGTTACCGGCCGACATGAAACCAGTTACTGGATTTTACAAATAAAAAAAAATAATAATAAAATAAAATAAAAGAGGGTTTTGGTGAACAGAGGCAGATATTGCTGTAGCGCCAATCTAATTGTTTCTCATTTCATGGTGGCCTGTATGGCATAACATGCTGGCGTTGTTCGGCGCCTCTCTGTTCTCTTTCCACCAATTTTTTTTTTAACCCGAAAGTATTGTCGGTTGCCGATTTTGTAGTCGGTCGCCGCTGGTAATAATCAATCCATTGTTTGAAGCCGATTATTGGTGACGATTAGCGACGGTGATTGTCGTGTGAGGCACCGATTGTTGGGATTGAAGGGGAAATGTTTCAGGGACGAAGAAGATGAACAGTGCAACGACATAAAAAAAATTAAAATAAAATAAATATTATTATATAATAATATTTGTTTCATATTAACGTGAATGATATTAATTTGTTTATTTAATATCTGTAATTTATTTATACATATGATGTGAAATTATTAAATATGTTATTTTATCATGATTATATGCTATGTGTTTAGTTTTATACAGATATTATTTATAATATTATTTGTGATATTGTACAAAGTAATTATGATTGAATATCTATGTAATGATGTAATTTGGTAGCCGCCAAAGTGACTCGATTAAATGGTTTTATAGATATTAAATCATAGAATGGAAAATTAATATAGTTGTCCCATATATTAATTTAATTGCTTTATATATTTAAAGTGTTACAATTTCTCGATCAGTAAATATTATGGTAGGTCCAAAGGTGCACTAACTTCTACATAATTGATTAATTGAATAGGATGATTAATAAGTATTCATTATTTCAAATATGATCCTGGATACCCAAATGTAACAGACTTATTTAAATTTTAGAACATTATTAATTATTTCTGTAAGTGATTGAAAATCACTATAATAGTTTGTTAGTGTGTTATAATTACACCCAAAGATGGATTATAATGACGCTGTTTATGTGAGCACCCTAAGCCTGAATACTCAAACACGTGGCAACGAGCCGCACATGCGGACTAAAAATTTAAAACCAAATATAACCATTCAATAATTTAGATCATTTTAATTCTTTCGATATTTAGCTACATCATGATAATCCATCCATCATCCATACAGACATATTAAAGAAGACATAAATTCAACAAAAGAAAATACATAAGTCTCAATAATAGTTTAAATCTCATCATCCGACTATCATGATCATCTTCTCATGCGTTTTCATCCAAGTTAAATGTTGTCAACTCAATCTGGAGCCAAGAAAACACAATGGTAAGCCAAAGCCCAACAAGTGATATAATCAAAAACAGTAACAACAATAACGATCTTGGATATCATCTACTAAGGTCTCAACATACTCTGACAACCTACTATATCCAAGACAGATTACAACACGTCGTAAATACGACTCTAGGCAAATGGGTCCCACAAGACCTAACCATCCAAAAATAACAAGAGTGTCAATAAACAACGGTAATCCCCTGGAATCCGATCTCAACAATGATTGGAGATTTTTTCGATCCATATGATAGCGAGAACGACAGCATACACACGATAACAATCAACATGGATTCCACTGAATCCGAGTATCATAAGATCCACACAAGGATACTGCCATCACAATAAATGAGGTACTCACAATCATAGAAAATTACAAGAAATCACCCGGATCTTATTCCGTCACTGTGAACCAAAGGCTGCGTATATCCCCCGACAGCCGGGTACTTGCACGGGCTAATTGATGTTCGCAAGTTTGACCTCCGACCAAATCCATGGTCTACAGAGACTCTGCCCCACAAAGTACAGACGTCTCCCGAACATGCTCAACATCATACTCTTCTTTCGACTCTACCAGTACAGAAGACAACTCACACGTCAAACCCAGCATCTCCCGCCATGATATCCTCGATATCATAATCTACGATGATCACAGGGCCATAAGCATCCCGCCACGCTAGGCAATATACCTCAACACCACCAGGATATGAAAATTAGTATCGGATAAGTGTAAACCATATTAAAGTACAAAAGCCTCCCATTCGATCAGATACTTCAATGTTTTCACACACTCTCCTCAACATTGACCGTAAGAAACCAACGAACTCAATTACTCACACACCGAGTATAACGCAAAGAATGCTTTACAATCTCAATGACAGAACGTCGTTCGGTGCTGACCAGACCATACTCACATCATCAAATTGAACACAAAGAAATGTATCTCAAAAACATCCAAAAGAATACAAGGATCGAAATATGATCAGTTCGACTGCCTCACTATTCTTTTCATTTTATTTCGGAGCGATACCTACCACCAAGGCCAACAATATAATTTATTTCAATTTCCATCCCCAACAAATTTATTAGTAATATTTATTTCTTCATACATATCCCTTCATATATATAAATATCTATAAATATATATATACACATAATCCACACATATACACATACACACAGCCCAGCCCAACACTTGGCCCATTAAAACTCACTCACTCAGCCCAGGCCCACACATAACTCAGGCCCAACTACACACATCCCCTAACTCAGGCCCAACACTTACCCCTTAAAACACACACATACATACACTTGGCCCCAGCCCAACACACACAACACACACACACCCACTTGGGCCCAGCCCAACACACTCCAACACACCCTGGGCCCACAGCCCAACATACACACGCACACACCCTGCACACACACATCCACACACACAACTCACGCAGCTGTTTTCTGCTGTTGTACTCACGCACACACAGCTCACACAGAGCAGCATCAACACGCACATACACAACCTCCCACACTCAGCGGCTTCTGCAGCTGATTCCTCACACTAACACACACCTACGACACCACACACACACAAGGCGCACACACAGCAGCAGATTACTACTTCTCATTCCTTACGCACACACACACAGCAGCTCTGCTGCTCCATCACACGCACACAGAACACAACACACACTACTTCAGACGCACACAATTACTTACACACACGGCTTCACCCAGCCGTTCACACCCACCAAAGCAGCACAATAATAATTTAACCCCAGATTTACAATTTCTTCATTCACAGCTTTTTGGCTAGAAACAGAGCATAAAGAAATTCAGAAAATTAGTGAGCAAGAGAGGGAATATTAGGATGATTTCACTTGAAATTTTGAGAGGAATGACAGTGGACGAGATTCACTTGCAAAATTAAGGAAGAACGACAGTAGAGGAACACTTGTGAATTGAAGAGAAATGACAGAGGAGAGATTTCACTTGCAAATAGAGGAGAAATGACCGTGGAGAAACACTTACAAACAGAAGAGAAATGACCGTAGAGGAACACTTGCGAATTGAATAGAAATGACAGTAAACAGGATTTACTTGCCTGAAAAATACGGCTTGGCTTCGGCTTCAATTCAGCTTCAGGTTTGGAAATTGGCTTCAAATCTTGGAAAACGGCTTCAGAGTCGACGACGGCTCACACCACCGCACAACCACAAATCGGCAACGACGATGGAAGAAGACGCCCCAAGGATGAACCACGCCTCATGCTTTCCCCCACTCACAGCCGATTTCTCTCTTCCACTTATCATCACACACCCACGAATGTGAAGGTTAAATTAACCCACGAAAGTGAAACGGTGAGGGAACAAGGGAAGCGGGCGTTAGACAGAACGGCCACGATGGAAACCGTTGCGAGCGAGAGAGAGGAAAAACAGGGAACGAGGGGAAGTGGGGAGAGGGAGAGGGATGGGGTGGGGACGAAGATGTAGAAAAGAAACATCGAGAAGGAGGTGAGGTGGCAGGGGATTTGTTAGTTTAGTAATTTACTTATTATTATTATTATTATTATTATTATTATTATTATTATTACGTAAACGTTTATATATATATATTTATATATATATATATTTTTTATCAAACTTCACCCAATTAAATTTAAATTTTCTTTATAAAAATATCCGAATATTACAGTTTATATTTTATGTTCCTCCTATTTTAATTCAAAGTATTAATATTGAGCATGTTAATTTGTTGCAGTATCTGTTCCGATTTCACTACACTCTCACGCTTCTTCTATTTCGATATTCAATGGAACTAATTTTTTCAATTGGTTTGAGCAAGTCCAATTTCATCTTGGTGTGCTGGATCTTGATATTGCATTACAATCAGATAAGCCTACTACTATTACTAATTCAAGCAGTGATGAGAAAAAATCTTATTTTAGAGTATGGAAAAAATCGAATAGAATAAGCATGATATTTATGAGATGACTATGGCGAATAATATTAAATCTACACTTTCTGAAACTGAAAACGCTAAGAACTTACTGAAAATTATTAAAAATCGTTTTCGATCTATGGATAAGTCTCTTACTGGAACACTGATGGCAAAACTTACCATCATGAAGTTTGATGGTACTCAAGAAATGCATGAACACATTCTTGAGATGACCAATTTGGCTGCAAAACTCAAAGCCCTTGGTATGAATGTGAATGAATCTTTCTTTATTCAGTTTATAATGAATTCTCTTCCTCCTCAGTATGGATCATTCCAAATTCATTACAATACTATCAAAGATAAATTGAATGTTAATGAATTGAGAAGCATTTTGGTTCAAGAGGAGGCAAGATTCAAATAATAAGGAATTCATTCAATAAATTTAACGGGTTATGGTAGAAAGAAAAGAAGAAGAGAAAAAGAGAGAGTATTAAGGTTGGATCATCAAAGGATAAAGAGCCCCATTCTGGTACAGGGATTCAAAAGAAGGGAAGCAATGTAAAGTGTCACTTTTGTAAAAAGGTGGGACACTTTAAGAAGGATTGCTATAAAAGAAAGGTTTGGTTCGAAAAGAAAGGTGAGCCTTTGGCTTATGTATGTTTTGAATCAAATTTTATTGAAGTACCTTCTAATACCTGGTGGTTTGATTCAAGTTCTAACGTTCATGTTTCTAAATCGATGCAGGGATTCCTTACAACCCAAATGCTAAACCAAAATGAAAATTTTATTGTACTGGGAAATGGTGTCAAAGTTTCTGTTTTTGCTGTTGAAACTTTTTGTTTATTTCTTGATACTGGAATGTATTTAGATTTGTTGGAGACACTTTATGTGCCTTCAATTTTTAGAAATCTCATTTCTATTTTCAAACTTGATCTTCAAGGCTATTCTTTAAAGTTTGAAAATAAAAGAATTAGTATATACAAAAACAAAACCTTTTTTGGTCCTGAAATTCTTTCTGATGGTCTCTACAAAATAAACATTGACCAAAATTTTGTTGAAACTCTCATGACCCTGTATCATAATGTTAGAACAAAACGTAAATATATGAATGAAAACTCTTCTTTCTTGTGGTATAAAAGATTGGGTCATATATCTAAAGATCGTATGAAAAGGTTGGTAAATAAAGAAATCTTACCTAACCTTAATTTTTCTGATCTTGATATATGTGTAGATTGTATTAAAGAAAAACAAACTAAGCATACAAAGAAAGGTGCCACAAAAATTTTAAAACTTTTAGAGATTATCCATACAGATATTTGTAAACCTTTTGATTCTCCATCTTTAGGAGGAGAAAAATATTTTATCACCTTTATTGATGATTTTCACGTTAATGTTATATTTATTTATTACATGAAAAATCTCAGGCTGTAAATGTTTTGGAAATATATATTTCTGAGGTTGAAAGACAATTAAATAAATGTGTGAAAATTATTCAATCTGATAGAGGTGGTGAATATTATGGTAAACATGATGTATTAGGATAATGTCCTGGCCCTTTTGCTAAGCTATTAGAAAAGTATGGCATGTGTGCACAATATACTATGCCAAGTACGCCACAGCAGAATGGTATTGCTGAATGACGTAATCGTACATTAATGGACATTGTTAGGAGTATGTTGAGTTATTCATCTTTACCTAAATATTTGTGGATGGAAGCCCTTAAGACTGCTATTTATATTATTAACCGGGTTCCTAATAAAGCAGTTTCAAAAACTCCTTTCGAGTTATGGATTGGAAGAAAATCGAGTATTCAACACCTACATATTTGGGGGTGTCTAGTAGAGGTCAGAATGTACAATCCATAAGAAAATAAATTAGATTTTAGAACTGTTAGTGGATACTTTATTGATTATTCAGAGAAATCTAAAGGGTATAGATTTTACTGTCCTAATCATAGTATGAGAATAATAAAAATCGGTAATACTAGATTCGTTGAGAATGGTAAAATCAGTGGGAGTGATATTTCACAAAATATGGAGATAAAAGAAATTAGGGTACAAGTTTCTATACCCATAATTTCTAAACAAATTATTATTTCGACTGTTATTGAACAAAAGATTAACAATTTTACCCTCCATAATGAAAATGTTACCATTGAATATAATGTAGAATAGTCACAAGAAGTAGCATTAAGAAGATCTCATAGGAAAATGAGATTTGTTATTTTAAATGACTATTTGGTTTATCTACAAGAATCTGAATATGATATAGGGATATACGATGATCCAATTTTTTTTCCAACAAGCCATAGAAAGAAATGATTCTTCTAAATGGATTAATGCCATAAAAGATAAGTTAGACTCGATGGCACACAATGAAGTCTGGGATCTTGTTGAATTTTCTGAAAGTTACAGAACAGTTGGTTGTAAATATGTGTTCAAAATCAAACGCGACTCTAAAGATAATATCGAACGATATAAGGCTAGACTTGTTGTTAAAGGTTATACTCAAAAAGATGGCATTGATTATAAGGAAACCTTTTCTCCAATTTTCAAAAAGAACTCCTTAAGAATTATAATGGTATTGATAGTACATTTTGACCTAGAGTTGCACCAAATGAATATAAAATTGTTTTTCTAAATGGAAGCTTAGATGAAGAAGTTTATATGAAACAACCTGAAGGATTCTCGATCAAATGATAAGAGAACTTAGTTTGCAAATTAAAGAAATCAATATATGGACTTAAATAAGCCTCACGACAATAGTACCTTAAGTTTCATTATACCATTTTATCCTTCAATTTTACAGAAAATACCGTTGATCGGTGTATATACCTGAAGGTCAGTGGGAGCAAATTTATATTTTTGGTTCTATATGTTGATGATATATTACTTGCAAGTAGTGATATTGGGTTGTTACATGAGACTAAGGGTTATTTCTCTAAAAATTTTGATATGAAAGATATGGGTGAGGCAACTTATGTGATAGGAATAAAAATATTTCGAAATAGATCACATGGATTATTAGGATTGTTTCAGAAACGATATATCAAGAAAATTTTAGAGAGATTTAAAATGGAGAACTGTGCAGCCAGTATTGTTTCAGTCCAAAAAGGTGATAAATTCAGTTTAATACAATGTCCACAAAATGAATGGAAACGAAATCAAATAAAAGATATTTCTTATGCGTCTGCTGTAGGAAATTTAATGTATGCATAGACTTGCACCAGACCAAATACAAGTTTCGCAGTTGGTATGCTCGGACGATACCAAAGCAATCCTGGTATAGATCACTGAAAAGCTGCAAAGAAAGTGATGAGATACTTGCAAGAAACTAAAGATTACATGCTTACTTATAAGAAGTCCGATCATTTGGAGGTAATAGAATATTCAAATTCATACTATGTTGGATATTCAGATACCAGAAAGTCTACATCCGGATATATTTTTCTTTTTACTGAAGGAGCTATTTCATCGAAAAGTGTCAAGCAATCTGTGATTGCTATGTCCACGATGGAAGCAGAGTTTGTGGCATGCTTTGAAGCCACAATACATGCATTATGGTTACGAAATTTTATTTCAGGACTTAGAATTGTTGACAGTATAGTCAGGCCGCTGAAAATTTATTGTGATAATTCCGCAACAGTTTTCTTCTCAAAGAACAAGTATTCAAAGGGTACAAAGTATATGAAAATTGAATACCTTACCGTTAAAAGTGAAATTCAGAAACAAAAAGTATCAATAGAGCATATTAGCACCAAACTTATGATTGCAGATCCTTTAACTAAAGGTTTACCTTCAAAAGTATTTTTATATCATGTTGACAGTATAGGTCTTTGTCGTTACCCATAATATAATGATATTGCTCTGATATTTGAGATCTCACATAATGTGTTTTTGATATATCCTATTTATTTTATATTGTTCGAATTTAAAGTTTTGGATTGATAACAGGACCAGTCTCTCACTAAGACATAATTGTTGGACCGTATGATATTTCTCATTTAAGATTTAATCATATAATTTACAGGTGTTGTAGTACATGGAATGAACTATGTTGTATAATGATATGGAACCATCATGACTCGCATTTGTCAATTATTTGATTATAGTATTATAACATATAAACTATTAATGGATTATAATGTTGCGCACTTAAAATTTATTTTAATTAATTCAGATAAATATTATTGTCATATAGGCCAAGTGGGAGAATGTTAGAAATATCTCCCACATGACGAGACATATGAATTATTAATTTATTGAATTAATTAAATAATCCTACAAGTTTATATATATAATAGTAAAGAAAAATTTTCTAAAAGACACGCCTATTCAAGACGCATCCTTTGATAGAAAGGATATGTTATTTCTCAAATGATGTGTCCTTTGGTGAATAGATATATCTCTTTGAGACATATCCGTTAAATAAAAGGATATCACTTCTCAACAGTTATGTCTGTCCAAGACACATCACTTGGGTGAAAGGAGGGGCATTTTGATAATTTGGGAATGATCCTCTCTCCCTCTATAAAAGGACGTCCTTAGCTATCATTTGAGGGACACACAAAACTTATATAACATTTAATAAGTTATAAGGAGAAGTGAGAGAAATCATCTCCCGATTCTTCAAGACAAGAACGATTAAAAATTGGGTATAAAAGTTTAATGATCATAGATCTAGGTACGTATATTTATTATTTATACATTATTATGATTGATAAATGAAGAAATATGATAATCAAGATCCTGTGAAATTAAAGTATCATCTCACTGAAGTTTCTTACAGTCATTGTTGTGAATGATCTTCATTAGCATTTGTTGCAGTTCACCTGGTGAAGGAAGACACCTCAGAAAATCAGTCGAAAGCCTTTGACATGATATACAAGTCGGTCATTCTTTTCGCATATCTTATTAAAATCAGCATTCTTCAACAGATCTTATAGATTATGTGCAAAATAACTGAATGAAATCTATGAAGCTGATGCCAAAGACATTCTTTGACTCTCTGTAATTTATAGCCAGGCACAAGGCTTCACTGCTCGAGATGGCCGAGCTAAGTAGGAACTGAACAACAGGGGGGCCTTGATTATCTAGTGAATGTTGACTGAGGTACATCGGTTTCCCGTTTTCTTTCTTTTCGTGCCCTCTCCCACCCTGGGTGTCTATCTGTCTCTGATTCTTTTCTAATCTTCTCTTGCTACTGTATGAATTGAATGTATATAGTGTTAGAGTATAAAACTATTCTTAACTCTTCTCCTAGTAGTTTGATTGAGTCTGTCAGTTTTTTGACGTTATATTATGGTCTTGTTGATCAAGTGGTCATGAGTTCAACTCATGAATTCCCTACTTTCTTATAATTTTTTAATGGATCGTATTAAATTGATGTCCAAAGTGTTGAAAGACAATCGGATACTACTTCAACAAATCGGAAACAAAAAGGGGTTGAACAGCGATAATAGAAATGCATAGCAAATACAATAACCACAAAAATAATAAGACAAAGAATTTTATATTAAAATTCTCTTCTAAATAAAAGGAAGAAAACCACGGGACGTTTCGTCTGAAAATTTCACCATGTAAAATCGTTACAAAAATCCTCACAAACTCGAGCAATTGTGAGAACAAGATGAAAACAGCTTCTTCTCACTTTTCTCTATTTTTTTCTCTTTGGCGGTGCTCACTGGTTTTTCTTTTTTTTACAAAGTGATATATTTTTTTTTTGGGTTATACCATACAGTTACATTATCTGCTCTCCTTTTATAACCCTAAAATCCAAAAAAAAAAAAAAAATTTCCATGCATTTGGCAAATCAGTTCAGCTGACATCATCAATATGGGTCGAACTAACCTCATCACTCCTGCCCAGCGGTACCACTCCGGCCTGCATCACCACTATGGTCGGCACATCAATCCGGCCCAATATTACCACTTTGGCCAACACTTTACTTCAACCAAGTATCACCACTCCAGCTCAACATCATCATTTCGGCTAGATCATCATCCGGCCATATTGTCGTGCACAACGAAAATAACATTGCTTTGCTTCAGTATTGAACCCATAAATATTTGGCCAAACCTGTCGACCTGCCAATCGAATTTAAGTCTTTACGAAAATGATCCATATCCCAACACAAAGTCCAAATGGGCATTTAGGTGAGGGGGCATGTCTAGTCTCTTATTCTTGAATTCATCAACTAGTTTCCGATCTTTCTCTTGCTTTTGAAAACACAATCTGTCACACTGTCCTGCCCAAGTTCATGATCGGGAGGGTGCTACTTTGTTTTGCTAATTTTATCTTTAGACTCTATGAATTGATCGTATATTCTCTTAGAGTATGAAAGTATTCTTGATTCTTTACCTAGTAGTTTAAAATTTTGGATCTGTTTGCCTTTACATAGTATCAGAGCTTTACTAATCAAGTGGTCACGAGTTTAAATAATTACTGTGGATTTAAAAATTAGTTGCAGTAAATCCTTCAATAATTATATACTATAATATGATATTTATGTGAAAAATTTAAAAATTTAAAAATAACTATGGATAAAAGATGAGAGATTTTATTATTTTTAAAATTAAGACTACAAGAGGGAATGACTATAATGTTGGGTTCGAAATAAAGGAAAAGAAAAATATGATATTAAAAGTACAAAATTAAAATTTATGGGTATGATATTAAACATTACAAAATAAAAATAATTTTTTATTTTTATTTTTTGTCTCATTCAGTCATTTTTAAAGTATTTTAATATGATCTGCTGTATGTGGGTATTAAAACTAAACAAGAGAAGCAAAATCACGCAAAAAGAGCAACATATGAACATCTGGTTCTATTAAAACTAAATTCTTCATCTTTCAGATAAATTATTTTAACATTTTAACTATATTTTAAAAATAATATAATATTTATCTATTTAATTTTATATAGATTTATTAATAAAAATAAATAACATCCTATTATTAAAATATCTCAAATACATTTGATTGGAAGTCAACTAATAAAAAACAATCTAAAATAAGTGAAAAGATATATTTACATTTATCA
Organism: Nepenthes gracilis; assembly: GCA_033239525.1. Taxonomy (NCBI): domain Eukaryota; kingdom Viridiplantae; phylum Streptophyta; class Magnoliopsida; order Caryophyllales; family Nepenthaceae; genus Nepenthes; species Nepenthes gracilis. Next base: position 3,956,841 of record BSYO01000027.1, on the reverse strand, counting down.
TATATAAAATTTAGAATAATATTTATAAAAAATGAAGTAAAATTATATTTTTTTATTTAAAATAGCAAATTAGATACAAACTGAAATTTTTTACCTTAAAAATATGAAAAAAATTTATTTAAAAATATATTTTACCTTTTATCAATATTATTCTAAATTTATTATTATGATAAATAGAAGTTTTTTTTATAAAAAGAACATAGATAGATTATAACTATAATATTTTATTAAAAATTTATTTCAATATACTTTTCAAAATAAATAAACAAAAGATACTAACATTTTCAATGCATTTTTTTGGTTAACATCACAAAATTTTATAGTTTTAATAATTTTTATTCTATATCAAAATTTTTGATATGTTAAACGGGTTGAACTGTCCTTGACATAATACAGTATTACTTGGCATGACATAAGTTATACAAATATAATCAGTAATAAACGATATTATATTGTATATAGTACAATTTAATATTTTAAATTGTGTCAGGTTGAGTAATAGACAGCCCCAACGCCATACTGGCTTGTGGCGTGATTGAGTCATGCTTCGGCACAACAGGGCAGTTCTAGACATAGTCCATGTGGGGTTGGGAGGAAGAGCTATGGCATGGCTTAAAGGCACGTCCAGTGCTATCACTGGGTATGTGCTGTATTAGGTTAAAATTTTAAAGTCTTGGCTACACCATATTTTCGGGCGAACTGTCTGAATAAATAGGTCGTATTGGGCCAATGGCCCATTACAAGCCCACTATTAGAAGCCAGTAAGGGTGGGCCCAAATAGCCATCAACAGAAGAAGTATCCGTTATCGAAACGGCAGTGGGAGCCGAGTCGTGAGGAGTCGTGAGGGAAAGAGGAGAATTTCTGGGAGAGAGAGGGTGAGAGAGATGGCGACTGAAAGCCCAAGAAAATGGAGGTTCACGTGGGAAGCTCAATCTCACATCCCAATGCTCAAACTCTTTCTCTTCAATCAAGGAATCAATCCTATCAATCAATGCAAAGACCTCAAAATCGATTTGCAGTTCGAGAAATCACAGCTTCATTTGCAATGGACAGAGCAAACTCGAGTCTCACTTGTCGTACCAATCCCTAAGGTTTTGGTAGACCTTGAATCTCCCTTAAACTTCCGGGCTCTCGACGATCACCTTGAAGCCAAGATTGTTTTGCTCCTTCCCATTAATCACCCAATCGTTTTGAGCTTCATTTCTGAACTATCATTGGAAGACGAAACTGGAGCCGGACACGCTGCATCCGATTATCTTCAGCCGCTTTTTCTCGATTCAGGTTCGTTTGAGGGATTATTGGTACAGATGCATTTGGTTTGTCCATTATGTACATCCGTGGTAGTGATAGTAAATAGTCATAGCTAGGGTTGTGAACTAGCTGGATCCACTAAAATTCATTTCTTTTAACAAATTTGACATTAGGTTTGAGCTTGATTATGATTCATTACCTTCATGATGCGAGTTTCTATTCTGCTTATGGCAACCCAGTTGGAATAGCTTCTTTTATCATAAACGAATATGCCCGGCAATGTATTGCTCAAGGTTGGCTTCGATCTTAACTCGTCAAGAAAGCGATCTTGAGAAAACTGCCAAGCTTTTTGGCTATCTTATTTGGTTTATGGACCCGTATCATAGTTGCTGCTGTTGTTCTTAGCTCACTGTCTGTGAATTTAACTGTTCCCCCCGGTTGTTTGGGATACTTACTCGGCTATTTCTGTTAGGTGTTAAGAGTCTATCTAATGAAAGAGAGGTGCACTTATATTGCAGAAATTGCTTCTTTAAGTTGACAAGAATGCCGATAAAGTAAGTAGTGTTTCTTCATTTCCTGGACCATCTGCAAGTTAATCGTCACACTGGTTGATTTCCTTTTCCAACATACATAATGTCGTTAGAAATTGTGGAGAAAGTGTAGGGCTAATGATAGCCTATTACCTACCTGATATCTTGGGGCCCATCTTTTGTCATATTGATTGGTCTTATTTCAATTTTGTTCCATAGCTAGAGAATTCTTTGGTCCTTAAATGCTTGGGGGCTGAAAAATGAGGCTTTGAGGCTTACTCATTTTGTTGGCCAAATTGAGAGCTATTGTGCGTTCTCAATAAAACCTCATCAAATATAGGTAGGGATTTGATTGGATCATTGTGACATCTTTTCCCACTTCTGGATATTGCAAATATTCCTCCATGGATCATTGGAATGGTTCTCTCATGCACCGTATAGGATAAAGCAACTTAATGATACTTGTTCTTGCTCAAATTTGGCGGAAGCCTATCCTTTACATGAGCTTAGACTCTGTTGCTGTTACACCTAAAAGGAAATTTTGAAGAAAAACAACTTCATCATGATCCATTCTGAAAAGGATCAGGTGCCAATATAGCTTATTACCATCAAAGTCAGCATATATACGTTGATAATTACCTCATAATTAGCTATCAATCTGAATAGGAGCAGTGTAATATATGAAAATCCCACTATAAAAGGGGTTTGGGGAAGAGTCAAACTGTTTGTATCTATTATACATAATCTTATCTTTCATTAAGAAAAAAGCCGTTTCTATTACTTGAATATGTAACCACCAAGTCAAACACTGAGAACTCTATCAGTGCACCAATTATCCTTTTTCTAAAATTTGCTGAATGAAGCGTAAAATTTTCTGCGTAACAAAAGCTTATAGAAGGACCTCTACGAGAGGAAAATTTGATGAAAGCCTCGATACCCTTTCTTTTTTCGAGATTCTTTTTGAAATTGCTTCTAGAGGATTTAGATTCCAACAAAACATATGTAACCCATGTACCGTCCAATAACTTTCCTCAATACTCACCTTCTTTTGCTTGAAAACCTCCTTTACCACTTTGCCAAAATAAATTTAGAGTCATTGAAATTTGTAATATCCAATAGAGATAATAAGAAGGCCCCTAATCGATTAAATAGAACTTATAATATGTTTGGTTGGTTGGAATAGAAATTTATTTTCACTTTATCACCAGTAGAATATTTATTCCTATATTTGGTTCTTTTTTTACACGGAATAATTATTCTCGGAGAAATAAATATTCCTTCAACTTAAGGAATAAAAAATACCAAGTTTTTTTCGGTATTATTTATTCCTTATATCTAAAGAATAAATATTCCTATAATTAATACTATTTTATCCCTTGTCCTTTTATCCTTCATTCGAAACATTGGCTGCTTCCTTCTTTGTCTTTTGTCTTTCAACCATTCGTCACTTTTTTCTTTTTCGATTCAGTGCAGTCCAAATTCGTAACCCGTACTCCTCTGACCAATTTCGCATGTATGAGTTCAAGGTCCGTTGCTGCACCTGCAGCTGTAGTCACGACTAGATCGACTGCCGATTCGCCCACCCTAACAAGAAGGTCTGTCACCAAGCCTCGAGGAAGTACCACTACTCCAGTACCGTGTGCCCGGAGTACCATCCGGAGTGTCCAGAGTACCATGAAATTTTTTTTTCTTGAATAAGGGTGAACAGGTCATCAATATAAATTCTCAATTTATTCCTCATACTATTAGTACATATCAAATATTAGAATACTAATTCTCAACTTTTTATTCCAGTAATCAAACACGAAAATGAAAATTTTAGCTATATTCTCATCTTATTCAATTTTTTGAGAATAATTATTCTATTCATATTTTATTTCATTCTAGTAATCAAACATGCTATCAAGATTGTCCCTATATTCACCCTATGGAAGCATGCCACTTTTTTTTTTTTTTGGCTTCATGGATTGTCACTTGATGTTGGAATGTCCCTCAATCGGACTAGGGATCCTCAATTGATCAATTTAACTCTAATTTATTACTATAATAAAATTGGCTCAAATTAATGTTTCAAGTAAAATAATTTTTGTTATTATAACTGATATTTCCCTTTGCATATGGTCACAAGAAAAGTATCTAAATTTTTGTCTCCTGTTAACCATTGCAGTTTTTATCCTGAAACTAATCACCTTGCCCGTTTTGGAAGCCTCTGTGATAAAACGTTATCCAACCATTCGCACAAGATCACTGGCACACTGACTCACCTCAATTCTTTCAAGCACCTGTGCTGGCGTTCTTATGAATAAGAGTAGTGAGAGTGGAAGTAACATCGGTGATAATTATTTGAAAAATTGAAATTCTTTGATAATGATAACATTGAACTGAATAGATGTATCTATGATTTCACACATCTTATTTCAATCACTATTTCCTCTTTCTTGCTGTTATAAACTGTATCAACTTGCTTGCAAGTACCTAAGGTTGTTTATAATGAAATCATCTATTCTTTCTGTTTAGATCTTTTGTGGACATGCCATCAATTAACTGGAGAGAGGTAGCTGACAACTGGTTCGGGGCTTGCTGTTGTTCATTTGGAGGGATAAGTGAGAAGCTGGTGGCTAAATATGTCAAATCCTATGCATGTTTAGAAGGCACATGTCTATTAAGTACCACATCTGTCATTCTCTGCAAAGATGACCTTTCTAAATCTGAGTTTCCTGATTGTGATCCCATGAAAAAGTTTGATAAGTGTGGCTTATTTGATATCAATAATGATGGAAAAAGCATCTGTCGTGAGGACAATGGCATGGTTGTGCATTATACTGCTACCACGCAGCTTCAGAAAGAAAACAATGTTGATAAAGAACATAAAGAAGATGAAGAACTTAGAGCAGAAGAGTTACCATCTACACCTGTTGGAAAGAGTTTCACTGTTGATGCATCGACAGGTGGATGTTGCCCACACAATATGCTCGGGCCTCCTTCAAAAGGTCAAGAAATTAATGGAATGGTTGATCTCCTTGCTAGTCAGAAATCATTCCTTAATGGCTATCTTGGAAACATTTTTATGTTCAGATCACCTGATCTTTCAAAAGAAGTTGAGTGGATAGAGTTTGCATGCCCTCAATGCTCAAATATGTTGGGAGCGTATCCTTGTGTTAATGGTTTTAAACCATTTGATGGAGGAATTCGACTGCTCAAATGTTACATTTCGAGTTCTCTTTCAGTTGGCTCTTCGGGTGACTTCTTCAGGTAATTGAATTTTTTGGGCATTTTGTATTTTCAACTCCATTGAAATTACCCGTACTCAGATATGAATACCTTCTGTTATCTGCGGGAAAAAACATATCATTGGTGGTTGTGTTGCTGTGCCATAGGATCTTGAAGTTAATCTGTATTTTTTCATAAAAATATGGGGGCTAAATGCTGGGGCCAAACTGATGCTGATAAATTGTATTTTGTTTGGTAAATGCTGAAGTTCCAGTAAAAATTTGTGGTGATCTTGGTAAATATGGTCTTTGGCGCTACATAATGGATCCCTCTGCCGTGAAAAAAGAAAAGAAAATAAAAGATAAGAGAAGAATTGATGCAAAGGAGAGTGCATGAAAAAAGTAAAAGAGTCTCGTAGAAGTACATAAGTTCCATTATGGATGAAAATATTAGCTGATATATGTCGGTATCAGGAGACTTATATACCAATATTCAAAACATGCATAAATCAAATTTTTTAAGATATTCTTCAATGACCAAGAAAGATATTAAAAATAATTTTGGTAATAATATACTATATTTCTCATATAGGTAAATAGATAATTAATTATAGTGTCATTTTTTATATATAACTTATTTTTTATGTGGTCATGAGGGAAAAAAAAACTTTACGTTCTCCATAAATTGCTTGACTGTATTAAAAGTTGAATGTCCGATGCTGTATTGCCCAATAGGCTGACGTCATTACAACTATGCCCGATACCAATATTTTTATCCATGGGCATTCCACCAATTCCTCCTATACGGTGACAGTTTGTTCTATTGACTTTGTTTCTGCCTACCATTCTCAATGTTATGTACAATTAGGTTCTGGATTAGTTTTCAAACTACTTGATACCTGTGTGAAATTTCTAACTACTAGATCGGATGTGTACAGGAAATACACATTGGAAAACATGTTCGCAAATCAGATCTTGGAGAGTGCTAAAGATGAACTATCATTCCGGACAGTGGTTAAAGATCTGAAGACAAAATCTGTCATGGCGCAGATAGTTCTATTGAATCCGAATTCTTGGTGCTGTAGTGGTTACTGTGAAGAGGATGTTGATAAACAATTTTCAAAAATAACACTGCATCCTGTCATTAAGGTGTTATTTTCTGACTGCTGTGACAGTACTGAGTCTGAATTGAGGTAATTTAACTTCTTCCGTGAAATGCCTCTTTTGCTATTCTGGATTTGTGTAATGGGTCTTTTATGATCTGTTTGGTTTAATCTTTGATAAGAAAAACTGTGAAAACTTTGGAGAGGTAAAACTGTTGATAGAAAAGCTATTAAAACGTAAGTAAAACTGCTTTTTTCCGACTGTTGTGACGCTACTGAGCCTGAATTGAGGTAGTTTTACTTTTCCCTAAAATAACTCTCTGCTGCTCTGCATTTGTGTAATGGGTCCTTTATGATCTGTTTCATTTAAACTTTAATAGGAAATACTGTGAAAAACTATGTAGAGGTAAAACTGTTGATAGAAAAGCTATTAAAGCCCAGGAAGTATATCTTCTTTGGTATGCATGTTCTGATACCGTGGAAATCTAATTATCTTCTATATGGAACCCAAAAGTTAGTTTCTATAATGTTTCACAGTTCTTCCTGGGTTTTGGATGGGGAATTACAGAAATCTCCTCTGTTTTTCACAATTTTAGTTTCCATAGTTTATGATATACTTTTAAAATCACTTAGTTTTACGAAGATTATACATTTTTACATATTAATATGAGCATGCCAAATACACTAATATTAAATTAAAATTTGAACTTATTGATATAGAGTAATGTTATATGGTCACTCTCTATATGTACTCATTCTGATGTAGTGTCTTGCTCATTTATTTATTTTTGTGTGAATCCATTAATGTGAATGACTTGATGGAATATCAAGTCATTCACATTTTATTTCATATTCTGGAGGGTATCCCTAAACAAAGACATCATTTTATTTCATATTCTGTTTTGCATAGCCTTACACAGATTTCATTTTTGTAGCAAAAACTGATAGAGACATTGCATTTCAGGAGTGTTAATGCATGGGAAACCAAGAACCAGGCTGATGAAGTTTATATGTTGAGGCATCTAATGAAAGAGCTTATCAAATGTTTGGAGTCCAACAACAGCATATTTCCTCCCTCATTTAGCTCCACAAAGGGTTTCGTCTTGTCATGCATGAAAAGATGAGTATATATTAAAATATTAGTATTTGATATATTTGAAGGAAAAAAAAAGGTCTAAGAATCGTAGTCTGACAAAAAAATATTAGCCAATATATCAATCAAATATCGGTTAATGTATTGCAATATATCGCTAATACGATAATACATTGTAATATTGTAGCGATATTTGAAAATGATAGTCTTGGAAATTTCAGTACTGATATATATCAATTGATATTTTCATCTATAAGATTGGATCCTATGACCTCCTAAGTTGTATGTTCTGTTAAAGCTTCAATGGCAAAACATTGGGAGATAAAAACAATTTTTGAAATCATTGAATTGCCATGTCATTTCACAAAATAATTATGCAGAGTAACACATGCAAATGGTGTAGCTGAATTCTTGCTCTTGGATTTTACAATTGATGCACGAGATCCACAAGGCATCAACATAGTGCAGTAATTGCTCATCTACAAGAATATGAAATTGATTTTTCTTTCCATTTCCTGTTCTCTCTTCCTTTAGAAGAGAAATGTCTTCACTTGCCAGTTAGTGATGGATCATTGCATAGGCATTTTTCCTAAACATAGGCTCCATTAAGGAAATAATTATAACCACAGCTCGGTGTATGAAGCTCCTTCTATGCGTGGGGTCTATGATGTGGTTTGGTCATGTAGTGTATTGTAAATTGTCTTACTTTGTATCGTATATCAGGTTGTTTTCATGACTGGATTTGTAACCACTAGGTTGCTCGGACATGCTATAAGGAAATATCTCCTATAAAATATAACCAAATTTATATATAATTGTAATAATTAACATTTTAATAAATAGATAAATATTTGTCATGTCATGGGGTGGTTCTAATATTAACATTACACAAGTGGAAGGCCTATGGATGAAGGTTGTGATTTGCTCAATTTCTGATCCTCTTGAATTTGGGTGTTGTATGTTGCGAGTTTCATATTGGGGATGCAGCTCCACAGGGGCTACCTTATAAGTTGGGGAAATTTTCTTTCCTCAATGTGCACTTTTGGGGGAAAGCTCGGGTCGCAGTGGCTTGTGCTCACAACAGTGGTGCTTTTATTGAGACCAGCATCAATACAGAGAGGGTTACTTACAGAGAGTTCTAACCGAAAAAGGTTACCCGCGAAGAGGTTGACCTACTACTGATGCGCCAAGGCGGAATGAAGCGTTGCAGAGTAAAGCCGCCGAGTGAAGCCACCGAGGTCTGCGACTATTGAAAGGGGAAGGAATGTTGCGAGTCCCACATCGGGGAAATAACTCCACAATGGATACCTTTTAAGTTGAAAAAATTTCGTCCCTTAGGGTATACCTTTTTGGAGAGATTCGGGCCCTAGCAGCTTATACTTGTAACATTATATGTGCAAAATCCTTATACAGACTAGTTGCTGCAGCTCTTTTGAGGTCGACTGAACCCATGTAAGCAAAAAGATAGTGTATAAAGGTTCTGTTGGGTCCCATGTCCTGGCCCATGAGACAGGCCCAGGCCCACGAAGCAGGTCGCGACCCGTGAGGAGATCAGAAGTCCACGAGAGGCAGTAAGCCCAACCCAAGGGATGAAAGGCGCAAGCCCACAACGGAAGGAGGCAACGGTAACCTGCAGCGCATTAAATGCGTCGCGGGAAATAGGCGGAAAAGGCGAAAAGGCTAGCCAATAGAGGCGTGGCTGGCGCAGCGCCAACGCCACCCGCTGCCGTCTGCAGACGGCCAACCAATCCCCTCTCAGGGAAAATCGGGCGTGGTCAACAACGCCAAGAACGTCACCCTAAGCACGGCGAATAGATACGGGCTGCGTGGCGGTCCATGATCCATGACCAGCGGCGCAATGACCCAAGCAACGAGCGTTTTGGCGCCCAAGAGTCCAATGGGGTGAGGCGTATAAGAACCCTCACACCCCACAGAGAAAGGGACTTTTGGACCTCTTTCAGACTGGAGTTTTCGATCAATCTTACACACTCTTTACGACCCTTTGAATCAAGCATTCAAAGGGAGCATCCTTGATCATCTACTTCCCTCTTCTCTAAAAACACAAGAGTGACGAGTCAAAGCAGAGCGTTGCCTCATCTAGCTGACTCGCTCACCACCCCAGCATCCTCTGAGATCACGGGGAAAGTTAGCCACCCACTGCGGTGCACTACGGAAGCCAGGCCTTCCAACACCTGCTCATTGCATTTCTCCACATCACCGCACAAGCATCCCTTTCGCTTCACAGCATTTCACCGTGCACCTCCTTAGCGTGCGCCATTTTCGTTTATTGCGGGAATTTGTTGACTTGAGCGTCGGAGCGGCCTCGGTGGGAGAAATCCTGCCGGACCCTTCACCTCTTGTTTGTTGTTTGTGTTGTGCAAGTCCAGGTTCACAGAGACGGAGACCGGACCCTTCTTCCGGAGCGACCGCACGCTTAGAAATCCGAAGGCTCCCTAATCCGTACGACAACCTTGGGCCCGGGACGCAACATTGGCGCCGTCTGTGGGAAGCGGACAATAAGCCAAGTGTCTCTTTCCCATCCAGCAGCTGAACAAAAGAAAATGGTGAACACCCGAGCACAAACTAGTGCTCTTGCGGTGGAAGTCACCGTCAAGGAGAAGTTCCGGTGGGGAACCAAACAAACAACCAACCGGGAGCCCGATGTCCGCGCCCGCCCGTCTGACGTAGACTATCTGAAGGAGATCCTCCTCGCCGTATGCGCGAACACCGGGACCGCCTTGCCCGGGGCCGCTCCTCCAACAGCCCAGGCCTCCACCTCCAAGAGAGAAAGGCGTCGAGAGGCCGCTCGCAGGAGGCGAGCCAACCGTCTCGACCGCGCGGCAGCCCAAGCTGCACCAAGTGAGGATGGCCAGAACGAGGCGGAAAGCCATCCCGCCGACGACGACAGGGAGGACAGCCCCGAAGGCCGCAACCCCCGTAACTCGCGTGGCAACAGGAGGCCACCCGCCGCAGGCTCCAACGGCGAGCGCGCCTCCCAGGCGGAGAGTCGCCACTCTCGACGAGCCCAGACGCACCTCCAGGGAAACACGGAGCTCCGTGACGTCCTTAATGCGCGAAGAGGCTCTACGGACCCTTCGATGGAGGAGAAAGTCAAGGTGTTGTGGGACACCCTGCATAAGGAGAAACCCACACCCTCCTCCGCCGACCTCCGTAGATCGCCCTTCGCCATGGACTTGCGGATGCAGCCGTTACCGAGCAAGTTCAAAATGCCGGTACTGGAGGGATACGACGGAAGCAAGGACCCGATGGACCATCTCAACTGCTTCCGCACCCACCTCTCTCTACAAGGGGCGAGCGAGGCCCTGATGTGCCAGTGCTTCCCCGTCACCCTTAGGGGTGACGCGCTGCTCTGGTTCCACGGCCTCCCCCCGAACTCCATACGCTCGTTCGACGAGCTTGCAGACAGCTTCCTGAGCCAGTTCGCCTCCAGCAGAAGGGAGGAGAGGCAACCCTGGCACCTGGTCCGCCTCCGACAGAGGCAAGATGAAGGCCTGAAGCGGTTTCTGGACCGTTTCATCACTGAGGCGAGGCGGATCCCTCACCTCTCCGACGAGCTGAAACTCAACGCCTTCGTCGCCACTCTGGTGGCGGGGGACTTCTTCAAACACTGTCGCACTGGGCCGCCTCGGACCTTTCGGGAGGAGGTCGAGACCATTGCTGGGCGTACATCACGCCGAAGAGGCCAATGAGGCGAAGCACCCCGAGCGAGTGGGGCCGACCCCCTAAGCCCCTAGAGCTTCAGGAGGGAGAAAGAGGGACAATGATGCCTAGCGCTTCTCGGAGCGCGCCGAGCAAGCAGAGCCCCGGCCCAAAAGGGACTACGGCAGACCTCTCCGACCCCGCTCAACGATGGGCCAGCGCAAACATCCCGATGCAAACCAGATGAAAAATTCTTCAAGTGGCCAAAAACGCCCAAGGGTCCTCAATGGCGACTGCACGGCACGCACAAGCACCACTGCCCTGGGCACTCGATCGAGAACCGCCGCACCCCGCAGCCAGAGATCAAGATCCGATCCGGCGCGGACACTTGAAGCGGTTTGAAAGGTTCGGTCGAAACCCGCCTCCGACGGTGAACCCGGCGAGCCTCCGAGAGCTCGCACGGCTGCCGGCGTAGCCACATGACCTCTTCCGCCAACGCCGCGAGCGCCAGGCGCCGACAGCCGGAGACGACTTCCAGCAACAAGCGGGCGAAGATAGGGGCTAGGAATGATGTCATTAGCTTTAGTAGCGACGATATGGCTCATGTAACCTTCCCCCACACTGACCCCCTTGTTGTAGCGGCCCTTGTTTCAGCTGGTGGTGATGACTACCAACTGAAACAGGTCTTCATTGATAATGGAAGCTCGCAAAATTTGCTGTATCTTACTGCATTCATTAAACTTGGACTAAAATGGAATCAAATGAAGGCTGCAAATGGACCATTGTACGGCTTGGACAACAAGCCAGTTCCAGTGCAAGGGATAGTGCGACTGGAAGTCACGATGGGGACCCACCCGGGCTCTATAACGCGCGAGTTGGCGTTCCTCGTCGTCGACCTTCCGTCCGTCTACAATGCCATATTCGGTAGACCCTTCTTGACTGCCTCGAGGCCCGTGACGTCCATCCCTCACCTAAAGGTGAAATTTCCCACCCCCTGGGGCGTAGGAGAAGTCCTGGGAGATCAAGAAATGGGACGGACCTGCTACATGTCCCAGGTCAACCCCGCGGCACCATGCGAACCAAGTGAAGACCTGGACCTCCGCAACGAGACGTCGCTTCAACAGGCCCAGTCAGGAGAGGAAACTGAAGCAATCCCGCTCAATCCTTCCGACCCAGAGCGATGCGTCAACGTGGGAAGATCCCTTCAACCTGCAGATCGCGACAGGCTGATTACCTTCCTTAGGGTAACTCCGACGTGTTTGCCTGGGTCCCCGCTGACATGCTCGGGATATCGGCTAAAGTCATAGTCCACAAGCTGGGCCTTGACGCGAGCCGAAAACCCGTCCGGCAGAAGCGGAGGAACCACTCCGTCGAGAAGTTGGTTGCCATCAGGGAAGAAGTGAAGAGACTCCTGGACGCCGGATTCATCAGAGAAGTCCAGTACCCGGAGTGGCTATCCAACGTCTTTGGTGAAAAGAACAAAGAAGAAGTGGCGGATGTGTGTCGACTTCACGGACGTGAACAAAGCCTCGCCCAAAGATAGCTTCCCGCTCCCAAGAATCGACGGCTCGTGGATTCCACATCCGGCACGAACTACCGAAGCTTCTATGGACGATACTCGGGGTACAACCAGATCCGGATGGACCCAGAAGATGAGGAACACACCTCGTTCATGACAAATCAAGGGACGTATTGTTACAAAATGATGCCCTTTGGTCTCAAGAATGCAGGCGCAACGTACCAGCGCCTTGTAAACAAAATGTTCGAAACTCAGATAGGGCGGAACGTGGAGGTGTACGTCGACGACATGCTTGTGAAAAGCAAAGTCGCGAGCCACCACGTCAACGACCTAGATGAGACCTTTCAGATCCTCCGACGGCATGGGATGAAGCTTAATCCTGTCAAATGCGCGTTCGGAGTAATCTCTGGGAAGTTCTTAGGCTTCATTGTATCCCAGCGCGGAATAGAAGCCAACTCGGAGAAGATCAAAGCCATACTCGACTTGGACCCTCCGCGAACGATAAAAGAAGTCCAGAAGCTGACGGGGCGGATAGCCGCCCTCTCACGGTTCCTAGCCAAGTCAGCCGAAAAGTATTTGCACTTTTTCAAAGCGCTAAGGGGCACCAAATCGCACGGGTTCAAGTGGAATGAGGAATGCGACGAAGCCTTCAGGGAATTGAAGACCTACCTCTCCAGCGCGCCACTTTTAAGCTCGCCGCGCGAAGGAGAAGATCTCTATCTCTACCTGGCGACATCGGCGTCCGCCCTCAGCTCTGTACTAGTTGCGGAGCACGAAGGCAAGCAACAGCCGGTGTACTACGTAAGCCGGGTGCTGACTGACGTAGAGGCTCGCTATCCGCACGCTGAAAAGATGGCGCTCGCGCTTGTCTATGCGGCGCGGAAGCCGCGATCCTACTTGGGTCTCACCGGATCGTCGTCTTGCCGGACGGACCCGGCCAATAAGTCGATCTTGCGGAAGCCGAGACGCGTCGGGGCCATTTGGTTAAGTGGGCCGCCGAATCGGGAGAATTCGACTTGAATTTCGACCCCGCCCGGTGGAAAGGGCGCAATCGCGCGGACTTTATCGTCGAGGCGCGACCCCAACTGGGCAGATGAAGACAAAGAAGCCGGGAGATACAGAGCACGGCATACCACCAGATGACCCTAAACGTAGACGGATCGTCTACCCAGACAGCAAATGAGTGGGTATCGTGTTAAGGACGCCCGAGGGTGTGGAGATCGTATACTGCTACTTCCGCCTTCCCGCCACGAATAACGTCATGAGAGTACGAGGCCCTCCTCGGGCCTACAACCGGCGAGGGAGTGTTCCGCGCGGTCGTTGGTCGTGCGTAGTGACTCGAACTCGTGGTCAATCGTGAAGGGGAACTTCAAGCCTCGAACCCACAACTTCAGGAGGTACCCGGCGAGAGTAAGGCCCCGATCACCGAGTTCAATCGATTTGAGATCGAGCATATCCCGAGAACGGATAACGAACGCCGGGCCGACCCGATCGCCCGACGCGCCACCGTAATCAGAGCAAGACGCAAGGGAACCTGTGGAAGTCCAGAGCGTATCAAAGATCGACGCCAAGACAAAGAAGTCCTTCTGTGTCAACACAATGGACAAATCGGATGACTCCATACATAAAGTTCCCGATCAAGAAGCTTTTCAGGAAGACGCCAACGGCCAAGCGCATCAAGAAGACGGCAGGATGGTACACGGTCTGAATGGGAGATTATACAAAGGGATATTCCACCCCTCTCCCGAAGTGCCTCACTCCGAGGAAGCCGACTACGCGTTGGCGAAGTACACTTGGGGTGTGCGGATCTCTCATCATGGGAAGAACCTAGCGTTCAGCGTCATGCGGCAAGGGTTCTACTGGCCCACCATGAAACGAGATGCTATGGAATTCGTCCGTAAGTGTGAGAGTTGCCAGGTCCATGGCAACATGACGCACCAGCCGCACACCGAGCTGCACTATCTACAATCCCCATGGCCGTTCGCACAATGGGGGCTCGATATACTCGGACCCCTACCGATGGCGGCCGAACAAAGGAAATTCTTGATCGTTGGCATCGACTACTTTACAAAATGGGTGGAAGTCGTTCCACTCGCAAAGATCACAGAGCAGAACGCGACGGAGTTCCTCCGTCAGGGCATTGTTTGCCGCTTTGGGATTCCCGAAGTCGAGTGACCGATAACGGAACCCGATTCACCGGCAAGCGCTTCAATGGCACCGCGACCTCCGCATTAAACCGGTGCACACGCCCGTGGCACACCCACAAGCGAACGGACAGTCGAAGTCACCAACCGCACGCCGCACGGGTTGAAGACCGAGTTGGAAGACGCAGGGGCTCTCGGATCGAGGAGCTACGTCGCTGCTATGGTCGATCGAACGATCGCGAGAGAACCAACAAGGAGACGCCTTCAACCTTTGCTTTGGGGCTGAGGCTGTGGTACCCGTGGAAATGGGGATGCCAAGCCTGCGGATCGAATGCTTCGACCCAACCACCAATGAACGAAGGCTACGGGAAAGTCTGGACTTGCTCTCGGAAGTTCGGGACGCCGCACGACTCAGAACCGCGGCCTACCAGCAGCGAGTCGCATGGTACTACAACAAGCGAGTGAAGGCGCGCCCACTGGAAGTTGGAGATCTGGTCCTCCGGAGCGTAGAGGCGGCGGGAAAAATCGCAAATAGGAACAAACTCTCCCCCGGATGGGAGGGACCGTTCTTCGTCTCCGCAATCCTCCAGAGCGGAGCGTACAAGCTACGCGCCCAGAACGGCAAACTGGTCCCGCGGACCTCTAACGCCGCCAACTTAAGAAAATATTATCAATGATGCAACTCAGACTCAGGTAAGCCACACACGCATGCATCATAGTGAGTGCTTGTACATGAATTTTATCTTTGATTATCATAATCGCTCTATCATGCTGCATACTCATTTGTGTGAATTAATGTCATGCATTGCATTCCTAAATCAAACGACCTAGACTGCCCATAAGTCGGAAGGACAAGCGTCCATCCGTAAAATCAGTCCTTGGCTCAATGCCAGGCGGTCCAAAGCAGACCGTCTCAAGACTCCGTCCTCACGCCAGCTGGCCTGGGGACGGCTTTACTCACCATGGCTCCGCGCCAAAAGGCCCCAACGGCCACCCAGAGACTGAGCCCCGTGCTAGTCAACCCGGAGGCGTCCAGCCGTAGGCTGGGACACAGGATCCAGGCGATCCATTCCAAAGGCTACACGCCAGCGACCCGTGCGGTCCAAGCATTAGGCCTGGGGGCTCCCCAAGTCCCCACTCTACGGCCAACAAAACCTTAGGGGGCAAAGAATAGCGGGCGTGCGGGACCTTCTTCAACAGAAGAGAGCACCCTCAGTCTACAATGGTCGTGGGCTAGGACCTCAATTTGGTGATCATAATGCTTTGAGCAGGAGCGACGCACCTCCCGCAATCATACGCGACCGAGTCCTAGACCCAGGAGTCCGGTTACCACAGCCTGACCGCCGCGCTGACCCTCGTTGAGGCTCCAGGGGCTTAGCGACGACATCCGCTTCACCGGATCGAGCCCCCCAAACGTGTGAGCTGTGACGACATCCTCTTACGAAGGACGAGCACCACGCAAGAAGGCGCCTGGATAGGGCCTTAACAACAACGGCTCCAAAGAGCCCAATGCTCAAACACGAAGCATGATCCAACGAACGGAAACAAAAGCGAAAAATAAGCAACACTCTACGAAAGGAAAAGGCATGGACACGAAGTGTAAAAAGACGCTTCTCATTCATGCAAAAAACAGATGTGGTACAAATACATGAGCCAATCTCAAAACTCAACAGCAACAAAAGCTAATCAGGAAGACTCGATGGACCCGCTTCCTCAGGGAAAGTCTTCAGGCGCGACGCCTCTTCTACCCCTGCGTTCTCTGGATGGAGGACGCCAACTGGGACGTGAGGAGCCGCCAGAGAGACAATCCTGCGACACAAGCGGATGCCGTCCCAATAACGGGTATCCATCGCCAGCTGCCACTCTGATGGAGAGTGCCGACCAACCATATCTCCAACCTGCTTGGTGACACGGCCCTCTGAAGCGACGAGTAGAGCTTCCAGCTGCGCCACTCTCTGTCGCAGGCGCCCGATCTCCTCTGTCAGAGATGCGATTTGGGCCAGGCCGCCGTGGACGATTTGATGCCCGCTGATGATGGCCCGCTCCAGGTCCCCGCGAAAAGAATCAGCTAGCACCACGTAGGGAACCGCATCACCAGGGACCTGCATAGAAGGCAAGATCAGAAACATTGCCAAAATAAACAACAAAGGAAGAAGTCCAGAAAGAGACAACCGTACCGGAAGAGAGGCGACGCGCAGGAAGCGTGCGAGATTGCCTGGAAGAGCCTCTCCCTGGGGCTCAGCTTCCTCGACTGCGTGGGGAGGGCTGGCTGGAAGGCTGGCTGCCGTAGGAGCCCTCGCGGGCTCTTGCCGCGAGGACGTCCCGGCTGCCCCTTCGCCAGCCTGTACCGCATCAGCAGCAGGAGCGGTGCAAACCTCTGAACATGCGGCCCGCGCAAGCTCATCCAAAAGAGCCTCTCCCTGGGGCTCAGCTTCCGACTGCTTGGGGAGGGCTGGCTGGAAGGCTGGTTACCGTAGGAGCGCTCGCGGGCTCTTGCCGCGAGGACGTCCCGGCTGCCCCTTCGCCAGCCTGTACCGCGTCAGCAGCAGGAGCGGTGCCGACCTCTGAACCTGCGGCCCGCGCGAGTTCATCCAAAACAACCTCTCCTTGGGGCTCAGCTTCCTCGACTGCTTGAGGAGGGCTGACTGGAAGGCTGGCAGCCGCAGGATCGCTCGGGGGCTCTTGCCACGAGGACGTCCTGGCTACCCCTTCGTCAGCCTGAGCCAGATCAACAGCAGGAACGGTCCCAACCTCCGGAAATGTAGCCAGGTCTTCGCAAGGACTGCGCACAGAAATGGGCTCCACGAGAATCGCCGGCAACTCCGCAGACCCCTGACCGCTGTCGCTGGCACAGAAGCAACATTAAATGGCCCCTCTGGGCCCTCCAATATGAGGACGTCGTCCGACGCCTCAGCAGCGCCGCCAGCGGATGGATCCCCAGCAGGTAGAGACTCGACCTCGCAGGCTTCGCGAGCGGCTAGTCCCGCGGTCGAAGTCGACGAGGGTGCGGCAGATTCCCCTCCGCGACCCGCCCGGCGGTGTCTCTTTGAAGTCGGTCTCCCACACGGTGAAGGACCAAAGAACTCGCCTCCGGACCTCCTCAAAGGAGTCCCTACGGCTTCCCTTAGCCGTTTAAGGGCAGCCGCGTCTTCATCATCGCTCGACGACGACAGCAACGAACGGCTTTCCTCCTCGTTTCTCTCGGGCGGAAGGGAAGTGACAGTCTTTCCAGGAAAATCCTTACCAGGGCCGGCTATCGCCCAACTAGCAGGAGGTCCCCATCTGCCGATCTCGAATGTGACAGACGTGAGGAAGTAACCCTGGATCGAGAACCTTTTTTCCTCCGACGTAACGGCGGATAGCAGCTTCGAGGACTCTACAAATCCTTCGTCGGTGGGCTTGTCCCGGAAGTACTTCGAGATCGGGCCCCACCCCTTCATAAGCTCAAGATCGGAAGGCTCCTGCAGGAAGAAGAAGCGCTCCTTCCAGCCTTTCACGGAGTCAGGGTTGGTGCCGCGAAGGTTGTACCCCGCCTTGGGGGTAAGCGAAATCCAGTCCTCCGACTCCGTGGCCCGAAAAATGATCCTTGCCGCCTTCGCGTCAAAGGAGCACTGGTGCATCAGGGCGAAGACGCAGAGAGATACCAGATAGCGCAAGGCATTGGGATGAAGCCTTGCCATTGGGACTCCCAGCGCTTCAACCACCGCATGCAACGTGCAGTGCAACGAAAAACAAAGCCCCCCCTCAGATGATGTTCGTATACCGTAATAAAACCCTCTGGGGGGGCGTGGGCTCTATCCTGTGCGCCGGGAACACGGGAACTCAGGTCGTTGGGAATCGCATAGTATACCCTGAGAGAGGCTATGTATGCCTCAGTCAAAACTGACTTGGTGTTGCAGACACCATGACGCACAAATCTAGAAAAGTGAGAAGAAGAAGAGCTCTCTACTTTCGGAGCCATTTGTCTCTCAATAACCACAGGAATAAAGGAAGAAAAAATCAGCGGAAGGAAGAAGACGATCGTCGTTTGGTTTAAATAGACGACGCCAAGCCAAGAGGCGGGAAACCGAAACGCCACCGCCTCCGGAGATTGAGACACGTGGAGGCATCAAAGCGCACCGCAGAATGTCAATCAGTTGCAATGATGGCTAGGCGCCAGGCTAACGGGCGCGACCCTTCAGCAGCCTGACTAGGGTCCACGCTGGCGCCGCCGCATTAAATGAAGGCTCACGATAGCAGAACTCCGGAAGGCGCGCACGATAAGCGCAAAGCAAAAAAAAAAAAAGAGAAAAGAGAAACAGCCACGAAACGAGAAAATGCAGCAGACGAGATGACGCGAAAGGCAAATTCTCATTACGACAAAACAGTTCTGTTACAACGCTAGCAGAAAAAAGAAGAGAGTACAACGATAACAAAACGGTCAACGATCCGGTGGCCGGGGGAGGAACCTTGAACGGGATAATCCACCAACTGATCACGGGTCTTGGCGGACGAGTTACGAGGATCTAGGACACCCACGCGGAAGCCTGGATCCTCCAATAAAGCAAGCCTTCGGCAAAGCCTAACCCCGTCAAAATACCTCCGCTCCAAGTCCAAGTTCACTCCCTCCGGCCGAAGCATCGACCTCATCTCCGTCCGCATCGCAGCAACTTCAGCCTTGTGTCGCCACCCAAGTTGCCCCATTTCTTCCTCAAGTGCCAATATGCGGCCCTGCGCCCCCACGTTGGCATCTGCCAGCCGTATGGCCCTGGCCTCTGACTCGGCCAGAGCGTTCTCCAAGTGTGCAACGCGGGCTCTCAGCCACTCTATTTCGATCGCTGCAGCCCCCCGACGCGGTGGGACACCCTCGAAACCCGGAGGAACCCCCCGACTCCGAGAAGGGCAGGCAACCGTGGCTTCAGAGCGAGCCCCTCCTGAGGAATAGGCTCCAGAAGACACGGGGGCGTTAGAGCCGAACTCGAACTCGCGAGTGGAGGGCTCCGTGTCACTAGAGGAGTCTCCCATCGATTTCGCGACGAAACGACACGCGGAGGAAGATCGAACTGCCAGTGGATGAACAAGTACGACGACGTGCCAAATTTCGGGAGAAAGTGGCGCATTTAAATAGGCAAATCTCCTGGAAAGGCGCCAACTCCAAAAGGTGGACAGCATTTAAAGAAGGGCCAATGAGGGTTCACCACGTGGGAGGCCCCTGAAAATTCGTGCGTTTCCAAAACGAAACGACGCCCCCGGGACGCGCAGAAATTAAATGCGCTGGCAGCCCAGGGGACGTAACGATTGACAGGGACCCCACAGGCTCCCAAAGGATCCTCAGGGCAAAACGCCCGGCAACAGAAATGCATCTATGAAGACAAGACAAAAATTGAAGGCAAAAGAGGCTACTTCTTTTATTAATCAATGCTTTCTTACAAAGTACAAAATCTACAACCATGAAGCTGCGAGAAAGACGAAAGAAGACTGTAGTGCGAAGCCTGGTATGCTCCTGTACCTTGTCCCAGGAGAGCCCGGCGAACGACGGCGGAAGCAGTCGGTATTTCACGGCGAATCAAGGGAAGCGGGGAGCATCCCTGTGGGAGTCTCAAGCATTCAATCCACCGTGGTCCAGAAGCATCAAGTCAGGCACTCCGGGAAAGTCCGGTGGCAAGCCCAGCTTCCACGGAGGGCTACTGACCTCGCACCCCTTCCACGGTTAGTACCCTGGCATGGCTCGCGAAGGGTTCCCCCTGCGAAAGCCTTCTCAAACAGAAGAAGGTACCCGGGGGAAGTCAAAGAATCCGCTCAGCCCAGGAGGGTCACAACCAGGAAGAAAGCGCATGACGACGGCAGAATGGCCAAGCCACTCTCGTTAGCAAAGAAAGCAAGCCACAAGGCTCGAACTACAACGGTCTCCACCAAGGAT
This sequence comes from Nepenthes gracilis, assembly GCA_033239525.1. Lineage (NCBI taxonomy): Eukaryota > Viridiplantae > Streptophyta > Magnoliopsida > Caryophyllales > Nepenthaceae > Nepenthes > Nepenthes gracilis. The sequence goes on along the minus strand of BSYO01000027.1, from coordinate 3,936,432 downwards.
CTCGGCCATGCAAGTGGTCCATCCAACTCCTTCCCGAGTGCCCACCAGGGGCGGGGAAAGCCAGAATCTCCTCATTGCCTCTTCGATTCGCTGATAAGGGATGGACTCAACTCGCTTAAGTGTCCTCCTATTTATGGGCAAGACGCAGGCTATCCCTTCACCCAGCGCGACACGGCATCCAGCAAACGTCTTTCGGGCAACAGCAGCGACCACTAGTCGGACGCAACCCAAGGCGCGCGAATCTCGCCGGGTGAGGTGACGGGTCGCGGCAGCGCCTGAAAAGCCTGCCCTGGCTCCCGGGAAAGGCGCGAACTTGGAAAACGACAAAAGTGGTGCGGCACGAGGAAGGGTACGAGGCCTTGGAAATGGGCCCAGTAGACATGTCAGGCCCGACCGCTAGCCGGCCCAGGCATGGGGGGCTAGTGTTGGGTCCCATGTCCTGGCCCATGAGACAGGCCCAGGCCCACGAAGCAGGTCGCGGCCCGTGAGGAGATCAGAATTCCACGAGAGGCAGTAAGCCCAACCCAAGGGATGAAAGGCGCAAGCCCACAACGGAAGGAGGCAACGGTAACCTGCAGCGCATTAAATGTGTCGCGGGGAATAGGCGGAAAAGGTGAAAAGGCTAGCCAATAGAGGCGTGGCTGGCGCAGCGCCAACGCCACCCGCTGCTGTCTGCAGACGGCCAATCAATCCCCGCTCAGGGAAAATCGGGCGTGGTCAACAACGCTCAGCAGCGTGCCAAGCACGGCAACAGGACGGCCGGCGTGACCGGCGGTCCATGACAGCGACCAGCGGCGCAATGACCCAAGCAACAGACGTTTTGGCGTCCAAGAGTTCAATGGGGTGAGGCGTATAAGAACCCTCACACCCCACAGAGAAATGGACTTTTGGACCTCTTTTAGACTGGAGTTTTCGATCAATCTTACACACTCTTTACGACCCTTTGAATCAAGCATTCAAAGGGAGCATCCTTGATCATCTACTTTCCTCTTCTCTAAAAACACAAGAGTGACGAGTCAAAGCAGAGCGTTGCCTCATCTAGCTGACTCGCTCACCACCCCAGCATCCTCTGAGATCACGGGGAAAGTTAGCCACCCATCATGTGCACTACTGGGGCTGTGCCTTCCAACACCTGCTCATTGCATTTCTCCACATCATCGCACAAGCATCTCTTTCGCTTCACAGCATTTCACCGCGCACCTCCTTAGCGTGCGCCATTTCCGTTTATTGCGGGAATTTGCTGACTTGAGCGTTGGAGCGGCCTCGGTGGGAGAAATCTTGCCGGACCCTTCACCTCTTGTTTGTTGTTTGTGTTGTGCAGGTCCAGGTTCACAGAGACGGAGACCGGACCCTTCTTCCGGAGCGACCACACGCTTAGGAATCTGAAGGCTCCCTAATCCGTACGACAACCTTGGGCCCGGGACGCAACAGGTTCATTGGACTCAACACTGCAGCACCCAAATCATAAAATAAATGATTGAGATTGAATTGTTATTGATTACTTCATCTAAATTTTATCATTTATTTTTTAAAATTATTTGCTGTTTAAGCTTTGGATGCCATATATTTTTCATTTTTTATTTAAATAATAATGTTATAGTTAATTATAAAGTTTTTCTTTAAGGGCTAAAGATCAATTAGAAAATATAGAAATAGTTTATTTAAATTATAAAATAAAATAGTATATGATACATATTTGAAACATTTAGGTCTAATTCAAAGGGTGTAATTTTAGACATATATTTGATCATTTTTTTAAAAAAATACAATTTTTAATGACAAAAATTGTTAATAAATATTAATACAATCGATGAGAATAATTTAGGACAAGATAGTTAGGTCAGTAATATTTTTATTATTGTAGCTTTGAATTTACCATATCTATAGTACTTACAAATAAATAAATTTATAACTGATAGGTCAAACTTGACCAAATGAGACCCGATTGGTGGGGGCCAAAAGCCTTAATCATGCCTGTATATAAGTTGAATCAAATTGGTTTAGGTTGATTGATGAAATTTTTTTTATTTTTAATATATTTATTTAAAAATTTATATTTTTATAAAAAAATATAAATATAAATATAATATTTTTTAAAATTATAGTATTTAAGATAAAATATTATATAATTATATATTTTAATAAAAATTTTTATATAAAAATTAATAATTATACAAAAATATAATATATCGAGCTAATTTTTTTAAAATTAGTATTTATTTAAAATAAAAAATATATATATTCCAAATTGGGTCAAATTGAATACTTTCACTTGTAACGTATTTAACCCAAAAAATTAATCAAGCCTAATTTTATAATTATATATATTTATAATATTTTTATATCTTAATTGAATCTTATAAAATTTAAAACCAATCAGACTAATTTGATCAGATGTCCTAATTTTAATTAGGTCCAAACCCAAATATTTCACAACAATAGCAATAAATTAATTAACTCAAAATTCTATCATCTATACTAAATTTTATTTGAATAAAAATTTGGAGAGACAATCCTCCCTTTATTACAGGCCAATTCTATAGAATTCCATTACAATCCTTTTAAATACAAAACTTTCTCATTCCATTAAAAATTTTGATGATTTTAATAATAACATACAGATAAAAATTATGATAATATTTTAATATATTATTTTATTCTTAATTTAAAACATTACAATGATGAATTTTAATTATTTAAAGGATAACAAACCTAATATTTAAATAGGCCATGATAAAATCCAATTCCATGCACATCACCACTACCTTAAACATAGTACAATATCTTGCATCCCAATAGATAGGATTGCCAAATAAACATGCCTTTTGGATTAAAAACTCCTGCAAATACTCAATCTTATATCTATCTTATATAAATGATGTCTCTTTGATTCAAATCCGTGAAACCTATTAATCATAACGGAACAATCTTATCATTGTCCCAATATAATAAAGAAAAGAATATCCCTTGACTCAATATAGTGAATCCTATTAATTATAATAAAACAGTCTTATCGTTATCTTAATATAATAAAATCTAATTTCATGCACATTACCACCATCTTAAATACAGTTCAATACAGAGCATTGCATCACAATAAAAAGGGTTGCTAAATAAACATGCCTTTCACATTAAAAGCTCCTACAGAGCTAAAACATATTCAGTCTTATCTCTACATTACATAAACAATCTCTCCTTGGCTCAATCCCATGAGTCATATCAATCACAACAAAATCAGCCTGATCATTGTCCCAACATATAAAAAAAAAAGAATGTCGTCCTTGACTCGAATTGGTAAGTCCCAGAGATCATAATGAAACAGTCTTATCATTATTTTAAATGGATAAAATCGAATTCTATAAATATCACCACTATCTTAAATATAGTTCAATGCCATTGCAACGCAATAAAATGGGTTGCATAATTACCATGCCTTTGGCCTTAGAAATTCCTGCAGAAATGCAATATGTGCAGTTTTGTCTATCTTACATAAATGATGTCTCCTTGACTCAAACCAGAGAGATCTATTGATCATAACAGAGCAGTCTTATATTAGTCCCAATATAAAAAAGAAAAGAATAGAAAGGCAGTGGAAAACAGAAAATGCTCATGCTAGAGGAGTCTGATTGGAGACTTATTTTAATAATGACAGGAACAGCAGCTTAAGGAGTTCACACAGGAGATAAAACAAAGCAAAATAGAAGCATAAATATTAATATTTGTCATAATAAAGATAAATAGTAATTAGGCAGAAGCCAGATGCTTTGCTATGGTCTGCTGCAGCTCATCCTTCTTTGCCCCCACCACCTTGTCAACAATCTTCCCTTCTTTCAGGAGCATGAATGTTGGCATTGCCTCCACTGCCCAATCAGCTGCAACTGACTGCACAGAAAACCAGAAAAAAAGGAAAAAGAAAAACATTAAAAATTTTCCTTTTTTTAAATCAATTCTATAAGATTCAATTTTCAACTTTTATTTAGGACTAGCTTTATTCTATTGGGGGGGGGGGGATAAATGTTCACATTTGATGGTAAAAAAAATTAAAATTGACATTCATTTTCAATTTCTAACACTTTTAAGAACACTCCCATTAGACTCTATATCAAAATATCCAAGTTAAATTGTCTATATTATTATTCTAAATTTAAACATCTGCTACAATAATGTATGACATAACAGATTGTCTATACTGACTGTTTAGACCAGTTAAACAATTTTTTTATAATATTTTATACCCATTAGACTCCATGTCAAAAAAATATTTTAATATGTATTTTTTAATATACTTCTCAGTGGTGGTATACTGAAATTGCAACTTGTTTAGAAGGGAATAACAGGGCATAAAAACAATATATTGTTACCAGAATTTTCACAATAACAACAACGGCTCAGTTTAAAAATCCAAAGGGCATAACAATGCAAAAACACTTACTGAAATTCTAGAAAAATGGGGAAGGTGGTGGAGGCGGTGGCAAACTTTACAAGGAGGGGTAGAAAAGAAGCGGTAGCGATGAAAGAAAAATGGGCAGAGAAAAGAGGGGTAGTAGAGAGAAATAAATGGGCTTCTTTGTGTTACCATAGACGTCGCTTTTACAAATGTCTAAATTGAAGCCTCTCTTCACCTATGTCCAAAATTTAGATAGCCAATTTTAAAGATGGACGGCCCAATGTAGTATTTTTTGGTTTGGGTTATATACTCAGAATTAGATATTCTTTTGGACAATCCAATGGAAGTGTTTTCCGAATTATTTTTAGTATCCTGTGCATATGTTATCATACTATTCAAAGTGGAAAATGGGGAAAAAGGGAAAAAATATTTTTTGTATTTTTCAAAAAAAAAAAAACTGTTACTTTAGCATTCATTGACGGATATAATACTTCTCTGTCTGTAATTGACAAAATCATTCCATTATGAAATGCAAGAAAAGATGATCTAAAAAGATGTCTGCTAACCTTCAACTCATCCACATCCACCTTGACAAAGATAACATCAGGCAGCTTCTTGGCAAGCTCAGCCAGAAATGGTGCAATGAAACGGCACGGTGCGCACCATGAAGCAGTGAAATCCACAACCATCTGTTATAATCATGGAGCCTATTTAGTAAATGCATTGCAAAGAGAAATCAATGGAATGAAATAAATAAATCAATCACTGAGTTCTGCAAAAATAATGTCTCTAATGTCTCCTATAGCAAAACATTTTCAAAACCTTTTTCTGTATGCACAGGAGAAAGGATCATGAATGAAAATATTAATTTAGATATCAATATTAGTTTTGACCATATCGGTATCGAATTATTGTAAGAAAAAAATCTAAAAATTATAAGTTAAAAGACAAATATTGGATGTATCAGCCATTATATCAGAGAAATATCATATGTATTGGCTGGTATTTTGAATATCGACCAATATATTATAATATATTACCAATATAATAACATATTGCAATTTTGCAAAAATATCGAGAAAACTAACACCTACATATATCGGCCGATATATCAAATATCAGCCGGTATTTTTATCCATGGAAAGGATTCAAGGGATGATATGAACTTCAAAACAGTAAAATGGGGAGAAAAAATAGCTTTCATTGACAGAATTGATGATGGTCATGCAGTCATTAACCAAACTGCATGCCAGCTGTGTTCTCCTCTTCATATATGGCATAGCTACCTCAAAGTTACAATCATCCCTACTTAAAAGCAGTGGTCACTATTTCCTGCACTGGATGCAAACAATAAGAGTTTCATAACCAGCATATCTCGTAGAGTGGAATCAAAATTCCATTCAAGGCTATTCTTAGTTGAATAACAATTCCATCATTTGGTTAGTGCATGGGTTACAAATTATTTTTCTCTGGAAACAACAGTTTCTTGTAAATAGAGAATAAGTAAACTCATACCATATTATATTCCTACAATCAAATATGCCCTTAACAGCCAGTATAGTTTGGATTCCCACTAAATATAGTTTGGATTATCAGCGGAGATAAAGATATAGTAGCATTCCCAAGCACTACCCTTGGCTGCTGCCTTGGGTTCATAAAAGACTCAATAAATCAACCAGCAACAGAGGCTGTTATATAGAGTGCTTGAATCACAACCATAAATACTTTTTTACTTTGCTAAGTTACAACCATACATAGTAAATCCATGTGGAATCCTGGCATAAGTCATGTGGAATGAGGACCAATGGATTAACAATGCATGCTGAGATATAGGGAACCTAACAAAACTCCAGAGAAAATAACATTTTCCGAGTGGAATCCTATCCCTCAAAATCAGGAGCAGTTGCAAGAATTGTGTCATGAGGGCTTTCAATTGGTAGTTAAAAGCAGCAACGGTCACTGATGAACTTAGGAGGCAAAATGCCCTTTTGAAAGTCATTATATAAAAAACAAAGATAGGATAAACAACAAATATAAAAGTACGCCATGAAGTAACAGTAAGATTGTTTGATTAGTAAACAAAGCCATGAAGGTTATAAATTCAAGCTATAAAAACAATATCTCTATCTTGATAAGATGAGGTTGCACACAGCAACCATGCTGCAATGCATGCAGTGTCATACAGTGGGTCGTCTTTTAAATAACAACTATATGGTCTATATTGCAAGGTATAATGCAACACATCTTCAAACTTCAACAAAATTGCTAATGGATGGATATTTCACTAGGAAAAGAGTGTGTGACATCTCAACCATTTTAATGTGAACATATTTAACCAAACATTGAAGTGCTTCGTGCAAACAGATGTTCTAACATCCAAACACAAAAAACCAAAGCTTCTCTACATTATGGAACCAATTCCTCCGAAAATCTATTAAAATCAAGGCACAAGAATAGGCTTGAATGATACCGTACGGGCTGTCTCACAAGAATGCCCTTTTAGACTAGTACAGTGGATTGAGTACAACCCCAGCACAAACTGAACTTTGGACCATTTCGGCAAAGAGCAATGCTACCATATCAGGGAATCAAATTATCTTGAAAGCAACATCTTTCATATCAGGGCCCAAGAAATAGGTTTCGTACTCTTAGCACTCATAATGTCCTGATAGGTCCAGCACGGAACTAGGCCAGAACCGATGAAGCCCAAGAGGGTGGATCCGGCCAGCAGAAGGGTCCGGCTCAGCCCAGCAACGACATCCCAGGAAATCCAAAAACAAAGCCCACTTGGCGTCCCAAATACGTACCCAATCAGCACGCGCGCACCCTTGTAAAGGCGACCACAAGCGGTCGGCACAGGAGGCGCCAGCTTAAAAGATGTCAGCCAATAGGAGATGATGTCAACACTGACAAGTCACAGCTCACGCCGCCCCAGCAGTCACTCAGCCAATCAGAGCAAAGTTAGTAGGCCTGCGTTGGCCACGCCTAACAATGGTCTCCTCGCCTTTATAAGGCGTCAACTGACACCGCTGGCCACCGTCAGAGCGCAGCAACTGACGAATCTCGACAAGCTACTTATCGAAGATTACGGCTCCCAAAGACTCCCTGAAGGAGCCTACAAATACTCTCTCCAGTAGCGGAGAGGAGGATCCAATTCCAACTTCCATGAAAGAGCCCAAGCAGTGACCTAAGATCAAGATCCTAATCCTTCACCCAGCGCTCAAAACTTCAAGGAGAAAGAGCCAACTTTCTTCCCTTAAACCACCAGCACATTATGGCAACGATAGTGAGCTACTCCTAACAGTGCAATCTATGGAACCCAAGCCTCCTTAAGACATCTCACACACTCCCCTCATTCCAACATCTCTGCATTCTAATTACGTTTACATCAACACGTGCATCTTTCTGTTTTTTAGGAAAGATTTCTGGCTTGAGCGTCGAATAACATCCCGCCGTCCTCTGACCTCTTATTTATAATTTGTAGTGCGCAAGGCCTAATTTGACAGATACGGAGACCGGACCCGTTCGCTATCCAACCTAGCTAAGGAATCCGAAGACTCTCTAATCCGCACGAGAACCCAGACCCAAGAACGCATAATTGGCACCGTCTGTGGGAACGACGAGAAAAGTCTAACCATCCGTATCAACGTTTACTCTCCCACTCTAAAAATGGTCGACACTAGAGCGCAGGCAAGCGCACCAGTAAGGAACATTGCTGCCTGCGACAACAACCCCTCTATGGGTAGCTGTGCCGGCAAGTAGCCCGAGCCCAACGTGCGCAAATTGGCTGCAGACGTGGACGACATGAAACAGATGCTTCAGGGGTTGTGCGCTCGAGCTGGAGTGCAATGGATGGGAGCCTCTCCTCCGTGGCCCCAAGCATCGATTTCTAGGCGGAGAAAACCCGAGGCGAAGGCCCCAAGAAGAAGGACAATTAGACCCGACAACGCCGAGGCCCAAGCAGCCTCAGGCAGCAGGACCTAGACAACACTTTGAAGCCTCCCGAGCGGGGATGCGCGAAAAGAAAGTTCGAAGCGGCGGAACCCCCGCAACGACAAGAGGCCCACGATTAAAGGAGAGGGCTCATGTAGTATACGACCACTGCGTGCGGGCAGTCGCTACGACCTGCGTGACCCCCAGGAGAACTCCAAGCTCCAATACTTCATCAACGTGAAGAGGAGCCCACCCTTGGGGTAGAGGAGAAAGTGGAGAAGATATGGCAAAAAGTGTTCAAGGGGGAGCCCGGACAACAAGCGCTCGACCTGGAGAGATCGCCGTTTGCTGTGAATATCCGAACACAACCAATCCTCCTTAAGTTCAAAATGCCTACGCTGGATCTGTACAACTGGAGTACGGACCTGATTGACCACCTGGATTACTTCCACATGTTGCTGTCCTTTCACGGGGTGAGTGAAGACATCATGTGCTAGTGCTTCCCCCTAACGCTCAAGGGGGATGCCAGGCTCTAGTTTCATAGCCTTCGCCCTAACTCAATTCGCTCCGTCGACGAGCTTGCAGACTACTTCCTGTGCTAGTTTGCTTCTAACCGGAGGGAAAAGATGTAGCCCTGGCACCTTATCCGCCTTCACCAGAAGCCGGATGAGAGCTTGAAGTGGTTCCTCAACCGCTTCACTACCGAAGTTCGCCGAATCCCCCAACTCTTCGATGAGATGAAGCTGAGCGCCTTCATCACAACATTAGTAGCTAGGAAGTTCTTCAAGCATCTGGCGCACCAGCGCCCTCAATCCTTTCAGAAAGCCGAGGTCATCACTCGGGCCTATATTGCGGTCGAGGAGGCCAACGAGGCGAAGCGTCCCTAACGCATGGACTGATAGCCGGAGGATCAGCCGCTGGGAAGAAGAGAAACGGAGATGGCGGCCACTCTCGGGAACCCCGCAAGCAATCAAGGTTCGAGCCAAGTGTTCGAAGGGAGTACAGGCCCCTGACCCTGACTCCCCTGAACTACACTCACTCAATTATTTTGATACAAATTTGGGACGGGAAGTTCCCGAAATGGCCCAAAGTGCCGAAGAACCCAGAGGCCGGAAACCAGATGAAGTATTGCCACTGCCACGGGTCTCTAGAGCATACCACAGAGGACTGCTGGACCCTGCAAAGGAAAATCAAGGACTTGGTCCGCTGCAGCCAAAACACTCGGTTCCTGAAAAGCTTAGGGCAAGCCCCTGAGGCCGCTGCCGACGAAGCCAAAGACCAGCCGAGAAACCAAGTCGTCACGGGATCATCAGCATGGTCTTGAGTAGGCCGGCCAGAAGCAGTGACCCGGACAGGCCCGAAGCCGCATCCAACAACAAGAGAGCAAGAGTAGGGGTTAGAACTGATGTTATTAGTTTTAGTGAGACAATATGACACATGTAACTTCCCCTCATTCAGACCCTTTTGTTGTATCAGCCATCGTCTCAGACGGTACGCTTGACTACCAACTGAGACGAGTTTTTATTGATAATGGAAACTCTCGAGATTTACTGTACCTCAATACATTTTTTAAGTTTGTACTAAAAAAGAGCCAGATGAGAGCGGCCGAAGGACCTCTGTATGGCCTGGATAATGAGCCAGTGCCCGTGTAAGGAGAGATTCAACTGGAGGTCACAATAGAAACTCACCCGTACACAGCTACGCGAACACTTACGTTCCTCGTTGTTGACCTGCCATCGGCCTACAACACCATTTTGTGCTGACCATTCCTGGCCACCTTTGGGGCCGTGATGTCAATCCCTCACTTGAAGGTGAAGTTCCCAACCCCGTACGAAATCGGCAAGGTGCTAGGCGACCAGGTGATGAGACGAACATCCTACCTATCCTAGGTCGCCCCCACCACTCCAAGCCGACCAACTAAAGACCTAGACTTCCGCTACGAGGCGTCGTTGCAACAGACTCAATCAGGTGAGGCAACAGAGCTGGTCCCCTTGGACACCAACGAGCCCAAGAAGTGCGTGCACGTCGACGGATCTCTCTTCACGCTGGTCCGTAGCCAACTCGCGGATTTCCTTAGGCAGAACTTTGACGTCTTCGCGTGGATTCCTGCCAACATACCCGGGATACCGATTTGAGTAATGGTCTAAAAGTTAAGTCTCGATCCCGGTCACAAGCCCATCAGGTAGAAATCCAGGAATCATTCCGTCAAGAAGTTGATAGTTATAAGGGAAGAGGTGAAGAAGTTGCTCGACGCTGGGTTCATAAAGGAAGTCCAATATCTAGATAGGCTATTAAATGTCGTCCTCGTGAAGAAGAGCAGTGGCAAGTGGCGGATGTGCATCTACTTCACCTATGTGAACAAAGCCTACTCGAAGGACAACTTTATGCTTCCTCGGATCGACCGGCTGGTGGACTCCACATTCGGGCACGAACTCCTGAGCTTCATGGTCGCCTACTCAGGATACAACCAAATAAAGATGAACCCGGACAACAAGAAGTACACCTCATTCATGACCAATCAGGGGACCGACTGCTACAAGGTCATACCCTTTGGTCTGAAATACGCCAGCGCGACTTATCAGCGGCTAGTGAATAAAATGACCGAAGCCCAGGTCAGTAGGAACGTGGAAGTATACGTAGACGATATGCTCGTCAACAACAAAATAGCCAACCACCACGTCTGAGACCTAGCAAAAACCTTCAATTTGCTTCGAGCACACAGGATGAAGCTCAACCTGGCCAAGTGCAAGTTCGGGATGACCTCCGGAAAATTCCTGGGCATCATAGTATCCCGACACGGCATCGAAGCGAACCCGGAGAAAATCAGAGCCATCCTCGACATGAACCCTCTGCAGACCATGAAAGAAGTCCAGAAGCTCACGGGGAGACTCGCCACCCTCTTGCGATTCTTAGCCAAGTCCGCGGAGAAATATCTGCCGTTCTTCAAGGCCCTCGGGGGGGACGAAGGGAACCGGATTCTGATGGACGGATAAGTGTAAGGCTGCATTCCAGGAGCTGAAAGCGTATTTCGCCAATCCTTCACTCCTAACCTCCCTTTCAGAAGGCGAGGACCTATATTTCTACTTGGCGGTGTCAGACACGGCTCTCAGTTCGGTCCTTACACAGCAATAGGGGAATGTGCAGCAACCCGTGTATTATGTGAGCAAAGTGCTGATGGACACGGAGTCCCGCTACCCTCACGCCGAGAGAATCGCCCTAGCCCTCATCTACTCTGCCCGAAAGTTGAGGCCATACTTTCAAGCACACCGAATCGTCGTGCTAACTGACCAACCTCTGAAGGCGATCTTGCAAAAGCCCGAGATGTCCGGACGATTGGTGAAGTGGCCCATAAAGTTAGGCGAGTTCGACGTGAAGTTCCCATAGAGGCCAGCCCCTCAAGGGCCAAGCTCTCGCGGACTTCATGGTCAAAATGACGACACACGCTCTCGGCGCCCCAGACCAAATCGAAGACGCGAGCACCACAAGCACCCCTATATGGACCCTCAACGTCGACGGGTTGTCCACGCAAACAGGCAGCAAGGCCGGAGTCATGCTCGAAACCCCAGACGGCTCGAACATCAAGTACCCTCTGACACTCGGATTCCTAGCCACCAACAACGTAGCAGAGTACAAGGCGCTCCTCGCTGGACTCAGGCTGGCCAGGGAATGCTCAATGAGAGCGTTGGTCGTACGCAGCAACTTGGAGTTAGTGATCAACTAGATGCAGGGAGTCTTCGAGGCATCAAACCCGCAGCTCGCTAAATACTTAGCAAAGATGAAGGCCCATGCCTAGGCGTTCGAGAAGTTCAAAATTGAACACATCCCGAAAGTGGAGAACTGGAAAGCCGATCAGTTGGCCAAGGACGCAGCGACAGGATCTCAGGAGCAATATGCTAGGAGAATGCGGGAAGTTCTAGCCGTGCCCAGCATCGACGACTCGGAACTCGAGGTGGTGCAGATCGCCGAAGACTACAACTAGATGACCTCGCACTGTAAGTACCTGACGGATAGAGCGCTGCCAGAAGACTCCGAAGAGGCCAAGTAGATCAAGAAGACGGCTGGCTGGTCACGATCATCGACGGGAGACTGTACCGGCAGGGATATTCGACTCCCTACCTGAAATGCCTCATACCGCAGGAAGCCGAATACGTGTTGGATGAAGTCCACCTTGGTATGTGCGGCTTGCATGTCGAAAGGAAGAACCTCGCATTCAAGATTATGAGGCAATGTCTGTTCTTGCCCACAATGAAGCGAGACGCCATGGACTTTGTCAAGAAGTGCGAGAGCTGTCAAGCTCACGGGTCACTGACTCACCAGCCGCACACGGAGCTGCAAAGCCTACAGGCCCCATGGCCATTTGTGCAATGGGGGCTCGATATCCTCGGGCCCATACCCTTGGCCTCAGGACGGAGAAAGTTCATCATTATAGGCATCAACTACTTCATCAAGTGAGTCAAGGCAACTCCTCTAGCACGCATAACCGAACAAAACGCGACGGAGTTCGTCCGTCAAAATATCTTTGTCGGTTCGGGATTCCCCAGGTCATAGTGACCGACCATGAAACCCAATTTGCTGACAAACGGTTTACTAAGTATTGCACGAGCTTGCGCATCAAACTAGTTCACACGTTTGTGGCATACCCGCAAGCTAACGGCCAGGTCAAGGTGACCAACCGGACGCTGCTGCATGGACTAAAGACCAAACTCAAGGATGCAAGGGGCTCATGGGCCGATGAGCTACCTTCCGTGCTTTGGTTATACCACATGACCCCACGGAAACCCACGAGGGAGGCGCCTTTTAGCCTTTGCTACGGGCCTGAAGCAGTCGTCCCCATCGAAGTGGGGCTCCCCAACCTTCAAATCGAAGGCGTATGACAACCTTCTTAGAAGAAGAGAGCACCCTCAGTCAACAATGGTCAGTGGGTTTGGACCATGCGCACGAAAGCAACGATGCCCTGAGCAAGGCCGAGCGCTGAGACGGTTCGTGTGGGCAACAGCCTAAGACCTGAAGTCCGGCTGCTGTGGCCTCAAAACCTAGCTAGCCCTCCAGAGACTCCATCGAGCGTGCGACGATGTTCGATTCATCAGACAGAGCATTCCACTATGCACGAGATGCGACGACATCCTCAACCGAAAGACGAGCACAACGCAAATGGCTCCCAAAACGAGCCTTGGTAACGATAGCAAGACAGCTTAGCCAACGCAACGAGAAGATCTGCATCATTCAAAAAAGAAAAAGAAAAAAAAAGAAGAAAAGAGGAAGGAAGCAAAGTGAAAAGAAAGTTTGCTTTATTCGAGCTAGAGATTACAAGATTCCTCTTAGAAAGCTATGTACAGAGAAGATGGACAAAGTGCGGCTACCCTACAAGCTCAAAGGCCCTATCCCATCTGAGAAGTTGATCAAGCACGAGCTATCTTTAATCCTGTCGTTACGAGGATCGAGGATCCCCGCGGAGACGCCCGAAGTTGCGGCGGAAACTATACGACGACATAGACGTATGCCATCCCAGAACCTAACCAACACTCAAGCCATCTCCTCTGAAGAAAGCCAGACTCACAAGCCAGCCTCAGCTCGAGCGCACCGGTCCTACAAGCTGACGATGAGGTCTCCAGCCGCCTACAGTTCACCTCTCAGCCATTCATTCTCCTTCTTTAGGACGGGAATCTAGCTCTTCCAACACTGCTCAGCCGCCCATTCGCCCTCTTCATGAGCCCGACAGGTGCACTCGTTACGTTGAGAAAGAGCAGTGTGGACAAAGCAAATCGTGTCTGGAATCTGCAGAAGAGAAAAAGGACGAGAAGCCCGTGAATCCTGGCCACGAGGGAAACATTGCACAAAGGGAGTCAGCAGTCAAATCCCTAGCTTGATGAGCAAAGAACTTATACCTCAATGAAGGGCGCCTCAGTAACGTCAGGCAACTCCGGCGCGGCTTCAGGATCAAAAATGCCTAAGGGCTTCGGCCGCTCGATAGCCTCCGCCCCACTCGCCAAAGCATCATCAATTGCAACTTCATCAGCAGTCTCCCCGAGCACAATGACCTCAGTAGTGACCTTAGGGCCAGAGACGAGCAGCTCGAGTGACACTCTGGATGGTGCGTTAACCGCCTCCGGAACATCCAAGGGCGTCGCAGTAAGCTCTAAATCGGCCACCTCAACAAGCTTTGTCAGGCCAATCGCTATCTCCTCGGTGCCCGTCACGGCCACCCCTTAGAAAGACTCAACTAGCCACTTGCCCGTAGAGGGTCCTACCTCGACATCGAATAAGGAACTCGGTGTGGACCCCTCACCCGAAGGAAGCCCAACCAAGGGAACATCGTACTCCGCTAAAGCAACGGTCGGAATCGAAGATCGCTCAGGGGCTCCCGTGTGCAGCTCCAGCCCTAGCTCCCGCACCGCGACAGTGGCCACGGTTGGGGTCGTCAGCGCAGACCTAGTGGACTGGCCGGACGTGGCCAGCAATATCAAGGCCTTCCTACTAGAAGTGCCTCTGGCCCCCCTCAACCTCTTTAGGGCAGCCATGTCCTCTTCGAGAGAGGAATCCAGTGACAGCGACAAGCCGCCCTACTCGGACAACTCCCTCGGCGGCTCTCTAATGACCAGGGCCCTAGCTTTCCTCTTCTGGGCGATAGCCGTCACCATGTTACATGCATGCTCCCACCTAAGAGTCGCAAAAGCCTCGGAGGTTAAGTAAAACCCTTGAGTAGCGAATGTCTCTGTCTCTACTTGGATGTGATTGATTAGATCATTCTCCTTCTTTATTTCCTCCTCGCAAATGCTTTTTGAGAAGAAATCGCTCACGGGAAATCTCCCACTCTGCAGGGACCACCAGGAAGAAAAAGTGATTCTTCCAGTTTTTCACCGAGTCGAAGTTCGTCCCCTGAAAACTAAAGCCTGAGCAAGGGGACAGTGAAATCCAATCCTCCAATTAGGCAAAGCGAAAAATCACCTTCACTGAGCGTGGGCCAAACCCACAACCGTGAAGTCTAACGAAGACGCACATGAACACTAGGTAGCGCACGACGTTAGGGTGAAGCCATGCTACAGGAATGCCGAGTGCCTCAAAGATCCCATACAGGTCCAGCTCCATGGGGAAGCGAAGTCCACCCTTCAGGTGGTGCTCATACACAGTAATGAAGCCCTCAGGGGGCACCTTCACTCTGCCCCCCTCACCAAGAAGGAGATGGACCCAATCACTGGAATATGGTAGTCAACCCTTAGAGCGGCGACGACGCTCGCCGAAAGGACTGACTTGATGTCGCTCACTCCTTGATGAATGGAGGAAGAAGGAGAGCTTTTCTTCTTCGCCATGGATTCTTGAAGCAGATAGACGCAAAGTGTGAATGGCGTGGGGAAACGCCATTTAAATAGGCAACGCAAGGGAAGGCCAAGCGACGTTTCGTGGGAAAACGCAAGGGTAGCTTCAAATGATGGTCATGACACGCGTCCCCTCAGCAGAGAGCAGCACGTCCATTCAAGGCAACCCTTCATGGCGCCTGACAGACTGCCACCCTCACTCACACTGCAACCGCCTGCCAAATCCCAACTGTCACACCGCACAATTAATGCAAAGATATCAACCATTGGAAACGATGGTGGTAGCCCATCCGACATTCAGACCGAAAGGGCAAAACAAGTCGTCCGAACGCAACAAATTACAATAGATATATTGCTCTGTCAATAAATAAATTTTATTAAGAAATTTCAATAATAAAATTTATTTACAGGAAAAGCCAACCAATGGTTGCAAAATACAATGTCATTGCCTGCTCCTCCAAGGCTAGGAAGGATGGGGAGTCAAAAACTCGGTAAGCTCCGAGCGCGTCCGGGCACTTGCATTCCAAGAGTCCAGGAGGCCCGCATGGATAGGCGGCGGGACCGACCTTTGACATGCCAGGCCTCGGCGATGGGCCGTCCCTAGGTATGGGAAGCTAGTGATGGGTCCAGCACAGAGCTGGGCCAGAACCGATGAAGCCTAAGAGGGTGGATCCGGTTAGAAGAAGGATCCGCCCCAGCAACGACGTCCCAAGAGATCCAGCTCAAGGCCCACTTGACGCCCCAAATGTGTAGCCAATCAGCGCGTGCGCGCCCCTACAGAGGCGACCACAGGCGGTCAGCGCAAGCGGCGCCGGCTCAGAAGATGTCAACCAATAGGAGATGAGGTCAACGCTGACAAATCACAACTCACGTCGCCCCTACAGCCACTCAGTCAATCCGAACAAAGTCAACGGTCTGCGTTGGCGACACCCGACAATCGTCTCATCGCCTCCACAAGGTGACAACTTACACCACTGGCCACCACCAGTACGTAACGGCAGATGAATCCCAGCAAACCACTTATCAAAGATTACGACTCCCAAAGCTTCCCTGAAGGAGCCTACAAATATTCTCTCCAACAACGGAGAGGAGGATCCGATTCCAACTTCCATGAAAGAGTCTAAAGGATAACCTGAGATCAATGTCCCAATCCTTCGCCCAGTGCTCAAAGCTTCAAGGAGAAAGAACCAGCTCTCTTCCCTCGAACCACTTCCACATTACGGCAACGATAGTGAGCCACTCCAAGCAATGCAATCCACGGAGCCCAAGCCTCCTTAAAACATCCCACACACTCCCCTTATTCTCGCATCTCTGCATTCTTATCACGTTTATATCCACGCATGCATCTTTCTGTTCTGGGAAAAATTTTTAATTTCAGTGTCAGAGTGTTTGCGGTGGGATAATCTCCCGCAATCCTCTGATCTCTTATTTGTAGTTTATGATGCGCAGGGCCCAAGTTGAGAGACACGGAGAGCAGACCATTCACGATCCGACTCAACTAAGGAATTTGAAGGCTCTCTAATCTGTACAAAAATCCAAACCCAAGGACATATCAAGTCACAGGTAAGATTCCTTCATGAGCCAAAGCACAATCGAAGAAGTGGATAACGGACAGGTATGGTGTACGAAACTCTTACACTGTAAGAGATACAATGAAGGGTCTGACCACTTTAGTTTTATTATAGGCATGCTTAATTTATATTATGCAAGATGTCGTTTTAACAATGACCATTACGTCATATCTACCATTGCATCAATTTATCCTACTCCTAATCCGCGAAGTGAGGCGAATAGAAAATCATACAAAATGCCAAGATGCAAAAGCCAAAACAAAACCCTAGACAAAAGCCTCATCTTCACAGCCACATCATTTAGTCTACTGCGAAATTTCAAGTACATAATCAAAATAGACCACAATAAATAAGCCAGATTGGATCTAGGTTTACAGTAATATAAAATAGGAAGAGACGACAAAACGTTAATCCACCGCCATAAGAACTGCTGGGTCCAAATCATAATCTACGCATCAAATCAGACCAGAAAAACAAAAAAAAAAAAACAAAAAACAACAAAAAAAAAACAAAAGCAAACCAAAATAATTATTCAATAAGACATAAACAATAAAACAAAACAATAAAAAAAAAATCCCAAACAACAAAACCGGATCGAAACCAACTGCTCGTACGAAATCAACATAAAAAGATGTATAGAATAACAGATTCAGAAGACGCTGGATATGAAAAAAAGGCAGCACCAGTTTCTTAGCATCGTTTGCCTTCTGGAGCTGATCGCTCCAGGCTTCAACAGTGTGGCAACCGTTTACTTGTCCCTCCGCCATCTCTCTCTCTCTCTCCACACAGATTATCGCTGGAAATAATGAATCGTTGGAGGAAACAGAATAGCACTTCCGTATAGAAATATTTCTGCTCCCTGCGGACACCCTTCCCTCCCTTCTATCATATAGGGGCCAGGTACACCGAATAGAGATTTATCGCCATGATAAGCCTCGTATACTCAGAAATTTACATTTTTGCCACTCGATGGAAAAATATTCAAAACTTCGAAGTGTTTAGATGAATAAGAATAATTTTTAATTTATTATCTAAAATTTAAATTGTTAAAATATTAATCAAACAAAAATAGTTGAGGTGGAGATACTAAATTTCAACTTATAATGAATAATACTTCCTCTTGGATTCCAATACAGCGAGCATGGAGCAGATGCAATATGCACGTATTTGTGTTGAAGTGGTTGGTAATGATTCATTCCCTGCAAAAATCAGATTGAACTGTGGCAACGATTTTGAAGCATGTTTGGCTAGGGTGGTCGAGGTAGAGGTCAAGTACCATTGGAAGCCACCCCGTTGTGCTAACTGTAAGAAAATTGGTCATAATGCTACTCAATGCAGGCCAAAAGGGATTTCCAAGCCAACCGGGGGGGCTAAACCTGCTTTCCCACCCATGTTGGATCCTTTGTATAAGATCACAAATTCGGGTGCAAATCCCTCAGCTATGAATGTGTCCTGGGCTTGCCTACCTGACCCTACAACTGGTCCACGTGAGGCCTTGGCTGTTTTCATGGAGCACAAACTTCTTGATGGTTATCCTGATAAGGACAAATCTCAGGATGTGGCATCTCATAATACTGATACTACTCTTTCCATCGTACTGCAGGATATTGCACAGCCTAAACTAGGCGATCAGGAGGGCTTTGAGTTAGATCCCTCTGCTGCCAATAAATATCCAGTTGTAGCTCACCTATCTACTGCTACTGACAGCCATCATTTCTTGGCTGGTAATCCCCTCCATGCCTCGACTCTGGCCGAGGTAGTACATAAGGCTTACTTCTCAAGTGAGGAGCCCTCTGTCTATAGTGCAGAATTTTGTGACTCAACACCCAATTCTATCATTAAACTCTCCTGTAAGTACGCTCAGGATGATTTTGGAACCCTTGCAGCTTAGTCTTAGGGCTGCCCGCATGATGGGCCTGATCCTGTCAGCCCAAGGGGTTCATTGGATGGCGTACGGGTGGGTTGGGCACACGACGCTCCTAGGGAGATGCAGATTCAGCCGGCTTCAGGCGACCAACAGGTCCTGGTTAGCAATCCCATGATTGCCTCTGCTCAGATTGAGGAGGTTGTGACAGTTGAGGATATTTTTCACGATCCAATGCTTCATGCCCTCCAAATATTATTGGAGGCAAAAGCTACTTAGAAATATCTTAACTTGTCACTCCAGAACAAAGGCAGGTTGTGCATGATTTCATGGTAAGCTATTGGCTAATTGTAACTGATGAGATGAGGGATGAGTTCAAATCATCCTTTCCTCTGGCAGTGGTGGATCAGGACAGCTCTTCTGGTGCATTATTTGAAGCCCTCAGATTATTGGTGATAACTAAAACTACTCAACCACACATTGCTTCTTTATCACCTGATGGGAAGAAGGTAGTTTTTGGTTTTCTAGCTACTATACTAAAAACGAAAACGGAATTCCCTAATTATCACTTTAGCGATTTGGATGAATTAGTGCTGGGCCTCCATATAATTGATGACTCTGCCCCGGCAGTGAGCCTTCTTGGATCCCCTGATGCTCCAAGTGCTCACAGCGGTTGTCTGACAGAAGAGTTAATGATGTGTATTCCAACCATTTTCCTTCTGTGCAAGATGGAATTTGGAAGCAAGCCAAGTCTAAAAGACAGCAAAAATCTACTTTCAAAAACTCTAAGGGCTCCTCAGACACAAGTGTCAGCCTGAAAGCCGACTGAGAGCCAATTTGACTTGAGGGTTTAGGGTTTGGCAGGAATGGAGGATTGTCTTGGTTTGCAACTTATGCTGCTGAATTCTTGAGTCTAGCTTCTGCCCAAGGTGGGCATTCTGCCCTGATTTGGTCCGTTGCTCTATTAACTGAACGAGGGCTTTATTGTCCGAGATGAGGTATGTAATGATTAGGTCCAACGCACTCCCAATGCTGTTGGGAGTCATTTGGTGATGTTGCTGATGCTTCACTGCTATGTTTCTGTTGGATGCTGCTGTGTGTTGTGGGATGCTTTATTGCTTAAAAAAAATGCTCGTGCAAAGAGCCGGGGTGCAAATGACCGAAATAGCTGCTTTTGGCCGAGAAACCGTGAAACAAATGACCAAGCAAAAAGGGCCTTGTTCTTTGCAAAGAGCCAGGATAAAAATATCGGTGATATTTGCTTTTGACCGAAGGATATGCTAAATGCCGTGATGCAACCGACCGAGATGAAAAAGACTTTGTTTGTGGTAAATGTCCAAGATGCAAACGACCGTGATGCAAATGCTTGAGATGCATAGGGATCTCTTTTTGGCTGATTACTCCAGCACATTGCCGGGTTGGGTTTTTTCGGAATTGGATTTGGACCCGCTGTTTTGACTTGTTTGATCAAGGGCCTTTGGCAGATTGCGTTGATGAAATTATGTCTAGAGAATAAGATTGCGGGCTTGAGTAGAATGTGAATCTGTGCTTGCTTCCTGGGACCGAGGTGGCAGTTTTGCTCATGATTCTATTGCTGCATTGTTTCCGAGGTGTTTGCTATGGGACGAGCTGCTTTTGACCGAGGTACTTTATGGCCGAGGTGGTAACTTTGTCCAAGTTATTGTTATCGTTTGGTTTGATCTATTTGGAGTTAGCTTTCTGATTGACATGCCAATGGCCGAGGTGCTGCAGATACGTCTAAGCCAATTTCTAGTGTGGATATTTCCGTAGATATGGAATGTATCATTTGGCCGGTTTGTGGTTTGCCTGGTATTAGATTGCTGATCTGGCTTTTTTCTACTATACAGATTTGTGTTTCTGTTTGAATGGTATGCTCTCACTTCTGGAGAGGATGCTTTGTTAGCAAGTCAGGAAGGAGTATGGACACTGTTATCAACTATTTGACTAACTTGGTTGATGGTCTTAGGCGGATGTAATTCTGTTTATTCCGTTATTTTTTTACTTTATTTTGGATTCGTGACATGTTTCACAGTGTTCATGGTATACCTCAACGTCTTTATTCTAAATCTAAATCGGCAAAATATTTGAAAATGGAACATTAATTCTGTACTTTTTTCTTTTTCATTTAAAAAAAATTAATTACTTATCAAAAAAAAAAAAAGTAATGAGATTTTTTAGATGAAAAAGTCATACGAGTTAGGGGCTCCTAATCTTTTTTAATATTTGCTTAATTGTGCATGGGATTTATGTTTAAATAATTAGTTTTGAATTGTTCGGGCGAGAATAAATACTGTGTAAAGCCGGTTATCCTTAAGCTGTTGAAACCCCAAATGCCATTTTTATATTAAGGTATTTTGTAATTTATAAAAATTCTAGGCCTTTTAATGGCCGAAGTGGTTTAATACCCTCCCACTTAATAATTGATTAGTTTACTCTAGATGAGTTAAAACAAAACATGCAATATGTCATTCACATTTTGAGGGGTTAATATCATTTTATTGATAGACTATTATCGATCTAATGAGTTAGTATTCTTTTAAGGGATTAATATTGTTATTATTGACTTTACATATATATTCATGTGTGCTTAATGTTGGGGATTTTGGACTGAATATATACAACTGGAGTAGTGAAATAAAGTCGATACCCCCCATCCGCTGTTAGTCACCAAAATTATAGGTATAAGGAATATAATAATGTATAACGATTTTTAATATGGAAAAGTCTTTTTAACCAGGAGAAAAATTATAGACAAAATTTGAAAATTTTTCACTATGTAAGATAAAGTACTAGTAACTTACTCGAGATAGAGTAGTAAACTTTAGAGTAGGAGTAAGAAAACATTATTATTTATTTTATCTCTTTTTCTTCTTTCATTCTTCTCTCATTGGCGGTGCTCTCTACTCTAATTTTACATGTATTTGGCGAAAGTCTCACTTTTCACCGTCTCTCATCCGTCAATCTAACCTTAAAGCACTTCACATACTTTATAATGACGTTTGGTCCAAAGAGCATTTCTCTCACTCCTGAAAAACACATTTTTTACGCTTTTATAATGTGAGTCATTAGGATCGACAATTGATTATCCTTCAATATAATCAGTCTGGTTGTCCCTCTGACCTTGGAGTCCGGCCGGCTCTCGGATCAGACAGTCTAGTTGGCCTTTAACCTCTCGCCCAATCCTCTTTCGAATTTGGCTCTACCCGGTTACCCCTCAACCTCGACTCCGATCTAATTGTCTCTTGGCCTCAGTTTCAATCTAGTTGCCCATTGGCTCTGACTCCAATCCAATTGCCGATTGACATCGGCTTTAATTTGCCCTCCGTCCTTCACAAGCAATCTGCACTTCCACCTGTGCAACCAATCTGTCCTTTAGTTGCTTCACCACACACACTTCATGCGTGAATACTTTGATCCTCACATGAATTTTATACGATCTTTTAATAAATTTTCATTCATTAAAATATCCATAAAAAAATAATCAAAAAATTCAACACTTAATAGGGACGTTCATATAGTGACGTGCCCTTCATTGAGGCTATAGCTTGTCAACTAACAAAGCTATTGTTGACGGTAGGTTAGTTTTGTGACTGCTTGACAAAATCGTTAGGTCTGACAATCCATCATCACATTTATGTTCTTCTACTAGCAAAATTGATTTATTTGATCAAAGTTAATCTACTATTAAGCATGCGTGTGCTTGTCCAATCACTCGAATGAAACAGTCCTTCAATGCTCACTCTTCGCTTTTGAAACATATCATATCTAAAAAATGTTATAAAATAATCTGATAAAATTATATTTAAATACCTTTATAACTGGACAATTTAGTAAAATAGCTACTTAGTTATTTGATAACTTAAACCTTATAAATTTAAAATTTTAAGATATTATGAATCCATATCTTGTGATTTATTTGCTGAATCTACTAAAAATTGTTTTTTTGATTTTAATATTAGTTTTATGCGTTGGGAAAAACTTAACCAAAGTAAACATATGAATATTTTGAAATAAATATATACGACAACTATTTCAAACTTTTAAAGTTTGTCTTCTTCATTTGTATATTGTCGTATGAATCACAGTACAATAAAATTTATATGAAATTTTACACGATATAAAATTATTATAAAATTAAAAATTAAAAATATAATAAATAAAGAAATTAATGCGTACCTGGATCCGACTTCGAACAGATTTGGGTCAAATGAGACGTCTAGATCCAACTCCGTTCACCGAGTTTAGACCCTACACACCAAATAAGAGGTCAGGTGTTGGCAGGATGTTATACTACCGAACACACTCCGACGTTCAAATTAACAATAAGCCTTCGAATTACAAGAAGATAATTGAAAATGAGAGTTGAGATAGAGAGGGAGATTGTGGTAGGAAGGAGTGTTCGCCTTTAAATGTAAGAGACGTTGTTATGGCTCGTCGAGAGCGCAGTTTCTCGACTCAATGTTCACGGGGAATAAGCGGTAAGCTAAGTCCTGTAAGCGTAGAAGTTTTGAAGGATGGAGCTCGGGGAGTGAGTGAAGTCTCTAGAATCTGAAGGTTTGGTGTGGGATTATTGTAGTAAGCGATTGTGTACTTAGGAGCCAGCGTTAGTATGCTCAGGGATTCTCCGTCGTAGTTCTCTGTTGTTTTCTTTTTTTATTCTTTTTTTTTTCTTCCTTTCAGAATGGAGACTTTGTGGGGTTATAAAGATGGTGGGCAGGGCAACCTCAATTGGTCAAAAAAGCGCGATTCCTGCATCGTGTTGGGCGGCCGTCCTTAAGTAGGAATGATTGACTAGTGCATTCTGATAGGATCGTTTCCTTTCTGAGTGGGTAACGGTTCTCCAAATTATTTGCCTTCCTTTTATGTTTCTGTTACCGTTAGAGTTCATTGTAGGTAGGAAGAGAGAATCTGGCGTCTTCCTTATGGAAATGGTATTGAATCTGTTGATACCCACTTTAGTGGAGATTGGCTTCAAGGAATGCGTGAAATCAGAGAAAGGGATGTTACTTATTGTGTACAGAAACGTCTGTCAAATTGGGTATGAGCCATATAAGATTTTTACATTTTCTCGATCTACTACTATAGTACTCCTGGTCAACAGAGATGTTGATCGTCTTAAGGGAACGCGTTAGCCGCCTAATTGGCCCTCCATACGGTCAACGCTAGCGTTGACCGTTCAAATGCGAAATTGAGTTTTATTGAATTTTGGGTCGTTTTTCTTATTAGGGCTGCCTGCTATGGACTTGCGTTGACCGTTCAAATGCGAATTTGAGTTTTATTGAATTTTGGGTCGTTTTTCTTATTAGGGCTGCCTGCTATGGACTTACCCATCACTAGCCCCTCATGCCGGTGGTCTGGATTCTGTTTTCCGACATGTTTATGATGAGATACATTTGCCTTTTGCTGACGGTGAACGGAGCCGGATCTAGATATCCCATTCGATTCAAATCTATTCGAAGTCGGATCTAGGTACATATCAGAAATAAAACCTGACAATATAATTAGTAAAAATATAAATATTGATAATTTTTATTTGTTCTAATGCTTTATCCCCATAATAAGCATTAAATTATATTTAATTAAAATTAAATCACCAATTTATTTAAAATATTATAAATGAGTATGATTATGGGTAAAAGTGGTCTTTTTAAATCAATTCAAATTATAAATATTTTTTTTATAAATATATGTTTTTAGGATAAATAAATTTTAATTTTGAAAAATTATTTGAACGGATTATAGTTTTAAGCAAGCAATAGTTTTTTATTAGAGTATTTTTCATTTAAATATTATTTAAATAATATTTTAAACTAAATATTTTAATTTTTGGACAATTTTATTTTTATCATTTTTATTTTAATATAAAATTTAAATTAAAAATTAAAAATTAAAATGCCTATAAACCAAGTCGATCTAAATTACGACGGGCATTCTTATAATTCCTAATGGGTTTTTTAGGTTTTCCAGGTAGGCAGGCGCAATTGACCCGCAGACCCACCCGTCAGGCTCATGGCCGCGACCGGATCGCTCCCGAAGCTGAAGACTGCTGGCAGCTGATCAACACCGAAGGGCGACAGATTTCCTCCTATATTCTCGCCGTGGTCGAGGTCAAATTGACTGTCTGATTTCGAGGATGAGGAAGCGTGACTTAGCGATTCTTATGCTATCTGCTTTTGCCATTTTCTTTTCTCTTCAGGTCCGTATCCTTATGGCTACATATTTCCCACTATCCCTCAAAGCTCCTAAACCCTAGAATTACCTGGAATAAATCAGCAAGTTATTCTATTTGATTGTTAAAGCTGATTGCTTCTTGTTGTGGCAGCATGAGGGTGATTTCTCGTTCAGAGAGGCGTGGTTTCATCTGTCTGATGAATACCCAATCAAATATGAAGCGGAGCGCCTTCCTCCGCCGGTTGTCGCTGATCTGAACGGTGACGGCAAGAAAGAAGTCCTTGTGGCTACTCATGATGCCAAAATTCAGGTAATCTCAGATCAGGTTGAACGTTTTTTATTTTGATGTGTCTAGATGATACGTGTCTTCGAGCCCCTGAAGGCAAGTGAGCAGGAGCCAGCTATCTACAGATGGATTGAGGACTTCTGAAATTAGCTTTCCTCGTCCCTTTCCTGCACAGACGCCAGGTAACAAGAAAAAGGAAAGAGAGATAGCACACAGAGAGAAAGAGAGGGTGAGAGCGGGAGCGAGAGTGCCAGAGGGATAAGGGATCTGAAGAGCAGAAGAGAGTTCCAGAAGGGAATAATATCCTCCTTTACTGTAGCATCTAGTTACATTATATGCTAACAACTCAACCAGATTCAGTTAGAAGCTAACGACGCCAACAATTCCACCGAGCCAACAATAACAGAAGGGACAGCAGCATAAATGGCTATAACAGCCAATATAATAACAGAAGATAATATAGTGTAGTGTAATAAAATAAGAATAATGTTGTAATAAAATTGTAATATAACTAAATATAATCTTGGAGGTTGCGGGGTGGATGAGTCTGCTGAGCATTTCATTTGGTAATTTGAGGGACCTGAACCATTTCCCCATCTGTATCAATCAGGTCCGTGGCATTGCCATCTCCATCGAAACAAACCTTATCCTCAAGGTTAAATGTGGGAAAATCCTGAAGAATTTCAGCCACAGACTCCCACGTGGCATCTTTGGGTGCCTGGAACTGCCACTGCACCAACACTAGAGGGATAACGCGTCCCTTGACAAGGAGCTTCCGGAAACCTAGCAGGGTCAGGGGAACAAGGAGGGGCTGGGACTCCCAAGCCTCGGCAGGCAGGTCTGAATATGGAGAAGAGGAATCACCGCAGCATTGTTTTAACAAGGAAATATGGAACACATTATGAATTTTGGAGTGCTCCGGCAATTCCAGTCGATAAGCTGCCGAGCCAATGAACTCTAGGATCCAGAAGGGCCCATAATATTGCTTGGCTAGCTTGTTGGATTGTCGATGCGCCACAGAAGCTTGCCAATACAATTGTAGTTTGACATATACCAAATCACCCACTTGAAACTCCTTATCGGTTCAGTGAGTATCGGACTGTTTCTTCATGCAGAGTTGTGCTCGATGAGCCTTAAGGTCCTAGAGAAGTCTTGCTCGGTCAGTTAGTAGCTTGTCTACTGCTGCCACAGGTGACAAGCCCCGAACATAGTCTAGTAATGGCGGAGAGGGTCTGCCATACACTACCTCGAAGGGACTCATTTTGATTGAGGAATGCCATGCTGTATTGTAGCTCCATTCAACTTAGGGCAAATATTGAACCCAAGTTGAGGGTTGTCCAGCGGTAAAATAGCGTAAATAATCTTTAAGACAGCGATTAACGACTTCCGTTTGCCTATTCGATTGTGGATGATATGAACTGCTAGTGGATAATTTTGTACTCTGGGATTTGAACAACTCCTTCTAGAATTGACTCATAAAGATAGGGTCTCGGTCCTTGACGACGTCAACCGGGAGACCATGTAACCGGCGTATGTCTTTGATAAAGACTTTGGCAACAGTAGCGACTGTGAAGTGAGTGTTCACTGGTAAAAAGTGAGCATACTTCGACAATCGACCACCACCAGGATGACGGTCTTGGCCTTAGAAGGAGGTAGGTGCGTGATGAAATCCATGGAGAGGCATTCCCAAATCTGTCCTGGAATCGGGAGTGGGTGGAGCAAGCCTTGGGGCGGGGTGTTGAGGGATTTAGTCTGCTGACAAGTTGTACAAGTCGAGACATAGTCATGGATCTCCTTCTGCATTTGAGGCCAATAAAAAGTAGCAGCTATTCGCACATGAGTGCGTTGAACTCCCGCATTCCCCCCTACTGGTGAATTGTGGAATTCTTGTAGTATCAAATCTTGTAGCGCTAATTCAGGGGGAACCAGAATTCGGTTCTTATAGAATATTAATCCATCCCGGCAAGAAAAATTTGCATGTTCACCTGGTTGGTCTAGAATGGACTGGGCAAGTTCGGCAGATGGGGAATGCCACGCATAGAATTTGCGTAGTGCTGACATAATGCCCATGACCGGTTGAGATATGGCTTGTAAGGCATGACAAGAGGCTTCCGAAACTCGAGACAAAGCGTCGGTAGGACCATTTCTTTTCTTATTTGATACACAATATCAAAGTCATACCCCATTAGTTTCGTAATCCAACGCTGCTGGTCCGGGGTGTGAATAGTTGGATTTCATGATGCCTTGAGTGGTTGGTGGTCAGTCTGAATAGTAAATTTAGCACTCAGGAGGTACCGTCACCACCATTTGACCGCCTCTGTGATGGCACAAAGTTCCTTAATATACATGGAAGCTGTCTGTAGTCTTGGCCCGAGTTGTTTACTGAAAAACACTATAGGGTGGCCGGCTTGGAGGAGGACAACTCCCACGCCATACCCAAAAGCGTCTGTTTGCACTATAAAGGGCTTGGAAAAATTTGGCAGGGCCAGAATAGGGGTGAAAGTGAGAGCAGCTTTGAGGGCGTTGAAGGCGATTTCAGCTTCCTTGGTCCATAGGAAGGCATCCTTCCGCAGTAATTTCGTAAGTGGTGCTGAGATTTGAGCGTATTGTGCTACAAAACGCCGATAGTAGCCATCCAGACCCTGGAATCCACGCAATTGACGGACATTCATGGGTGTGGGCCAAAGCTAGGTGGCCTCAATCTTTGTCGGATCCATTGCCACCCCTGCTGCCCACACAATGTGTCCCAGGTAAGACAACGTGGAATGGCTGAACTCACACTTTGCTTGTTTGGCCTAGAAGGAATGGGTGTGCAAAATCTGGAGTACTTGAGAAAGGTGCTGGAAATGTTGTTCTTAGGGGAACTATAGACCAATATATCATCAAAAAGCACCAAGACAAACTTCCATAATATAGATTGGAAATTAGCATTCATCTCTGATTGAAATGTAGAGGGGGCATTAGACAAACCGAAAGGCATGACTAGGAATTCATTATGCCCCTCGTGAGTCAGGAATGCTGTCTTATGGATGTCCTCGGAGTTGACACACATCTGATGGTAACCCGCGCGTAAATCTAGCTTAGAAAAAATCCGGGCACCATGTAACTCGTCCAATAGCTCACCATGTAACACATATGACACACAATATCTACCCCGTATATAGGTAGTAAATGGAGGTTTACACTGAAAGTGGATGGTCCCTGAGTAACAATGACATTGGAGCACAAACTTTCGCACTGTAGAGAATCCCTATTCCCTACCGTGACACTGAGGTGTTGGGAAGGAATGATGGGAAGTCTCAAATGCTTGGCCAAGTGCGACTGTAGGAAATTATGAGTGGAGCCGCTATTCACTAATATAACCACAGGTTGGCTAGTAACCATTCTTTGCGATCTCAGCGTGGAAGGAACAAAGTGTCCTTCCAATGCCTGTAAGGAGATTGTTGGGGCAGCTTCAATGGCTGTAGGCACCAGCTCTATTTCCTGAAGAGGGTTTGTTGGTGGTTCCTGCTCCATTAAGTCCTCCTCTAAATTCAGTGGAACTAGATGTGCCGTGGTGTTGTCCTCTGTGATTATACATAGAAATTGCGGTGGTTTACACCGGTGACCGGGAGTGAAACGTTCATCACAATTGAAACACAGGCCCTCCTAACGGGGAGTTGCCATCTCCGTAGGAGTGAGCCTATGTATAGGCAGTTTTAGAGGAGGGTTGGAGGGAGAGGAGGGTTTTGTCAAAACTGTCGAAGTGTTCGTGGTTTGCTTAGGAGGTAATAGATGTTGAGGATGTGGCCGCCCAGCTTCCAATTTCCCCTCCACCAGTTTAGCCATACCTATGGCTTTCGGTAAGGAAAAAGGTTTGAGCAATAACAACTCTCTCTTGATATTATTACAAAGCCCAGAAATGAAGCAATTCAAAAGATTCGTGGTAGAGAGCCCAGTGGTACGGGTGGAGAGGGACTTGAACTTTGTCATGTAAGCTGCTACAGTGTTGGCTTGGCAAAGCTTGTAGAGAGCAGCTTCGTGGTTCAAATATGTCGAGGGCCCAATTCGAAGCTCCAAATCTCGGGAGAAAATTTTTCAAGTCGACAGCTGCTGAGTCGCATGCATCCACTGGTACCATTGAAGAGCCGCGCTGGTCATATAGAACGCTGCTATGGTTAGTTTTTGCTCTAGTGGCGTATCATGGTACAGGAAGAACAGATCAATTTGAAAGAGCCATCCGAGCACGTTCTCACTGGGGAAAAAAGGAATCTCGAGTTTAGGTAATCGTAGATGGTTAGTAAGTGGCCTATCTGGTTGTGTTTGTGGTAGGAGATGTAGGGCTTGAGGGTGCTAAGCCACAATTGGAGCTGTTGAGGTCGAAATTGAAGGGGGAGTTGGAAGTAGGGGTGGTAGCGAGGGTTGTTTTCGAGGCCGTTTTACAGAATGGAGGAGTTCAGCTAAAGATTTTTGGATGTAGTCGGTGAGGGTGAAGTTGAAAGCTATACCTTCTGCATGTTGTTGGACCGTAGCCGCAACATCCTTCAAGTCTTTCGCCAATCCAGTAATGGACTCCTCTAGAGCTTCGTAGTGAATAGTTGTTCCCTCTGCCATCTCTCTCTCAATGAAAGCACCAAATGATACGTGCCTTCGAGCCCCTGAAGGCAAGTGAGCAGGAGCCAGCTATCTACAGATGGAATGAGGCCTTCTTAAAGTAGCTTTCCTCGTTCCTTTCCTGCACAGACGCCAGTTAACAACAAAAAGGAAAGAGAGATAAAACATTGAGAGAAGGAGAGCGTGAGAACGAGAGAGAGAGAGAGGGAGACTGTGTGTGTGTGCGCGTGTCAGAGGGATAAGTGATCTGAAGAGCAGAAGAGAGTTCCAGAAGGGAATAATATCCTCCTTTACTGTAGCATCCAATTACATTATATACTAACAACTCAACCAAATTCCACCGAGCCAACAATAACGGAAGGGACAGTAGCATAAACGGCTGTAACAGCAAGTATAATAACAGAAGGTAATATAGTGTAGTGTAATAAAATAAGAATAATGTAGTGTAATAAAATTGTAATATAACTAAATATAGTCTTGGAGTTTGTGGGGTGGATGAGTCTGCCAAGCACTTTGTTTGGTAATCTGAGGGACCCAAACCATTTCCCCATCCATATCAATCAGGCCCGTGACACTAGAATTCATCCTTGATGTTCTTAGCTGGATACATACCTCAAAAAAAGCCTACACAGGAGACGAGGCAAAAGGTTAATGGGAGTCCTCATGAATAAGTGAGGGAAAATTAATTTCCCTTGTTTTGATATGTGAGAGGAGTACAAAGGAAAGCGAAATTAGTATGAATTACTTACCTTTATACCCTTACGAAGGTCATGATTTTCAACTAATTTTAAATTAGGTCTGCATTTGCTTCTATGATGTAAAGCTAAGTGTGCATTTAAGAAATGTTCACCCCACCATGAATAATTTCAACCAGTTGCTACAAATTGATTAGATATATGCTAAAAATGTGATCAATTTAACTTAAGTTTGGCATAATATAAAATTAATATTAGAATGCAAGTTGAGTATAGAATTGGAAAAAAATAAAAATGGAAATAGAATGGAAAATTTTCCCTATGTTTTTATCTTCACACCATAAGCATTCTTGTGATAATAATTATCCCAGAATATGCAAATGCAGATGTGTTCTTTTCCCAATCTTCTTGGTCATTTAAACAACACAAATCGTACGTTGCTTGTATTTTCCTGCACTCAGGAGAAAAATAAACAACAAAAAGATCCAACCAAACATGTTCCTGGAACAGGAAAAGATCAAATGGTTCCCATGGTGTGAGTGAGAGGTATTTGATGAGGTGGATGGATATGATATAAGTTATTATGGGACAAAAAGTAATTTTCTTGTTTAAGTTTTTCCTTCTTTTTCATTTATCTCCACTACTATCCATATTGGAGGGTAATAGTATTTGGCCCAAAATGATAAATGTAAATCTAATTTACTCTGTATTCCTTCCATTTCCTTTGATTTTCCTCATACAATTTTACAACCAAACAAATGAAATACATTGTACTTCCTTTTAATTCTCTCAATTTCCTTCCATTTCACTCAAAACAAACAGAACAAGTGTATATGCCTCATGGGACAGAACATAATCCAACTGGGGTCCTCCCTATGGATATTATGCAAGCCATTTTTTTGGTAAGTATATTGTGCATGTGATATAAGGGGGCAACATACCTTGTGGTATTTACATGATTTGGTATTATAGAGGAATAGGTTGATGCTTCCATGACTCTGATTCGATGCCTTGTCTGGCACCTGATTTGAGGTATCGGAGTATGTTGATTGGTTGCCTTGATCGGCTAGCTAGTTTGGCAATATAAAACTGATAAAAACTTGTAGCAGGTGCTGCAAAAGATAATGAACCAGTAAAAGTGATAAAACTTGTAGTAGGTGCTGCAAAAGATGATGAACACACAAATGTTCTGACCGATTCATCGGAGGAGCTGTAAAGCTGCAGGTCATTGTGTGTCGGAAATTGAGAGACTTTTGGATTGAAGATAGGGTGGAAAGCAGTCTATAATGATGGCTATGTAGTGACAGCTGTCCGTTGAAGAGTACTCAGATCCACCTGTGACTAAGGGTAAGGCCAGTCTCAGTCTAGCTGAGTTATTGAGGCTGAATAAGTATAGTTTGAGTTTTAGGCTGATTGACTGAGATCAGGTCAGCAAGCTTGAGTTGCTGAGGTCATGTTTGCGGTTTTGACAGGAGGTTATTCTTTGGGCTTTGGCCCAGAGGGCAGTCAGGTCTGCATCTGACATGTGATCTTGGGCCCACTTGATGAAGGGTTTTTGACTGAACTCTTCAAATCTGGCTGTCTGGGGAGATTGGAATGTGAAATAAATTGTGACTGCCTACTTTCTATGCAATAAATGTAAAATTTTGATTCATGTTTCCTTTCAATGATTGAAAAGTGATTCTGAAGCTTTCTTTATTTTTTCTTCTCTCTTCAAACAACTGAAAAAAGCATGCCTGTTAAGGCTTCTCCCTCACCTTACAAGAGAATCCATCTCAAGCAAAAAGTTAATATTTTGCATATCCAAATCAGGCACTCAATGGCCAGCATAACATAAGTTAACTCCCAAATCCACTTGTGTATGGGCAATGAAGAGAAGGTGATTCAACATTCGTACACCTCTATTGCCAAGAAAATTGAAGTTTTACCCCTCCTTTGCAAATTGTCAAGAATCAAGATACATTATCTACAAGCCCAACACAAGCAGAGGACATCCTTAATTTGTCTTGATTTTCCAAACCACTTCATGGGAAACAATCATCCCAAAACATTACCACATCAGAATAAAGCATCAAAAGGGATATTAATCGGAAATGTTGCCAAAGGAAGGCTCCACTTGTCAGTCCATTTCCTTTAGTTTTTAATGTTATATGAAGCTTGTGAAAGGTGAATTTCCATGTCCGCTTCCCAATTTTTGTGAAGTAATCATGTTGTGGATGTCTATTTATATTTTTTGTGCCACTGACGTCATTATCTGTGAGCCTGGTTATCAGGTTTTGCAACCACATGTCAGGCGTGTGGATGAAGGATTCAGTGAAGCACGTGTTCTTGCAGAAGTGTCCTTATTGCCTGACAAAGTCCGTGTTTCAACTGGTAGACGTGCTGTTGCAATGACAACAGGTGTTGTTGATCGGACTTACAAAGCGGGACAACCATTGAAGCAGGTCCTGGTGGTTGTCACATCTGGTTGGTCTGTTATGTGTTTTGATCACAATCTGAAAAAGCTGTGGGAAGTGAATTTGCAGGTTTGTGTAAATGTTCTCTATCAAAATCTCTGCTTTAGTTTGTTAGTCATGAACCATCATTTTCTAAATCTACATGGCTGAATGGACATACCTCAGGAAGATTTTCCACATAATGCTCACCACAGAGAGGTTGCTATTTCTATAAGCAATTACACCATAAAGCATGGAGATACAGGATTAATAATAGTTGGTGGAAGGATGGAGATGCAGCCACATGTATGTATGTTTTGTTTATTCAGTCTTTTGCAATGACTCTACTGCCTGTTAGCTTATTGCAACTTCTGCGTTTGTCATTTCTTTGAATCATCAATTGGTATTTGTCAAGTGAACTAGACGTGTTCTTCTACATTGCTGCATTGTATTATTTTTATTGATTTTCCAAACCAAGTTTATCTGGATTGTGGATCATTAAGGTACGAAGAATAGAATTGCGAATGCAGTGCATAACTAAGCATAGAACGCAATGTGTTTGTGCAGTCTTCTTTTATTTTGTGAAATTTTAGAACACATGGATGTCATGATATTCTCAGGACTGAAATCTAGGAAACTTGCTATTTTCATTTTTTCCCCTTTCCTTATTGAGTTAGCTTATCAGCCTGCCTTCCACTGCTGTCTATTAGGAATTTGTACAAATGGGTGAAGTCACTGTATGTTTCCTGTAGAATTGATCCCATCATGGGATTCATTAAGCCGTTTTGAATCCAAAAGTAGCATTAAAAATCCCATCAGCCTACCTTCCACTGCTGTCCATTAGGAATTTGTACAAATGGGTGAAGTCATTGTATGTTTCCTGTAGAATTGATCCCATCATGGGATTCATTAAGCCGTTTTGAATCCAAAAATAGCATTAAAAATCCCCAAATCTAGAAAAAAATCTGAGGCTACAACTGTTATCATCTTAATTTTCATATGTTTTCGGTGTTCCATAATTCACACTGAGTGAATGTAGTCAGAGTTCCTAGGAGCATAGGAATTATGAAATTCTGATCATAGCTACTTAATTGCAGTGTTCTCACTCAGCGTATAGTCAAGATACCACAATCTTCCATCTTATTTCCTTCCCAGTCTCGTTAGTTTGATAATTTTTAAATTTCTCGGCTTCTGCTCATGAAACAGATATTTGTTTGGCAACCAACATCCATGAAACTGATAAATTTGGACACTCTTAGGATTGAATAAAAAGGACATATTATGAAAGTGGGAAGAAGTGCAAGTATTAGAATTATTTTAAGGGGTTTACATATTTCTGATGCAAGCATTTGTTCTTCACTGTTCACCTTGGCTGATGCTTGAATGGCATGTATTTTCTGCAGTATTTTTTACTTTATTCCCAACTTTTGAGGAGTTTACATACTAATGTTTGAATATTTGAATCAGATCTGGTCAACCGTTGGTACCTATTTCATTGACCTTTTATTCTCTCTCTCTCTCTCTTTTTCCCCTGGGGAGCAGTGGGTGATGAGCTGTGAGAAAACAGTATTTAGGTCCTCGAATACCTAAAGATAGGTGAATATGTGTTTGTCGTAAAAATTACGATTTAATTTTTGTAACTTTACTACACGTAAGGAAATCACTTGTTTATGATGTTGAAATTAATCATCATTATTCTCATACTTCTATTATAAATAAAATGCAGAAAATAGAGAGAACATAATATTTTGGTAACGAATGAAAACTTCATAAACAACTTGTTCACAGAGAAAAATCCTCCAGATTTTGAATCACTAACTGAAAATCTATCATATAAGAAGAGTTAACTTATAAATCAATAAAAAATGTATTAGACTATCTAGTTGTTGGTCTTGGGCATGTGATTATCTAAGGCTCTCATTAGATTTACAGATCTGCAACAATCCAGTTGTTGTGTCTGATGACTTTGATTGTTGTACGGATAAAAAGAATTATCCGACGAGTATTAAGTTGACTCCGGCCTCCATACGTGTTTAATTAAATCCTGTGCAATCACAAAATAACGGTTAAAGGATTGGCGGGACTCACTTCC
The DNA here is from genome assembly GCA_033239525.1 of Nepenthes gracilis. Taxonomy (NCBI): domain Eukaryota; kingdom Viridiplantae; phylum Streptophyta; class Magnoliopsida; order Caryophyllales; family Nepenthaceae; genus Nepenthes; species Nepenthes gracilis. The sequence goes on along the minus strand of BSYO01000027.1, from coordinate 3,901,071 downwards.
CGGTATATCCTCCGATGTTTAAGTCAGTATGTTTCTTAAATAAAATGAAAGATAGAGGATGCAAAATGTATATTTATGTATGAGGGATTGCACTTTTAAAGTAGTGTATTAGATTAAGAGAGAGAGAGTACACTTTTGGTGTCTTTTTAGTATTTGTATACTTTGTCTGAGAAGTATCCAATTGTCCCCTTTGGTTGGAGAGGACGGGCTTTTATAGAAGGCGGGCGACGGTTAACCGTTAGGAAAACTGATAAACGGTTTATCTTTATCCCGACAGCTGTTTTAACTAACTTCGATGTTGTTAGTTGGGGAACCATCACGGCCGTCAAACTGGCCTCAGTCATATTTGCCGAAAAGGGCCGCGCGGGCGCTTTGGGCCGTTGAGCTTTGTCCTTCAGCCTAAAGTTGTATTGGGCCGACTTTTTTGGGTCGTTGGACATAATACCCAACACCAGTCTTCCTCTGATTTCTCTGAGTGAATTTTCAATTAATTAAACTCTTTCTACCAAAGCACACCTCAAATCTCATGAGCTACACACTGGAACCCTGTAGATTTTAGGCTAATCAATTAAAGTTTTATTTCATATTTTGTAAGAGATCTCACAATGACATGGTATTGATCTTATTAGAAGAAGGATCTCTCCAAAAGGAATTGCTCACTCAATTTTTGGTCTTTGATGCTCAAAGATAATTTTTTCAAACTTCACTCTCACTCCCTTTCGCCCACTGTTGTTCTATATTTATCATTTGAAAGAAGCATAGGAGTTTATAAAATTAAAAACCCTGATTAAAGTAGTTTGGTGGTGATACGGATATTAGTGATGCAAATTTGATTTGATTATTTCCATAGTAGATTTGATTTTATTTCCATAGTAGATTTGATTATTAATTAGTAGAGATTTGATTTGATTTTTAATTTAATAGATATTTGATTTTTATTTTCAATTAGAAGTTATTTTATTGTGATTTGACTTTTATTTTTCAGTTGATTTTATTTCCCAATTAAGAGTTATTTGATTGTAATTTTATTTTCAATTATTCTAGACATAGAGTTCTCTATATAAGAAATTTACCTCTTGTGTGAATCAATATTGATTAATTGAATGTAATTTGATTGATTGTAATCTTTCTCCTCTCTCTTGGTCTTTATTCTCTCTCTCTCTCCCCTGGTTTGTCTTTTTCCTTCCCCTAGTTCTCCTTCTGTTCTCCCCCTCCTCTGATTTCTCTTTCCCTTCCCCTACTCTTCCCCTTCCTTCCCCTTACCTTACATCAAATTTGGTATCAGAGCCTAATCTTGTACAACCGAACACCATTAGTGTCATCGCCAACTCCTCCGATCCACGACCTTTCACCCTGTCACTACCTCCGACAACAGTCTCGTCCCCGTGACTCCCACCACCACACCGCTGCAAACAGTTTAGCTCCTCTTCCGGTAAGTAAGGTCTCAGCCATTCTGCCTTCTCCTCATATTGCAAAAAAAAAAAAAGTGTGATTTTGTAAGAGTACCATCTCTGTCAACGAGGAAAAAAATGTGCCAAAAAAAAAAAGAGAGAGCAAAGAGGTAGAAAGTATGACGCAGCCATTGTAGTAGAACAGAGTAACTGCATCCATAGGCCGGAGAACCATACTCATCGAAGCCATCCCCCACACCGCCGCTAACTACCACGGCCACCACTACTTCAGTCGCCGCCAAGTCAAAATACACCCAAACAACCATCCAAACTATCCGAAGCCCTAATCGCCCATTCACCCTAAACCCTAATCGACCACCACCCCAGGCCCTAAACCTAATCGACCACCACCCCGGGCCCTAAACCCTAATCAACCACCACCTAGCGACCAGACTCTACCGCCATCAACGAAACAAACCCTACCCACATGCTTGAGCCATGACCGACCCAAACCCTAGCCGCCACATCCCTCCTTATTCAAAGAGACAACAACAAAAAATAAAAATAAAAATAAAAAAAGGTGTAGAGAGAGAAGCCTGAATCGGGTTGTGCCGAGTCTTCGTCGTCATCCTCTTTGCCTTTCACCTTGTTGTCTGTGCTTCATCATCTTCGTTCTCGTCTTCATTTCCTTCGTCTGCGGTCGTCATCGCCTTCATCGCCATTGTTGTTGCCCTCGTCGCCATCGCCATCTCCGTCGTCTTCATCGCCGTTGCTGTAGCCGGACCAAGCAAGTGCCGCCATCACTGTTTGAAAAGGGAGGGCGTGAGCTAAGCAGCCGCGTCTGTGGGCTTGAAGCCCCTAATATAAAAAAAATAAAAAACAAAAAAACAAAAAAACAAAAACAAAAGAGAAAAAAGAAAAAAAAGAGTGGCGAAACCGTAGGGCCAAAAAAAAAAAAGAAAAAAAGGAAAAAAAAACAAAACGAAAAAAAAAGCAAACAAACCCCAGACAGTAGAAGATTCTCATCGCAACACAGTCTCATACAAGCGTGTCGGATCACCTCCAGGTGCGTTCGTTCCGTTTTATCTTGGGCAGCATATTTTTGTTTATTTTTAATAGTATTTAGTTTTATATACGTGTGCCATTTTACTGATGATAAAACACACAAGCACACACACACCCAGAATCTTCATAGTGGTTACAATCACATTATAATTAATTCTTGCTTTATTATTTTAATATACTAGCAATACTTGTTTGCATGATCTGAACTATACGAAATTTCAAAAAAAAAAAAAAAAAACCTTAGATTGCCTCAATTGTTTATTGATATCAATCTTGTTAGTCGTGTTAGTATTATATGCACTTGCGAAGCGGTCACATTATTTCTCATAACACCTCTGACCTAATTATGGAATCTAACTAATTTGAAACTCTGAGTCAACAATTAGCCAAATTAGCTTCCTACCAACAACAATTGCAAGACTATATGATGGCCATTTAAACTGACCTGGCTACTAGTCAAATAAATTTGGATCTCGCAAATTGAGTTACCACTTTAGAAATAGGGCTTCACTCATCGGATGCTGACAATTCTGACGCATCCTATAATAAGACTCACCGATGATGACAAGATAGTCGAGCCCCTCGTTGATGCAATTATAGACCTTGACACTATGATCAAGAGTAGGACCCGGATGACCTCCATTTTAAAAACATTAAATTGGATGCCCCTACTTTTGACTGCTGCTTGGACCCTCGAGTTTTTGCTCAATGGGTCCGAGATATAGATCGTTTCTTTGAATGGTATGGCGTGTCACAAGATAGGAGAGTTCAATTTGCTAGTCTTAAATTGACCGGAAATGATCAATTATTTTGGAAAAGTGTTGAGGGCCTCTTTGTTAGGCGTCAGGCAGCCCCTGTCAGGAGTGGGCTGAAATGAAATGACATCTTCAAGATAAATATTTACCCCACTCCTATAGTAGCAATTTACTCTACTGATGGAATGCCTTTCGACAATGTAATCGATCCATAACTGAGTATGTGACTTAATTTGATGATTGTTGGATGAAATGTCACATCATTGAAGATGAGGCAATAACGTTGAGTAGGTTCCAGTAAGGACTACACAAAGATTTTAAGAGGGAACTTGTCATCTGGAGAGTTACGACTTTTAAATATGCGTATAATTTGGTCCAAAACTTTGAATTAGTTATCAGGACACTGTATTATCAATCCACATTTTATACTCCCACTACCAAGCCCAAGTTTGTCTTAGGACCCCCTCCGTCCACCAATTCCCATGGAAAGGAGGCCCGAGGAAAAGGTGTTGAAATCCTGAGAATAAATTCTTAGTTACAGTGTTTCAATTGTAAAGGTTTTGGACATATTTCTTTCAAATGTCTAAGTAAAACCTTATTAATTGACGGGCAAGACGAAATAAACGAGGAACCCCTTGAAGAGTAAATATATGAACCTAAGTTAGAGGAGTTTGATAACTTAGATGGTAATGACATGGATACATTTGTAGGCTGCACCAACACTACCTCTTTTAGCCTCAACTCTCGTTCTTCCTACTCTGATAAACGATTTCTGGGCGTTGTATATTACATCTTGACACAATCCAAAGAGGTTGATGATTGGCACTATTACGCTATCTTTCATACTTACATTAAGGTGAATGAAGGCTATTGTGGATAGCGGTAGTTGTATTAATGCGGTCTTCACTAACACTATTTCTCATTTTGGGTTAAAAGCGGTCCCACTCCCTAATCTATACAGTGCCTCTTGGATTGACATATCTACATCCGTTAAAAGAATATTGTCTTGTACCAATTCAATTTTTAGAGTATAAAGATCACATTTGGTATGATGTTATACCAATGGACGTGGGTCATGTCATTCTCGGGCGCCCTTAGCTCTACGATTTGGATGTGACAATTCAAGGTCGTTCTAATTCCTGCTCCTTTGTTTACAAGGGAAAGAAGATTCGCCTCTATCTCCGACTCGCAAAACCGATGACTTTTAACAAAGAAAGGACTGTGGTAGTGATGAAAGGATTATATATCATTAGTCCATCAATTTTTGAATAGGTAGATATCAGTGAGTTTGTTGTGTTTGTCATTATCATTCTCGAAGTTCTTCCGAACTTTTTCATTCTGATTCCTAATGAGGCCCGTTAACTTCTCCAAAATTTTCAAGATGTCTTCCCCGAGGATCTCCCTAATGACTTATCCCATTTATGTGACATTCAACATGCTATTGATTTCATTCCAGATGCATCACTTCGAAACCTCCCTCACTATAGGATGAACCCTTCGGAGCATGCTAAACTCCAGCAACAAGTTGAGAAACTCCTTCTCAAAGGATTTGTTCGAGAAAATATGATTCCATGTGTGGTACCCGCTCTTTTAACATTTAAGAAGGATAGATCATGGCGGATGTGTGTGGATAGTAGAGCAATCAATAAAATCACCGTGAAATATCGTTTTCCCATCCCTAGACGTGATGACATTATTAGATATGATGGTTGGTGTCACAATCTTTTCCAAGATAGATTTAAAGAGTGGTTATCATCAAATCAGAATTCGCCCACGAGATGAATGAAAAACAGCTTTCAAGACGAAGGATGGCTTTTATGAGTGGTTAGTCATACCTTTTGAACTATCCAATGCTCCAAGTACTTTTATGAGGGTCATGACCCAAGTCTTTCGGCCTTTCATGGGCCAGTTCCTAGTGGCTCATTTTGACGACATCTTTATGTATTAGTAAGAACAAGAAATAACATTTGGATCATCTCCCACAGATTTGCCTCACTCTTAAAAAAAAAAAGAGCTTGTTTACTAATTTTAAAAAATATTACTTCTTTTCGGATAAAGTAGCTTTCTTGGGCTTTATTGTCTCTTCTAATGGAGTTTCTGCTAACCCTGCAAAGGTTCAAGCAATCATAAATTGGCCCAAACTTGTCATGCGACTCTCTGATTTTTCCAAAGTGTTTGAAGTAGAGCGTGTTGCCTCAGGTGTAGGAATAGGAGGAGTTCTTAGTCAGGAACACCATCTAATTGCTTACTCTAGCGAAAAGTTAAATGATGCTAAGTTGCGATATTCCAGTTATGATAAGGAGCTGTATGCCGCTGTACAGATCTTACGTTATTGGCGCAATTACTTGTTACCTCAGGAGTTTGTCTTCTACTCTGATCATAAAGTTCTTTGATTTATTAGCTCCCAGAAGAAATTGAATTATAGGCGTGGTTGGTGGATTGAATATGTACAAGCCTATTATTTTATCTTGAAACATAAGAAGAGAGTCGAGAATCAAGTGGCCAATGCCTTGAGTCGTCATTTGTCCTTATTATTTGCGGTAAAATTGTTGGTTTTGAGAGACTTGAAGAAGAGTACGAGTTCTGCTTTGATTTTAGCAAAATCTTCCTAGCTTTACAATGCAGACACTTAGGCACCACGGAAGATTTTCGTATTCAGGATGGGTATTTATTCTGGATTAATAAATTTTGTATTCCTAAAACATTTGTTCGAGAATTCATAGTCTGGGGGTTCATGCTGGTGCTCTATCTGGCCATTTTGGGCGTGATAAAACAACAGAGGAGGTTGGACGATAATTTTTCTGGCCTAATTTAAAGAAAAATGTGGCCAAAATTGTCAGTACTTGTCGAACATGTCAGTTAGCAAAACACAAAAAGCAAAATACTAGCATTTATACCTCTCTACCGGTACCTAATGGTCCCTGGCAGGATATAAGTATGGACTTTATATTAGGGCTCCCATGGACCTCTGAGCAACATAATTCCATCTTTGTTGTTGTGGACCATTTTTCTAAAATGGCCCACTTCATTTCCTGTCGTAAGCCTGCTGATACTTTTCAAATTGTTTGACTTTATTTTGCCGAGATTGTCAAGTTATATGGTCTTCTTATGATTATTGTTTCTGATAGGGATACTCGTTTTACCAATTACTTTTAAAGGACCCTGTGGCATATGGTTGGTACTAAATTAAAGTTTTCTACTGCCTACCACACCCTCAAACAAATAGTCAAACTAAAGTTATCAATCGGAGTTTAGATAACCTGTTTTGATATTTGGTTCAGGACAATATCAGGAATTGGGACTTGATTCTTCCCATCGCCAAACTTGCATATAATAGCCCTGTCAATAGATCCCTAGGCATGAGATCATTTGAAGTCGTGCATTGTTACAAACCTTGAAAATCATTGGACCTTGTCCTAGTGTTCCTACATGTTAGTGTACCCATGACGGCCGAAACTCTTACACAACATTTTCAAGACTTACACATCGAGATCAATAAATAATTGGAGGCAAGTAATGCCTCATATAAACTGTGTTGATATGCATAAAAGGCACGTTGAATTTAATGTAGGAGATTATGTTATGGTTCGAATCAAGCCAGATCAGCGCCTACATGGGCATGTCTCTAAATTACAGGTTCGTAGTGCTGGCCCATTTAAAATTTTATAATGGATTGGATCAAATACATATATTATTGATATTCTATTTCATTTTGGTTTTCATCATACTTTCAATGTTGAATATTTAATTACTTATAAAGGTGATTTTTCCCCACCTCTTGATCCCTTTGACACCCCCAAATGCGCCACTTGTTGATTGTCCACCCACTCCTGCACAACTTTCCTCTTGCACACCCTGATAAAATTGATATTATTTTAGATGAGCAGATTATGTTTATCAGGAATTGAGCGGTTCAATGCTTCCTTGTCCGTTGGGTTGGCCAACCAAAGTCTGAGAATACTTGGATCTCTTGAAAGACACTACAACAGTTAGACCCAAATCTTTTGGAATTCTATTAGAGTTAGCATGATTGCACCTTTCTAGGCCCAAGTCTAGTTTCTTCCGGAGATATGGGTCGCTCAGTCAGCTTTCGGCCCCCACTCACATGAGTTGTCACCGTTGACGGAAGATTGCACTGTCGCTCAACTTGTGGTTGGGGAATTGATTATAGAGGTTTTACTCGACGGGGTCAAGTCCCAGCCACCTGGGGCGGATTGATACAAACATCAGTGATGCAAATCTGATTTGATTATTTTCATAATAGATTTGATTTGATTTTTATTTTTAATTTTAGTAGAGATTTGATTTTTTTTTTTTTCCAATTAGGAGTTATTTGATTGTGATTTTTATTTTTCAGTTGATTTTATTTCCCAATTAGGAGTTATTTAATTGTGATTTTATTTTCAATTATCCTAGACATAGGGTTCTCTATATAAGAACCCTACCTCTATTGTGTGAATTAGTATTGATGAATTAAATGTAATTTGATTGATTGTGATCTTTTTCCTCTTTTTTGGTCTCTACCTTCTCTCTCTCTTCTAGTTTGTCCTTCTCCTTCCCCTGGTTCTCTTTCTGTTTCTCCCCCTCTCCTGATTTCTCTTTCCCTTCCTCTACTCTTCCCCTTTCCTCCCCTTACCTTACATCAGGTGGAGTGAGCAGTGGGTAGAAATGGGATTTTCATTCGAACATAAGTCGAGCGAATAACGTGCGAAAATAGCACTGGCCTTCCGCTTGAGCTTCTACTATGCAAGAGATTTGCGGTCCTAATCTGGAATCTTATATCTTGAGCTATTATCTTGCAGACAACATGCGGGTAGTCTTTGGGTGTGATTAACTTAAGCACTTATCTCACGGGATATGTGCAAGCTTGTTACATTTTCCTGATAGCTTGTGGTCACGTGCCAAGCAACCTATAAACACATGTTGAGCAGTTGCAGATTTTTGCTTGAGCATTAATTATGTGAATATCGCGCAAACCCAAGACACTCTTCTCGCGAGCCTTTGTTCTTGGGAAAAAACAGTCCTACTACATTAACTGAATCTGAGCTTAAAATCTTTCACCTAGAGACAAGATGTAAAATAATAGACTAAAAATACAACTCAATGCTTCGGAATTTGACAACACTAAATGTAGACCTTACAAACTGAAATGGTTAATCCCATGGTGGCTGCACTGCTTTGAGAAGCACTGCTATTGTTTATTTTTATTTTTTCTCTTTATACATTTTGGTCATATGTGCATTGGATTTGGGTTTTTGTGCTTTAGCTAGACCATTTAAGGTCTTTCCCTGTGTTTCTCCACTGCAATTTTGTGTGTCACTACTTTTAAAATTAGTTTATTATTTTCTCTTAGCGTAATTGCCCCTGAATCTTTTTGAAAACGTTAGATGGATATTGTTAAAAAAAAAGGTGTTCCAGGATTCCACATTGTAGAGCCTGGGGAGTTTTAGCTGTATACGATCTTAAAACTACAGTTTCTTGGTTTGAAACTTTGATTTTTAAGTCAGTTTATCAACCTCACTGTTGCATTAAAATTCATTGGCAGATAATGCAAATAAGTTGACAGTTAAGCTCTCTTAAATTGGTGGAAGAAATATACTTTTACTGCCGCATTTTGTGTTGGATTTATATGTGCTTAAGTTGATCTGCAATAGGTGCATAATATTTAGAGGACATGTGGAATCATTGTTATGAAAGAGGTGTCATGAATTTTGGGATGATCTCATTAATAATTTCCACGAACTTTCATGTTTTGTAATTCTTGTAATACCTGAAGCACAGAGGCTGAGGTCTGTTACATAGCAAGTTTTGTAATCTACTAGCTGTTTCAACAACGGTAGATGCATTTATTTTCAGAATTTTCAATTTGTTGGGACAAATTGTTCTATGCATGAGTTGTCTTAGCCATATGGTGTTATGTTGCTTGTTTTGACTTGCCGAAAGAGGTGAGAGAGGGAGGTTTATAAAAAGTGGGGCTACGAGTTGGCTAATCTTCTTTATTATTGTGCACTTTGATAATGCATTTTTGTGGTGTTCCAGATTCACTTGGACCCTTTTGAAGAGATTGGAATGTCAGAGAAAAATGCCAAGGAACATAGAAAAAGTGCTAGTGACAAGGAGGTACAGTGGCTTCATGACTTATCTTACAACTTGAATGCTATTTCTTAATCTCACAACTTCTATTATGTATCTTAATCCCTACCACATTCCTAGAAGAACGAGTAGATACATCACACGTATCTTGTTAGTCTTACTCTACAAATTAGTAGATTTTGCTTGGACATGACATTGTCCTGCTGATCAATACAGAGAACCTTGTCAGGAGTCTTTATCTCCATTCTGAAACTACTTGTCTTGTAAGTTTGGATGCATGATGTAGGTACCCCAAAGAGTTTTTGGGACTCTGTTATGTATTAAGTGGATACTGATATTGTAATTCAATAAATTATCTCTGTATAGAAAATAGATGTATTTCATGCAGCAATTGTTTTGAAACCTGTCAGGAGATTGAGAACACTGGAACTGTGGATTTACGGCATTTTGCAATTTATGCATTTGCGGGTAGAACTGGCCAACTCCGATGGAGTAGGAAGAATGAGGTTGACTACTTTTCCTGTTTGTTGATTGTTTTAATCTGTGGCCTTCATCTGCATCATATAGGAATATCCCATGGATAACTTTTCCTTTCCAACTAATTTAATGGTGATTGAATTATTTTGAATTATGAATTTAATAGTAGTCAGAGCAAGCTTGGTGAAGGGAGAATTTTTAGCAAATTTTATAGTGCTTTCTAATATCTGATTCTTGAAGTCTCATTGTAGGCCAAATGAATCTGCTATGATACTAAAAAGGTGGATATGTATAACATTTGATAGTTACACTTTTTAACATGTTGCCTTATTATAGAAGGTTTTTATTGTGCTAGGACACTCTTATGAACTTATCAGTTCTTACAATGATATGCATGTATGGCTGCTATGCTTATTAAATGTGTTTGTGTTATAAATAATAATCCTGTTTATAATAAAGTCTCTTTTCACCTACTGGTTGTATTGACACCTCCAATGATGATGGTGTTGCTAATTGTTATGGAAGAATGGGAGAAAAAGTTAATGCCCTCTTAAGATATCTCAATTGGAATACCAATAGATGCTATTTCTGTAGAAATAGGATTCTTGCTTATTTTGAGTAATGATTTCTGTGATTGGTAGTAGTCTCTGTGTATGTGTAGAGGGGTTGGTAATAAAGAGTCTCCGAGATTATTTGAAAATAATTTGAAGCACTCGGACGATGTCCGTGTTCCTGATTCTCTGCTGCCACATCCTGAGGATGTTGTCCTTCATTCAGACGTGGTGTTGAATGCTTAAATGTAGGTATGACAGGTGGCGGCGGTTCAAGGTGATGGGCTTGATCCTATTTTTGTTTTGAAGTTGATTATATAGATGAAAATTTTGAGGAAAAAGTTTCAGAGCGGGTTCTAACTCAAATGATGGATGCCAGTAAATTTTTAGGATTTTTATGTAACAGGCAAGAAAGCAGCTTTATGAATGTGTTTCATGATATTGAAGATTATAGACTTGAGGAATCTAAGTAGCAAAATGGCAAGGTAAGGTGGCTAAAAATGGGAAGGAAAGAGAACTCAAAAGGCTTCAATGGAGTGCCGACTATGAAAAGGACTCCAAGAAGGCAACGTAATGAGATCTATTGTCTGTAGGTCTTGCTCTCTTTGTTCAATATTTTTTTCCTCTATTCTGATCCCATCCCTCTTCTGGTTTGGATCTGGTTTTGTTCATAGTTTTTGGCTTTCTGGTTTTAATGTGTTAGGGCATTAGTGTTGGTTACTTAGGTGTCTGGATTCTGCTTCATCATTTTAGTGAGAAAGTATTGTTTGTAATTTGGCGACACCCCCTTGTTATCTTGATTCTCAAAATTTTCCAACATTGCAATGTCATTCAGCCCTTCAATAGGGTTCAATGCATAAGGTTTTGCTATGTCATATAGATCCCTTCGGATATTTCCTAGAAAGCATCTTTTGTTGAAACATATTAGTATTGAAAGTGCTTACTAACCGTTTAAATCAAATGAGGCATCTCTTTCATTTATCTGCTAACTGTGCACATTTTTGTTTTAGAATATCCAAGCACAGACCTCAGATGCTTCAATGTTAATTCCACAGCATAATTACAAGCTTGATGCCCAAGCATTGAACAGTCGGCATCCAGGTGAGGTAAGTTGTGGAGCAGCTTCACATTTTATATTTATACATTTAGATACACCTACAACAAATCATTGTTCTGTTCAAAGTTCTTGACTTGAGTATTTACTGAAAATTGGCATTAGGAGAACCCTGTTTGAATCTTCTTCATTTGCTGGTAACTTGGAGTGGAGAAAGCTATGCAACTGTTTTTGTGGCTTCTATTATGTTTCTGTGATTGTTTCTCTGCAGTATGACAATCATGTGTTAGCCCTTCTTGGTGGCATCGTATGATGGGACATATGGTCCTTTTTCCCTAATAGAAAGGATGTGAAGAAATATATATTTCTTTTGGATAGGTTGTGAGACAAAATGTGTGTGAGATTTGGGTCAATGGTAAACTTGATCTTCTATAACCTAGAGGTTATGGGTTCAAATGATGTAAACAACTTTTCTACAATGTAAGGCAAGGCTACACACACATCTAATCCTCCTTAGATTGTACATGGAAGTTTCGTGTATTGTGCAACCCTTTATAGGTTATTAGACGAAATTATGATCCTTGGACATTGCTCCAATTGGTGCCTCTATTCCCTTGTACCCAAAAGATAAGGATAGGTGCCGACTAGGAGTCTGAAACTGATAGCTGATAATTGGCGTCAACGTTGCAAGTCATCGTTCTTCCCTTCTGCTATTTGCACCACAATTGCTGTTTGACAATATCCTTTATGAAATTTCCAAGTAACATGTATCTTTTCTTTGTTTGAATGAAAACAGTAGCTTCATATCCTCTAGTCCTGGTGGTCTGAAAGTGAATGAAATCCCATGTGTTCTCCCTAATCATCTTCATCCATATTTATACATTAAGGAGATTGTGGGAGTGTGTCTTATCCCATGTGTTCTCCCTAATCATCTTCATCCATTTATACATTAAGGAGATTGTGGGAGTGTGTCTTCATCCCTTTGTGCACATGTTCAGAATTTTAATGCAAGATTTTTCTGTTAGATGTCTCCATTGGTAACTTTTGTTTTTTTAATATTGTTGAATGAATTCTTGTTCATTCAATTTGGATTATGCTATTGGATGTTTTGTGGAAAAATTTTTGGCTACAGGGTCTTTAAATAACATGTACTTATAGTTTGAGTGTAGGGAATTCCGAGAATCAATCCTGGGAGTAATGCCTCATCATTGGGTGAGCAATATATTGTTTATCTTGTCTTCTATGCTTTCTATAATTTAGCAATAATATGTGTTTACTAATTGAAAACTGTTCCATGTGGTTTTAACAGGACAGGAGGGAAGACACTTCCTTTCAGCTGGCACATTTTAGACGGCACAAAAGAAAAACCGTGAAGAAAATTTCTGGGAAAAGTACAAACTACCCTTTCCACAAGCCTGAAGAACGTCATCCTCCGGGGAAGGATTCAACAAAAAAGATTTCAAATTTGATTGGCAAAGCTGCCAAGTATGCTGGTTCTGCTAAATCCAAGAAGGTATATTTGGGGACCTATTATATATAATACATGGGATAAATATTTGACGCCCCCACTAATTATATATAATCCAAGAAAGTATATAGTTTGAACAATTTTTCCCTCTTAACTCTATATGATTTCCAAAACTGCCTACCTTACGCTAGAAAACCCCCCCTATGTTTCATTATGATATGTATTTAAAATAAATATTAACCAAAAGCCAAAAAAAAAAATCCACATCCTCCCCTTTCCCCCTGACCAGCATCATAGCCACTATCTCTCCTTGAAATAAATCCCTCACCCCCACCTACATCCACCCCTGTTGTCCTCTCCCGCTCTGGCAGTTTCACGCCTCCTCCTTCGATTCCTGCTCTCTCTGTCATTCCTCCCTATTGTTCATTACGGAATCCTTTCCTGATTGGATTGTTAATATGAATTATTCTCCTTTTTCTTATCTTTTCAGTGTTTATGTTGCTGAATTACTTGTTGAATTTTCCTTTTGGTTGTCTTTTGAAATGAAAACATCTAATTTAATTTCTGAAGTTGCAAATTTCCTCTGTAATTCAGATGAATTAAGGTTTTTCCTGGGTTTAGACTATTGATGCTTGCTTCGTCTTTCTTACAAATTTTTCCTGGAGCAAATTTTACTATGGTGATGTCCTTTTGAGCTCTCTCTCTTTGTTATGATGATTCAATTTCTTCTTGTCACCATCATGCACGGCAAAAACTCCTGCTTCCAATATGGACTAACCACGTTCATTTAGAAATGGTGACTCTTTGGTAAGGCTTAGCTTAATTAACAGAGAATATTAAATTCCAAATTCTGAGTTCCCATCTATCGACTGATCCCATGAATCCTAAATGGACCTTCAGTCAAAGTTCCGAAGTCCCCTATTTAGAGTTCCAGTTAGCATGATAACTTGCCTATTGCAGATGCAGTCATGGTGAAGGTGCTGAAGTGTGGGAAATAGGAGAATGATTGTTTTGAATAGTCTGCAGTTCAAGAGTCTTAAGAGCACATAAGAGAGGTTTTTGTGATGAAAATTGGGGGGGGGGGGTAGATCTAGGAGAGGGGAATGGGAGTGACAGCAGGGGGATGGAAGTCCGTGGTGGTGCGGCTATTTATTTTAGTTCTTTGTGGTTGCTCTTATGGGGAGGATGTTGAATTTGTTTACCTTTTTTGCTTAAGTTTTTTGAAATATGTTTTTATTTAAAACACATTACAGTGTCATAAATGTATTAAATTCATTCTAAAGAAAATAAAGCAAAGAAAAAATAAAAGGTTTCCTTGAATAAAGATAAGAGTGAGTGGGGAAGGAAGGGGAAGGGCTTAAGCTACATCTTTTTTTTTTTTAATAGCTTTTTTCAACCTCCTCTCAGGAATCATGGGTAAGAGGAATAGTCTGTCTGCTATCTAGCCTTAGGGCAACTCATATATAGTTAGTTGGAATTTTCATAAACGATAGCAGAGGGGGGTGTTTTAAGCCAAAAGACATTGTTGGATTCAAATATTTCTCTCATAGTAAATTAACATACCTCACAGTCTGTCCACTCTGTGTGTGTGTGCGCGCGCGCGCCATTTGCCATGTCTTCACCTCGTTGCGTTACGTCTCATTGGTTTTTAATATAATGATGCTTATCTTGGCTGGCGAGTCTCTAACAGGGCCTGCATAATCAATGATGATCAGTAATCTTGTATGTTATATTCTTTGCTTGAAGGATCTATATTTGTAGATGGATGCCTTCTGCTTGACATTGTAGCTGTGTGTACATATGATCTAAGTAGCTATATTCTTGGCTATTGGTTGCAAACATTTTATTATCTGGTTTTACACCATTTTGCTTTCCAGTTGCTGAGATTCATTATAGTTTTTGCTGGCTATTTACTTCTCTTTCCTTCCATTTTCTGCATCTTCCTCTTGGTTCTTTCTCCAGTATAATCCTGGTTCTGGATGTGTTTTTTCAGTTTCCTTATAGCAAAATTTTGATGATGCAGCCAATGCAATATATACCGACGATAACAAACCATACTCATTTTTGGTGGATCCCTAATGTTGTTGTAGCACATGAAAAAGAAGGAATTGAGGCCTTGCATCTGGTAACTGGTCGTACTTTTTGCAAGGTGAACAAACTTCCTGATTATACCTATTCTTCATTTATTATATAATGCAATACATCAATGTCATTGATAACACTTGAGTAATGGCTGCTCCATTGTGAATATTCAACTTTCCTGAAAATTTTGGATGGTTTAGTTTATTTTAGAGTTTAAATCTTAGCTTGTTGATTGGGTAATCATGCAGTTCCTTATAACACTAAAACTGACAATTTTTGGTGGACAGGTATGTGGGTGTGGTCCTTCTAGTGAGAAGGCTTCAATATCCACCCAATAGTTATCCAATTTCCGTCATTTATCTAACTAACTTCTAGTCCAATTCTTTGGGTAGATATGAGAACTTCTCCATTAGGAGGACCATAACAACTATCATAGGTGACACACGTGCACACACAAACTCATGTGTGCACACACATACACGGAGAGAGATAGGGGCAAATGTACACGGAAATAAAGTCTTCCCCATCCCCAATTATTTAATCACTGGAGGTGAAAGTCACTTAAGAATCGTTAAACTATTAAAGTTCCCTCCTTTTTTGTAAGTTGAGATTTCTCTTACTAAACATCTAGGTTTGCACATTCTTTTTTTTTTATTTATATTTTCTGAAATATGTAAAATCTCGTGTATGCCCATGGGCTAATCTCCCTGACTACTGTTGCATGGTTTCTTTAGAAATTCAAACATATATTATTATTTTGATAATGAAATTTATTGATTCTACCAGCTTCATCTGCAAGAAGGCGGACTGCATGCTGATATTAACGGTGATGGGGTGCTAGATCATGTACAGGTGTGCTGTTATTATTATATCTCTTCCTTTTGACCAACCGGTATGGTATCCCACTTTGTAATTAGAAATAAGCAAATGATTGTTTATCCAACATTTGGGCAGCCTTATGCTCATGGTCTGTGGAAGTGATTGGGGTTGGAAGCAGTTGTGAAGGATGGCATTTTGCTTCTGATGCAAAGAGGCTGTTTATCTCTTGGTAAAACAGCGTTAGCTATAGATATGATTCTCAATTAACAAGTGCAGTTGTCGCAAAATTAGGAGTGCTGTTAAGGTCCTATTGTGGAGGCTCCTACATCCATTCAATAGCTAGAATTAGAAGCTAGGTGGATCAATAGTAGAGATTACATCAAGTGATTTAAGTTGATATTCAATCGTCATTATTCATCCATCTAACTTCTAATCTTAGCTGTTGGGTGGATGTGGAAGTCTCCACAATAAAAGGATAATAGCAGCTTTCCAGAATTAAGGGATGCTTTAGTAGGGAATGAAGAGACCATTGCATAAACATTAGATTAACTATTTTAATTTTTTTAAGGACAATGCTTTCCGAACTTCTTGTTTGTTAATCAGAATAATTCAGCAGAGCTGCTTTTCTGCTGTTCTTGCTTCTTTTTTTTCCCCCTTGTTTTTAAATGTTCATACTTTGCCCTTATGATTGCACTAAAACGTGCTAAATTCTCTATTTGACATGGAAAAATTGGTGGTTGATCACTAGTGTTAATACAGGTGAATTTGTATGTATTTATCTCCAAATCAGATCCCTGAGATACCACGGTATTCTATTTAATTAAAATTGTAAACTCAAAAATTTGAAAGGGGGTTACCTCTCCGTTTTTTGGTTATCCAGTGGCTAGATCCTCCTGTCTGTTTGACCCAGAAATGATACATCGGATGAACAATCCTTCAAAATGGCAGCTAAAACACCCTTTTTTCCCCCTAATATCATCATATACATTTATACCTGCTGGCTTAATGCTCATAGCTAGCACATTCAAGTAAACTTTCAACTCATTACTGTGAAAATTCTAGAAAACGACTTTATTGAGATTTTTCTAGGTGTATGAGTAGTTTATGAAATTTCTCTATTTTTTCAGGTTGTCGGTGGCAATGGTGCTGAGCAAACTGTTAGTGGATCCATGGAAGTACTTCGACCCTGTTGGGCTGTAGCAACCTCTGGGGTACCCGTTAGAGAGCAGCTCTTTAACGCTTCTATATGCCATCATTCTCACTTTAACTTATTCCAGCACGGGGACTTTGCTCGGACCTTTGGACGCCCTCATGATGCAAGTACATTAGAGGTTGCAACACCGATTCTGATCCAAAGAGACGATGGCCGCAAGCATCGGATGGGAAGCCGTGGTGATGTTATCTTTTTGACAAATAGAGGAGAGGTATGTTCTCATAGCATAGATTTCCTTGCGTTCTTATGAAACTGTATAACACATTGTCTGCCTCAAAATTGTTAGGGTTCTTGCCTGATATCAATTTTGAATAGAAAAGCTAGGGCCATAGATGCAAATATCCGTATCAGTCCCCCGATTGCGATATATTTTTGATTCACTCGACATTTGACCGATATATTGACTAGTATGACATTGTCTAAATATTGACTGATATATTTGATATTTGGCCAATATATTGTATGATTTTATTACCTTACGATTTTTTAAAATTTTTTCTTTTCGATATATCCGATATTGTTAGATATTGTTTGATACTAATTTGGCATGACCCGTACCAATATTTTTATCCATGTAGGACAGCTCTAATCTTGGTCTGCACCTTACTATTGGTTGTGCCTTGAACAAGAAGGCCCTAAGAGCCTCTTCTGTATTATTAATAACCTCAAAAGTAGATAAGTAAGATAGCCCTGAAAAGTCTCGAGGTGTCCTAAAAAACCTGACCTCCAGACTGGATGAATGTGCACCCAGTATTTCACATGAGCTGGTTCATCTCTGTTTAATTTCCACAGCCAATCGCTGGCTGTGGATAAACTTCTCAACAACAAAACGAGCTCAATATTTCTGTAATGGCTAAGTGTTGGCTTGTGGCTATTATAAATCTATATTTGATGCTTTCAATAAGAGAAATTCTTAACTTTTTATCCATTTATAAACCCTCTACAATCCATTATTTATATATAGGGCTCATTTTAATTTTCATTTTCATTTTTTAAATTCCGATGGGCCCCTGCATGTGTAGAGTGGATTATAAATGTGTTTTAAATGGACTGGATATTATGCAAGGCTCTTCCAACAATGATAGGGTTGCTCAGTTGGTTCGTAGTTTTGGAGGAACTCACAACATATTTGCTTGGTAGGAATTTAGTGGAAATATATATTGGCGGAAATATTTATTCCCACATTGTTCCTGCTACCTTGTTTGGTTGCATATAATGACCCGGAATAAATATTATCTGAAAATATTTATTATCAAAGAATTGAGAATAACTAACTTAATATAAGAAATGTGCTTATTTGTCATCTGACAAGTGATAATATTACTTACTAGTCCCACTGGCCTCATCCCTACGTCTACCCAATTACCTCATCCCCGCCCAGCCCCCCACCTCTGGTGGCACCCACTCGTTTAGCCGTCCAATCTCCTCTACCATTGTCCCCGGCCTCTCCTTCAGCTATCTTATGTCTTGTTATACTTATTCTAGATAATGTATCTATTTCATTCTGACCTCGTTTTGTTTCAGTAACCAAAGAGCCCATCCCAGTCTTGAAGTCGGAGTCTGTCATTGGGAAGCTTCCTTCATGATATCTTTCTGCTGTTGAATGCATTAGAGCTGTATTGTTGTGGGAATTCGGCATGATTACATGATATCTTCCTGTGTTTTCACATTTTGTAACTTTGTCTGCTATGATCCTAAGATGGGTCTAACACGTTTTATGTTTTATCATAATTCTAGCCAATTAAGTTGTTGAGATTGTCGAGTTGAAATTTTCACCGTTGGAAATATGAAAAAAAAAAAAGACCCTAACATGACTCATCTGAGGTTGCTGTGTATAGCTTGCATTATTTTCATCTACCAAACCCCACCCCTGTTGCTGCTCATGAGGCGGTGGATTCTTTCAGGTGACTTCCTACTCTTCCGGTGAGCATGGCCATGAGGCAATCTGGCAGTGGCAGATCTTGACAGGGGCGACATGGTCAAATCTTCCATCCCCGTCCAGGGTGATGGAAACCAGTATGGTGGTTCCAACATTGAAGCCATTCTCACTGCGAGTGCATGATAATCAACAAATGATCCTCGTTGGAGGAGACCAAGAAGCAATAGTAATATCTCCCGGAGGGAGTGTCATGGCAACCGTCGATCTTCCTGCACCACCAACCAACACCTTGGTCTGCGACGACTTCTCCAATGACGGGCTAACCGACCTTATACTGGCAACGTCAAATGGGGTTTACGGGTTTGTTCAGACTAGGCAACCCGGCGCCTTCTTTTTTAGCACGCTAGTGGGATGCCTTATAGTTGTGATGGGAGTCATATTTATGACTCAACACTTAAATTCTATGAAGGGAAGACCTCGTGCTCCCGGTGATCGGTAAACAAATCATGGACGATATATTTTCACCCCGGGTCTTGTCTATCACTATCCCTCATGTAGATACCGTCGGTAGAATTTTCCCACATGAGTTTTTTTATTGAAATGATCAAAAATTATAATACTATACAGTTTAGTCTTTATTCTACTTGAGAAATTTTTTTAAATTTGTTTGATCTTTAATAGAAAGAATGACAATTCATACGTATACGCAGGCTATATTCATCGTCTCCCATAGTTTTGCAGAAGAGATGGTCACTATGGCAATATTATGCCAATTTTTTATCAAATGATTTATATAGTAACAACTCTTTCACTTTGGAAAATAATATTTTTAGTAAATTTATAAATAATTTACCGTTGTATGTGAGACAAACAAAAAGTTGTCTTTTTTTTTAAATAAGTGATGATAGAATGTTAATGTGTTTGTTGTTTGTCTATGACAAGCTAAGCTTGATGAAAACAATACGGCATAAAAATATAAGAATTAAATATTTTGATATTAAGGATAATATTTTTATAGGGATTTAAATTTATCCATTTATATTTTAATCATATATAAGAAAATAGTAGAATTTAACATTTGAAAGGATAGTTGTAGCTCAACTAAGAATGTTTAAAACTTAAGAGGTATTTCACGATTTTATACAAACTATTTAATGTACCAAAAATGCCCCTAAGAGGCCCAAAAGCCCAAACTCTGAAAATTTGAACTAAGGCCCAAAATTGAACCCGGGTCGAAGCCCAAGCGGCTTGAAAGGAGACGTGAAAGCCGAGAAATTCGCCTCAGTCAGCCAAACGATGCCGTTTCAATGCTCTAAGTCTTCCTATAATTAGAAACGATGAACTCTAGTGCCGTGGGAATTTAGGGTTTTGTTGTGGTTCTTTCATCTTTTGTCGGGGGGTCGAAGCGAAGAAGAGGTTAGCCGGGCGAGGAGGAGGAGACGGCGGCCCTATCGGCCAAAGCTCGGGGCTTGAAGCGGCAATTTTATGTGGATTCATTAATCTCTGAGTAAGGGGATCGTGATGCTCCTTTCTATAGTTTTCAATCTGAAATCAAATTGTCGCTCGCTCCATTTCTTTTGCCCGTTCTCTCTCTCTCTCTCTCTCTCTTTCTCTCTCGATCGAGAAGCGCTTATGCATGCATCTATCGGTAAGTACGTACATATATATATATATACATATACACATATTTCTTTCTCCTCCTCTTTCTCTCTCGCGCTTCCTCTATCGCTCCCCTTCCGAGCCTCGTGATGATTTCGACAGAGATCTGAAGGTACACTTTCCATTTTATTTTCAGGTACTTGACTTTGTCTAAAAGTTTTTCCTGTGATTATTTGTTCTCTTTCAAGAACTCATCGAAGTCTACTGTTTTCCCTTTTATTTTCCAACGGAGAAAAATCTTTCGAAGTCTAAAGTCTGGTAGTCCCTCTTTTTCTTGGTTTTCTCTGCTTGCTAGGGTTTGGAAGTAACTGTTCTTTTTTATTGCATGAGGAAAATGTGATCAGAAACTGTCGTTTTCCTATAATTTTCTGGTATCCAAATTACCCCTTAAATTTGTTTTAATTGAAAACTTTAATCAATTAAGTTAGTACAAGTAGTTTTAATTTTCTTAATCTTAAGTAAAAATGCCAAAGAAATGCTGCCTAATAAAGGCAAATTACATTTTTTATTAATTTATTTTTTGTATGATTTTTTTTATTTAAAAATGAGTTAAAAATGACAAAAATGGCTCCTCAATGCAGTGATAATTTGTAATTTTTCTTGAGGGAATAAATCTAATAGATAGATTAATATTATTTATATATTTAGTTAAATTATACTTATTAGGAAGATTGATTATATATATAAAGAATATTATTTGATATAATAAAAAATCTATTTACAAATGTCAAATAAGATATAATTAGCTCTCACGTGCACTGTGTTGTTATGGTTTATATTTTCTAGCTATGGAATCATATGATGTGTCTTGTTTTTTAGGAGAATGAGTACCAACTAAGTTAACCTATGAGGGCACACCAAAGGGTTAGGGTCAATCTTGGGATGTGAAAATAAAAATTGTACTAATTTAAAGTGTGTGGAATGTAATGAAGTCATTAATTGAAAATACAATCAAGCAATACTTATCTTAACACGGCCTAGTTTAAATTTTAACATCATTTTTCTACAAAGCAGTCGACGTCTTCATTGGTGTAATTTTCAAGATACTTGACCCCTCATTTCTTTCATCTTATGTTTTTAGTAAGTTTTTAACTTGTTTTTTATGTTGATCTCTGTTTTCACTTACGATTGCTTTTTCTTCTTTCTCATTGATGTAGTTAACTTTTGTTCAATACTTATCTCTTTAACTTTTGGCACTGATGAGGGCTTCAATATAATGGTGGTGGCTTCAATATAATCTAATAGTATTACAAGCAAATCAAAAGCTCTATTTTTTTTGTAATGTGTAGTTTTTGACTCATCATCGTTTACAATTTTGATTTGGTGATATCTTAGCCTTAAGTCAAGTTTCATGACGCGTTTTGCGTTATTCAATTGACCAAACAAGGCAGTGATCAAGGGAATTAGATAGTGATTTTATATGGTCACCTTGTTTACGGTCTTATAGTCAAGACAAAGATATAAAACTCTCATCTTGTTTCTTCTGAAATAGAATAAATGCTCCATAAGGTGCCTTCGAAGGGTGGATGAACACTAAGCTAATCAACCATCCTATTATTTTTGAAGCTTCATTGGTTCTGGAGGTTTCATCCTGAATGATTCTTAAGTAGGTGGCCTAACTCTTGACCATTGTTCTTTGGGGGTGGAAAAACCTGGGATAATTTAAGAGACATCAACTCTTCAAACTCTTCTAGAAGTCGGCAGACTTCCAATAGTGGGGACCTAACCTTGATGTCTTTATTCATTGATAATATCATGAAAAAAGTAGGCTCATTTTTTTTAGGTTTCTTTTAAATTGGGGTGTAGATAATACATTATCCTTACTATTCCTTTTGGATTCTTTTGACCTTTTGGAGGTGTCCACCAGGCACAGACTTCCTTAGTCACCTTAAGCAAATCTATCTCAACTTTTCGTTTCACTCTCCAAGCTGCATTAGCATGGACTTGGCAACACCAAGTGTGGATTTTACCTTTGAGTTCATAGCCTTCATACCGCTGTTATCTCTTTCCAACTGCACACATATGAGTTTGGTCCCATAGTTCTTGTCGTCTCTTGACTTTGGGAATCACTTTTTCTTTATAGTGCACCCATTGCTCATTTATATGGGTATTATGCCACTTTTTATGATTTATCATATATGAAACATCCATTAAAAGATTTTGTACTCGTTGACATACTGTCATTTTCTTTGGAGTTTTGAGAGTTAATTGGTGATAAATTTTTACAAAAGCATCTTTCCCTACCCTTACCTTTGAATTTTGAATTGTTGACGCTGAATGCATTTTGTGTGGGTTACTTTGAAAGATTATCACCGTTTCCTTAATTATGGTTATCTTTCTTAATGACATAATCAACAAGTTTTTAGTTGTATTTTAGGTAGAAGTTAAATCTTATACTTGTCGTCTGAATAATTCTGTCTGAACGTACAACTGTAGGTCACTATGAGATGAAAGACACGACCCTTATCACAAATATCTTTGACGTCGAACATGTATATTGAGAAAGTTTTAACATAATCTCTAATTGTCTATGTGTTTAATCTATTTTAACTTTCTTCATGCTATGACCTTGATATTTTTGGGGTAGAATTGTGTGATGAGTTTTCTCTTGAGGTTTTTTCATAAGTTGATAATTAATCTTTCTTAGACAAATTTTTCTCATATTTGGTATACTATCATAGTTTGATATTGCCTATCAGGTATATAGTTGTTATGAAAAAAATTATCTCATCTAAGTTTATTTTTGCAACCATGAAAAATAGTTTCAAATTGAAAATAAAATTGTCAAGTTCTTTTGAATCTCATATGCTATCATATAAGTGATGTTTCAAAGGCTTGACTTTGCCAACATCAAAGGTATTGCCCTTAGTTATGGTAGTTTGTACTGAAAGGCTTGTCTTATTGGTGAACTCATTATCTTCTTACAAAATTCTTACTAAGTCGTGAACATCACCGGTTAGGTTTTAAACTCAGCCACCTTTCTTCTAATTGTTTTAAGACGAGTTACTACGATCAGGAGTTTCATCATCACCAGTTATGTCGTGATTGATAAAAAACCTTAAACGCACGTGTACAAATGATTTCGTTAGTCTCAATGAGCTGCTATCGACACTTAATAACCTCAGTCTCATGCTCTTAAATAACCTTCACTGCATGCCTCGGATAAGTATGGATACAAGTACATATTTAGGGTCTTATCGTAATATAAAACGTCAATCTAATGCCTCTACCATCTTATTCTACATCGTTTCGAAGATAGTTGGCATATAAATTTTTGTCAACGGGATCATCAATGGAGAATTATTCATGATCAAATTTGACAACTTTTACCTTGACTCATAATTTATAAATAATTTTCTTTCACACTTTTTCCTCAAAACTTGTTCAAAATGATGGAAGAAATATCTCAAATTAATATTGTATTTTAAATGTGTTTTTAAATCACTATTGAGACTTTCTAAGAGTTGTATACTTTCAATATTCATTGAAAAAATCTTCCTTACGAAACAATATGTCCATTTATGACGAAGCACGTATATTTTATCTAACCACGTACGGGCATGAAATTCTCACTACATTGGATATCATGCTATATTATACATTCTTAAAATCGGACTCATAAAAAATATGTAAGATTTAAATACAGTTAATAAGTCCAAACGAGCAGCTAGATGCTTCATAGTATTTTATAAGATATACCAAGTATATAAACCATGATACTATTCATCACCAACTTTAAAACTTTCGCCATAGCGATATTTTGATCTTTAAAAATGGTGATGAGAGTCTTGCCACCATGACATCGTAGAAAAGTATTAAATAGCTATGCAAATAAATCGACTATTTTATCATATAATAAAGTAGCACCAAATACCATCTGTCTATGGTGGTTAAATTCGATAAAGGTATCAAGGGGACTCAAACATTTAGTAATCCCATAAGTAGTATCAAATGGCACTACATCTCCTAAATATTAATAATCTAATATTATGTTTGTATCGGCTCAATAGATATTAGTTACGCAATCATCTGAATCGAATTGCAACCTATTGAAAAATCTAAAATTTTTTAGTTTTAAAAATACATTAAAATAGCCCATGCCTCACCATGTTGCATACGGCGTTGTTGCGTAGTACGAAAATATGACTTTTGATATTCTACTGTATAACCAACTAACCCGCTACCACTCGCCTCTATCACTATGAGCTTAAAGGCTCACTTGGTCTCAATCAAGTATCATAAGCCATCTCAATAAGTTGACCTCGTGCAACTAACACTTTTCTTTGTGGGTGGTTCAAGTTTGTGATTGTATTCTAACACGAATGTTTTCACAATAATTTTCATTATCTCTCTAACAAGCACCACTTCAAACATCGTGAGACGTTCACACCGGATTTTCCACCTTTTTAATGTATTTTTTTCACTTTTATTTATTTTCCTCTTACCTTTTTTTGCGCAAGTAAACATCCTATAAATATTAATATCATTAATTTTTGACTTTATTATAAATTTTTTTGTCCACCATAACCAATTCTTTTACCGTAGTTTTTCCAAAAATTCCAAGCATCATCTATAGTGTCAAACGCCATGCCAACGAAGGTTGTGTAATCATCCATGATCTATAATATTTTATTTTTAATCATTCCATAATACCATATGTATTAATATGATAATACAATTTATACACAAAATCTTAAGATCATAGGGAATCTGAGATTCCCTTTTTTAATATATGGGAACAGATTAGCCAATAATGCAAGAGAGTCAGAGCGGCTGATAATGCCAGAGAGTCAGAGATAGCTCAGAGCACGAACGGTCATAGTTTTGTACAATATTTAGCCATAATTTGTATTTTTTTTGATGTACAAATGTACAAGCAGGATACGACCTTAACTTTATACACGAAACGACCATACAACTGTACGGCCACAACTTGTACAGATATACAAGCACATCTTAGGCGTTTCGTTCTCTGACCATGTCTCTCTCTCTCTCGAATGCAGATTAGGGTGGATTTCGGAAATAAATATATAGATTCTAAAGAACATAGGGAATCTCAGATTCCTCTTAATAAAATATGAGAATAGCTTAGCCAGGAATACAAGAGAGCTAGAGACAACTCAGAGTACGAGACAACCATAGCTTTGTACAAGCACTTTTGGGGCGTCTCGTTCTCTGATGCTCTCTCTCTCTCTTTCAAGCATGTAAACAAAAAAAACTATGTTGGCTGAGTTAAGAGAGAATAGATTATCAAGTTTCAGCACTGGCCAACAAAGATGTGTAGAATGAAGCTTCGAGAGAAAATAAAGATGATGCTTCGAGAGAAATTGTAGAAATAATAGGTCAAAACCGGCAAGGAGAGGAAGAGTGTTGATGAGACTGTTGAAGCTTCGGGGAATAGATCGAAAATGGTACAGAAGGAAGCTTTGAAAGGGTTACAGTGGAGTGGAAGAAGAAGAGGAGCTTGAGAAAATGGCCGCCAAATTCATTTTTTCTGCTTAAAATTAGGGTTCCAATAGTAGATTCCACTAGCCGTTAGATTCGAAAAAATGACAACTAGGATCTCATCAGATTTGATTTAATATTAGCTGTTTGATCTTAAATGAAATCGGGTAGCTAATATTAAATAAAAGATAATAAACTCATGGACCCACAATATCATCCATCCGATTCGATTTAAGATAGACGACTAATGTTATATCTCGCTTATTAAAGACTTGGGCCGTCTGATGAGATTCAGATAACACACGTTGGATTCTGATGGGATTTAATGTTAGCCATCTAATTCAATTTAAAATCGATTACATGTAATGTTATATATGTTTAGCTCGATGGATTTTCATATCTGCCGTTCGATTCAATTTAAGATCGGACGGCTGATGTTATATCTCGCTTGTTAAAGACTTGGGCTGTCCGATTCTCATTGTACGGCCCACGTTCAGCTTTGATAGGATTTAATATCAGTCGTCCGATTTAATTTAAGATCGGACGGCTGATGTTATATCTCGGACGGCTGATGTTATATCTCGCTTGTTATAGACTTGAACCGTTCGATTGATGAGAATCGGACGGCCTAAACTGCGTGCTGGATGCCCCCCTCCACCCCATCCTCAGCCCCCACCGCTGCCTCCACCACCTCCTCCTCCGCCGCCACTGCTGACACCTCACCTCCGCCTCAACCCTGGAGCCTTTTCCATGGCCCCAACCACCTCTACCCTCTCTCTCCTTCCACCACCGCTTCTACCACCTCTTCCGCTTCACCCGCTGCTTTTCCACGATTCCTTTTATGCCATTTACCGATACGCTTATTCCTGCCCCCAGTATCACCATGCCTCCTCGGCCTGCCCTTCCCCCGCCGTATTTCCTATCACTATTGCCGCTTGCCGAAGCCTCATCAGATAGACTTGCTCTGACGCTTCTTTCCCAGTTTCCCACAGCGCTGTGTTCTTCATGGGAAAGCTGAGGAATGCTACTGGTGTCAAGTTCGTGGGTGGCGCTGGCATCTCTCCCATGGGACCCGTCGACCAAGAACGGGCTTGACAGCGCAGCGACCAGGAAAGGATGTCTGGTATTTCCATCTTGTGAAACGACACGAGAACGCAAGGTGCATACTCAATTCACACCGTTTTGTATATTGTGCCCACCAACAAACTCATGCTACTAGAAGGCAGCCAAAGAGATGATGACAGTGTATTATATAACTGGGGAGCTGAGGAATAATATTTTTTAACAATAATAATTTCATATTGATTAGATGATTTTATTATTTTCTTCTAAAAAAAAGGTTAATTTTTTTAAAAAAGATATTATTTATTTAATATTAATAAAATGGTTATAATTAAGAAATAGTATATTGTGCCGACTAACAAGCTCAAATGCTACTAAAAGGCAGCCAAAGAGATGATAGTATGTTGTACAATTAGGGAGTTTATTCCTCTTAAAAAGAGAAAATTTTAACTTTTATTAACAATAATGATTCAATGTTTGATTGGATGTTTTGTTATTTTTTTTTAAAAGAAATTAATTTTTTTTAAGAAATTCAGACTTCTTTTTCGTTGATTTTAAAAAATGCTTTTGAAAAAAAGAAATTATTTGTAGGTTTTTATCAAAAGTAGGTTATGGGTGTTTTTAAGAAAGTTTTGAATTAAAATTTGTTTAAAAAATTACTTACAAAAAGTTTATAGAATTTATTTATTATTTTGTTAGAAGCCATAAGAAAAAGCTGAAAATATTAAATATTTCACCAGTTATAATTATTCTACAACTATTTTTTAAATTTTTGTCAAGCAACGCTTTCGTGTGATTGATTATTAAAAATAAATATTAAATCAATGCATATCTCAATAGCCTATCAAATTAATTACACATTTTAACGTAATTATATATTTTTCAATAATCAATGATATTATTAAACAATATAATTATAATTTCTCTCCTCATTGTGTCTTCTATTTGCAATACCTACCAAAAAAAACAAAAAAAAAGAATTTTTGGGGTAATAACCAAGAAAATGAGATTTAAATTCGTATTAAGTATAAATTTATAAATATTAACTCAAAACTATACTATGAATTTAGTTGAGATTTGAAGCGAGATGTGAGATGGTTGATTAATTATGTGTTAGTATGGTTTTTAAGGCTATATAAACCAACTTGAAGTTAGATAATAACATCTCTAGAAAGAGTACTGTGTGGACAAAGACTTTAGCAACCCTAAGCTTAGAACTCACAAGTGAATTATAATCGGCATTTTTATATTCACTATTGAGATTATTTGGGCTATTTAAGAGTCAGACTTTTTTTGGTGTTTCATTGGTATTCTTCTTTGATAGCATATTAATATTATTAATTAATGATATATTTTTAATATTTTTCTACTTTATATTTATTTCATTGTATTTCATCTTGTGGGGTGGGAGGAAAATCCATGCAAAGTGTGAAAATATCAAAACTTATGATCAAATTAGATGATATAATATCTATTTATTAATTTATATATTTTTAAGTAAACCGCTGATGTGATTGAAATGAAATGACATTATATTATTAAAAAATATCTTAAAAATACTTGGTGATATGACTGTTAAGTGAATTCAAGAGAAAAGGCAGTAAAATCTGCATCAGATAATGAATTCAGATAGAGAATGTCTCACCCAAAATCTGCATCAATCATCAACACGAGGGCAAAAGTTCAGCAGCTTTGTCACCAAGTTTTCCAACTAAAAATGAGGATCGGACATGTAACCAAGGCCGAGGAATATATCCGATGTGTGTATATGCTGAGATCACAGTTTTGAATCAAGCAGTCATTATTTGCATGAAAACCGAACAATCAGGCGAGTGATAGAAACCATTCGGGTCTGCCAGAAAAGTTCACCTGACTGAAATGTCGCCAATGTAGCTTAGCATTTGTGTTGTATTATTCTCTTTAAAATTTCAATACAGCAGCTGCCTCTTTGTGATGTGCCATAACTCACATGAAGATCCGCAGCATAGCTAAACCAACAGCAGATATGGAAACAATGGTACCAATGCAGTACTTTATTACATCATATTTCGCCGCTTCCAATTGGGCCCTCAATGCATGAATCTCCTGAAAATAGTTGCACAACCCATAATTTTTTGACAGAACTCACAGACATGAATTAGGATATTGGTATATACATTAGTCATGGCTATATCAGAATTAATCCTATTAGGTGATTGTGGATGTGTCAGATGTGAAAATGTTTTTGTGAAGCAGAAGAAGAACTGGGAGGAGGGAGATCGCCATGTTTGCCAAACAGCCAAATTATTAAGATCAACAGATATGTTGGGATAAATTCCTATGCATGGACAATTTATATTATGTGAACCCTCTTTGTTGACAGTGCAATGACACAACAATTTGTCACGATATCCAAAAATATCCGCATTTGAAGGAGGGAAACCGACACCAGTGTATATATAAATATACAGGTCGATTATCACAAGTGTGATACAATCGTATTACTATCTTTGCCCAAGCAAGACTTACATTGTCAAGTTTGTTAGTGAGGTTAGTGGTTTCTGCATTTTGATTGGCTAATTCATCCCGTATCCTCCTGCACGATGCAGTCGACAGAACAAGAATTTATAGCTGCAACAAACAAGGAACACCTAGGCAACATAAACCACACGTGCACACAAACATAGATATGAGGATGGCATACCCTCTTTCAAGATTCAAATCCAATCGTTGACCAGCCATAGCTTTGTCGATTTCGTACCTGCATGCGATTCAACGTTTGGTTTAATGCGTAAGAAAAGGAGATGGTAAAAAAAGACTGTCTATTACATGAAGCCTTTACATTGTGAAATTTGGGGAGAGTTAGATGTATACAGTTTGTCTTATCCTTAGACTGCAAAGAGATTGTTTTCTAAAGAAAAAGCAAAAGATAAATGAAGTGAAGGCAAGTGAACTGAATGTGGTGGAAAGAAGCAAAATAACTATTAAGGCCAATTTGATTGCAGAATTGGAGTTAGAATTTGAAAATATAAGTCTAATTTTAATTCTGTTAAAATTAAAATTTGGTAGAATTTCAATTCTATTGTCTAAATTGTATAAAGATATACAATTCTGAAAGTAAAAATAAAATCATTATATGATTAATTTTTTAATTTATATATAAACAAAGTAGTCAAATATAAATTCTAAATTTTTAATATATGAAATCTGATATAATATAATTTTGATAAAAAAAATCTCATTTTCAAATATAGGTAATATTTTATAGATCTCTATTATTTTAAAATATTTTTAGCAATACTCTATGTTAAAATACCAACTTTTAAGTATTTAAACATTACTTTTATATATTTTATAAAAATAAATCAAATAATAAAATCATAGTCAGCTCACATCTACCCGACCTAAATAATTGAAAAAATTTTACTAGATTGGTCTAACCTTATTTGATTTTATCACATCTAATTGAAAAATAATTCTCAATCTCAAAATTAACATTACCCTTAAAAATTATAAAAAATTAACATAAACTATTTTTCAATTTTAAAGAATTAGAACATGGGATTAGAATTCCAATTTCATCTAAAACTAAATAGTCGAATCAGAATTAAGCATGAAATTCTACTTTCAATTTTGAATTTCAAATTCTAGGGCCCAATTCTGTTATCCAAACTAGACTCCAGTAAAATTACAATTTGGCTTTACGATTACATTGTTTTCACACTGGGGACAAATTAGTAGCCATGTAATATTCTTTTTTTCTTCAAATCTCTCCACGTCTATGGAGGCTCACAAGATGGATTATGAGAGATATGTATCACCAAGCATCTCTTCACTTACGTACTACTTAAATGTCAAATAATAATTTGGCCAAATAAACAATTTTGAAACTAGTAGAGATGACAGAAAGAAGGCACTCTCCTGTGTTGCAATGAAAAAAAGGTGCCAAGATAATAGAAGACACTCTTCTTTTATTGGCCGTTTATCCTCTCTGTGACGGCTGCAGCCCGGCCGTGTTAGAAGAGAAGATTAGCAAAGCCGAAAAAGATTGACAAGTGAGAGAAAGATAAAGACTGACATTGGTAGATGAGGGTTGTCATGTAGATGGATCTGCCGTGCAGATGGACTGGTTGCCCATAATGAGCATTTCAACAGAGATAAGGCAGTCAAATGAGTTTGCAAGGTAAAGATTTATATCATATCCATATGATGCCAACCTCAATTCACTGCGTAATTTATCTATATCACCCTGAAGTTTCTCAGTTTCCCGTCGCAACAAAGCAAAATGGTGTTCCTGGAATTTTTTGGTTGTTCAAACAGGATGAAACAGGTGTGAGATGAATGGAAGACCAATGCAAATATCTCAACAAATATACTACCAGGAGTTTGAAAAGGGAGGAATGGGAAGAAACTATTTCCTCCTTACACTTAATATTGCTAATATATTAGCCGAATAGACATCAGTGATACAACAAAAAATCAGTTCCAAGATATTAGAGATGCAAAGAAGGTCAAAGGGCCCCCCACCTCAAAAACAAAAATTAAAATCCTTTCCAAGTCTTTTTTTTGGTGAATCCAGAGTCAAAGCACCCGTTTAAACTCCATAAAAGTCCCCATTTTAAATAGGAGTACAGCTTGGACCTTAAAGATGGAAATCTCAAATTAAAATCATTGGGATATGGAATATTTTGGGAAAAAAAAAAAAAAAAACACAGAGAGTTTTTGATCTCATAACAGATGTTCCCATATCATGGGGTCAATCTACATAAAAATACTTCAGCTACTATTCTCATGAAATGTTCTACATATTAATTGATAAACATTCATTTAAAAGGTTCAAGCCCATATTTTCAACATGTAAAGTTCTGCATAATTGGTTAACATTCTTTCCATAATAATAAAAAAAGTTCAAGACCATATTTTCAGCAAGAACTTGATGTTGATATTACTATCACAGATAACTCAATCTGCAAAACTAATATAAGCTGCCTGTCTAAGCCTTATAAGCCAGCCTACGGTAATCCACAACTCCCAGATGTTGAGTGTCTATAACCAGTACACGGTAGTCTGGGTCTAGAATTCAGATTATAACAATGTGTAATTAAGTCTAACCACATTAATTTCCTAAATTGCTGCTTTAACACATTAAATATTAATGAATTGATAGGGTTCCGACCTTGTCAATCATGTATAGCATACACATCAGTGTTGAGCCATGTGTTTACTACAAGAGCAAGACTACACAATACTAAATGCAACACTACACTGCCGAGCCCAAAAAAATGCAATTTTGAAAATCTTTACATGATCCACACGAAGTGGTCTTCTCAAAGATATGAATGTATAATTTTGTTTTAAATCCTTACATGGTGGCTTAGTCAAAATAATGACAGCTGCCAATGTACCACGTCAGTAAGTAAAAATTTGGAAGAGTTCACTAAACCCTTTGAGTCAAAAATATAATAGCCAAATTTTTGAAAGGGCACAAACTGCCAGAATATAAATTCCAAAATATCACGTTTGTGGCAGGTGATTCCAGATCTTATCTTAATGCATGATATGCCATGCCCACTTGCTTCTCTCACTGAAACGGAATAGTTTTATCAATATTGCCACATTTACGACATATTGGCATGTGTGTGTAAAAGCCTGTTTTCACATACCCGCAAAAGTAAAGGCAACAAGTATTTCCTATCAGGAGAGTAATGGCAGCAGGTCCACATAATAAACCTGCTTCATTGTATTTACAAATTCCTAGCAATCGCACGATCAAAATACATTTATATTGATTCCAACCTATGCCATCAAACCAATCCAGGCAAGAAAATTTCCAAATTCCAAGCATGCAAAAATGTCAATTTTATAATCAAAATCAAGCAAAAGCAGCAGAATTCAGAGATACCTGTGAACTCTGTACTTCCGATTTGAATCTTGACACATTGGATTCCTGCATCATTTCAATCTATACACAATGCATAAGCATTAGAGCATAGTCAAGAAATTAACAAAAGCAGAGTCCCACAATTATTCAATAAGCCCTCGGAGTTACACATGCAATGTAACATGTAGTGAAATTGCAGTTCTCAATACCAACCTTTTATTCATAATTATACTTCTTATGCACCCATATCCCTAGTATGTGCGGCACAAACTTGATTCTGCTTATGACAAGCAAAATCATAGTCACAATAAATGTCCACAAGTAATCTTGTTGAAATCTATCCCTCTTTACACCCACCATTTTCCCCCCATATCCATTTCTTAATGCCTTAATTTGCCACATGATTCCAAGTGGGCATGAGTAGAAAACTTGGTACACGAGGAAAGAAAAAACAAGAATGAAGCAACTATCATACAATGAAACATTAGATCTATCAGACAGCAGTTCCACAGAAATCAAGACAACAAAGAACAGTTACAAAGAACCAGTTCGGTTATTTTCAAGAAAGACAACAAAAAAATGTCACTGAAATAAAATTATGATAAAGGTGGTATGTACCAAGATTTATAATGGAGTCTTATTCAGGTCAACTACATAAAAGATTTGCATACACAGTTGGGGAATATAGATGTCAATGAGGGCACGTAGATCCACTATTCAGATGCTGACCACTAATAGACTCCAGAGGTGATACAAAAGGAATATCAATTGCAGCAAGTAAAGATCAAAATTCATTTGATTATTCATGAACTAAAAAGAAATATTCAATATGAGGTTCCATTGACTATATCATTTGTGAATAACATTGCCTTGTTGGTAAAATTACAAGAAGAAACAAAAAAATTCAAGATGACTCTAGATATGTTGAAATAAGAGAGAATAAAATAAATGAAATCTTAGATATCTTAGGTATAATAATAAACAAACAATTTAATTCAATGGCTGTATATGTCAACTACCCTATCAAGAAAAGCTTTGGATATTATCCAAAAGACCTGGGATCAAACCCTTCCTAATTGGAGTTATGGGAAAAAGGTTTCAGGGAGTAACCCCATTGCATAGACTATGATTGATGAGACTCCCGATGGACCAAAAAAACCTTAAATGGTCAACAGCTTCTTAAAAGTGGTAGATTTAACTCAGATAAATTGTTCTAGTTGATGGGGAAATTTTTAATGGATACACTGCATAAGTTAAAGAGCAAATAGTTCGAATGATAAGTACATCAAATGTATTGCATGACTATTCAATGCATCAAGAATTGAAGAATGTCATAGTGTAAGGGTAGGAATATTAGATAAGGAAGAAAGAAACATCACACAAAGTAAATGTAATTGAAATTAAATGCTAATAAAGATGAGGTATTTCAAGTCTAAAAATGCAAAGATTAAATGTCCATAATAAATTAGAAATACTTCCATGGATGCTAAGCTGAGGGGAAGGTCAATTGCACCAGGACACACAAATAGACACGATAGTGCATAGTAACAATAAGTTGGTTGCGGTGAGAGATTGTAGAAGAGGGAAGTGAAGAAGGATTTGATAGCAATTAAATTGTCAAAGGATGATCCCAACCCCCCTCCCCCTTGGAAAAAAAGAAAAAGAACTTTTCAAGAAGATTCACACCTCCTAACCCCATTAGTGGATCTTATGGTTTGTTTAGTAACTCTTCTTGAAGCTCTGTGAGCACCAAAAAAGAAAAAAACTGTGAACAATGAAAACCTGTTTCACAAGAACAATCTTCCGATTGTACACTTTTTGGATTTTCAAGAAAATAAATTATTCCACCACCGAAATAAACATTTTACTATTTCCAGAAGCTTTTTTTTTTTTATTGGGACTGTTTAACAAGAAAAGGAACAAAAAGCATTGCAAAAGCTGCCAGAAACGGTTCCAGATTAATATGGTTTAGCACACAAAGGTTTTAGCAATGTTACTTACAATATAAAATCAACGTCAAAAGCATACGATTGAGTGTAATCTTTATGTAAGCATACATTTTTATATCCATTTTGGTACAGAATAAGCAAAGTATGCAGATTATGAACCATTATAAGGCTGGCCTTCATCAGCTTCCATATTCCATAGAAACTAAACAGAATAATAGTCCGTAAGAAGGTAGATAGCAACAATTTCACCTTTTCTATAATGTCTGATTTTATTTATGATTTATGACATCATTAATATAATTTCGGGTCCATTTGAGAAATAATTGTATAATAAAAATTTGAGAAAAACTTAGATTACTTGGAATCATACTTGGTACTTGATGAGCGCTTGTCATTACGCTCATGCATGTTCAAGGTAGAAGCCGCACATGTAATGCACGTTTTTAGGTTGTTCATGCATGCTAGTGGCAGAATG
This sequence comes from Nepenthes gracilis, assembly GCA_033239525.1. NCBI lineage: Eukaryota > Viridiplantae > Streptophyta > Magnoliopsida > Caryophyllales > Nepenthaceae > Nepenthes > Nepenthes gracilis. The sequence goes on along the minus strand of BSYO01000027.1, from coordinate 3,865,774 downwards.
ATGGTGTCTGAAGTACACCTGTTGTAATACTCATACGTGGTTTTGGCAGTGTAGTGATGTCTGAGGTGTTCCTGCTACGGCGGTCGTGCGCGCTTATATAATGGAACGACACCTGATGTGCACATATTTGGCACTTGTGTGCTGATTGTGTATATAAGGCTTAGCGTACACTGTAGCAGACATTTCACATAGAATAGGGAGAGAAAGTGAGAAAAGGAAAACATGATAAGAAGAAGAAAAGAAGAGATATAAAGAGGAAGAAGATTTTGGAGCCTTTGGAAGTTAGATATGTTAGATCAAAAGTTTAAGGGAATTATTTCCAAGCCCAATCTTTGATCTATTTCAAATTTCATTAATTTTTGTTTACATTTTTTTTTATTTTTACTAAACATATATGTCACATTTTATCTCCTACTTTTAGATATTTGTGCATGCATATAGTTTTTATTGGTGGTTTTGAAAGTTTTGTTGGTTTTATCGAAAGTTTGAAAGATTTATTTGTTTTTAGAAAAGATGTGAATATTTTAAGATGATATGTTTATATGTGAAAATATTTGGGAAAAAAGTCATGAAACTTATGCATTTGACATTGCATGTTAATATTCTATGTAAGTACTTCAAATGAAACTCTATTTTGATATTTGATTTGATATTTGTATTTTCTTTCAATGTAAAAAGTTTCAATATTTGTACTTTTTTATAGAGTGAAAAATTTTGAACATTTATACTTTTCCTACAAAAAAAATTTTTTTAGATATTTATTATAGAATCTACTGTTTGATATTTTGTTGATAACCATTGTAAAAAAATTGACAAATTATATATTTGAATGTCCTAATATATTAAACACACTTGAGGACTGCACCTATTCCCACGAGTGACAAAAATAGTAGCATTTGACCCATCTATAGGGTATATCTGTAGATGGCCCGCTCATGAGTTTAAATAATAGTGTTTTAGCCTAAGAATACTTGGTGTATACGTAACCCTTTCCCAAAGTTTGACATTTTGGTCTTTCATTTTCAATTTAGCATATTTTAGATTTTTAGGATTTTTACTTGTATCACATTTAATATTTTAAAATGTTTGGCCTTTAGAATATTTGTAGATTTTGACATACTCTTCAGATTCATCCAACTTTACACTTTTGAGCTTTTAGAACCATGTGATATTTGGACATTTGATATTTGAATTATATGTTTAGAATTCGGACATATTGAACTTCACACATGTTTTATTAATTTTCATTCATTCATTCTATTTTATGGATATATATATATATATATACTTGTTAAGTTTTAAACTCATGATTTATCCTATTTTCTAACTATTCAGATTAGATGGCTATGAATACTCGTACGATTAAGACAAAGGAGGCTTGAAGATTTAGTTTAGTTATATTTTGTATTCGGACTTATATTTGATTTGTTTTGATATTTATATTTGGGTTTATTATATATTCGATTATTGATGTTTGTATAATTTTAGAACTTACGTTGGGATTATTGTTCGGTTTGTTTATTTTGGATCTGTATAATTTGGAATATTGTTATAAGTTCAGATATTTGTTAGATGCTTTCATTGTAGATGATTTTGGACTTGAATAGGTTGGTATATATTTTATTTAGAGATTCAAAAGTGTTAGTTTGGTTAGGTCCTGTGTGCGCTGTGGTTTGTAGTTATTTTGCTTTTTGGTCTTTGAGTTTGGGGTGTCCGACAAGGCTGTGAGATTATTTGGGTTTTTAATTATGTATTGTTATTTGGATTTCTTATCATTATTTATTATCTACTCTAGTCCGGGGCGTGATATTTTTAGCACTAATATATGTTGGGAGAAGCTAGGGGAGCCTAAATAACTTTATAGATTAACAAAAAATAGTGTGAAGAAACAAATAAACTCATACTTTCTGCATCTCAGCCTTCAACATAAAGGATTGCGCCACATTCTCTAAGCTATCATTCAAGACCTCAGTTATAGCGGCTGTTATCGCCTCCGCTTGTTTTGGAGGAACACCTTGCGCTTCTAGCTTTCTAACCTACGAAAATATATAGAAATTTGGACAAGAGTTAATAAATATCAATACAACAGATCAATTCAAAAGAAACACGACTCGGATATGAAAGAGCGAGGCTTTTACAAGTGCCAACGTGTCAACGAGGAACAAGCGCCTGCCATTGGAATTCACAAGCTGAGAAATCTGCTTGACGTTGATGTATCTGCTGCTAGATCCAGAACTCGAAGATACAGGTGAATACAACCAACTCGGAGAGGCATTGTTAATATCAGCCGCTGCGTTTGACGCATTTAATTCCAGGAATTTCGTCCCAGGATGTTGAAGTCGCTTACAAATCTTGTATGCTGCCATTTAATTTCAATTTCTACCTACAATATGCATTTACAGAGGAAAACTTACACAAAATATGCAAGCCCTAGCCCTAGTAATTCACCATTTCCAGAACAGATTGTATAAAATAGAAAATCGCAGGGTGACTGAAAATTGAAACGGATACAGTTGTCAGGGTTGCCAGGATCGGTGACTAAATCCTCCCTCCAACAAAACAGAAGAGAGAGGCATTCAGATAACCAATCAGAATGCGGAGGGAAGAGAGGGAAGCTTACGAGAGGGACGATGGAGAGACAATACAAAAACATTTCGTGTACTCATTTTTATTTTTTAGGTTTATAGGCAATATAATTAATAATTTTTAAATTGTTATCTTTCACAGTAATTACTACGATAATGTAATAATTTATATAAGGCAAAATCATTTAATTTGAAAATAATTAATATCATTATCATTATAATTAATAATTATAATTTTATTTATTTTAAGATAGATAAATAGTACAAATTTTTCTTATATAATTTTTCCTCTGATATTTCTGCCTTGATAGCTCTAGCAACAAATAATAAAATATTTAAACACAAAAGTTAGAGACCTACAAAGATAAAAGTGGCTATATTGTCAAGTCATCAAACTCCTTGGCTGTTAATTTATTGAGTATTCGGTTAATAAATTAGTTGTCAAAATCGTTGATCAAAATAGAAAATGTCAGTTTTAATTAATGAGCCATGTTAATCGTGATCAAAATAAAGCCTCTGAAGACTTATATACATGATAAGTAATTCTCAGTGTTGCGAGTCTCACATTGGGAAGACAGCTCCATAAGAGTTGTCCTATAATTTGGAAAAATTTTTCTCTTTTATGGTGCACCTTTTGAAGAGGTTTGGACCCCTCCAATTTGTATTTTATGAAATTTCTCTCGTTAAATAGAAGGATAAAGAAAAATCTACGGAGGTTGGCCTAATCCCATAGGAATGAGTTAAATGTCATAGATTGAAATTCATCGAGTGAAATATCGCAAAATGTAGCCAAAAACTATATCTTATAAGTTGGAAAAATTTTCTTCTCTTAATTTTATACATATTGGGGACATTTTAGGATCTCAGATCACAATAACTTGTACTCGCAACAAACTGACTCGCAACATTCAGCAAGTCCACAATTTTCTAAACAACCATTTACATCTTAAAATTAAGAAAGTATGGCATGATGTATGTATTCACATAGAACATTTATGAAAATTGAATTAATGTTTGGTAAAGTTGCCATGTTGTTCAAAATAATTAGGTCCGAATTGTTACCCAATAACAACTCTCCTGTGTTATTAACTTGAGTAACATTATTAAATCATCCATAGTATAAGGTACAGAACTTATATAAATACAAACTTTTTGAATACAGAAAATACATTAGGTATTCTAAGTACTGAAATATTAAAAAGATCATCAATTTTTCTAAGTAAAATACTCATATATAGAGTAATTTAAAAACACTAATTCAAACACAAATTTTATAGCATTGAATTTGTTAGAAGGATGTTCCTCATAAAATTTACTTCTAAAGATGATGCCTTAAGGCAAGAGTCTGTCTAATTGTAAAAGAATAATAATTTCATCTGGGTTGGTTATTGTTACCTGTGATAATAATAATGTCTAATTTTTTAACCATAATAATCTATAATAATATATTTTATAAAATTTTAAGTTAAACAAATTAAATCAATTAAACAATCTAATTTTAATCAGGTCTACATTTACCCACATTTATCTCTTTCTTGCGATAATATGTTAGATCGGATATTTTTCATAGACGGCTTATGAAGCGTGGTTTATAAGTATGTTTGGTATACAAATATGTAAAGGTAAGTAAATTTATGTGAAATTGTGTGATTATAATAAAAATTTATGTTAAAGAAAATTGTGAAAATTTAAAATATGGAAATCATGAAAATCTATAGTTTTATTTTATATAAGTTTGATTATATAGCTTTTAATCAAAGGTGCACGAAAGAACTTGAAAAATGGAACCTCTAGATGAGAAAATTATTATTATTATTATTTTATAATTTTACATTATACAAACCAAGCAATATATATTTTCATAAATTTATATAATTTTTATATATAATTTTATACGATTTTACCTCTGCATAATTTTTAGCAGGTTTCTCATGAAAATTTAATCTGAATATGGCATAAAAGTGTGTCTGTATATCTGAAACAAAGTTATTCAAATGGTGCAATTTAATTTATTTATGATTTCATACATTATAGTCAACATAAAAATATCACAGATAGATACGATAAAAATTTATCCTATTAAATTTATGAGCTTGAATGATTACGAATAGAAGTCAATGATTTGGTCAATTTTTTATAAAATATATTTTTTATGCCTTTGATAATTATCAATTTTTTAAATAATAAGTTTTTATTTTCTATTTTTTAAAAATAGTAATTTTATTTCCCTATAATATTTATATGTTTCCATATGTTTGTGCTTTTCTATTTTAGGTATAGAATATATTTTTGCATTTTTTTATGAATATAAATTCAAAAATAAAAAGCACAAAAATGTCTACAATCTAAACCAAATTTCCCAAACTTATAAAGTTACCATAAATGTGAAGAGAAATATAGTTTTTGTTAGATGTTATACACTCAAAATCATTTACTAGATATTTACTTAATAATTATGAACTATTTATTATCCTTTATAGTTCACATATATTATTTATTTCATATGTATTTTAATTGTAACATGTTGTGTTACATAAAAATTAATAACAAATACATTATGAAAAGTTATGACAATAATTAAGAAATCAAAGGCAATAAGCAATGATTTTTGATTTTTTTTTTAACTTATCTTGTTCTAGGTTGAAATATTTATATAGTACACAAGTCTACATTAGTCATGCCTTTATAAGATAAGGTGACAAACTCTATAACCAAGGTGATAATATTAAATAAACAAATATGTACATTATATATATATATATATACACTGAATAAAATCGATAAATAAATATTTTTAAAATTAAATCGCTGATACTAAGAAGGTTATTCAATATGATTATTTTAGATATAGTTTAATATGAGAGGATTATAAAAAAATATTTATTATGTATTTATATTCTTATTGATTCAATTAATGATAATTGTTTAGTCTAAATATACAGATGAGTTAAGTTATAGGTTTGATAAGTTAATTTATATAAATTATCAATAAAAAATTATTAGCCTCATATTAAGATAGTATATTTATGTTATTTGTATATATTGTACTTGTAAAATAAATGGTCAAGTTGTAAAAATTATTTTATAAATAATTTAAAGTCCAATTAGACTATAGATTGAGAATTTAGGATCATATGAACCAATGATTTAGTTTGTGCTTTTATTTTGATTCGATAACTCATGTGAAATATAGTATAGTGGAAAGATAGAAAGAAATTAGTTGTGTAAAAAAATTGATAATTAATCTCTATTCTTCGTAATTAATTATAATATATTGATCGGTATAATGGTAATTTATAGAAACTAAGCAATCATAATTTATGATTATAACTGAATTATTTAAAATTAAATTTAAAAGTATAATTCTACAATTGAGAATTGAGATTTCTAATGATCTTATATTAAATTATTGCCTACAGCTTACTTGAAATTTATAAATACAAGGTTTCTTGTTAGCTATTGTTGGGTCCAACTCGAAGGTGGGCCAAGGGTGTTGGAAAAAAATGGCAGTCGGTTGGTTAACATTGACCGAATAGGAATGCATAAACATACACGATGTGGGAGAAAAGGAGGAACACACAAATTTTATATGAAAATCATTCACAAATCGAAGAAAAAATCACAGGACACTTCATTTACAACAAATTCATTATGTGAAAAATTGGTTATAAAATATTTCGAGACAGAGTATCTACTACACACATGAGACAGAATATGAAAAATAGCACCAAAACAAGGAAACTCTTACTTTGCTCTTATTTTTCTATTTTTTTTCTCTTCTTCCTCTCATTGGTGGCACACTCCACTCTCTTTTGCCTTCCACATACACCTGGATTTCATCGTTGTGGACTTCGCCTCTATAGGCTTTCACCTCTATAGATTTCGTCACACAATCCTGCATGTCCAGTATACATATATATACTGATCCTACTTGAAGACCATCTATCTAATAGGTAGGTTGCGTGTGGGTAAAAGGCCTGTCACCAACTCTGCAACCTGTTACCTACTCTGCCCACCAACTCTACCAAGTGTTGTCCTGTCAGGAGGAGTTGACCCTTTTTACCAATTAGCTGCCATCTTTGGTTGACCACCCTCCTTTTGAAAAGCTGCCTGTGCAGATGTCACCTTTGTCCCTCCTTACACTTGACAGAGCAGTCACCGACTCTGGTATGCAGACTTTGCAGATCCAACAAAGTCATTATCATAAGTCCTCGGGCATTCCTTGATATCTTCAGGCAATGACCAAAGATTTTGAAAATCATTTCAAGTCCTTGGATGTTATTCATAGTCCTCGGTCATTGGATGATGTCCTCAATCTTTGCTGTACTCAGCCCATGACCTCGGGCATTGCTGCGCTCAGCCCATGTCCTCAAGCATTACTGCGTACAGCAACCTCGGCTATTTCTGCACCTCTGCCGTTTTCATACAACTGGCAAGTCCTGGTCATTTTACCTCAACATGAAAAAATGACCCATCCTGTCAAAACGTCGCAACCGGGCAAAACCATGATCAATCGGTCAACCTATTGACCAGCCATTTTGCCCAATATTGACAAAGTGCATTTTACGCGCTTCAGCTGATCAATAGCATGTTGACTAGAATTTATAATCAGCTGGAATCCATATTTTGACTTCTTGCAAACATTTTCGGCTGATTCCACATAACGTGTGCTTCCTTCGGTCAACTACATATTGGCCGGATTCCCTTGTTGACCGGCCATTTTGACTTCTTGCAAACATTCTTGGCCAATTCCGCATAACGTGTGCCTTCCTCGAGTCAACTACATGTTGACCGGATTCCCTTTCAACCAGTCAACCAGTTGACCGACTATTTTGCCTTTAGCTGTTCAACCACATGTTAACCAATCACTTCCTTGCCTGATCGGTCTTCTCCGACAATTGCCCCTCCGGCGATTGTCACTCCCAATATCACACAAAACCTGTGTGATCCACTAATAACTTGTCTATTTGTTGAGTTATTTATAAGGGAATGATCGAACCCAACAAAGAGCAACAAGGCCCAATCGGAGGGATGCTAGCCCAATCGAGTAGCAAGGTCCAACCCCCTTTGTGAAGCCTAATGGATCCGAATGTGCAGCCTACGTGGTGCCCCAGGCCCACAACTAATCAGCACCCCTTTGCAGTCTACTAAGGCAATAGTAGGCGGCGAGAGTCAGCGCAAAAGACACCAGCCAGTGGGGAGACGGGTCAACGCTGCAAGTAACAGTGCACGCAGTCCTTTTAAGCCACTTGACCAATCCTTATACAGACAGCAGACTAAGTATGGTTCGCACCCATCAACGGCCACCTTACCCCTGCAAAACGACAACTGACACCGTTGACCATCACCAGCGGACAGCGGTCGATGAATACCAAGCGAAGCACCTGTCGAGAGTCAACTCCCAAGGCCTCCCAAGAGGAGCCTATAAGTACCTTCTCTTGCTAAGGGAAAAGGATCCTCTCCCAGGTGTGAACCCTGAGGCCTAAGGATTTGATACCCAATCAATAGAGGTCTATTGATCCCAAAGCTTCCGTGGAACAATCAAGTGAGCCGCACCTCAACCGGACGTATCTTCGAAGCTCAATCTTTCACCCAGTGCACCGCCCCTTAGCAAGGTGCATTTTTGAAACTCAGTTCTCCACCTAGTGAGTCGACCCTCAGTTGGGCATATCTTTGGAACTCAGTCCTCTACTTAGTGAGTCGCCTCTCAGTTGAGTGTATCTTCAAAGCTTAGTCCTCCACCTAACAAGCTGCCCTTCAGCCAGGCGCATTTTCGAATCTCAGTCTTCCATCTAGTGAGCGGTCTCTTAGCTGGGCGCACATTCGGAGTCCAGTCCTTCACCTAGTGCACTGCCCCTCAGTCGGGCACACTTTTGGAGTCCAGTCTTCCACATAGTGAGCCGCTCCTCAACTGGGTGCATATTTGGAGCCCAATCCTCTACCTAATGAGCTGCCCCTCAGCCGGGCACACCTTTGGAGTCTAGTCCTTCACTTAGTGAGTCGCCCCTCGGTTGTGCGCATCTTTGGAACTCAATCCTTTACCTAGTGAGCCGCCCCTCATTCGGGCACCCCATGAAGCCTGGCTCTCCAAATACATCCTACTTACAGTCCCCCTCATACTGTATCTTTGCACTCTCGTCACATTTACCTCTTAGCATGCACCCATCTGTTTATTGCGAAAGATATTTGACTTGAGTGTCAAAGTATTTGCGGTGGAATCCCCCGTCAATCTCTGACTTCTTATTTGTAGTTTGTGGTGTGCAGGTTCTAAGTTAATAGTGATAGAGATTGGACCCGATTCAGTTCGACCCGCAGTAAAAGATTAGAAGGCTTCCTAATCCGTACCATAATCAGAAACCAGAGATGCATCATTGGCGCCGTCTGTGGAAAATGACGCAAAAGTCTTTCCACCTCACAACAATGAAACAAACAAGGTCGACACTTGAGCTTTAACCAGCGCTATGGCTTGAGGCATCACCTCCCATGGCGATGACCCCTTATTGGGTAGCCATGCCTGCGGGCTCTGTTCCTTAACCCCATGGTGGACAAAGAAGATCAACACCTTGAGTGCAAGCTATTGCGTCAAATGGAGCGAGGTTGCCGGTGGCGACTACCCCTCGCTGGGTATCCATGTGGATGGACGTCAATCCCGAGCGTGCAAGCACTCACCGTCTAGTCGGGTGTCCAGGACCTATTGTCCTTGGACCGGTTGCACCCATCAGAAGGCATAACGCTGAAGGCTTCGCCGTTCAAATTCCTGTAGGTCAAAGAGAGTCAACATCCTCAAAGGATCAACTGGTCCGACTACCTCAGAACCCAGACCGCCCCCAGGGCCTACCTCATTAGAACAATAGCCTTGGTATCAGGAGGGATTCAAGCAACAGGGCCCGCTTTCAAAGATGAGAGTAATCCGGTCTCAGGGAGACAAGCCGAAGCCTGAAGCGACAATGCCTTACCATTCCCAAGACGATTGGCACCCTCTTCGAGTGCAAAGTGGTCTCATGAAGGGTCGGTGATTCAAAGCCTAGCTAGTGCAACTATGCTCCTTCCCAGCAGAGCCACATCCTACGCCAGGGACCGGCCAGCGTCTGGGTTGCATTCAACAGGACCTCGCTCGGCATCAGATCTAGCCCATAGTAGTCCAGTTTGGCAACCGGGCCCAATCAGACCGCGACTTTGTTTGGCACCCACGTTCATACCTCTCACAGACGTAACGCTGGGGCTTCACCCTTCAACTCCTAAACCAGCAAAGTGAACAAACATTTGTAGAAGATCCAGTGGCTTGACGACCTTATGACCAGGGGATAGTTACAAGTGGCAGGGCCTAGTAGAGGCCAGAAGGCCTGGCGAGCCATGGAGCGCACATGGAGGGCTAAAGTGATACAATCCCCGCTGCTCCGGCCCCGAACCCCATTGGCTCGGTGCTGCCGAACCCGATCTTTAGAAATTAGGGGCCATGGATATGAGACCACCAGCTCGAGCGGCAGTCACCCTGTTCACAGGCCATCCTCGGCCTCGATGGTCCTCCCAAGAAAGGTGCACTAGTCAGTAGGCCGATCCCACCACAACGCCTCTCATCGGTCCATCATATAGCGGTAAACCCCATAAAAACTGTGGTGATCCTCACAATGAGGGCGCGTCATGCTTAGCCCGTCACCCATCGCATGGCGGAAAACATCATCCAGTCAAGTGCTATGCCAGTTCAATTTTATTGAGACAGGATTGTCCAACAATGAGACCCGAACCACTGCTCGGTGGGTAGCCTAGCGTGACACCGATGCGCTGCTCAACCAATCTAGAATGAGAGACCAGATCTCGCGGAGCATAGGGGCCATAGGGCGAGGCGCCTGACCAAGCACCCAAATGACCCTCCAAAGCGGTGAACGCCAACCGTACACTTGATACAGCGGGCTGGTCACAAAAGCATCACTCACGCGCCTACAATGATTCCACACAGAATCTAGGTAAGTCCTGCATGCATCATACCACCTGCTTGAGTCACATTTCCATTAATAGAATAGTAATATTATCTGTTCATACAAGTGATTATATAATATTGCGTACAATCATGCGACCTAGACTGTCTCTAAGTCAAATGAATATTCATTCATTCGTTACCAAACCTGGGTCCCATACCAAGCAGCCCATGCGCGGTTGTATTTGAACCTCGGTCCCTCACCGAGTGGCCCATGTGGTTGAAATATCAAGCCTGGGGGCTCCAGAAGCTCCCAACAAAATGGCCACGAAAACCTTAGAGGGCCTAAATGGCAAGTGTGCAGCGACCTTCTTAGGAAAAGAAAGCACCCTCAGTCAACGACGGTTGGCTGGCTAAGACCATGAGCACGAAAGCGACGATGCCCCAAGTAGGGCTGAGCGCCAAGAAGGGATCGTGCAATGGCCTAAGACCTAGAGTCCGGCTACTGTGGCCTGAAAACCCAACTGGCCCATGAGTGGCTCCACTGGGTGTACGACAAAATCCAATCCTCTGGATCGAGCATCCCACTACGCACGAGAAGTGATGACATTCTCAGTCGAAGGACGAGTACAACGAAAGAAGGCTCCAAATTCAAATCTTGGCGACGATAGCAAAATGGCTTAGCTATTACAAGACAAATTGCAAAGAAAAGAAGGTGTCATTTATTCAAGTGAGAAATTACATAGACCTTCTCAAAAAGCTATCTATGGAGAAGAGGAACTAAAGATCGCTATCCTATGGGTTAGGGGGTCCTGCTCCTCTGAGCAATCAACCAGATGCAAGCAACCCCATCATTACGGGGATTGAAGACTCCCGTAGGAACGTACGGAGCAACGATGGAGGCTATGTAGTGACACAGGCATATTCCACCCCGAAACCTTGCGTCCAAGAGCCAAAAGGCCTCCTTTGGAGAAGACCAAACTTGTGAGCCATCCTCGAACCTCACGCTCCGCTCTCGAAAGGCGGCGAGAAGACCCTCAATTGTCTGCGGGTGTCCCCTACTCGACTAAATGACTTCCTGTCTTAGGGTGGTGACCTCACTCCTCCAGCGCTACTCGACCTCCTGTTCACCCTCTTCCTGAGCCCGACAAGCACGCTCGATGCACTGGACAAGGACGGTATGGAAGAGACACACCGTATCCGGAGTCTGAGAAGAGCAAACAAGGACAAACAGTCTATTAGTCCTAATTCGGAAGAAAGCGCCACAAACGGAGTCAGTGAACAAAATCTCTTGCTTGATAGGAAAAGACACCATACCATGACTAGGGATTCCTTCCTTGCGCTAGGGGGCTCCTGCCCCGCACTAAAGTCTCGGGAGCCCGGGGGCTCCATCCTCTCGATCGTGTTAGCCGTCTTGCCCTCTGGATCAGTGCCTATTACAGTTTCTCCAGCGGCCTCCTCAGGTAGGGCGGCCTCACCAGCGGCGAACCTTGAACCGGGTATCTCAGGGAGTCCTAAACGCAACCATCTGCCCCCTCTGAGCTCTACAGGACCGGGAGTCATGAACTCCATCAGTTCTGAGTGCGTTCTGGCGTCTAAATTTCGAGAGTCCAAGTGGCTGATGCGGAAGCCTAGCACCGTCAACAGAGCTATTCTCCAGCTGAGCCAAACCCCTTCCTGGAATCTTCTTTCTAGCAAGGAAGCTAGCTTCTTCGGTACGATCCTCGATCTCAGCCCAACCTCCTGCCATGCATGGACGGCGTGTTCCTCCCTTAGTCACGCCCGATATCGTTCGAGCCCCTCCTGAAGAGCATCAATTTGGTTATGAGCCTGCGAGCTGACGTACATCGGTTGCGACGCCCTCGCCTCTGCCTCTAACTGTGCTTGCTCAAAGTGAACCGCTCGTTCCCGAATTTGCTCAACCTCTCCAACGGCAACTCGCACCCGGGCTTCCATGTCCACTACTACTCTTAGGATGCAATGAAGAGACGTGCCAGCTCCCCCAGGCCTTCGACGCAGCATGGAGTTGGGTGCCCCATTAGATTCAAGGCCTGGCGATGCCCTCAAAGACCTCATCAACCTGACGACAGGATGCTTCGAATGACAATACTCCGTTGACACTGCGGAAGGCCATTATGACGCAACAGCCCTACAGTTTTTTGTACATTGAGTACAGGCGACCCTTGATCGTCGTCCCTTCTGTCAGCGCCAATGAGCCTACCCAGATCTGAGGTTGACAGCGCCAAGCTGTGGAAGGTCCCCACCAGACCGTCCCACCAACGGTGCGGGCACGGGCTCGAGGGATGGCTTTGGCGGGACAGGCTAAAGGTGGCCAAGCGTTCACAAGTAAATAACCAAGCATGTGTGGCGGCGGGAGGGCCTCATTGCCCTTGAGTCATGACATGCGAAGCAACAAAGAGAAGATTCGATACATCAGACATAAAAGGCAAATTACTACTTTTATTCATTAAAACTTTTCTTTATATAGTACAATGTTTGTGAAAGTAAAAGTATAAAAAAGTAAAAATACAGCAAGGAGTAAGAAGTTCATGATAGCGTCATCGCCGGAGGGAACCGGCCTAGGGAACGTGAGCACATCAGCTCCTTCTTGTAGCGTCCCCAAACTCTGATCCCGCTCCTGAATCAACGTTGCTGATGCCAATCCACCATCAAAGGCGCGTCAAAGACCACCACAGGTGAAGGAAAGACATCTATCATAGAAGTCCCGATGGGGCTGCGACTCGCTCGAATGCATATATGAACTACCAACCACGGTAAGAGCCAACGGTGACACACTATTGAGGGAATAGAAATCCCAGAAATAGCGTGCTGGCGCCGATACATCCCACCTACGGATTGGAGTCTTGGCTAGCCCTGGAGGAGGCGCATGACAACAGCGAGTGGTCGAACCACCCTCGTTACAATGAGAAATTGCACACAAGAAGGACGTGACGATGGGCTTCAAAAATAACACCAGAGCTCCCGCAAATCCATCTGATCCCTTCATGGAGCCCCACGAGGTGCGGGGCAAGTTAAGGGCTTTGCATCACTTCTCCGAAGAACGGTTGATTATGGATCTCCCCAACTGGAGAACTCTCCAATTTATGACCAAGCCTGCACCCAACGAGCTCCCAGAGAGGCGCGCCATCCAATGGCCGTTTATCACGGAATAGGAAAGCCATCAATGTGGAGCTAGACCGCAGGCGACGAATCTTTCCTTGTAGAGCTTTGAATCCCCGGCACCGCCCCGAAAAGCTACTTCTTTGCATGGGGAAGAAATGGTGCCATAAAGGGATGAAAATCGGTGCATCTTGAGGAGAGCCTACTCGGACAGCCAGCTAGACCCACTCGGAGGCCCTGGCAATGGGTTGTCCCCGGGTATGGGGGGCTAGTGTTGGGTTCAACTCGAAGGTGGGCCAAGAGCAACAAAGCCCAATTGGAGGGATGCTATTCCAATCTAGTAGCAAGGTCCAACCCCCTTTGTGAAACCCAATGGATTTAAGCATGCAGCCTACGTGGCGCCCCAAGCCTACAGCCAATCAGTGTGCCTTCACAGTTTGCTAAGGCAACTGTAGGCGGCGGGAGTCAGCGTAAAAGACATGAGCCAGTGGGAAGACGGGTCAACGCTGCAAGCAATAACGCATGCCGTTCTTTCAAGTCACTCGACCAATCCTTGTATAGATAGCAAGCCAAGAGTGGTTCGCACTCAACAACGGTCTCCTTGCCCCCGCAAAATGATAACTGACGTTGTTGGCCACTGCCAGCGGACAGCGGTTGACAAATCCCAGCAAAGCGCCTGTCAGGATCCCCAACTCCCAAAGCCTCCCAAGGGGAGTTTATAAATATTCTCTCCTACTAAGGGAAAAGGATCCTCTCTCAGGTGTGAACCCTAAGGCCCAACCCAATCCATAGAGCTCTATTGGTCCCAAAGCTTTTGCGGAACAACCAAGTGAGCCACCCCTCAATCGGGCGCATCTTTTAAAACTCAGTCCTTCACCTAGTGAGCCGCCCCTCAACCAGGTACACATTCAGAGTCCAGTCATCCACTTAGTGAGCCGTCCCTCAACCGAGCACATATTCGGAGTTCAGTCCTTCACCTAGTAAGCCGCCCTTCAATTGGGCGCACCTTCGGAGTCCAATCCTCCACCTAGTGAGCCGCCCCTCAGTCGAGTACATCTTTGGAGTCCAGTCCTCTACCTAGTAAGTCGCCTTTCAATCGGGCGCATTTTTGGAGGCCAGTCCTTCACCTAGTGAGCCGCCCCTCAATCGGGTGCATCTTTGAAACTTAGTCCTCCACCTAGTGAGCCGACCCTCAGCTGGGCGCCCCATGGAACCTGGCCCTCCAAATACATCCCACTTACACTCCCCTCATCACTACATTTTTGTACTCCCATCACACTTACCTCTAAGTATGCACTCCTCAATTTATTATGGAAGATATTTGATTTTAGTGTCAGAGTATTTGTAGTAGGACAACTCTCGCCGACCTCTGACATCTTATTTGTAGTTTGTAGTGTGCAGGTTTTATGTTAGTAGCGACGGAGATTGGATCCAATCCAATTCGACCCACTGCAGAAAATTGAAAGGCTCCTTAGTCCGTACCACAACTAGGAACCAAAGACGTATCAGCTATCAATATATTCCATTTTCATTCCAACAATTTTAGAGATTTTCAAAGAGAGGAGAGAATTTTCTAAAAAGAACGGTGACCAAGAAACCAATATAATATTTTGAAAAAGTGTTTAAATCCTTGAGACATAAATATCTTACCGGACAATACACATGGGTTGTTTTGTAGTAAGATTGGGAAGACAATCATGTAAGTACAATATCATTATTGCAAATTTAATTACGTATAAACTAATGTCTTTATATATTTATTTTTAAATTTCATAACACCTTTTTCAATAAGTAACTATTAAATACATAAATGGAATGTAAAATACATAAGTTAGGCTACTCTGTCACTTACTCAACGAGCATACTCTCAGGCTTTAACCCGTACGAACATTATTGGAGCAAAGCAAATCACCAAAGTCATTTGGTCATGATTTATAGGATATATTGAACCAAATATACTTTAATTGTATTCATAAATAAGGTAAACTATAACAGTTAAAATAAGTTAAAGAGTCATATATTTAGGAAAGTTTTTCATTCCTCTTAATGCAACCCCAAAAATACTCCTTTTCCCATTCAAGATTATCCTTTAAGAGTGAACTTACCAAGAGAGAAAAGATGTTGGGGTTACAATAATTTCATGTAACAAACAAAGAGGATTAAACGTGACAAAGCCTTGAAATATGTCTGAGCATTGTGAGTCTCCCTCTAGCAACTAGACAAAAGATAATAGCACCGGCTTTAAAATCTTTGAGGAGGCTTATATGCATAGCGATACTCCATGGAAAGAGATCGAGTGCCGTCATAAGAAATGCCAATTGTCCATCTAGATAAGAGTACGCCTCTTATAATTAATTAGACATTTGATCTTTGGTTGAAGTCTAATAATTTTCTAAAATATAATAGAATTTATGAGGATATTTCAATAGTTTGAATACAATGATCTTTTGGCTATTACTACGGTTCAAATTGCATCAAGTTCCTATGACAAACATTTGGATTGGTTTATAAAAATAGGGAAGGATTGGATCCCTATGAATCAAACAAACCCAAGAGGAGTTTGGTGGGCGGGGCCTAAAGGATAAGAGTTCGAGAGGGCCCTCAAGTAAATCAAGGAAATTGGCACCTAAATTAGTATGTGGTTTTAGCTTCAAGTCTATTAGAAAAGGACGAAGTGATACACTAAAGATTAAAACAGTCAAAAGGATGACGCAAATGAGACAGAATCACACTAGCTAAAGTACTTAAAAGGTACAAAGTGCACATATGGACTTACGTATATGGAAAACCAAAGACTATTAGACCAACCTTAGGTAACAATACTAACTTGTAGAAAAAGCCAAAATGAAAGATAGGTGCCAAAAAGAGATTTGAGCACCCAAAAGGCAGCATTATAACGTTATGACTATCCAATGGAAGAGATGCATTGCCTTTTGCGGTCCAACCAAAGGCAACAACCACTTTGCTGACTAGATGGCTGAGTTGTTATCCGAAAAAGCCAATATTGTTCTCGCTTTATTCCTAAAGACTTCTAAAGTTTCCCCTTATAAAAGGAGAATATTGGCAAATAGAAGGAAGGAGAAAATATCCCCATAGCCAAGCAATAGGGCAAAAACTCTCGTTGTTATTGTATGTCGATTGGAGGTTACTATAAGGGAATGTTGTGTCTCACCTCGATAGTATGCTTCTTCTCACGCTATTATCATACTCAGGCACTCTTAGGCCCTCAAGGTGAAATCCTCATGCAAGTTTAGAGATAATACTTTTAATAAGATCCGTAAGATTTTTCTATGAGGAATGTAAGACTATATTGTTGGGTTTTAGATTATTCTCTTATAATCTAATACCCAATAAATGCGTCATTTGAAGGTTTGCTTGATTTTGGCTTAAGAACCTATACAACAGAAGGATTGAAATGATATAGGAGAGGGTGCTTGATGGATATTTGAGCGGGCACTTATGGGTGGGTAGCAAAAGCATTAATATCCAAAGGGCATCTCAGAGTATGCATGTGCACAAGTACTAGAAGCAAGTATGCTTGAGGGGCACTCTTGTGCAAATGACAAAAGCATTTGGACTTTAGGAGCGCCTGTGGGGTGTAGTTACATGAAGTGGACCCTAAAGCAAGTCTGAAGATACATATACGCCTAAATGTTACATGTGTGCGGGGATTAAAGTCCGTAATATTATTTTAGGACATTCAACATAAGGGATACCATACAAAGAGAGTGGAGAGAGAAAATAAGAAGATATTTAATATTTGATTGAGATCCTATTTAAATTTTATTTTTTATTAAACTTAGATATATTATTTTAGTTTTGATTTTAAAATATACTATTATTTGGTTACTCTTTTTTTTTTTTTTGTATATACTTCTCTAATGTGTGGCTAGATGCATTAGGTATTGCATTCAACCATTATTTATATAGGTTATTTTAAATGGATTTTAGAAGAGGTTATATTATAACTTAATACTTTATAATAGATTTGCCTAGATATTATCCTATGATTTTTTTCCTTTGATTGATAAAATTTTTCATATTAAATATTATCATACAACTTATATGTTTAATTGTATATTTTATTCTTTGTACTCTTATAATGTTTTATAGCTAATGATTAACAAAAGGATTTGTAAATTTATTCCCGTTGCACCGGTATTGTGCATGTTTCGAATCCCAACACATATTCGTCTATATTTTTGCTCGAAGCTCATAGATTTCAACACATTCCTCTCCCATTATAATATTATTGATAACAGAATATTTTGTTAACTTAATTGTCGAATGGATCTATTGGGAGAATCCTCTTAAGGCCCCTTTTACCCTTATCATTCTATTGTGATATAAAGAAAATCAATTAGTAGGGCCTTAAATCAGCCACATATTTAGATCAATAAAATAATTTGGGTTGAATTTTTATTGAGATATGCATCATAATTATCAAACAAGAACATCAATATAGATTCAAACCAATTCCACACTAAACTTGAATGAGAATCATGCATTGTTTAAGCAAAGCTTGTGTCTCCTCTTAAGTTGTCATTAGTTGGTGAGCCATTCATAGCCGTCGACGAACCCAACCGAGATAAACGGTCGAGCCTCTTGACGAGTTAGCTCCCTCGACCAAGACACCCTTCCCCCAAAATCGGCTCCCGGTCCAAAGCACTTGTATTGTCCATAAAATACGGTCCTACCAAAAAGAAAAATAAAATAAAACATTTAGACCGGAGATATATTTGGATTTAAAAAAAAAATTAAAGAAATAAAAATTATTAGATAAAAGTTTTAAATTAAAAATAAAATTCTAAGAAATTTGTTATTTTATTTAAAATTTTTCATATAATATTTTTTAATTTTTTGAACATCCCTAAAACTAAACGAACTTTTAAAATTGTTTGATTCTGAAAAAAAAATTAAAAAATAAATATATGAAATAATTCTTTTTGATATTTGATTTACACAAAAATTATAAAAAAATTGATGAAAAAGGTAAAATAAAACTACTCATATTATTTATATTATTTCATAGTTTTATCTTTTTTTTTTCTTCATTTCTAAAAAATAATATTTTTTTTCCTTTCTTTTCCTGCACAATCAAACAAGAAAAATATCTTTATTAAAACTTACTTATTTTATTCATTTAATTTTCCTTCAACAAATAAACGAAGAAATAAAAATATTTTTTATTTTTTTTCCTTAATGTTCTTATGTCACTCAAATTTAATAATAATTAATCTAGTGTTAAAGGGCCTAATTTAGTATAAAAAAGCATGTTATATGTGGAGTCCTAAGAAGGGTCAGATTACACTAACCATATAATAAGTGATAGTACCATATATTATATCGAAGATATTGTTTTTAAAATTTAAAATCTTAACAACAATAATAAATCTATCTTATGTCAAGACTTTAAATTAAAATTGTGAAAATAAGAGCAAAGGTATTGAGTAAAGGTATTAATTAGGACAGTGGGATAATAGAATTATAAGTAAAGTTTAAAAATAAATGAGTTATTATTAAATATATATATTTTTATTTTTATAAATTATAATATTATAAATATATGGTAAAATAAATATAATGTGATAATTTTTTATAATAATTTATATAATTTTACTTTTTATTTTAAAATTGTGTCTGACATGATATGACACAGCTTAGAAACACACCCACCTAAGCATAGGTAGGTTACGTGCCATATTAGGTCAAAATATATTTATCCCGTATTATGTCAAACACAATATAATATATAAATATATCATTTTAACATGACATATTTATATGTCGATTGCCCTAAAAAATAGATAGGGTAATAACCCTAAATAAGAGAGATGAAGTGGAGGTTGGTTGGTAAGAGTATAACGTACATGTCCCTGTTCTTATCACCCCAGTCGTACCAGCCTTTAGGGGTGATGATCTTCTCCATGTAAGTGTAAGCAAAGACGACCCTAGAGAAGGTACCCCAGGCCCTCCCAAGATAAAGGACACCTGACCCAGTGACTTTGCACTTCAGGAACGAGAATCCCGTCTCCTCCAGCAAGCTCTCCCTCTTCTGGGCGGTCAGCGCGCCATAGCCGTCGCTCACGGCGTGCAAATGGCAGCCTCTGTAGAGAGAGAGGCCGTTCCCAAATATGAAGTCCACCGAGCCTTGGATGTAACAGTCCTCGAAGTAATGCCTTCCAACGTGATCGTAGAGCGTGTCTTGCCTTCCGAT
This sequence comes from Nepenthes gracilis, assembly GCA_033239525.1. NCBI lineage: Eukaryota > Viridiplantae > Streptophyta > Magnoliopsida > Caryophyllales > Nepenthaceae > Nepenthes > Nepenthes gracilis. Next base: position 3,845,937 of record BSYO01000027.1, on the reverse strand, counting down.
GAATTTGCACCCTATGAACGCCGCCTTGTCGGCGGAGATTCTCAGGGCCACCGCTTGACTTCCTAGCTCTCCAGACTGCCGTGGTGGTGCCTTGTTCTATCACACACAAAGTTTCATCGTGCATGCTATTTAGATTTTATCGAGTAAAACCACATAAAAAAAGAGCAGCAAGGTGGATAAAGTTTTCAATCTGTATGAAATTCATGGAAAGATTAGATAAATTTAAGTTTATAATGTTTGGTCTAATTTTTTATTATATGTGATTTTATTTTAATAATATAATACTTTGTTTTAATAATTAAAATTTATTAGATAATTAAATTACGTATTGATAATTCTACCATTACATATAGTTTGAACAAATTAACCATCCATAGGATTAAATTGATTCAAAGATACTTATGTTTGATTTTTTTAATTTAAAGATAAATAATGGAAAGTATTTAATGATCCGTTTGGTTTAGAAAAATGGATAAAAAATTTTGAAGAAAGTATTGTTATTTGTTTGGATGCTCAAAAAATTAAAATAAAAATAAATTGTACCTAAAAAATTCAAGTGAAATTATCCAAGTTTTGTGAAATTTTACTTTTCATTTCAAATTGTTTTCTCATAGCTTTGTTTTATTTTCTTCAAATTTTTTAAGATTTAAACAAATTGTAAGTTTTAAAGTTATCAAACACATACAATCATTTTTACTTGAATGTTTTGTATTTTGATTTTATTGGTGCAAAATGCAAGAAAATAATAAAAATTTATTATATTTTAAAGTCGATCCACATAAACCCATTTAAATTTTTTATAATGGGAGAAGATAATCTTAAGAAATGTGATTTTGGCGCACATCTTGGTGTATTTTCTTGAAATTGTTGTAAGATCACATCCCAATTTTCAGACGATTTATGCAAATAAACAGATGGTGTATGGCTGACCTTGAATGTGATGTTCTTGGCAACGAAGTACGGAGCGTTAACCGCAAAGGTTGCAGAGGCGAAGGTGCCCAATCGCTGCCCATTTTGCCCCATCTTATCTGCTGTGTCGTCCCACTGTATTATCGTCTTCTTTGCTCCACGGCCTTCAAGAGTCACATACGCCATTGTTGCCGGAACCTCAACTTTCTCCCTGCAAATAACACTCAAAAATAGCTATTGTATGCTAACCCAAATCGTCAAAAACAGAGAAAAACCGAAGACTGGTCATTTTTATGGAAATATGATTCCTGTCATAATGAAATTCTGAGTGTTATAAATATGAGAATCTCTAATGGCTGTGTGTGTTGATACCTGTATATCCCTGCACCAATGGAGATGACTACTCGGCAGCGGTTGACGGTCGAAAGCGAATTAATAGCCGTTTGCACGCTGTTAAACTCTCCTTTCTTTGGTTTTTTGTTCACCTTGATGGTTTTGCAAGGCTTAATCTTCTCAGCAGTTGATTTCCGGAAGAAATACTGCTTGTAAGATCCCATTTGTTTTACCCACTTCAGGTACTCTGTTTCTATGCCTGCCAATTCGCTGGATTTATTTCTTTCAAATGATGAGCATCCGTAATGGAAGGTTGAAATGAGCAACAGCAATTTGATCAACATTTTAAGGCTGAGAGAGAGAGAGAGAGAGGTGATGAAAGGAAAATTACAACTGTCTATCAACAAGAGGGAGGAATAGTGGAGTAATCTGGCAGAGCTTGGCTGAGCAAAATCTCTATCCACCACCGCCTATTAGACCTTTGTATGCGTATATATAAGAAATGATGGGAAACGCATTACATATTTTTAAATATTATTAGTTAAAGTGATATCAATTCATTTATTTATATATTGACCAGCAGAAATTATTCTTTATTATATCTTGGTTTGTTACAAAAATCTAAAAAATGATTAGGAGATACCTTTAACATATTTTTAAAATATTATCAGACAAAGTAACATCAATTCATTTATCCATATATTGATTGGTAGATGTTATTTCTTTTATTATGTCTTGGTTTGCTGCAGAAATCTATAAAAGTCAATGCTTTTTTGTACTGGGTTTGTCACTAAACCAAATAGGCAAATAATTGTGTCGCTGCTTTCATTACTCCATGACTTATCTCTAATCCTCTCTCTATATATGCAATCTATTTGATTATTTAAGTCTTAAATAAGTGAAAAAAATGTCAAAATATTTTCATATTTATGAAAATATACAAGATTATGCTGAGTTGCTGAGCTACTGATTGTTATTGATTTCTGAACTGAGACCGACGGCATTCAGAATTCACAGAGTTACTGAATTCTGGCACTCTGACAGTCTCTGTTCAAACTGTTGCTCCATTGGGAGCTCACTTCAATTGTCACAGTATTAAGTTGAAGTTACACATGAGATACTTCATCAACTATGCAAATCAACTTCACAATTACATAATTCAGATAAAGATCAATTTCTGGTATAGCTACTGTTCATCTATTCGAGTTGCTGAATTGTATAAATGCAGTTTGTTACACAGCAAGTTCACTTACTGATCTATTACTTGTAGTTAATTATCAGGTCAAGAATCAAGTAAAGCGATCATTCATGGCGCAATTGCTATTATTATGGGAGCAACAGCTTTCTGAATATCTTATAATAATATTCAGATATCTCTATAATAATAAATTTTTTTTGATAAAACATAGAGAGAAAAAAATCAGTACTTGTACAAATCTATACCCACAACCCAAAGTTGATAATATATTATCATGTGAACTCGTATTGTTACACCTAACTAATTTTTAGGGTAATTTTAACAAATACAAATTTAATTTCAGGGATCAACATTCAACAATAGAAACTTTACATCTAATCAATCCATCTCCTTCACATAGTTTTGCATCTTAGATTTGCATGGCAATATTAGATTCTAACAAGAATTTTCTAGTTAAATTAATTTTACTATCCCATTTAATATGAGAATGGTACTATTTACTAATAAAATTAAGTTAATTTTATGAATCAAGGCTTTCTTTTCAAATTGGATATAATATGTCATCAAATGAGATGCCAACTTCTATTGATGTAACATAATATTTGAAATTAAAAAAACTAAAACATAATTTCCAAAGGTCAGTTAGGGTCCATATATGCTAATTTGATAAGTAAAATCCTAATTATCAAATTAACAAAATTATGTTAAATCTAAAAATAAGAATAGAATTATTATTTCTGTCTAGATTGTCTTAAAATTTAGTCATTTTTATTTATGTCTTGTTCTGCTTTTGAACTTTTTTTATTTTCATGTTGTGTGAGATTCACAAAATATATACAATCAACACAATAAAAATAAAACCAAATTCACTGTTAATAATTAACCACCAAAGCCCATAAGGGCACAAAGAATAAAATATATAACTAAGTACATAAACTGTATAATAATATTTAACGTAGAAAGCTATTCTTAACCAAAAAAACTTATAGAATAATTTTTGAATAAATTTACTATAAAGTGTATGGTCATAAATAACCATTCTAAGATCCCTTAATTATAACTTCTGTGAATAATTCATTAATACAATCATAACATATCTAAAAACCTATAAGAGAAGAATAAATAAAAAAATGATGAACCAATAGATAATACGTTTCAAATCAATACTAAATAAGCATATTTAAGCTTGACAATGAATGAAATTTAGATCGAATATCAACTAAGTGTCAAAAATTTTTATATTCTATATTCTACTGCTCGTACGATAGCATTGTATTAAAATGATCTCTCTTTTTACCTAAATATTAGGCAAGCGTTTTATACCAAAGGTGATGTTCAAGCACTAGATTTAGAGTTTGAATATAGAGAAAAATATTATTTTAGTATCTTCTACTATCGGAGTATGAGTGTCCTATTAGACACCTCAATTGCCGCTACTACCTTCGTACACGTACCTTCTTAGGCACCTTCTGTATTTTTCTAATACTCTGCTCATATAATTTATCGTACTAGAATCAAGTAAATCCTTGGATAGCTCATTTATTAATATTAAAATTTATAGTACAGTGACCTAAAATTTAACAGATTTCTATTACTTTTTTATTTTATGGTCTAGGTTAGTCATCATAATTATATACCCACCTTATAAAAGACTCTACATATGTGTATAAGGAATAAAATTATAATTTTACCTTCCCAATTAAAAAAAAAAAAAAAAGCAAGAACTAGGTCAAGAGATAACAAGACTAGCCAAAGCTATACCGGGGGAGCTTCGTTGCCTTTGCACGATTTAGATCCACGGCAAGAAAAGCATCCAACGGCTAATATTTAAATTTAAACAAATATAACTTTTTCATATTTTTTTCAAAATATTTGATTAAACATTAAAAACCAACTATTAGTAAAAAAGCAAAATAATATGTATATATTTATACACTTACTAAATCAAATGGCTAAAATTTACAACGCAGGAACAGAGTGGAAATGGCGGTATGGGTGTGAATTAATGAGTGTCCTTAGCGGCGACACGTGACATACCATTGGCAGAAGCGCGTGACAACTCTGCCGAATGATTTTTTGACGTACGTGGTGGAGGGTAGCAAGCAGTAAATGCCAATGGGCAAAAGAGAGAGGGAGGGAGAGGAAGAAGGGAACAAACGAATTGGGTCAGGGGAGGCCTACGGCGGTGGAGGATCAAAGAGGGAATCGATGATGTGTCATGCTCATGATGGATATGCACGTTTGACCATGCAGAATCATGGCAAGCAAAACTTCAACTCCATGACACCTCCTTTGGGAGGCATTAGTGTCAGAGAAATGATAAATGTATTATATATTTATCTTGTATTATATATTTAATAATTTATTAAAATAATTTAATATTATAATTAATTTAATTTATAATAAAAAAATTTATAATTATATAATTTAAAAATTAATTTTTTTTTATTATAGAAGATATAAGAATATGCTGTTATTCATTATCGATAAAAAGGAGAGACTATTTTTGGATGATATTGGCCGATTTTTGGTGATTTGAATTAAAGAAAGTTTTTATAACTACTTATATGTATTTCTCGTTTTAATTAGAATTGGACATCTAAAAGATGGGCAATGGTTAAGGGAGAGAATTCTATTTTGAATTTTTCAAGATAAGAACTTAAAGTATACATTATTGATTGTATAATTACGCAATAATTTTAATGATTTGTGAATTACTTAGATTTCATAAGGTCTTACATTCTTATTTTATAACTCCTTAATAGTCAACTTATTTTTATGTATAAAGTGGGTGATCCTTTTTGATTTTCTTAATATTTTAAAAAGACCGATCTACATATGGTGAAAAGTTTGTTTCTGAAGAAAATTGTCAATAATGAGATGAACAGTATTTCTTCTGTCATGGGCCCCTTCCAAAGGGTGTGTTTGATCGTATTTCTTGTTACATGGTATGTAATATCTTGATTGGATATTATATAATATATAAATATAATAAAATAATAATAACATTAATATTAAAAAAAAGAATGGGAAGGTCATGTTGGGTAAAGGAAAGAAAGAAAAATAAAAGAAAAGAAGAGGAGAGTAAGAGGTGAGAGAAGAGACAGAGGGAGGAGCAGTCGCCGCCATCACTAAAGAAGTCGACGAAACCCTCTCCGTGATTTACCCTCCATTTTGTGCGTCGATGTGAAGGGAAGGAAGGAAATCACGAGCCGAAAGAGGAGCCATCGCCGTTACAGGAGGAAATAGGTAAAATCGAGAGAAGTAAATCATTCCTTTTTCCTTGTGGATGTCGATTTTGTGATAGAATGTACCAATTTTGGAAGAAATTGACTGAATCATGGAAAATGGGTTCGACGTGAGTGAAGAGAGCGGAAGCTGTTGCCGACTTGCATGCACCGTCATTACTGCTGTCATTGTCATCGGGTTGTTGCTAGCATGGTCACTGCCATTGGCCATATTGAAGTTGTCTTCGACAAAGAAGAAATGTGAAGAGAGGTAGAGGAATTACACAATACGAGAGAGAGGAAGGAAGGAGAAGGGGCGCGTGCGAAGCAGAGAGAGAAGTGTACGAATCGGATACCTTTGAACATTTTTTTTGGTAAATTTGCTTGTAATGAAGTTGAGAAAAGTATTTGTAATCTTCTTCTGTGATCTAATTTAATATAAGATATTTTTATATGTGTATTTTATATATGTATATATGTATAAAATTGGGCGGAGTTCGAGACCCGGTGGGTTGGTATGCGTGTAGGACTATGGTGGTCTGAGATCCTGGTGGGTCATTATGTGTTTGGAGATAGGCTGTAGTAGCCGATATAAAAAATCAGATAGTCAAATAGTTGTAGATCTAAAATATAATCAATATGATAATAAAAGATGATCAAATAATTATAAATCTAAAATGTAGTCGATATGATAATAAAAAAAATTACCAAATAGTTACAATATTAAAATGTAGTCGATATGATGATAAAAGATAGTTAAATAGTTGTAGGTTTAAAATGCAGCCGATATGATAAAAAAAGATGGTCGAATAATTACAGGCCTAAATGCAGCTGATATGATAATAAAATATGGATAAATAGTTATAGGCTTAAAATATAGTAGATATGATAAAAAATGGCGAAGTAACTATAGGCCTAAAAGGTAATCGATATAATAAAAGATGGTCGAGTAGTTACAGATTTAAAATGGAGCCGATATGATAATAAAAGATGGCTGAATAATTACAAGTTTAAAATATAGCTGATATTGAAAATCTAAATTTGGACTTGGTTTTGAATTTGAATTGGCATCTACTATAGATGTACAGTGATTTCGGTAAATATGGCGGAGTTCAGAGTAGAATTAATTATCGACATTGATATTTGATTTTGTATGCTCTTCCTCTGATTTGCATGTATAATTTTATTTATGATGATACTTGTTAAGCATTCGACTCACGTTTTTTGCTTTTCTCTTCCTTAGAAAAAGGGACTTGGAACTGCAGCAGGAGTTGAGTAGGATTCAGCACAGTATCACTTTTTCCCGGTGAGCTTTTTATTATTATGACTATTTGGGAGTAGGTTATGATTTTTGTGTCCGGACATTATCTAATGAGTTCCCGTGCGAGTCGATCTTAATTTATCGGGTCTTATACATTTGATTTGTCACACTCAAATTTTTAGTTTTTAACATTATTTATTAAAAATATTTAGAGTTTTAAATATATGAAAAAAATTAATTAGACCTGCAAAATTTTGAGTTCATGACAAAAATAGTATTAGAGAAAAGTTGTATGGAAGGGTGTCTCGGGTTGTTTTGGGTATATAATTAATTGAATGTCTAGGTAGATTGATATAGCAGTAAGAGGATTTTATTTGATTTTATGGATATGTGAATGTTTTGTTTGGTTGGTCCAAAACCTCGCGGAATAGAAAAAGGTTTTGGTCAGTAGAGAGGTAGGTGATGGAATTGGTTGGTCTGAAATCTCATGAGGTAGAATGAGATTTTGATTGGCAGAAAGGTAGTTAATGGAATGGGTCGGTTCACAGGTCCAAAATCTCACAAGGTAGAAGGAGATTTTGGCCAGCAAAGAAGTAAGCAGTGGAACGGAGGTGATGAATAGGACTTATCAAAATTGGAAGCCACAGATAAAAATGGAAAAACTTTTGTGAATATTAGAGATGAAGCCCTTTTCGGTCAAGCCGTCATGGAGTTGGATACTATCGAGCAGCATTTCGACTGATTGGATGAAAGCTTTGGAGCAAGTGAAGTCATTAGCTGATGTAGTGCAGCTGAAGTGGTCCAAGTTTGATGCAGGCATTGATGATTCTCTTCATAATGGAGTGATGCGTTGATAATGTGTCTCATACCTAAAAGAAGGAAGCCAAAAAGAAGAAGAAGCTTTCAAGATTGTGTTTCGGGTTTGCCTTGAACAACAAAGGAATTGGTGGCATTCTAGATGATGATGAGTTCATTGATGAAGTCGGCTCATTGCTTACCGAGATTTGAGAAAGAGGATGGGTTAGCTGCAGATGGGTTAGCTAATGAAGTCGGCTCAAGATATCATTCCCGAGATTTGGCCATTAGCATATTATTGAGATGAGAAGATTGTAAGGTATTTTATTTTTGATACTTTTGAATATGATCTGAGATAGATGATCGATCAGAGTTATATAGTGAAATTGTGTGGGCATATGGCCACAGCCACAAGATTTGATTTAAGATTTGAAGTAGAAGATCAGACCTGTGATTTGATTTGAGTTTCAGTATGGATGGTCAGATGTTTTTTGAAAGTATTTTGAAGAAATGACTTAAAAGTGTGAAGATGTTGTTCGGGAGAATACTCTTGGTTATTTTGAGATCGAGGTGTGTAAATTTGGAGTACGAAATTTTTATAAAAAAGGGAGGATATAATATCTATGTTGGATATAATAATAATAATAATAATAATAATAATAATAATAATAATAATAATAATAATAATAATAATAATAATAATAATAATAATAATAATAATAATAATAATAATAAGGGGAAGACCACGTTTGGGCAAAGGAAAGAAAGAAAAAGAAAAAAAGGGAGGAATAGGAGGGAGGATAGTGTAACATTTTAAATATTTTTATCTAATTTAATTGGCTTTATTTATTTATTTTGGATAATTTAGATGTGATAAAAATTAATTAAATATTATAAAATTTTGGAGAATATTTAAAATTGTTGAGTCGGTACCTAAAGTGCGCTCGTCTGATCGCTGAGTACCGATTTGTGTTTTAAAATTTAGAGAATAAAGGATATAAAATAATAATAATAATAATAATAATAATAATAATAATAATAATAATAATAATAATAATAATAATAATAATAATATAACGGGACGGGGGAAGGAAGAAAAGAGGTGAAGGGAAGCAGGGCTACGGGTAGAGAGAGGGGGGAGGGAGAAGAGAGAGAAATGGCCAAACGAAGGTTTTTAGGTCCAATTTCGATTTCGAGCTAGTTGGAAAAGTTTTAATTCGGGTCGAGACAAGTGTACTCATATCATTCTCTTTCATTTTCTTGCACTTTTATTTTATTTTTTTCGGTATCATCGTTTCGATTCCCGATTATATTTATATTTTGTAGCTCCCAATACCCAAATATGTATATATGTAAATTTGGTACCCAAAATTGTAGAGTTGATTGGTTTTCGAACAAGGCAAACCCTAACCCATGCGCGCACACTGTTCACTCGTGCTTAGATGATTTCGGTCTCTGATTTTTTGGGATTTTGCATAAATTAAGACTAGAATATTATTACCCAAATCCTATATATGTTAATTTATCAATTGAATATCCAATTTGGTAAAATTATGTGAATTTTCGTTTGTCAAAACCGTAGGATTCGCCTAAACATGATGCCCATGAAATTTTTGGGCTTTTGCTTAATTTGGGTTTAGAATATGATTACGTACAATTTGGACATATTAATTTATTGATTGGGTATCCGAATTTGAAGTTTTATATGAAATTTTGCTCAAAGAAGCCCTAACTCGCGCCCGAACCCCATTTAATGGATTAAATTGGGTTTGATGCATCAATTGACTTTGGATTATAATTACCAATGACTTAGATTTGATAATATGTCCGTTGGATATTTGAAATTTTGAGAATTAACCAATATGCGCATTCACGCACTGTTCATGCGAGTACTATTCATCCGAAAATTTTGAATGATATTTTTCATAATTTTTCCACATTTAACATTGAATATAAGCAATCATGACTTTGGCGTATGAATTCCAAGTTCTGAACCAATTGGAGCATCCAAGAACCCAAATGTGATCACGGCCAATGTTCATCCAAGATAATGAGTATTCCTTACATGCTTTGCTTTATTTAATTGCCTTTCAAGTTATATATATATGTTTATACTTAATTGTGCATTCCGAATAATATTATCATTAAGAAATTGTGAAGAGAATCGTTATATGAAATCTCTTAAGTTGAATTGAACTCACGGTGGTAAGAATTCCCACCTTTCCTAAGTCATACGATGATTTTGTATGAAAGAAAATCATGAGAAGATATAAATTTGAAACAAAAATAAGAAATTCGTACAAGTATTTGGAGGGAGATTTCACAATTCAGATACATGATGAATTTATTCTCCCAAATGGAGATATTTGTATAAGAAATTCGGTGGATTTTTCCTCAAAAGAATAAAAATAAGGAATCATGAAGTTAGGATCACGAATTCATGTTATGAAGGGTAACATTCTTAGGTATGTCACTAGTATGACAATATAAACTCAAGGAATTGTCATGACTGTGTATTGCAAAGGATGGTACTCTTGACATACCTTAGGACGTTACAGTAGTAATCGAGGATAATTTTGTCCATAGAGTGATATGTGATCTGCCTTTCTCAGGGCGTTATTATGGATGATACAAATAAGAATTTATGATTCATCTCGTTTTAGGGATGTAAACAAAGAAGAACCAAGAACAATACCTTAGATTGTGTGGAGTGAATACAATCTATCATTGAATATTTGCTTACTTGGCTGGTAGGATCTACTGGCTCGGGTCCTCAAAGTTGAATAACTATTCAACAATTATAACCCAAAGAAAGAAGTAAATTGTATCCCAAAGCATATTTGACCTAGTTCATGTTCATGTATCTCCTTCATACTCATATATTATTTTTATGTTTAATTTTGCTTATATTATTTACTGCATTGTATATGATATGTTTGTTGAGTTGTTAACTCACTCTTATTTCTTCTTCCTTCCAAATAAGAACCATGAGCTGAGACCCGATTGGAAAGAGTAAGAAGAGGGATTTGCTAAGGAAATTGGTTGGACTTCTAGGACTTAGAGTTTTGTATATAGTTATTGTAGTGAAATGTAAATAGTTAATTAATATTATTATTATGTATTAAAATGTGTCGCAGCATGTTATTTATTATTTTGGATCATTGTTATGCTTTTGTGGTTTATTTATGGACGTAGAATGCTTCCGCAGGTAAATGTTAGGCCTGTATAAGTTCCTAAATGGCGTCTCTCATAGATCTAATATAGTGGTTGAGATACTATGTTGGAGCCATATATAATATGGCATTTGTTGATCATGTATTTATGTTGTAATTGAATATTAAAATTTAGGTATTTATATACTTGTGCAGTGTTATTTATATAGGTTTTCATGTATGATTTTTATCCACTTTTAGAGAAAATTTTGCTTGTTTTTCTGCAGAAATATTTATGTTATTAGATTATAGGGATTAGTTTTATATGATTATTGACGGAGATTATTAGAGAAAAATAACTTGTTCCGTCACAATTGGTATAAGAGAAAAGATATGTATTATGGTTGATTTGAATCTTATGTGGAAGCTTAGGTTATGGTAGAATAAATTGTCTAAGTAGATGAAAGTGTACGATGATTAAGTAGCCTGGATAGTTCCAGTTATCATAACTTAATGATTTAGGTTAGAACTAAGTTAGGATCAATAGTTAGGAGTAATTGTCTGGTTATGGGATTCTCGTTAGTGTCTTAATGAGGTTGCGGTATTTCTCGTGGGCTAAGACTAAACCAAGATCCGTTAGTTATGTCTGACCGTCTAGACAAAGGTCGACACGTGGAGACGGCCAACCACGTGATGGAGAATCTGTGAGGGGATACTTTAAGGGTTATCTCGGGTTAATTTTTCGAGAATAATGAATTTAGGTGTGTAATTCTTGAGGATATCCTCCGAAGGAAAAGACCAGGCCGATTCATCCTTGATAGGTAACTTAAGGTTATGTGGGAATCAACACTAGCTTTTGAGGATTTCGTATAGCATTGAAAGAGCATTGGTTAGGTGCCGTTATTGATGCCTTAGAGCCTCTGGGGTAGAAAGATTAGCTAATGCGGTTGTTTGTAGATGATTGAGTAATTGGTTACTCAGGAGATTAATAAATTAATAAGCGGAGACAGTGAGGGGATAGGTGATTCCTAATATTGATCTGTGTCCATAGCGCGTTGATTTTGGAGTTATGTAGGTTGTAACTCTGGCAGCATTCTGAATAAGGATATGGCTGTTACGAAGTCCAAAAATGTCATTTGGGTTTGGTAGGTTTGATGGCATTCATAAATTTTATAGGTTGGATCTTTCGACCATATTCGAGTCCATATTGAGATGACCTCATTGATAGGATTCAAAGAAACGTAGGAAATATGTACTCCATTTGAAAATTATGTCTCCTAAGTTAATTGTAATCTGAAAATTAAGGACCTTACCTTAGTTGTGTTGATATTTTTGGATTTTCTAAGGCCTATAGTTGTCACGTAACCTAGGTGTTGATAGGAGTCATGGATGTAAGTTGTAAGAAGATCTTTAATACGCAAATAAGTGATTAATCAAAATGACGAAAGTGTGTGTCGGCTCGCAACTTCCCTGAGTCTCAAGATATGATTGAGGGTTAAAGTGAATGATCATATTTGCAATATAGGAAATTACTGATTGGCTTATAAGTTGCCCATTCATGGTCGATTTGGATCATGCGTTCCAGTGATATGCCAGTTTGCTAACATACCAACGGAATAATGAGAATATAAGGTATTTTGACTTTGAGATTTGATTGCGATTTGAGGTTTATACTGAAACTTTAGTCAAGCTCGGTCATAGAATTTTGGGCGTCAAGTTGAATTAGATATTGTGATGAATTACAGATAGGTGGTTCGTGGTTAGATAGTTAATAAGACTTTTGCAACAAAAATGTGACGAACCCACAAATTTTAAGGTTCAATTTGAGACTCAAAAGGAATGATCATCTTTGGGGCCTAGCGTAAGTTGAAGCAATGATTGTTAGCTGTTTAAGGTTTTGAGTTGTGTCAGAGGGGTAGTTAATAAGTTTAATTTACCTATGAATTTGATAGATTTAGATTTTTGATAACGCACATTGGGTAATATAAACTGAAACGATTCAAATGCTTAAGATTCTTCGGGACAATCATTTAATCAAGGAAATGACTTGGAAACGTTAGAAAGAATCTAAAAAGATTACCTCCGATTATGGAATTTTGAAGTTCGTTAAATTTTAAAGATGAAATTTTTATAAGTGGAGAGAATGTAATATCTCGAATATTTTTATCTAATTTAATTAGATTTATTTGTTTATTTTGGGTAATTTAGGTGTGATAAAAATTAATTAAATATTATAAAATTTTAGAGAATATTTAAAATTATTCGGCCAGTTTTGAAGTGCGCCCGTCTGGTCGCTGAGTACCAATTTAGATTTTAAAATTAAAAGAAAAATAAATAAATATAATTGTTGCGTTTCGGATCGCGGGGTCACGTGCAACACAAGTGTTTGGGAGTGCAAGGTGTTGAGAAGAAGAGATTGAAATCGGATTTTTACATGAAAAGCCTTCTCTTGAATAAGGAGAAAAATCCACGAGACTCTGGGCCTATGAAAATGCTTCACTATGGTTCAAAGTCTTACAAAGTACAAGTTTTGGAATTCCTCCCTTGTCTCTTATTTGTGTTTCTCTCCTTTGAAAGGCTTTCTTCTTTTGGAAGCTTCTGAGCCCTTTTCCCCTCTCGTTCGTTCTCCTGGAAAAGGGGAAAAAAGGTTCCCTGAAAAGGGGTTTCGATCGGTATTTATAGAAAAAATCGTGCCATTGGGGAGGGGACATGTGGCAACCAGCGTATGGCCGGGAGGCCGTCAACTGCTCACGTAGGCTGTATGCAGCGCGCTTGCCACACAGCCCTCTTCAGTGCGCGTGCCGGGACACATGTCGCCGGGACGGTGGTGGCGTGCACCGCCTGAGATACGGCGCACCAGGAATGCCAGTCCTGCAGATACGGCGTGTCAGGAGCCGTTTGGATTCTTCATGATGGCGCGTGCTTCTTGGTAATGGTGAGGCTACTTAGTTGGCGCTCTCGGCCGTATATGAGATAGTGCTCATCCTTGTGTGGCATGCCTTGTCCCTCTGTGAGTTCGCAGACCCGTTCGAGGGAGGTAGCTCTCGGACGTCAACTGCCTTTCGGAGAATCTTTGGTCCTTCGTAGAGGGTCCTCGGGTCTTTTATTGACTTCTCGGACTATTCTGAGACCTGATGGAACCTCTGAGGTTCTCGAGCTTCTTCTCCTGATCCTCGTACATGAGGGCTAGGGTTCTCGGACGTTTCTCTGGCGTCCTAGATGTCGTCAGCTATTTGTGATGTCCTCGACCCCCTATTAGTTAAAGGGACCTCTCGAACCTTTGCCTTACTTTGGCATTTGGGACACTAGCTCGCGTTCTCGAGCTGGTTAGGCTAGTCTAGCGTAAGGAGCTAGCCTGGGTTTTGGGCCTCTTGGGCCGTCCAGTCCTCTTGGTCTGTGGACATATCTCTGAGCTTTTCACTTGGGCTTTTTTTTTGGGCCGTATTTTATGGGCCCCTATATTGGGACCCAACATTAATAATAATAATAATAATAATAATAATAATAATAATAATAATAATATAAGGGGATGTGGGGAAGAAGAAAAGAGGCAAAGGGAAGCAGGGCCACGGGTAGAGAGGGGGGAGGGAGAAGAGAAAAAAACAGTCAGATGAAGGCTTTTTGGTTTAATTTTAATTTCGAGCTAGTTGGAAAAGTTATAGTGTATATATAATAATAATAATAATAATAATAATATAATATAAGGGGATGTGAGGAGGAAGAAAAGAGGCGAAGGGAAGCAGGGTCACGGGTAGAGAGAGAGGGGGGAGGAAGAATAGAGAAAAACGGTCAAACGAAGGCTTTTGGGTCGGATTTCGGTTTTAAGTTAGTTGGAAAAGTTGTAGTTCAAGTCGAGATAAGTGTACTCATACCTTTTTCTTTCATTTTCTCACACTTTTGTTTTATTTTTTTTCGAGTATCCTTGTTTTGATACCCGATTAAATTTATATTTTCTAATTTCTAAGACCCAGGCATGTATATATGTAAATTTGGAAGAAGACAACTTTTTTGGTGATTTTGGCCTTCATTGCAATTCTTTCTTCTTTCTCTCTTTTTTAATTGCTTACTTTTTTTTTTTCTAAAAACTTTTGCAATATTTTTTGACAGCAAACTGTTCAGTTTTCTTTTCGAACAATTGTTTTTGAGATTTTTACCCCTTTGTCTATAAAAATAAACACAAATCACAATAACGATGGGAATCTAAACTGCTTGCTGATATGCAGGATGATAATGGGCTCATGATTGGGCGGTGATATTAATGGTGTTGATTTCACAGTAAGGACTTAACAGAGTAATAGTGAATAAAACAAAAAAAATTAGCATTTTAGTCTCTGATACCAAGTTTGATGTAGGAAGAGGGTGTAAGGACAAAAAGCAGAAGAGAAAGGGGGGACGAGGAGAACAAAGATAGGAGAGAAGTAGAAGTAACTAGAAAAAAGACGGACAATTATAATTACTTAATATTAATTCTACTTATTAATAAATTCTCCAATAATAGAGTTAGACCCCTATATAGAGGTACTCTACTTAATATAATTTCTTAATTAACGTCAATTTTAAATAAGAAAATAATAAAATATAATATAATATTTCTAAAATATTATGAGGTTATTGAAATTATAAAATTTAAAAAATGTCCAACATATTACAAAATATAGAAATGAATAAAATAAAATAAAATCTCTTTAATTTTAGAATATTTGCAGTATCCACATCATAACTCATTTATAATGCACTAGAAGTGTGAGATTTGGTTAACCTAAAACGCCGTAGTTATACAACATATTATGTGTTCAAGGCCTAACTATGAACAAGAGAATGAATGAGACAAAAACAGCCGATAATATGTTCTTCACAAAACATGAACATAACCAAAGTTGACAAAAAATTAAGCTCAGCTCGGAATAAATGGATGGCCAAATCTTTCCCTTCTTTTATCTCCATCCTATCTATTTGTCTAGTGCTCCCTTGTGTTTTGATTGTCTCCCTTTGCTCATTTTTCACCAAAAAATCCGTTCTCCTTTTATAATCACATATGGCGATCAAACGCTAACCCAAATGCCAGAAAAACAGATCTTAAAAATTGGCATTTAAAGTTGCAGTTCCAACGGCTGAGTCCTGCCAGCAACAATAACATCAAAAATAGTGTGCAATGGACATGAGACTCACAAGGAAGCGATCGAAATCCCAATGCTTATTTCAGTTTTTCGTATTGCATACCGTTAATTTCCAAACTCTTTGAAAGGTTGTCAGTCTGACAAGGTGAAACTTTTAATTCCATCTCTTTGAAGTTTTGACATGGAATATTCATATTTCCCTTTCATTTCAAGTATATACTTCACCTTGCAGATATGTTAATGTACTTGGACATGCAACAATGCTCTATTTCTGTGGAAGTTGCAACAATGTCATTGTCGAAGACCTTGAATACTACTCCTTTTCAATTATGCAGTTGGAGAGAAAGATGCAAGAGCTAACTATGCAGAGGGACCTTGCTTTGTCCCCAATCAAGGAGCTGCATCCGGTGGTTGGTGATGATAAAACTGCTATACTATGTGTATGAATCTACTTTCGTCATTTTGCTTGATTTAATAAAATTTTCTCTTACAATACACATAAATTTTTTATTCTCTCTATCATTTCATGTCAACTTATATTCCTTGTATTATATTCAGGAATTCCGAGATCTTCGTTACGCTAAGTAGCATATCCAGCAATCTTGGGGAAGTTCGACTTTGTTAGATTATCAATCAATTGATAATGATTTTAGGATATTTGAAACATCTGATTCTTCTGTAAGACACAATAAGAGTGTTTCTGAAGAAAGCTACCCGCTCTACGACTTTGATAGGAATCTTGAGCCTAGAATTTCACACCTGAATATGTTGATCGTGTCTTCCTGTGATGCCTCTTCACCAGTGTCAATCAAAAGACCCGACACCTTCGAAATAGGTTCTTTCAAAGATCCCGAGCAAATTGAAGACCAGGCATATGAGAACTTAGAAGAGATTAATAATGTGGAAACTTCTGCATCATCTCTTGAAAAAGAGTGCATTTTTCTGTTGATGGGTGATGAGAATACAGAAATCACAAATCAAGAACCACTAGAACTGCATGACAGTGATCCTTCTCTTGAAAAAAAGGAATGTTTGTCCAACTCATCCTTCTAATTACAAAGACAACGGGTGTGAATCTAAGAACACGAATTCAATCAAGAGTAGAGATTCTCTATCGAGTATCATCAGTTGTGTGCCTCAATCTGAGGATGGAGAAGAACATGAGAAAAGATACTCAGATGGATATGATGATGAATTTATGGGAAAACATCAGGATATTCAGAGGAAGATATCCGCACTTAGATTCGATGTTGATGAAGAAATATTGTCGCGAAGAAGTTGTAAAAATTCAATGGCAAACATTGTAACCGATGGACTTCAAGTTCAAGCAGCAGATACTAAGGGCTTAACTAATGGGTATGCTGCTAACAGTGATCTATCAGTAGCAGAAACAAAAGATCTTGTCAACAGCAAGTGTGAGAAGGAACCTGCTGGTAGGCAGGTGAGTAAATTTATTGACAAGTTTTCTTATAATCTAGCACTAACACCCTTTTGCACAAAGGATCTATTATGGTCCTCCCAATAAGGTTCTCCCATGTCATTTTAAGGGCTTAGTTCATGAATAAAACATCGGTACTAGTGTTGGTCTTGATCATATTGGTATTTGAGTGTTAAATAATATATATCAGTATTAAATATATTAAGAAAAAAATTATAAACTATCAAATAAATATCAATCAATATATCGATATCGAAGAGATTGATACCAACATATGAAGGATAAATATTAGAACAAATTGTTGAAATGCAAAACAAATATTCACCCTTTATTTATTTGTCAATCAACTGAGTCCTTGGGGCGACAAGGGAAGACCTTAACAGGATACTCTGAGAAAAACAACTCCCTCATTAATTGAATATATGAGGAGATAAAATGGTATAACCACAATCAAACACAAAAAATTACAGTAAATGTAAATCAATCATAAAATACATAATAATTTTAAGTGGAATTCCTCTTCAAATCAAAGGGGAACAACCCACAGGACTGTCACGTCCAAATAAAGATCCACTATAATTTGTTGTGGTCATACAATCTCACTACAACTGTTAACATGAGCATGCAACTCTTATCTTGACAAAGTTCCAGACATACTACACACTTGTGAAAACTGGAGAATTGCATCAAATGTGAGTGAAAATGAGAAATTTGAATGTATGTTACATGCATGATTTAGTATAATATGCCAGAAAATGAAATAGATCAGATAAAAAAGGCATCAGGCCAATTACACCTTTTCCTTTTTTTTCTCCTTTCTTTCTCTTCCTCTTGTGTTTAGTCTGAGGAACATGATCAAACTGATTGGAGGGACTGCACAAATCAACACTACTATACCCAACTTATTAAAAAGAGACCCATTGTGCACGAGGATTATGCCAGTTTCCAGCTCGAGCGCTAATCGATTTTTCATCAAGCGCCGAACTTAACTACTTGATCCTTCATCATAACCAAAAACAGCTGGGTACAGCGGTCCATGAGCCCCACATGATACTGACTCGCCCACTGTGCCTCCTAATCAGGGAATGGGCCAATAAATCAGAAAGGATATAGACTATCGAACTCATGGCTTGATGGATGCTGTAAATGAATGACTAGTTAACTCTCCAGATTAGGGAGCGCTCCATCTTCTTCAGGATAGGTTGGATTTGGAAGAATCCAACGGATCAGATTTTAAGATAATGAAAATATATATAAATAGCTGTTTTTCTGTTATTCTTTTTATAATATTAAAATACTTATATCATAAATTTAAAAAACCTACAAAAAAATCATTTACACTTTTTTTTTTTAAAATATTTTCAAAAATTGGGGGCTATTCCCCAACTCTCCTGCAGCTTCTATTTATCTCTCCTGTGATTTTAATGACCACCAAAATGTGATAGGTGGATGTCTCACACCTCAGTCCCAACAAGCCAATCAAGACCGTGAAAGATGTTGGCCTGGATCCCCAGGATGATCTGGACGGCGCAGATTGGCCATCAGATTTCAAGAAGCTCCAGTGGTAGATCATACATCTCTGGCACTCTTGCAACGTTCCATTGATATACAGAACCTGTTTCTTCCTCGTCTTTAAGGATGATGGTCCTGCAGATACCATTTACATGGAGGTTGAACGCAGAAGGCTTTCCTTCTTACGGGACGCATTTTCTTGGGCTAATCAGACCGCCTTGCCCTGTTCAAGGTACAACACTAATGTTTTATGGAAAATATTTTTTATCCTGCTAAATTATTTAATTTTCAGAACTCATCAAAATAAAGAATTTTAAGTAAAAGCTATTATTTAAAGATGATCCCATCACTAGCCAATAATGTTCCTGACTTTCTTGTAGTTGGGCATTGTTTCTTAATCGTGGGAAGTTTATTAAGTCCCTTGGGTATCCATTATAGTTCTCATATTTATCCAGACAATCTAAATGGACACATAGTTTTGAGAAAATCTTAAGTGATTATTTTTAGTAGCCTAAGTTATTATGATAAAATTTTCACTGTTAATAATATAAAAAACACTTAATAAGAGAATTCTAATAGCTCTCATTCAAGCCAATTTATTGTAAATTTGGATTTTTGTGTTATGGTTCTATCGATAAGATGCCTTTCATATCTAACTAATATTTATAATTAAAAGTTAAATAAATAAATAGTAAAATTTATATTAAGTAATTTGAACGATCATTTGATGTTCATATTTATTCACCTAATTTTTAATACTAATCATTAATTAGATACGAGAGGTTTAAATAGTCACTCATGCGAACTTCATGTGTTTGTTATTCAACAGCACAAGGTCTCTGCGTCGGGAGCAAGAGATGCTGAGCAAGATGATGAAGAGGAGGCTCTCAAAACAAGATAGACAGTCTCTTTGTACCGAATGCAGTATTTGGCTTGATAGCAAGAGGAATAGCTCACAGCTCGCCACCCGCCTGTGGCCAGAGTACAACGACGTGAATGTCATCAAAGACAGCACCCAGATCATCGCAAAGCTGCTCAGGCTCGACACTCATCAAGTTCATAAAGAGATGTTTGCACTCAACTTGATGCCCAGACAACAAAGACAGTAGCCATGGAAGCTAAGCCTGAAGCTTCTCCCCTGAACTCATTTGAAAGAGACCTGTTTAGCAGTTACCGTAACCAATTCAATTGCACTCAAGTGTCTTGTAAATCTGTCAGGATCGTAGCAAGCTCATAAGATCAATGCCACATTCACTACGACAAGATTTTACATTCATTTGTTGCAGAATTCTGAAGAAAGCTCTGGCCCAAAAGAGCTGAGATAATTGCCATCGATTACTATCATAATGGTTTTCAATCAAGTCCTCCTTTTAACTGCTCATAATCAGTGTGACACCAGACATGCAATGTTAGCATTCACTTGAAATCAGCAAGCAACCAGGGAACTGTCACCCACCCCACTCGACAACCTCAAAACCCTCAGTCACAACTGCAAAACCTAGCACAGGCTCGGCCTAGACCTGATATAACAAGGGTTGAAGTGACCAAGCTCGGGCTACCATTTACCAAACACACGTATACCCTTCCTTTCTCTTGTTATATTTATTAATCTGCCTTTTTCAGTCATTTCTTCAGACAGCAGCGATTCTTTACACTGTTATTTTACATTCCTAACTAAAAATTAGGATTAATTAATCTATGCATTTATAATATTACTTTTTTCGCGTTCTATTGTTTGGATACAACTTGGATCATTTGAGGGTCAAATTTCGATTTGTGAAAAGCCCAAATTACTCTATTATAACATATAAATTATAAATTTTAGGTATATGAATAGCCACATATACTTCAAATATGTGAAGCTACGCAGACCTGATCATTTTCAGTACTCATTGCCAATTTAATGGCACAAATGTAATATTTTACCTGTTTTAATTGAAATTATCTGAGGGATGGGGGGCTTGCGTGCCGTCTAGAGTGTGAAAAGTTAAATTATTAGGGGAATAAAACAATTACGAATTATGAAAACCACCCGAATCAACTTTTTTAAAAGCTTTAAAAAAATTAAATCTAATTTATAAGTACTTCCAAATATCTATTTTACAAACAATGCCACAATCTCTGTTTTTGGGTGGTTCACCACCGCTACTGCCACCACCCCTCCTACCACCCTCCCCCAAAATAAATACATAAACATTGCAAACACAGATAAAGGCAGTACAACAGAAAAGGAAGAAGCTGAAAGCATAACGAACAAAAAGATCCACATCTGCATTTAGGTGGAGGGGACGGACTAAAGAGGCGGCAAAACAATTCAACACCACCACCCTCCACAGTGCCCCTCCCCTCCCAACACCCCCAAAAAAAAAGGAAAAAAAGATATAAAAATAAAATAAAAAATTGCACACAGATACAGGCAAATTGAGAAGAAGAAGCTGAAAGCATGCTGAAGAAAAAGATCACCATCTCAACTCATCAATTTTGGGCGGCGGCAGGAAGGGACTAAAGAAGAGGCAGAACAATTCTCACCACCACCCCTGACAGCACTCAGCCAGCCCCAAAAAAATAGAAATAAAAATTGCAGACAAAATAGACAGGCTAACTGAAAAGAAAGCTGAGAGCATGAAGGAGAAAGAGATCCATCCACCTGTTTTAGTGGAGAGGGGCAATAAAGGGGGTGGCAGGAAGGACGAGCAGCAAAACACTCCACCACTGCAGCCACCACCACCCCAAAAAAATACACACTGATAGAACTGAAAAGAAAGAAGCTTAAGGCATGATGAAGAAAAAGATCCACATCTCTGTTTTTGGGTGGTGGTGGATAGGGTCGAAAGAGAAATAGGAATCCTGATGAATTCCATAAAATTACCAGACAAGCCGATTCACGACATTCTCCACCATTTTTACTGATAATCAACTGATAATTCCTTTCCTCAACTAAAAAATTCAGGGTTCTGGTCAACAGAGAATATCGGACAGTGACTCTAAAGTTGGGAACTAGATCAAGTAGCCATATATTGACAAACAGACCCATGGCTTGGAACAATCTCATAAATAAGAAATGATACTCTTTTAAGAGACTGAATATCATTAAATCAACAGGGACCTACATAAGAAAACCATTAATCTTCTAATGACACAGTTCCATTAGCCTATCGGAAATCCATGAAATAGTCTTGTCCTTTGCACTCGCTATAAAGCATATTTCCAAGATCTATTTCTCCATTTGCCTACTTCACACCTCCATCAGCACTGAATCAATTTCCTAATTCCAGCTACTAAGGCAATTCCTAATTCAAATGACTATTTCAAGTAATAAAATATCAGTCGATGTATAAAATATCAGTCTATTTGTTTGTCAGGTTCTGATTTGCAAATAAAAATTGGTCTGAAACATTTGATACTGATCGATACCACCCACATGAAACAAGTTCCAAGTTCTATTCGATCTTCCAATAGGTTAAATTTATTAACTACTTGAACATTGTGAAGCAAATAGTATGAGTTGCACCTGTGCTAGGACAAAAATGAACTCGATGAAGAACACAAACAGCATGTCATGACAATCACTTCCTCAAGAATCACATACTGAAATCTGCATTCATTTCCACAGTGGTCAAATTTTTCCACAAAGTAGGCAGACTCGTAATTTTGATTTGCATTACACAAGAACACCTCAAAGCATATAGAACCTTAATTTGATAAAAAAAGACCAACACAAATCATATACCACTTGCCCTTGCATATCAAATTATCCTGAATTTGTTTCTGAATCAATAGCAAATTTTTCCACAAAGTACCAACAAGCACAATTGTTACTCCCACTACAGGAAACAACCTTTTTTTTTCTTTTTTTCTTAAAAAATAATAATGATAATAAAGGAAGAACTATAGCTGCTCTACCTGTTCTCACACAGATGCTCCAAAGATGCATCTCTAATTTCCTTTCACACAGGACTAACTGGGTCATAGTCCTGCGATATCATGAATAAGGCTCTCAAAAGCAATAGAATTATTTCAACTATATACCATCAAACTGAAATAACCAAATCATACCAAAATTTACGTTCTAATATCAATCAAAATGTGCACTAGAGGAGAATAAGGATGGATAATCAGCTGCGACACCGTCAAACTAAAGTGACCAAGAGTAGTAACCAATATGCCTACCAGACTAGTGTCATAACCACCTTTGGAAGAAGATTGACCATTGAAAGACCAAAAATTATGATCAACAAGCTAGCGCAAGATTTGTCCAACTAACATTCAAAAACCATTTATACCTCTAATCTCTATATACTAAAGGCTTCTTGTCATCATGGGACCCAAAAAAAATATGATTGAGCCTGCTAATTGTTCATATTGCATGAAAAAAGACACCATAAATATCTGAACTCTTGAGATCACACATTAGAAACTAAAGCAATGCACCTGCTACCAAAATAGAGTGAAGAAATAACAGCCAACGTTTGGGGGTTACACAACAAAGCACATCCCACGATGAATTGGACTATTCAATCAAAGAAGATAAAAATCACATAGCTCAATCCAATCTCTCTGACCAGAAATCATTAAGTTATATTCCACCAGAGCACAATTATATGTGAAAAAGGTAAACTTCAAACATTCTGTCAATCATAAGAAAATCTCACCCCTTCATCCATATTCTGGAAATAACTAGAAATCTGTTCCCTTTCCATAAGGTCTAATACCACCAAACAGGGATCCCTGATCCAGTAAGCACACTGACATTTCTGCAAGCAAAATCTGCAGACCTCAATCATCTGTTTCTCGATGACCTCGAGTTGTTTAAAGTTTAAACCCAAGGCAACTGACACCCAAATCTATTTAGACCATCACTATTTAAAAATAATAAACATTCTAGTCATGATCCTTCAAAGGACAACCTAAATAACTCTCACAGACTCGACAGGTTATAACAAAAGATTGAAGACAAAAACAAGAGAACATAGGAACTGATGGCAAAAGAGAGGGACAGCAGAGGTGTCAAAGACATAGAAAAGAGATGATAGGAAGAAACTGATGTCAGCAATGATTTCAAGCAGCAAATCTCTGGTCCATCAAGCTTCCACATTGACCTATCCATGAATAAGGCAGCAACATTTGAACCCCTTAATTTAATTGGCAAATATCAGCTTCATGATTGGCAAAATGGTTGCAAGACTGTTGAGTATACCTACAATCCCAGAGTCTAGTAGTAATAACCACCTCCAAAAGAGCGGTCTCCCCCATGAAATGATGAATATGGCCCACCACCATACTGCCATGCAAAAAACACCGTTCATTGGTTTTTTGTTCAAAACAAAAACACATAAATCTAAATCAATTATACATTAGACACTCACATCAGAACCATAATAGCTGCTTGAGTAGAGACTACTTCCTGCTCCAAAAGCATCTGAAAGAATGTCATTTAGATATGTCAATCTGGTAAACAAATGGGTGATGCAACTTTAAGCCTGTCTTTTGCCCAATGGGGACAAGATTAATTTATCCAAGCAAATACCTCTATGACGATTTCCACGGCCTGGATCAGAATAATTGAAGCGAGGACGAGGACGGCTTGATTCCATGTAACCAGGATCCTGATCCTATAATTGGGAAAATAACATTCTTTTGCTTAAAGAGAAAACAGATCAAAATGGACTGATTTTGTTGTACTTACAGTCATATATAATGGCCTCTTTATGCCATGTGCCCTATCATCATAAAGGTATGGGTCATCAAAGTTCCTTCCAGCAGAAGATCCAGCATAGCCTTCCTCCTCAGGGGGGAATATTTCTCTACGAGAAGGAACAGGCCTCCCAGGCCCTCGATCAATTACTCCATGCCTAGGTCCACCAACATTAGGTCTTGAAGCAGAATTTGCCCCCGATGCATGGTAGGCAGACCTCAAAGGAATTCGTCTTCCACCTAAAATCATAAGAATTGTTAATCAAAATCATTTTATACATCCAAAGATAGTGGCGTCACATTCTTAGTAATGTAATAGAAAAGTCCTTCTCTACTATATTCAGTTTGGTTTGCTTCATAAGCATGAAGGCAGGCCTCAGCAAGAAAACCCAGAAACAGAACATGTATAGGTGCAAGAAACAGAATCAATGAGGTTATAATAATACCTAGACTGAATGGACGCCTTTCCTGGAATGCAGGATATGGGCCGGCAGGGTCATAGAATTGACCACGTGAATGCTGATAAAAACCCCTGCCATATTGGAATGGCCTACTGAAAGGACGAGTGCCACGCCCAAAGCTTCTTCCTGTGAAAAGTAGACAGAAAATTCAATAGAAACAAAATGAAATGGAAAGGCAGCTCAATATATAGAAGAGGAAATGAGGAAAGCTCTGTTCAGTGGCAATTACCACCACCAAAACCAATTCGAAATCCACCGCACATTCCCCCCTTCACAGCCTGAGTTTTAGGCAAAGGATTGGAAAGCCTTGCTCTCACTTTTGCCTAGCAGTACAGGAGACCAAGTGTTAATCAAAACAGCATCTAAATCAATCTTTGCCATAAAGACGTGAATAAATCAACAGAGATCAGCAGGTAAAAAGTAAATATTTTGGAGAGAGATTTTGAAGACAGGACAGGACACATTATCTATGTTTTTGCAAAATATTTTTTTCAGTAATTAACTCATGTATATATATCTATATAAAAATTGTTAACTACAAACCATATGTCATCCGGTGACCTACAACATATTATCTAAAATGTAAATATAGTATTGATTAGTAGCTGCAGCATTAAATTCAGTTTTTCTAATCAACTTGTAGTAAATATTTGTCTTCAAGAGTACTAACTTGTAAGATTTAATAAAGTCTGCAGAGTTTGATACAGTAAGCAGAACATTGCAAAGATGGGCCTCCAAAGTTCTGTATTGGACTGCTGAAGAGTGAGTCACGGGATAAAAACACACAAAAATTTACAGTAGATAAATTTCTGTTGCAGATGAAACAGATTTACCAATACGAGTTCCATATAATAACAATATCTAAGGTATAGATTCATGACAAAGATAATCTACACGTAGTTCATTATTTCTTTTTTTATCAGCAAAAGAATGAAGTCTCCTATCAGTGTGCTCAATTTGTGTTTCTTTCTGTTAAACTTCTTAAGTAGAAGGAATAGAAACAACTCTCATGTCTTCGCTATGATATAAAAAGAGCATGCATACAGAAAAGCTTAGCACAAAGTTTGAACTAATAGAACACCTTTGACTTCCCATCAACCAATTCTCTAGTGTTGACATCCTCAATGCAAGCAATAGCAGCTTCATGGGTACTGAAGTCAACAAAACCAAAATCCTTACGCTTCGCAGTGGACATATTTCGAGCTAGCATAATGCGCTCAATCTCTCCATAATGTTTAAAATGCTCCCTAACACGATCCTCATCCCAGTGAGGAGGGAGACCATCTACAAAAACTGACTTGACATTTGCCATAACGTCTGGATCAGGTTCACGCAGAGGCTCAGCAAAAGCTACCTTGGCGGTCCTCTCAGCATGGCCAAATATAACATCCGGCTTTTGAAGCCTCTTATAGGCAAGCATTGCGTCAGCATGACAAGAGAACTGAATAAAGCAAAATCCACGACTTAACCCCTCATGTCGAGGATCTTGGACAAGAGTAATGTGCTCAACACCTTCTACACCATAATCCGTAAGCTTTTGTCTTATCTGCCACATCATGTTGGGTTAGAAAACCAGAATGAAGAAAACTGAAAGGAGAGGGGACTTGGTAATCAACAATTATCAGAAAACCTAGGTATATTACCGCTTCCTTGGTCCACGTATTGCAAATATTGCCCAAGAACAAGGTATCATTGTCCTCACTAGGTGCAGTCCCACATCGCTTCCCACATATCTGTCAAATAGAAATGGGGACAAAAGTTAGATGTAGAGAGTTGTAAAATTAAAAACAATCATTGGAAGAAAGATCCATACAACAGGGTTTTTCATTTCTTCCAAGGCTCGACTTGCTTGTTCCTTAGTGGCAAATGTCACAAATGCGAACCCCCTGTTTTTGTTGGTTGAGGGATCCTTAAGCAACCTAACTTCAACCACCTCTCCAACCTTCTCAAAAGCTTTCTTCACATCATCCTCCACAACCTCACGATCTAATCCACCAACAAAAACTTCTAGTTCTTTCTTAATCTTGCGCTCCTCTGCTGCAGCTGTTAATTCCATATGTTCCTCTTCCAAAGCTTTAGCCTCCTCACCAGCATCTAACCCATCGTCATCCTGAAGATCTTCCTCTCCAGGTTCTACAAAGGCTTCATCATCACCATACTCCACAATTTCCTCATCAGCATGCTCGTCATCAGCATTTTGATTATAAGTTTCATTTTCCACATTCTCAGTGGTGTCTTCGTCCATATTATCTGGATTATCCTCTGGTTCCTTTTCACCATATTCTGTTGTTGTCATATCCTCTACTTCTTCCTCGAATTGCTCTTCCTTATCCTCCTCCACTACATTGGATTCTTCTTTCTCCGCAGATTTCACAACCTTCTCGACAAGTGATTCTGTCTTCACAGTCCCCCTAAGTTCAGAAACTGGCACCCCCTCAACATCTATTTTGCCTTTCCCCTTATCTTGAGACTCTCCAGCCTTTACAGCAGAATGTTCTACCTCTCCAGCCTGTAAAGCAACTGGACGATTTGTATCTCTAGAAGCCACATCCTTATTAGCAACTTTCTCCTCCACCTTTGGAGATTCTATAGTCTTCACATCAACGATGTCTTCCTCCTTCGATAATTCTTCTACCTTTACCTCATCAGCTTCACTAGATTTTAGTGTTGGAGCAGATTCAACCTTGGCTGAAACAGGAGTCTTAGCTTTTATAATCTTTTTCCTCACCACTCTTTTTGTCACTTTTTTGTTGGCTGGAGCTGCCTGAGGATCTTTGGCGGTTGGAGTTATCTGAGCATTTCCACCAGATGCCTTTGCTGCTTCAATTAACCATCAAGTGTATGACATTAAAATGTTATAAATGGCATTAGAATATACACGCTACACCAATAGATTGATACCAATTTCCAGAAATCACAGCAATCATTAACAAGTCCTAGAAAATGATAGATGATTAAACACTACAACCCTCTAACCACCGTGATATTATTTTCTTCTACTAACTCCAGCTCCTCTGCGAAGGAGCCACTTTAAATGTTTGGCCCACCATATCAACCTCTTCCCCCTTCACCCGGACATGTTTTTCATACCAAATTGCAACAGAGTTATTATTTTACATTTGAAAAACAAGCAATTACCAAAAGGAATACACCCTTATCGTTTGAGACAATGCCAGCACCACGATAACAACGCTAGGGTTTGATCAATTAAAAATCAATATTCGAACCAAACTTCTCCATTCCTTGTCTCTACATAAATAAGAACCTTTTCTCAAGCGCAAAATTACTGTTCCCTTTCCCCACATTCAAGTTCGATTCAATAAAAAGCAAGGCAAATACATTAACTTGAACGAAACAACGAGAAAAAAAAATCTAATAACTAATACACATTCTTTTTAAGATTTTGACTACCTGCAACCCCAGGCTTCTCATCGGTGTTTGGTGCCGGAGTCGGAGTAGTTTCAGTTTCGACGCTCTTCACCGGCTGGGATTTGACAGCAGAAGTCTGCTTTACGCCGGAAGACTTAGGGGAAGCTACCTCCAGAGTTGATTCAGCAGATGTTGCTGAAACCGGCAGCGTTGGAGTTTTGGTGATCGATTTCTTAGTCGGCGGCGTCTTCTTCGCAGGAGTCGACGATTTAGGAGTATCGGCGTTTCGAGTCCTCATGATTTGGCCTGTGATTAATCAAGAAGCCGGCTTTAACGGCTGTCTTACGATTTCTACAAACCCTAGAAGTAACCTCGTCGCGATGACCTTGCGAGGAGGGACGGACGACCTAGAGACGGGTGCGGGCTGGTGCTTCGTGACAGGGATTCAAGGGTATTTATAATCGCAATCGGAAATTAGCGGCAGAGGAGTTCGTTTGAGAGAAATATGATCCCTAAATCCGCAATAAGTAGGCTCGTATCAACATATGAAGTTGCGTTTGATTGATGAAAATAAAATTTTTAATTTTAATTTTTTTAATAAAATATTTATTTTATTATTTAATTATATTATAATATAAAATAAATATTTTTAGAAAGATATTTATTTCAAGATTTTAAAAAATAAAAAATATTATATTTTATTAGATACTTTTTACTCTCGAATACCTAGAATAACTATTCTAGTATCTCATCTTTTTTTTTAATTTCCAAAATACCTTTTCCTTTTCTTTGGGTCAACTGGCATCTACAACGTTTCTCTTCCTCAAAACCCTGCCTCCCTTGTTGCATTCTCTCGATTGAACTACTTCCATTGTTCTTTCCCACTCATTTTCGCGATCGAAATTCGGCTTCTACCATTCTCTTCCACTCTAAACCCTACTTCCTCCTTCATTAGCCCTTCGAGTCCGTTATCTTCTCTCCATCTTTTCTACCGTTCTTTATCAAAACGTTTGGAAGTTTGACTTATTTTTGATATTTCGGTCGCTTCACATTATAGATTTGCGGAAGGTAAGAATATTAAAAAATTTCTATGAATTCCTTATTTTATTTTATTCATACAAAACCCTAGTTCGATTTCGCAGTCTGCTACCATCGAATTTATGATAAATTTTTTCATAAATTTGTAGTTGGGATATGCGAAACCCTAGTTCAATTTTGCTATTTTATTTATCAAATTTATGAAAAATTATTCCATAAATTTGTAGTTGAGATGTACGAAATTCTAACTTTGATTTGTTGTCATTATGTGCAATTTGTTAATATGTGCAAAACTCTAGTTAATGCAATTATTCCCTAGTTTTGATTCCATAAAATTGCAGAACTTCTAGTCTGAGTTTTTTGGGTTTTGACTCTAGTCTGGGTTTTGATTCCAGTATAGATTTAATGCAAAACCCCAATAATGTTTTGGGTTTTCTGGAACTTCCAGTCTCTCTAACATTGTTATTTCTGCAACTTATGTTTGATTCTACAGTTTTGCTGTTTCTTGTGGAATAGGGGGGTGCTGCGATGCCAGAGGCGTTGCAGCGCCTACGACGTTCCACAGGCCCCCGTTTTCATTATTTTAAAAAAATTGTTTTAAAAAAAGGAGGCACTTGCAACCATTGGATAAAAAACACATCCGATGGCTGCGAATAAGAATTAAAAAAAAATGTTTTCTTTTAGTAAAAAGGAAAGACATGCAGCCGTTAGATACATTTTGCATCCAACAGCTGCGGCATTGTTTGGGGAGGAAATAAAAAAACCCTCGTCTTTCCCATTTGTTTCTTCAGCGCCCCACTCTATCTCTTTCTTTCAAATATCACTGTTAAATAGAGTAATAAGCACTGTTTTTATACGGTGACCTAAATATTCGGCGTCCACAGAGTTTTAAGCAACAAATCTTTAAATTTTAATAATAATAAGATAAATTTGTAGTTGGTTTTAAGAAATGGAGGAGATTTCTTACCTGATATGCAACAATGAATAGTTCGGCAGCTCCAAATAGTGACGATGGACAACGACAACACCAAATAACGACCACGGCAATAGATACTCTCTTTCTCAAGCTACGGCGATGGCTGGGGCGACAATGACAACAATGGTTTGCTTAGCAAAATGACGAAGATGAGAGGAAGAGAGAGAGAGAGAGGAAGAGAGAGAGAGAGGACGGGTACTGAAGGAACAAATGGGTAAGATGAGGGTTTTCTTATTTCCTCCTTAGACAAAGCTACAGCCGTTGGATGCAAAATGCATCCAACGGCTGCATGTCCTTCCCTTTTTACTAAAAAAAAAAAAATCTTTTTATTTAAATCTTACTCGCAGCCGATAAATGCGTTTTTCATCCGACGGCTGCAAGTACCTCCCTTTTTTTAAACAATTTCTTTTTTTAAAATAATAAAAAACGGAGGGCTGTTGGATTTAATCCAACAGCCCCCATGGAGGGTCGTAGGCACTGTGACGCCAAGGCGTCGCAAACACCCCTGCGCCCGTTTCTGGTTGTTGTATTTGTTAAGCAATGTTGAACTTTTGAATTACATTTTCAACACGTGTTGCCTAATTTGTTGTTGTTGTGAGCAACCAATTCAAAAGTATGAATCTTTATCGACCAGTAATATTAATCTTCAATATTTTTATTTAGACAAATTCTGTTCCTAATATTTGTATATATTGTGATTTGTTATAATGGATTAATTATATATCAATTTCTCTAATGAGAAGAAAAAGAAAATAGCAGTCATTATAATACAATGGAATGAAATTTGCCATACTATTTGGTGATTTTTATGTGTTTTAATTAACAGATATGAATAAAGGACAACGCAATTTTATGATATATTATCTAAAATTTATGAACTATTCGCGAGTGAAAAGAATGCAATATATGCAAAATATATACTTGATTGGAGACTTATAGAAGTCTTGTTTAATTTTCTACCGAAATAAAGATTAAATTGGATCAGACAATATCTACAATAAAACATATTGAAATCTTAATCATGGAAAATATTTTTTGTTAGATTGGTTTAAATAATGTTATTATGCCTTGTTAGATTCGATCGAACAATTTCAATATTCTTTCATTCGAACTTGTTGTGTTTTGTATGCAGAAATTGTTGTTGAAATATGTTTTTCAAAGAATATGTTGTTGAAACATATTATTTTTGTTGCGTTTCGGGTCCCTGGTTATTGTACGGATTATGGAGCCTTTGAATTCCTCGTCGTCCAAACAAGATTGCAAGCAGGTTCAATGTCCGTTACTGTTAACCTGAAACCTGCACAATACAAAGTACAAATAAGAGGTCAGAGGTCAACAGGATTTTTCCCACCGAAAACACTTCGATATTCAAGTCAGTAACCTCCCGCAATGAACGAAAAGGGACGCACGTTCAGAGGTGCGCGGAAATATGCTAAGTGTGCGGTGGGAGTGTGTGGATGTAAGAGTGTGGGACTCGTTGAGCATTTTGTGGGAGGCCTGGCTCCTGGATGTATTGCAACGGGTGGCTCACTTTGGTAGCTTGAGAGAGACTATGAAAAGTTGGCGCTGGGAGTAAGTTTGAGAGCAAGAACTCGAAGAGTGATCGCCTCAATGCCCAAGCTCAGATTAGCGATTCGGAATCAGATTGAGAATCGAATCGGGAGATCGGAATCGGGGATTCGATCCTCTCTCTTGTAAAAGGAGAGGGGATTTATAGGCTTTTTGGAGTAGAGCTTTGGGCCCGAGAATCCTTTCTGCAAGGATTCGCTAGCCGTTAATTACTGGTGGCAGCCGGTGGTGTCAGTTATCGTTTTGTGGCAGTGAGGAGACCGCCATACATCACTTGGCCTATTTCTCGTGTAAGGATTGGCTGGCTAGTTGTAGAAAACGGCGCAAGACACAGCTGGCAGGGTTGATCTTCCCCCATTGGCTCACCCTTTCTACGCCGCATCTGCCTGCCTGCTGCTGCATTAATGAGCTGCAGGAGATGCCTATTGGCTGCAAGTATTAGGCTGCCACGTATTTTGTTTCGAGTTTTAGGCTGAGCTAATTATCTAGGCTGGTATTTTCTGGATTGGACCTTGTGATCCTTGGGTCTTATCAATACTAGACCCAACACTAGCCCTTCATGTCTGGGTCTACTGATAGTCGAGTCTTGGCATGTCCTCTAAGGGTCTAGCTAGCCATCGCGTGTCCTTCCTCGAGATGCGCTAGACCTTGTCCTCTTCTGGCGTCGCGTCTTCCCCGGGCAATCACCCAGGCTTTTTAGACGCCGCAGAGATTCGGTGCTCTAAAAGTAAGGGTTTGTACGTAAGAATGGGCACTTGTATCAAGGACTTTCCTGATTTGTGAATGACGGCTATCGGGCGGCGTGCTCTGTTGGGCGCGAACAGGGCACTGGCTCATCCATAAATAGCGGAGTCCCTATTTGGAGAGATCCAAGCCTTGGCCAATTCTCGGAGGAGTGATGCGAGGCCCTTGGCTTGTCCCACTCCCAGTAGGATTTCGCAAAGGAATTGAATGAACTTGCTGGAGACCCAAAGCTTCTGCTGAAGA
Organism: Nepenthes gracilis; assembly: GCA_033239525.1. Lineage (NCBI taxonomy): Eukaryota > Viridiplantae > Streptophyta > Magnoliopsida > Caryophyllales > Nepenthaceae > Nepenthes > Nepenthes gracilis. The sequence goes on along the minus strand of BSYO01000027.1, from coordinate 3,812,901 downwards.
CTGTCTTCAAGCCCCGATCGCGGGCGGTTTCTTATACTATTAAGGGTGGCTTGGAAACTCTACCGCTGTTATATGCCCTCCTTGTGGGTGGCATGATTCCCAGTGTGTGGTAGGGTCCTTGCGGAGCTATCACGAGGCCTTTTGTCCTCGGAATAGCACCGTGCCTGGTTCATCATATGTGCCACCTAGAGAGGAGGTGGAAGGTGGAGTCCTTATAGGAGGAGCCCGGGCTAGCCGCGTCCCACTGGGACTGTTGCTATGGGTACTGGTTTTGCCACTGCGGTTGACATTTGATGAACCTTCAAGGTTTGGCTAGCACCGGCGGCTCGAATGCTTGGGCGGATCGGGGCTTTGGCTGCAGAGCCAGAGAGATCTGATGTAGATTGCCTTCCCCGATAAGGCTTCAAGCATCCAGAGCCTCTATTCCGAGCTTTATGCTCCGTATTGTATCTTTCCATTTTTTATACTTTCATTGTCGCAAGCCTTTTATTTTCTAAAGGAAACTTTGATTAATAAAAGAAGTAACTGTTGCCTTTATATTTCTGTTTTGTCGCATGCATCTTCTTCCTTTTGATGCTTCACACGTTACATTTCAAGGGCTGCAAGACCCATTCGCCATCGTACACACCAATTCGTGCTCTTGAGCATTCCCTGTTACCTACGGTCTGTTCCGCCAACATCGTCCATCGAGTCCCCATGCAGACCATCGACGAGAGGATGTGGCGGGAAAAGATCGCAGACATTTGCCGCCCATGCCAACAGCAAACAATGATGGCAGACGTCACATCCATCGAATATTCTGACGCATTGATTGTGTAGGAGGCCTTGGGGCGTCACGTCATAATGACTTGCTTTGGAAAGGCGTGACGCTTCTGGGGTCCGCCACATGGAAGGAGCTTGTTGGCTCTCTCCAAAAACACTTTTTCTTCGGGGAGATGCCATTTCACTAGGGGGTTTTTGGCCATTTAAATGCCCGAGTTCCCTCCATGGCCTTTGCAGCCTTCAGTGGCTTCGAGAGCGTGAAACATGCATTATCTTTGATTCCTTTTATCTTGACACCAATGGAAAGATCATCTTTTTCATCAGAATTTGCTCTGTCCTCTGGGGCATCCGTGAGGGGATGCATGCCTCGGGGATCCATGATGAGGCTGCACCTGGCGCTGTAGCAGCAGAAGGCTGTCACTCAGAGACCTCTACCACAGGATCGATAAGATTTCTGAGGGCGACACTGAGCTTTGAGATGGAGGGAGCATCCACTTCTTCACAGCACCGTAGGCCTCGGCAAGTGGAGCCCGCACTTCATCAAGTTGCCAGGGCCAGGGAAGACATGGAAGCCCGCGTTCAAGCCACTGCTAGCACGGTCGAGTAGGCTCAAGCTCGCACGATGCGCTTTTAGCGGGCATGGATGGAGTCAGAAGCAAGGGCGTTGAGACTTGTCAGTGCCAACATGCACGCTCAGGATCGCATTTCAGCACTTTAGGAGGAGTTCGAACAATTCCGGGCACACTTTGGAGAGGAATGCGCGTGATTAGAGGCTGAGTTGAGGTCAAGACTCAGGCCGAATGAGGTGGCTCCTGCATTGGAAAGGAGATTCTAGGACGGTATCTGTCTCAGTCGGAAGATAGTCACGTTGGAGGAGCCAAACTTTCGTATCGGCATCCTGAACTCTCGAAACTTAGGTGCTCTGACGCGCGCGTATCTGACGGAGTACAAGGTCCCAGATCCTTCTGGGCCCGAAGGGGACAATTAACTGTAATCTGCGGCTGCTAGCTACCTCCTGCTGTAAAGAGAGTTTATTAGTGGATATAATAAAATTTTTTACTTAACTGCGCGATTTATTTACTATCATTTGTTTTGCTAGAGCAGTTAATTTTTCCTTCTAGATACGTGTCCTAGAAGCCATGTTGCCACCAATCCTGGCGGTCAGAATCCCCACATTAAATGTAGGTCTGACAGCCAGGATTTTGGCAGGCGACTGATGGAGATTTGCAATCTGGCAGGGGCCATGATTGGCTGGCATTTGGGAACTCACGGCGCTTCTGCTAAATGGACGTGTGGCCTGACCATCAAGCGGAATGCCGATTAACTTTCCCGAGCAATGGCACCCTGCTGCCTATTTAAGCAGCGTCTTAACGAGTCTCATTCTTTGCGCTTCCTTGCACTGAGAGCTTCTGATATTTCTTTGAGAGAAAGAGATAGTGAAGAAGAGTTTTCCCTCCTCCTCCCAAGTTTCTTGCATAGTTCGCCATGGGGTGAACAACACTGGGTCTGTACTGACAACAAGCGCCATTGCCGCATTGATGTGTGGGCTACGGGGTCCCCAGTGGTGTGGCTTACCGCATTCCTAGCTCGAATGATAGGGCCAATGCCCTTCTAGAGGGCTTCATTGCCGTTTATGAGCACCATCTGAAGGGAGGGTTTCGTTATCCCTTGCCATGAAATCTGCATTCACTTGTTGAGGCATTGGGAGTCCCTGTCGCGAGGCTCCACCCTAATGTCGTGCGCTATTTGGTTACTTTGTGCGATTTCACCCGCCTTCATTCTTGTGTGTTCAATGCTAACGTGGCGAAGGTCATCTTCTACTTCACAGAGTCTGAGGATTAGATTTCGGTATCTCCCCGTACCGGCTTCCACTTTCGGAGGACCAATTCAGACTTGGTGAAGAACTGAAAAAACCATTTTTTCTTTCTACAAGAGCCCTCGGATTTGGAGCTCTCTCACGAGTGGGGTCCAATCCCAAGGTTCTTTCATGGAGACGTGGCCACTGAGGTGGCGGGTGAGGCGGCGGAGCTAGTCGCTACCATCCACTCGGAGATGAAGACGTTTTCCGTCCAAGGTTACTATTTGACCTCCCATGCCCATGCCGCCTCCAAGTGGGGACCGGAGTCTAGTTGGGCCATCGCTGGCCCAGAGAAGAATAAGCTTGGGGCCATCGTACTCCAGGAGCTATCAGGTGGAGACGCAGGGGACAGTTGCTTGCTACTGGAGACTTCTTCAAACGAAGAGGTGGAGGCCTCGCTGAAGAGGTTGAGAGAAGCCGAAGGCACTTCCACCTGAAGGTCGCCAAGGCTTGCTAAGGGGCCATCCACACGTGCTGTGAGCCCCACTCCAGAGCAGGCATCGGATATTGAGCCGCAGGAGGGAGCGGCTGAGCCTTTGCCAATTCTCGCCGCGGCGTTGGTTAAGTATAGCGTTCCCAGGGTGCAGCTTCCTTCTGGAGGAGAGTCCCCCATGGGTCCCTTCATTGATCTAGAGCCATAGGAGGAGGCTGCTGGGGGTGTACTGATCGTGGAGATCGACATGCTAGATTCTAAGGAGGCCGAGGAGGCTAGCGTCTTGGAACTTGCGCCAAAGCTGATAGGGACTCCAGAGCTCACCGGATCACCTAATAGGACGTCTTCAGAGGCGTGCGCCCAAGAGAGTGCTGCCGTCGAGGAGGAAGTCAAAGCCGAACGGGTTGCCAGTCTGCCTTGCACTGTCTTGGCTTTAGGGATTTCCATGGCAGGGATGGTTTAGGAGCCGGAGCCCCCAAGCAATCCCGCGTCACCAGTGACTCCAGACGTTCCTAGCTCTATGGAGGTCATTGCTAAACACATAGAGCCCCCAAGCTTGTTAGCGTCAGGAGGTGGTCCTCATCGTATGGATGCGTCCCTCACTCAGGTATGACCGTGCTGGATCGTGCGTTTCTCTACTGACTGGAATTCTGAAAATTTTTTATCTCTCTTTTTCCCTTGCAAGTCTCCAGGGCACCCAACTCCCTCAACACGGTGTTCGCTCAACTACGTGGATACTTTCACCGTGTCAGGGAAGAGTCTGAATAGGAGACAGCTCAACACGTGGGAGTTGAAATTAGTGCGCGCAGGGAGGAAAATGATCGGCTGAGGGAAGAGAACGGGCGGCTAGTGTAGGAGAGCGCATGCTTGAGGAAGGAGGCTGAGCAGCTGAAGGGATTGACCTCCACTCTGGAGGGAGACATCTCTCGCCTTTCCACAGACCTTAGGCTGCAGTTCACTCCAGAGGAGATGCGCCTCGCACTCAATACCAGGTTCTCGGATGGCGTCCGTTTGTGTCGCCGGATTGCCTCCGTCACGCTTCCGGGTGTCTCCGTGTGCATCTTTCATCTAGGGAACATCGGGATCTCTAACAGCTCCCGCTTGAGAGACTTCTAGGAGAGGCTAGCCCATCAGATTCGTAAGGCTAACATTTCTTTTGTATAGTTCCTTTTCCTTTTCTGTTGTTCGGTAACACCTGGTATCTATGTATATACATGACAAATGAAGAGTAGCTACTTTTCTTACATTTGATGTCCCTGGATGCACGATGTAATTTTTGGAATCATAACTCTTGTTTTAACGGCTAAGCTGTGAAGCTATTGTCACCTAAGGCTCCGATCAGGTGCCTTCTTACGCTGTACTCGTCCTTCGTCAGAGGATGTTGTCACATCTTGCGCGTTTAATGGGAAGGTCAGTCCAGTAAAGTGAACGTCGTTGCAAGCCCGATGGAGCCACACCAAAGGCCAGCTGCGTTTTCAAGCCATAGTAGTCAAACTCCGGGTCTTAAGCCTTTTCACACACGATACCTATCTTAGGCACTCGGCCCTGCTCAAGGTGTCATCGCTCTCGTGTACATGGTCCTAGTCCACGGCCATCGTAGACTGAGGGTGCTCTATTCTCCTGGAGAAGGTTGCTGCACGCCTACTATTCTTGCCGCCTAAGGTTTTGGTGATCATGTGTTGGGGACTTCAAAAACCCCCGGGCCTGATATTTCGACCGCACGGGTCGCTTGGTACGGAACCATGGTTTTTGGGCCACTTTGGGCCCCTCGACGTGGAGTCGAGATTCGGAAATGGCCGCTTCTGGGCCGCTTTGCACGGAGCCAAGGTTTTAAGGGCCGCTTAGGGCCTTCCAATGCGGAGTCGAGATTCACAAAAGGCTACTTTTGGGCTGCTTGGCATGGAGCCAAGACTTTAAGGGCCGCTTAGGGCCTTTCAATGCAGAGTTGAGATCTGAAAATGACTGCTTTCGGGCCGCTTGGCACGGAGCCAAGGCTTTATTTTACAAGAAGACAAAGATCCTCCCGATTTAGGTGCAGTCTAGGTCGTTTTACTTTTTAAAATGCCATGCATGCAAACACCCGTATGAATGAACACACAAGACTGTAAAAATAATCAATTTTATTAAATGGAAACACAATACATGTGCAAGCATCCCTCATGATGTGCGTGTATGTCTTACCTAGGCTTGGCGCTGGCATACTGATAATATTTTCGGAGGGTGGCGGCGTTTCAGGTCCGCAGGACCAACTTGCCGTCCTGGGTGCGTAACTTGTACTCTCTATTATGGAGGATTGTCGAGATAAGGAATGGGCTCTAGGCACTCTCCGAGTCTCTGAAAGTTGGTGGCTCGATTAAAGCACTCTACCCACCGGCAGGGAAGTCCCATTTCGATGGGGATGACCACTTTGACTCTGTAGCAAAGATAGAAGGGCACCTCCCTCGTCGATTCCCACGGGGTCGTATAGTACGATCAAAGAACGAAAGGCAACTCGTCGACCGAGAAGCCCCCTGCGTCTTCCAGTTTGGTCCTCAGCCCATGCAGTAGTGTGCGGTTAGTAACTTAAACTTGTCCGTTTGCCTGAGGGTACGTCACAGATGTATGAACCAGCCTGATGTGTAAGTTTGCACAGTACTTGGTGAATCGTCTACCGGTGAATTGGGTTCCATTGTCAGTTACTATAACCTAGGGAATCTCGAAACAGCAGACGATGTTCTAGCGGAGGAACTCCATTATGTTTTGCTCAGTGATCTGCGCCAGGGGAATTGCTTCTACCCACTTGGTAAAGTAGTCAATACCGACAATAAGGAATTTCCTCTGTCCTGAGGCCAAGGGTATAGGTCCAAGAATATCGAGCCCTCATTGCGCAAATGGCCATGGGGACTGAAGGTTGTACAGCTCTGTGTGAGGCAGATGAGCTATGGGCCCATAGACCTGACAGCTTTCACATTTCTTCACGAATTATAGGGCATCTCGCTTCATCGTGGGCGAAAAGACCTTGTCACATAATTTTAAATGTGAGATTTTTTCCTCCGATGTGCAAGCCGCATATGTCGAGGTGAACTTCACCCAGCGCATACTCAGCTTCCTCAAGAATTAGGCATTTTAGGTAGGGAGTGGAATACCCCCACCAGTATAGTTTACCATCAATGATCGCATACCAGCCTGCTGTATTCTTGATTCGCTTGGCCTCGTCAGTGTCCATAGGCAATATTCCATCCGTCAAATACCTGTGGTATGGGTTCATCAAATTGTCGCCCTCGCTGACCTGCAGCACTTCCTGATTTGGACTATCCACACTTAGCGTAGCCAGGATTTCCCGCAGGCTCCTAGCATACTGCTCGGAAGATCCTGTAGCTGTATCCCTTGCCAACTGATCAGCTTTCCAGTTTTCGGCTCTTGGGATGTATTCGATCTCGGAGCTTTCGAACACTTGGACCTGGGCTTTCGCTTCCACCAGGTACTTTGCAAGCTGAAGGTTTGATGTCTCGAATGCTCCTTAGATCTAATTGACCACTAGCGACTTTACAAAGCACTCTTTTGCTAGACGAAATCCCGCAAGAAGAATTTCATATTCTGCCACATTATTGATGGCAGGGAAAGTCAACGTAATAGAGTATTTGATCTCTATCCCGTCTGGAGTTTTGAGCATGACTCCAACTCTGCTGCCTATCTGGGTTGATGATCCGTCGACATTCAGGGTCTACACGAGGACGTGTGGTGCGTCCAAGCTCTTTGGACTGTGTGGGGCGTCTAAAGCTGGGGTCGCCGCCTTGACGATAAAATCCGCAAGAGCCTGGCCCTTAAGTGCGATGGTGGGTCAGAATTCTATGTCAAATTCGCCCGACTCTATTACCCACTTGATTAGCCACCCAGAGGTCTCCGGCTTTTGAAGGATTGACTTTAAGGGTTGATTCGTCAACACGACAATCCGATGCACTTGAAAGTAGGGCCTCAACTTTCACACAGAATAGATGAGGGTTAGTGCAATCCTCTCCGCATGTGGATACTAAGTCTCCGCATCCGTCAATACCCTACTCACATAGTACACTGGCCGCTGCATGCCCTTGTGCTCCTTGATGAGCATTGAGCTGAGCGCCGTGTCCTACGTGGCCAGTTATAGGTATAGGTCCTCGCCCGCGGATGGTGAGCTCAGGAGAGGTGGACTGATGAGGTACACCTTTAGCTCTTGGAAAGCTTCATCGCACTCATCTGTCTATCGAAATTCGAACGCTTTTGTTCCTCTGAGCACCTTGAAGAAGGGCAGGTACTTCTCCACAGATTTGGCCAGAAATCGCAATAGGGCTGCTAGCCGCCTTGTGAGTTTCTGAACTTCCTTCATGGCCTGCAGAGGGCTCATATCAAGGATGGCTCTGATTTTCTCTAGGTTCGCTTCTATGCTGTGCTGGGACACAAGAAAGCCTAAGAACTTTCCAAAAGTTACCCCGAACGCACACTTGGCCGGGTTGAGTTTCATCCTGTGAGCTTGGAGTACCTAGAAGGTCTCCTCCAAATCATGAACGTGGTCGCCGGCTATCTTGCTCTTGATGAGCATGTTGTCAACATTCACCGCCACATTGTTTCTGATCTGGGCCTCGAATATCTTGTTCACAAGGCACTGGTAGGTTGCCTCGGCGTTCTTGTGACCGAAAGGTATGACTTTGTAGCAATACGTTCCCTGGTCGATTACGAAGGAGGTGTGTTCCTCATCGTCTGGGTCCATCCTGATCTGGTTATAGCCCGAGTCGGCATCCATTAAGCTTAGGAGCTCGTGCCCGGCCGTGGAATCTACCAATTGATCGATTTAAGGAAGCGGAAGCTATTTTTAGGGACAGGCTTTGTTCACATCGGTGAAATTCACACATATACGCCACTTACCGTTACTTTTCTTTACAAGCACGACGTTAGATAGCCAGTCCGGATACTAGACCTCCCTTATAAATTCGGCATAAAACAATCTCTTCACTTCCTCTCTTATAACAACTAGCTTCTCGATGAAATGGTTCCTGCGTTTTTACCTGATGAGCTTGTGATCGGGATCGATGCCCAACTTGGGAACCATTACTCCGATCGGTATCCCAGGCATGTCGGTAAGGACCCATGTGAACATGTTCGAGTTCTTCTAGAGGAAGTTAATGAGCCAATCGTGGTTGGCCGCAGTGAGAGACCCGCCGATGTGCATGCACTTCTCTGGCTCAGTAGGGTCTAAAGGGACCATTTTGGTTGCTTTAGCTGACTAGGTTTGCTGCAGCATGGCTTCATCTTGGAGATCCAAGTCTCCGTCTATACGGTCAGGCACTGTTGGGGTGACTTGGGACAAGTAGCACGTCCGCCTTATCACCTGATCATCGAGCACCTCTCCCACGTTGTACGGGGTTAAAAACTTCACCTTTAGATGAGAAATCAAAATAACAGCCCCGAAGGACCTAAGAAATAGTCTGCCGAGGATGGCGTTGTAGACGGACAGTAGATTGACGACAAGGAATGTTAGCTATTGCATTATGGTTCGCTGTTAAGTTTCTATTGTGATCTTTAGTTGGATTTCTCCCTACACGGGTACAAGTTTGTTATCCAGGCTATACAGAGGGCCATCGGCCGCTTTCATCTGATTTCATCGCAATCCAAGCTTGAAGAAAGTGTCAAGATACATCAAATTCTGAGAACTTTCATTATCAATAAAGACTCGTTTCATCTAGTAATTTAGCATACCATCTAAAACAAGAGTTGATACAACAAAGGGATTAGAATGGAAAAAGGTTACATGCGTCATATCATCGCTGCTAAAGCTAATGACATCACTCCTATCCCCTAATCTTGCTTTCTTGCTGTTGGAAGCTTGCTCGGGTTGTGCCTACCTGCTGTTATTGGCCAGCCTAATTGAGATAATGCTGATCACGCCAGCGGCCGTACAATTTCTCAGAAGCTTGCTCGCCTCTCCCTCTGAGGCTGCGGGGGCCTATCCCGAGCCCTTCACGAACTGTTTGAGGTGTCCACAGAGGATTAGGTCATCTATGTCCTACTGCAAGGTTCGACAGTTCTTTGTAGAATATCTCAAGCAATGGTGGTACTAGCAATATTTTGTCTAGTTTCCACCGCTCGGTCTCTTTGGCGGCTTTGGCTATTTGAAGAACTTTTCGTCTTGCATCTACACCAAGATGTTCACGCGGTATCGTTCAGGGGAGTTAGGGACGTTGGTTCGTACTCTTTCTTGGATCCCGGCGAAGGCCGTGGCTGCTTGCGACATTCCTCAAAGCAGTTGTTGTCACCGTTCCTCTTCTTCCCGACAGTTGGCTTAGGTCCTTCCACGGGGTGATCCATGCATTCGGGACGCTTTGCCTTATTGGCCTCTTCTGCCGAGATATAAGCTTGGACGATAGCCTTAACTTCCCAAAGGATTGAAGGGCACTGGTGCGACAAATGCTTGAAGAAGTCCCTTACTGTCAGCATGGCGACGAAGGCGTTAAGCTTCAACTTGTCAGAGACCTGAGGGATCCGACAGGCTTCAGTGATGAAACGGTTGAGGAACCGCTTCAGGCTTTCGTCTGGCCTCGGACGGAGGCAAACCAGGTGTCACGGTTGCTTCTCCTCCCTTCGACTGGAGGCAAATTGACTCAAGAAGGAGTCTGCGAGCTCGTCAAAGAAGTGAATGGAGTTTGGCGAGATGCCATAGAACCAAAGTAGCACGTCCCCTCGAGGTGATGGGAAAACCACTGGCACATCACGGTGTCGCTCACTCCATAGAGGGACAGGTGAGTGCAGAAGTAGTTGAGGTGGTCCATTGGATCCTTACTCCCTCCGTATCCATCCAGGGTTGGGATTTTAAACTTGTGGGGAATCGACTTGGTCCGGACGTCCATGGTGAAGGGTGATCTCCACAAGTCAGCGGAAGATCGTAACGGGCTTCTCCTTAATATATGGGTCTACATCACCTTCACCTTTTCCTCTATCGGTGGGTTGGACTCGCTTCTCTACGCATTGATGATGTTGCGGAGCTCCATGTGACCCCACGGGTTCTGCTGGGCGTGCTGGTCGCGACGGCTTTCCGCACGTGGAAGCCATGCGCTGCATGAGCTGTGGATGTCTGTCTTCCTTCACTGCGAGAGTTACGGGGGTTGCGTCTCTCTTGGCTCTCCTCCCTCTCATCCTGAATAAGGTGGCTTCCAACCGTTATCTAGGGCCCTACTGCCGGAGGCCACTTGGGCCTTGGCATCGTTGGGCCAATTTGATCTGCCCCTAGGGCTCTGGAACGACGCCTTTCCTCGTCTAGAGGATGATGCCTGAAATGCTGGGGGAGCAGCCCCCATCCACTGGGTGTCCATCCGGTTGCAGAGGGCCAGAAGCATCAGCCTCATGTTGCCCATTTCGGCGGCCACCTGGTGGACATCAGGTTGCGGTCGCTCGTTGACACAACTACCCACCAAGGGGGTCGTCACGGTGAGCGACTGTGTCTCTTGTTGGTGCACTGGCTTGCGCCTTAGTGTTGACTATCTTGGTGTAAAGGAGTGAGTGTCGAGGGGGAGACACTAGACTTTTTGTCGCGTTCCCACAAACGGTGCTAATAATGCATCCCGGGTCCCTGGTTGTTGTACGGATTAAGAAGCCTTCAGCGGTCAAAGGTCAACGAGATTTCTCCCACTGAAAACATTCCGACGCTCAAATCAGTAACCTCCCGCAATAAACAAAAAAGGATGCACACTTAGAGGAGCGCGAAAATATGCTGAGTGTGCAATGGGAGTGTATGGATGTAAGAGTATAGGACTCATTGAGCTTTTTGTGGGAAGTCTAGCTCCCTAGATGCACTGCAACGGGTTGCTCACTTTGGTAACCTAAGAGAGGCTATGAAAAGTTGGCGCTGAGCGTAAGTTTGCGAGCAAGAACTCAAAGAGTGATCGTTTCAATGCCAAAACTCAGATTAGCGATTTGGAATCAGATTGAGAATCGAATCGTGGGATTAGGATCGGGGATTCGATCCTATCTACTGTAAAAGGAGAGGGGATTTATAGGCTCCTTGATATGGAGCTTTGGGCCCACGAATCCTCTCTGTAGGGATTCGCCAGCCACTGATTGCTGGTGGCTACCAATGGTGTCAGTTGTCATCTTGTGGCGATGAGGAGACCACCAAGTGTCGCTGACCGCTCTTGGCTTACTTCTCACATAAGGATTAGCTAGCCAGTTGTAGGGAATGACGCGAGTTGCTGTTGGCAGACTTGACCTTCCCCCATTGGCACGCCCATTCTATGCCGCGTCTGCTCGCCTGCAGCTGCATTAATGAGCTGTGGGAGGCACCTATTGGCTGCAACTATTAGGCTACCACGTAGATTGTTTGGAGTTTTGGGCTGAGCTGATTGTCTAAGCTGCTATTTTTTAGATTGGGCCTTGAGATCCTGAGCCTTATCGATATTGGACCGAACAGTTTTGTATGCTCTTTCGTTCAAACACAATGTCTATTTCAAACATGTCATTAAAAATGCATACTGTCTATTGTTTTGTTGAAACATATTGTTGAAGTATGTATGCTTTTCCGAGACACTGAAATGAATATGTTGTTGAAATATGTATGCTTATATATATATATATGAAATATATATGATAAATTATGTATATTATGTCAAATTATATATACATTATTATATATTAAATTATGTATATTATATCAAATATATATTAAATATGTATATTATAAGATGAAAATCTATATTATATTAAATAATAATTTAGAATAATATATATATTTTTTTCTTGAATATATATAATATATATTTAGAATATCTTTTTTCTTGTATAAAGGTAAAAAAATCATTACGTTAAATTTTTTCCTTATTCATTACACAATTTTACATACCAAATATTAGAATACTAATTTTTACTTTATTATATTCCAACAACCAAATATGGAAATAAAAATTCATAACTATATTCTCATCTTATTCTATTCATTAATAATAATTATTATATTTTTATCTTATTTTATTTCAATAACTAAACGTGCTTTATAAATATCACATTTCGAATGGTATGGAGATGGCGCAGGTTCGATCCATAATTAGCCAGCATGACATTGGGTCTAATTATGGTCGTGTCCCATTGTGCTAAATTAATTTGGGTTGAACTACTCTCAAAAATCACTCATTGATTTACAAAATATTGCTTTAATAGTTATTAATTAATTTGGTTTAGAAAAGTTGTCACAAGGTTTTTTAGGAGGCAATTAAATATACTGAAAGTCACTGTCAAGATAGATTGTGGATATGATATTTTAGAAGAATTGTCAATATCAATGTAATGGTGATATATTTTAAAAATTTAAATTATTATATGAATTAGAAAGCCAACTGCTTCGTCTAAATATTTAAATATAAATGTGTTCGATTTTTGTAATAATAAATTAGAATCTTATACATCGTAACAAAATAAATTAGAGGTAATAGGTATATAGGACTTACTCTTCAATATATCTTTCGACACTCAAGTTAATTGTTTTTCTAATGAATATGGAAAGATGCTGATAAAAAAAATACAGAGAATGCGAGATGATGGGATGAGTATATTTTAAGGGTTATACTCATTTTGTATACTTATTTGATTAAATAGCTTTTTTCCTCTCTTTTTCTCTTTGGGAGAGAGGTTTTATTTATAGTTAGATGTACTATTTGTTAACCAGCATTTGAGATTAATGTGTGTACATAACGCTATTTTGAATTAGTGATAAGAGACATTGTTAGTAGTGTATAATGATCATCTTTATTTAATGATAAGACCACTTCGTTTTCAGGTACAATATCGCTTCGGTTACTCATTGTGGTCCGTTAATGTTTGGTTGTTCACATCTCGCCATTTGGTTCGGACATTTGAGGGTGTTGCCCAATGGGCTCTATGATAGCCTTTGTGGGTCGTTTGACATTTAAACCTTTTATTTACCTGAATATTTGGTTGACTTATTTCTGATCGTATCCATCAAATGGGTACATAAATTTTAAGATTTTTTCTCTCGTCTTGGTATTAAGAGCCAATTTCTTAATAAATTATGATTATAGAAATTACTTACTATTATAAATAGTTATATATATATATATATATTTAGTCTATAATTAAATTTATTTATATTTTTATTTTTTTCTCATCATAGTTATCTATCATTTTAATATAAGTTATGAAATTGCTATTAAAATATATTTTACACGTTTAAAAATACAGCTATTATGCTTAATACAAAGACTTAATAGTGTTATTAGCTTTGAATATTTATATTATCATACAATATATTCTATATTTGCGAAAAAAATATCATATACATCATTAATTTAATGGCAAAATTGTTTTCCGTATTTCAACAACTTATTAAAATTATACTCCTCACTTAAAATAAACACATGAAATAAGCTGAATTCAACTTGTTAAGAATATTAGATTGACTATCAAATAAACTTCAATAAATAAATTTAAACTAAGCTCTAAATAAATTTATTAATTAATGTATATAATTGACTGAACCTTAATAGGTATGGTTCTTTTTTTAATCTTGCAAGTACACGAAGATTCGGTATATTTTTTTGATAAGTCGAGACGAAAGGTACGGCGGAGTTGGATCAACTTCTTCCGAAACTCTCGTCCACATCAACTTCCGCAGTGTTCCAGATTAATAGGATGGAAGCTTAATCGGAATGAATTCAAATTTTTCTTCCGGAAAGGTATACCATCTCGCACCTTATACTTTTCTTCTGACCATTCACCTAAAAAATGAAGATATTTATTCAATGCATTTGAAGAAAATCTAGTGATAGTCTTTGAGACTTCTCTCACTGTGGTGTGACTGAATGTAGAGCAGCAATTTTAAAATTGCTGAGAAAGAATTCCACGGGACAATGGCCATTGAGAATCGGATCTTTTTAAATCGAAGGGCATCTTTCGCCTTTCAGGTCTTTATCGCGTCTAAAGGAAGAAAGAGAATGGTGGCCCCTTCCGCCCTCATGGATCACAGAGGCAGATTTACCGTGGATGGTTCACTCCAACATTTCTCAATTGTCCGACTGTTACTGAGCAGTTTCACGAAATAGCCGAAACGGGATTCTAAATGGTATCTATGTAGGCCAGCGACCCCCCGATTTCCCACCTTAACTTAGGGGCTTCCATTGGGCTCTTTCGGTTCCACCGGATTTTCAGACTCCCATAGGTTAGTTTTACGATTTTCACTACCTACGCATAGAGTGTTCAAGGAACCCTAGATACTGTGGTAAGAAGACTAGCTTTCCGTCCCACTATTCTAAGATATGTGGCCATGAAAAAGGGATTAAATGGAACAAAATTAATTGGGCGGTAAGGTCGTGAAAATGCTTATTTTTTCGAAAATGGCTTATCAAACTTAGGCAATTTTAGCACTGGGTCAATCACCATCCAACCAAACATGTGTGTATCAACTTTCGAGGAAAAAGGACCCGAACAACTCAGATTCCTCAAAAAGAGGAACAAGACGTCCTTGTAATTGGGGTGGTTCCCGTACAGAAAATAAAAGTTATAATAAATGGTTTAGATACTGTATGCTCTGGATGCTGGCAGCAAGGAAGGAGGCATTGAAAAGACTAACCAGCCCAATTTCACCACCCTTATACGGTTTAGAGCCTTAAAACGACTTTTAAAAATTTGTGAAAAATGTTGATTGATCCATAGGCTTTTTTCCCCGAAACAAGGAGGGACTTTTGCTTCTGTCTGTGCAAAACCTATTTGCCCACTATCGACCCTACCAGGCAACATCTACACGGAACGGTACGAGGCTAATGAAAGACCTGGTATCGTTCTTACTGTTACTATAGATGTTATCAGTCTAAACTTGGGGCATAGCCCCAAACCTCGGTAGGTAAAAATAAATGAAAAGTAAATATCAAGGGTAAGGCAACGGGAGGGAAGACCGTAAGCCTTGCTAGTCTTTGGGGAATCTCCGCTCTTTCAAATTAAGTACGCTACCACTGCTTTCAAATAAATGGAGGAATGAAGTAGAAAAGAATTCAATATATATTTTTGAATAATCTCATTTTTCAATCTCTCGTTGGAGTGCTCAATTTCATTCCCCATCGAGTGAAGTGCTTACACCCTAGAGTGTAAAAAAGGAGCATATTAAATTAGAAGATCTTTTTTTTTCTTTTTGCATTGGGCTCTTTTATTAACTAATATAAATATCCTACCATTCATGAGCAGCAACCTTACCACGCATCATTACCACCAGCCATTTAAACCGCAACCCTTACTTCTTCTAAGCCCGATGTTCTCTTTAGAATACACAAAGGTGATCTAGACAATCACATATAATAATCGTTATTGTTTACTCTAGGCCCATTCCCAAAAGATGCCCACCTCGCCCGCATAGAAGGAATTAGTCTTGGGTAAGTCTTAGGGCAATGTATTCAACTAACAGTACAAATGAGATGCTTTCAGCTTGAAGTCAGCAACATTTCCAAATGCCACTTCTTCCCGTCGCATCCCATCCCTACCCTATTTTATTATTAGAAAGGTGAAGTCCTTAATGGATGCGGAGTGGAACCTCTTTGCGGAGCCTTTGAATATTTCGTAAGACTTCATGGGTTGAAAGTAGGCAAGAAAGAGACAAGACCGAATAACACGCATCCACCCTAGAAAAAGAGTGGTTGTATTGAATCCATGGCTAGCATGGGTGTCAAATCGCTTTCGGGTAAACGGTTGGAATTGCCGGGAAAGTCCCTTTCGCTCTAAGGATGCAGTCAAGTAGGGCCCCCTTACTACTCTTTCTCTGGCAATAGGCAGAAGCAGTTTTTGGAGAATAAGTAGTCGTTTTTCCTATTTCTAGAGCTCGCGTCATTCCAACAACCGGCGGAAAGCACCTCAGTATAAACGACTTTCAAGACCGATAAAGATTCTTACAATATGCCTCGGGCCTTTTGCTCTTCAAACGTAAAAGGTGGCCAGCCATTCGTCACAATAAATTGATTTTCTATATGAAACTAATTTTATAATTATATGTATATTTTAAAAATATTAATAAAAAATTAGAGTATTGACCGATGATATTCAAACTGTAACAGTTGTGATACAATCATGTGTTGATTAAAAGATACAAAAACATTAAATGATGAAAATTTAAATTGTTAGTGATGGGTTTATCACCCATGGATTGACCTGAATGCCGAGGCCCACAGTAAAGAGGCTATCGGGAAGTCTTGACCCAGGATAAGGGCTCGCAAGTAGAAGGGACAGGCTCAGGATCTAAGCAGCGCCCCAACTGAGCCAGTAGGCCCAATCGAGATGGCTCACGACTCTCTTCCCACATACTGAAGCAACTTACCATAGCTGGTTAGTACAAGTTTGGTATATATTTCGAAAATATTTGTCCATGATTTGCACGATCTCTCTCGAAGTGACAACTGTCATACTAGAAGCCTCCTATGATCACGTCAAAAAAGAAAAAAATGCTCTTGACTGATAACGGTTGCCATAATCAACACCCACAATCCCTATAATAACCTATCAAATTTACGTGGATAGTCATCTGCCAGTCTGGGCACCCAACGGCCTAAGTGCTATAAATATTTGTTTACCCTCACAAACAAGGAAGAGAGGGGAAAAAAAAGATATTATAGACTCCATTCAAGAGGCCAACCCACCATGTAAGAAGCCAACCCACCATCTAGGAGGTCTTGCCCTCCATTTAGGAGGCCATTCATCTCAAAGCTGTCATCTGTCCAAGAGCCGTCCTCCACCCAAGAGCTACCTTCCATTCAAGAGGCTTGCCATCTATCCAGAGGTCATCTATTTCTGGCTACCTATCTTCCACCTAGGAGCCTTACTCCTACCCTCTATCTCATAAACCGCCCCTCAACCGAGCACACCTAAAGTCGTCACTAGTCATGCACATACATACACTCAATCCCCCGTTATATACATCCATATATTTTCTTACATCATTGCATCTTTTTATTTCCTTGAAAAGATATCTAATTTGTGTATCGAATGATATATTAGGGAGTGAGTTTCACCAATCCTCTAACATTTTATTTTTAATTGTATTACGTAGGGTCCAAATTTGAAGAGACGGAGACCGGATCGACTCCAATTTGATCCGATGTGGAAAATCAAGTAGCCTCCTAACAAGTACAATAACTCGGATCTAGAGATGTATCATTGGTACTGTCTGTGGGAACGACTGAAAAGTCTTCCACCTTAATTGCAAGAATAAACACGGTCAGCATTTCGGATAAGAGCTAGCACCCCAACCGGATGCGTTGTCTCCCATAGTGATAACCCCTCATTTGGTAGCCATGCGGACAGACAACCGACCTCTAAGCATACAAGTACTCGCTACCCAATTGGGTGGCTAGACCCTATCGTCCCTAGACCGTTTATACCCATCCAAAGGTGCAACGTTGGGGGCTTCACCATTCAGCTTCCAAGCGATCGAAAGGAATTAGTTGTTGGGGGTTCTGCCGCTGGCCTAGATGAACAGAGAGAAAACTAACTCGAGAAGAAGTATGGGAGAAAATGGAGAAGAGGCATGGTTTATACATGCTGTCATTCAGAGTTTGAAATGGTGCCTCGAAAAGGCGCGCGCATGATAACCTGGACATGTGTTGGCTTCGAAGAATGCCCAGGCACGTCAATCGTCCAGCGTCATTAGTGCAAACCTGCCACCATATGGATAGCGGACACCTGGTAGGACAGGATGGATCTAATGTCAGAAGGGCATGGGCTCCCAAGCCACTATGCCTAGGATAGAAGGTCAGATAATGGCAAAACTCACTTCATGATATATTCTCCAATAGTTATGTCAGAAATCTTTCTCAAATGGATAGAAATATAGGATGATGAATGAATAATCATAGGTGCATGTTTCAAGAGATTGAGTGTTCACGGAAGGTTGAGTTCCGGTGAGTGCGTTCAGTTGGGGAGTGATTTAGAGATGGAGGATTGAGTTCAGGTAAGTGCGCTCAACTGAGGAGTAGCTAAGAGATAAAGGATTGAGCTCCAATGAGTGAATTCAGCTGAAGAGCAACTTAAAGATGGAGAATGGCACTTCAATGAGTGCACTCGACTGAGTAGCGGCTTGCAGATGGAAGATTGAGCTCCGATAGGTGCACTAGGCTAATGAGCGGCTTAGAGATGGATGACTAAACTTTGATGGGTGTGCTCGGTTGAAGCACGATTTGGAGATGGAGGGCTGAATTCTGATGAGTACACTCAATTGAAGAGCAGCTAAGAGATGGAGGATTGAGCTCTAATGAGCGCGTGCTTAGCTAATGAGCGGCTTAGAGATCGAGGACTGAGCTCCTCCCATCCAGATCCCTGGGGGCTCGAGGTCATCTTTCTCGTGCTAGGTCTGGTTGCCTTTGTTTTTCTTTTTCTCCTTTGGTCGCCCCTCCCTTCTTTTAGATGGAGAGTGGATGTTTTTCCTTTCAATGAGGGTGCTAGCTAGTTGTCTATAGGGGTGTTGATTACGCTGCAATCTCTGATCCTCTGAGGAAGATCGTTGCCTGTTTCCTTGTCAGGCTACACCTTTTCAGGTGGTCATGATACGACAGGCTGATGATCACGTTGGCTTACTTGCTAAATTGGAATTGCTAATAGGGTATCCCTGGGCTTCGTCCACGAGCTCGTAAAAAGGGGCAACCCTCATAGCTCGTATTCTATTGAGCAGATCTGGGCTACGGGGCCCTTTTGCTAGGCTATTACCTCTGGGGTGGTCTTCTTTGCAGGCCAGATTTCGAGCAGGCTCATGGGCTACCGAATCCATTAATAATAATAGACACGTACTTAATTCATGCGTTAAACCTAAAAAGAGATTAAGGTGAGAAGTACCTTTAATAATATAAAATCATTCTAATTGTTTGATTTTTGGTGCTATTGATTTTTTTACTATGGCATCATAGTCTTATCGATTAAGTGACTTTCAGATTGATTTTTAAAACCCAATTCTTATAATTATTTTTAGCTTAAGGTATAAAATTGACTGTACTTAATCAATAATTCAAGCACGAAAGAACATTAATATGAAGGGAATGTATCAGAACATAAAATTATAATGCTTATTTCTTAATACAGTATCATAATCTTACTGATCAATTGTCTTAAATTTTAATTCCCGAACCCCATTCATTATAATCTTTTATAGTATGGAAGTGGCCTTTACTTAATCTATAATTCGAGCACAAAATGGCATTCACTTCAGGAGAACAGTTAGATCATAAAATCATTATTTAGTGTTGATTTATTAATGTAGTATCATAACCTATGAATATTGATGGTTATTATTGAGTAATAAATTAACTTCTAAAAATATATATATTTTTTTGTTTTAGAAGGAAGAAGTCATTTTTTAAAATCTAAGCATTATTTTTCTTTGACCAAAAAAATATTATCTACTAACTTATTTTACTATACATGTCAAATGTCAAAAAATATAAAAAAAAATATTTTTCATTGCACATTATACACTAAAAAATTAAAAAATATTTTCAATAAATTATTTTTTAATAAATAAATAGAGCCTTAGTGTTTATCTAATAGCTTAAATTTTTAGGAAGGTAGATTTGTTGATAATAATGCTTATTTCTTTTCCTTGTCGTGTGATAAGGTGTTGATGACTGCAACTTAATAGTTTTGTGTCATTGCCACCATTTTTGTCTGTCTATGTTTGGTATCCTCTTTTTGATATATAAAAATAATTGAATTAGATAAGCTTGAATAATTTAAAAAAATGTTATTTTTGGTTAGGCAAAAGAAATTTTTAAAAATTAAAATTATGAACAATGATAAAAACCATGGGATTTTTAGTTATATTTTGTCCAAATAAAATTTCGTAATTTTTCATAAAAATGGAAAGAAAAGCAAATTGTGAAAGCCTCTGACCAACGTTTTGTGACCCATTGACAAAAGAAATCAGATTTCTAGAATTTTGCATAAATACAAACTGAACAAAGTATATTTTACCATGGATTGAAATTTTAGCCAAAATATATGTAAGTATTGGATCATGTAATGCCAATATAACAATATATTATAATAAAATTATGATATGTCTTCTTATCAGTAATATGTCATAATAAATAAGCTAATATACCTAAGATTTCTAGATTTTTTATTGATATTTCATTCGATATTTTTCAACCAAGTTTTGATTTGTAGAAAAAAATTTATGGACAATATATCTGATACTGATATATATAACAATGCAACCGTGATCAATATTAATGTCTAATATTTTTTATCTATAGCTTTCTGTACCCCGGTGGAAAAGTGACCAAATCAAAGTCTGGGAATCTACTTCACATTTTCTGGAATCAAAGCAACACAAGCGTAAAGAAAAAAAAAGCAATTGTGGTTTAAACAATGAAAAATTATCACAAGAAGTCAGGAACACTTAATCAATGGCAGCAGAACTTTAGCTCATGGGTAGACAGTTAAGGGAAAAGGATGCCATGAACAATGAAATGGAGATCTAGCATTACTATACCACATCAAATGTGAACAATTAAATAGGAATTGGGCAAAACACATCATATTGAATCACATAAGAACACGAAGAAATTTGCGAAAGAAGCCTTACAAAAAATTTTATATGGGCTGAAATGTGTCCCCCAAACAGAACCAATGGATTAGCGGACGGTAAGCCACCAAGCAGAGAAGAATGTGGATGAATCAAATCAAGGTTGTTGCTGAGCATCCATGTAGCCCGCGTCAACAAGCACCTTCTCTCTCTTAGCCAGCTCAATATCCTCATCAACCATCATCTTCACCAGTTGCTCAAATCCAACTTTAGGTTTCCAACCAAGAACCTTCTTTGCCTTGGTTGCATCTCCCTTCAAATTGTCAACTTCAGCAGGCCGAAAGTACCTCTTATCAATCACCACATGATCCCTCCAATTCAGCCCCACATACCCAAATGCCACCTCCAAGAACTCCTCCACAGTGTGAGAGTCTTCAGTGGCCACTACATAATCGTCGGGCTTGTCCTGCTGCAGCATCATCCACATGGCCTCGACATAGTCACCTGCAAATCCCCAGTCCCGGGATGCCTGCAGGTTTCCCAGGTATAACTTCTTCTGTAGCCCAATCTTGATCCTACCGACAGCCCGCGTGATCTTCCTCGTCACAAAGTTTTCTCCCCTCCGTGGAGATTCATGATTAAACAGAATACCATTGCATGCAAATATTCCTGTCAAGAATAAGAATTCAGAATATCACGAATAAGACTTGGAAATGCAGAATTGGAATGATCAAGTCAGATACATCTTACTTGGAAAACAATGGTTCTATAAAATGGTTTTCTGCTAGAAATACTTCCATCCAGTATTCCAATAGCGAAGGATATCATCATCAGAACATTAATAACAGCAAGTCTTAAGGCTATAATTAATAACTTATTATGATAAACAGCTATTAGTCTTTTTTACCTAGATACCACCGTTATAAATGTAATTGTTGGCCAAATATTACACTAATTATAAAGAACTTCAATGGCAAGGACCATCGAAATCAATCAACACGTATTATGACAACCGAGCAATCTATGAAATTATTTCATGATTTATTACTAGCACTGTCAGCTTCAAAATCTCCATCACGACATACATTATTATTATGTTTGTTTACTGGCGTCAATTATCATTATGTGTTTTAACGTGAAGGAGAATCAAAGTCAATTAAAAAGGACACTAAAAAAAATTATAGAGTAATGTTCCACTATATAACTCAATCCATGCTAAGCTCACTTGCGCATAAATTTTTCAGACTGCCAGAAATAAGTCCCAAAATTTCAACTTTTAAGTGCTCTTGAATTCTTAAAATATCAGTAGATCTCCAAAATTTCTGCATTTTTCACCCGTAACCATAAATTCCCGCAGACAGAGTGCTTCTTGAGATTGAGAAATTCTACAAATTTCAGCGCTTGAATTTAAGACTTAAAAAAAAAACAGAGCTGAATGCCTATGATCAATAGAAATATCACATCAGTAGAATGGATCATCATGAACTATTTACCGAAATAAAAAAAGAATGGATCATCATTTTCATCCCTCAAAAACACAACTCAAGCAAATAACGAAAAGAAAAATCCAATTAATTGAAAAGAGAAGAAATCACCACTTAAAACTACCAGCATTCTATTCTATGAGCATGTCAAGCAATCAAATAGTCGAGCGCAGGAATTACCGTAAGCCTCCCGATAATTCACAGTATACCAATGCGCGGCACACTTGGAGACAGCGTAAGGAGATCTCGGGTGAAACGGAGAAGATTCCGATTGCGGAGGCGGAGTCGATCCAAACATTTCCGACGATCCGGCCTGGTAGTATCGAATATGCGTCCTATCAGTGGCGGAAATGTGAGATCTGACGGCTTCCAGAAGCCTCAGAGCTCCAGTAGCAACCACATCCGCAGTGTAATCAGGAATCTCGAACGAAACCGCGACGTGAGACTGGGCGGCGAGGTTGTAGACCTCGTCGGGGGCGATGATGTCGATCCACCGGCGGAGAGAGGACGCGTCGGTGAGATCGGCGTAGTGGAGCTTCATGCGGGCCTTGTGAGCGTTGTGCGGATCGATGTAGATATGGTTAATGCGCTGCGTATTGAAGTTGGAGGATCGGCGGATGAGGCCGTGGACTTCATAGCCTTTATTGAGGAGGAATTCGGTGAGGTAGGAGCCGTCTTGGCCGGTGATTCCAGTGATCAAGGCGATTTTTCGTTCGGCGGTGATTGGCCGCTCAACGCCGTTGTTGGCGGGGACGGCAATTTCTGATTTGGATGAACCATTATCCGACGCCATTTTTGGAGACTCCGTCGGCGGCGGTGATATCAGATGTCTCGGGGGAGGAAAGACGCGGAGATTTTAGAGAAGCGACCGTGGATTTATTGTTTCTTTTTTCCCCCTTTTTTGACGACAGTCGGTGAGCACCTTTGCGGGATTTGAGGGTAATATAGTCATTTTGACTCGTGAGCGGGTTTCAATGGTCATGTTAGCTGTAACCAGGCTTGCTAAATATCAATTCACGAAGATAATTTCTACCCAAATTATACATTACGGTTTAAATTATATAAAATTAAAATTTCAAGATAATAAAATATTGTGACAGAACACCATCATTAATCTTAATCAGAATATTATCTTTCAATTAACACTTTTACCTTTATATATTTAACTGACAATTTAAACGTAAATTTTTACGTCAATAATATAACTGATCATAAATAAATAATATATTATTATATATAAGATTCAAATCAAATTTCACTTCATTGGTGGCTCCAATATCAACCGAAATAATATGACGTCGAATCTTAATAAAGAAAGATGCCGGTTCAAAATCGAAATCAGTATATAAAAATTTACGAAATCAATAAATATCCATAAAACTTGATCGAAACTAAAATCATTGATGACACTAAACCGATACCAAAATATGAACATACGATATTCAAATTATAATATAAGACCAAAGCGGGTTTTAAAATGATACAGCCTACTATCCAGATTTAAAATATTGACTAAATTACATCATTTCACCCACAGCACATTCAATATATCAACTAATAGCAAATATTGAAAAAATATCATTATGGATATCTAAACATTGCTTGACAGTTAAGTACATCATAATTTATTATCCGAAACTAAAAATTAAACTAAAATATAGCCATTAAGTATATTAAATATTGTCAAAAAATATAAACCAACAGAAATCATCCATAGGAATATAAATGAAAACTCTTCGGGGTTCACTCATTATCATTCGATAAGTACTCATACATTTCATTTGAAGGGTTAGTAAAATAGTAAAAGAATGAACCAAATATTCAATAAGATATATAATATATTAATGAATATGTATATCTTACGTTTAAAATATATTTGACGGAATAGAGATCATAATCGGATGTAATGACAAGAACTTGTATAGAAAAACTTACGTAATACTTTTTTAGATTTCTTATTTCATTCTTCCTTAATATTAGCAATTAAAATATATTTAAATCTCATTTATTTCTTTAGGGATCATGGTCAATAGGTTTTACTCATTAAAGGAGTAGACAATCGAAGATGAATTGTGTATACTCCCACACAACCAAATGTCATAAATTTCTATTCAATATCCGAAGGTAGGCTGTCTACATATAACCCTATAGATGGGGGTAGACGGCATTTCTTAATCCTGCGGTTACATGGGATCGAATATCAGTATATTATTATAATATACTAAGGTATACTATAATATATTACCTGTTGAATAATAACCTTAGTCCTATGCTTATAATTGTAAAAATTCAACACTTTTTCTTAATTCTTTATAATTTTCTCACTCTTGAAGAAAATATTTATAATTCATAGCATATTATATAATTTTTTGCCATAATTTTATGAATCTATATTTATACTTTTGTAGAAATTTAATCATATTAAAATAAAAAATATGGGATACTAAATCTGTGGCTTAATATAGAAAAATTTAGCAACTAATATAATTTGGCATGCACATTAGAAATTCAGCTTATGCAGGTCAATTTATATATATCTTCCAACTTATACATGACATAGATATATATTTTTTTAAAGCATAGGTGGATTGCTATACAAAACTGGGACATGGGGAGTTCAAAATTCAGCAAAATGTTTAGTAAAAACAGTATGAGAATGCAAAAATTTTTACAACAGCACATACAGCCCAAAAATTCAACAATATTCATTAATTTTACAGAAAAACTATATAATTTTGAAACTTATAAAACGTGTATTTGATAATTTAGAGCAAACATCAACTACTCATAAAATCAAAGTATGAACTTTAGCAAAATTCAGTAAAAACTAGCAAAAACCAGCAACATGGGCAATTTTTGTGGTATTAACTTATCTACTTAATATATAGGGCTTGATTCTTTAATTTCTAAATATGCAAGCTTGTAATGTAAGTCTAGAACCTACTATAACATGAGGTACAAAAATTTAACACATGTAAAGTCGTCAAATTATAAATTTAAGATATGCATATAGCTACAATTTTAATATACAAGACATATATATGAGACTTGAACATAACTAGGAATTTCACATAAAATTTGTTATAAAATTATGAAAAATTAACATGCATACATAAAATACATACATTAATTTTGAAATTATAATTTAAACGAGTATTAGAATAAAAATATTTAAAAAAACAAATTGATATGAAAATAACAATAAGAGAAAAAGAGGTTTAAAATACACTTGTTTTATTTTGGATTTACTTCAATTCTAGTTTGAATTACCTCAAATTTGAGTTTGTTGGCTTCATCTCTCTTCTTCTCTCTTTTCTCCTCGGCTCTCTCTTCTCTTAATTCTGCTATAAAAATGACCAAACCTGAGCTCAAGGGTCCCTTATATAATACCTTGCGCTCGAGCACGGCTTGACCTTGCATCGGGTGCTAGCCATCGGATTAACTAAGCTCGAGTATACATCGGGTGCATAGCTACTATTAGCGATTGCTCGAGTGGCTTTCGGGCAAACCTCAAGCACTGAGCCACTACTTTTGGTGCTTAGACATGGGTCGAGCTTACTTTAGGTGCCGGTTAATCGATCTAATTTTTCACATTAATTAATATCAATTTTAATTATATTAATTTAATTAATCATTATTATCAAAATTTAAAAATTTAGACCTTACAAATATAATCTTATAAAATACCTTGAATTTTAATAATTCAAAAGCTTTATTTAAAAAAAAAACAGAAAACAATCATATACAAGGATTATTTCATCGGTTCAAAATATAGAAAATTTATGTGCTGCTATTGTAATGCCATAAATTTGGTAATAAAATAAATTGCAAGATTTTAAAATTTTTAATATGATATAAATTTTAATTATAGAATCTTTATTATTATATTTTTATTAACTAATTATGTATAAAAATAAATTTATATATTTGAATTCATAAGAGTTAAAATTTAACTTGCTAGAATTATTAATCTACTGAATTAAAATTACATTGAAATTATTTTTATATCAAAAAATTGGGAGATAATTTTTTTCTTCTTTCTTTTTAGTTCTTGAATAAATTTTCTATAATTTTTAAATGTCTCAAAATGATGAGTGTAGATAGTTTTTAATAGAGTGAGAGATGATCATTTTCCAGTTATTAAAATTTTTATCCTTGTTATCAAATAATATGATTTGAATAAATATTCATTTTTAAAAAATTTTTCTTTAATAAATAATTAATATATCTAAAGTAATTATATATAAGCGTATTATTAAATTTAAATTTAATGAATTAATAAATTATATCTCATATCATTTGAAATATTTTTTCTAACAAGGATATGATTATTAAAGTCTCAAAAAATTTATAATTTATACATATATATGAGAAATAAATAATCCTGAATTTATCACAAAATACTTACCAAAAAAACATTATATATATGTAGGCATGTGTGCACATGAAAGGTCAAACTATAACAATTATTATAAACTTAGGGAGTATATTGTGAAAATTTATATAATATATTAACAAAATAACGTGCACTCCATTATGCCATAAAGTAATCAATAAAAATTTTAAATTATTATTATATATATAAGTTTTGTTTTGTTTATATAATTTTTTTACTGGGATGGTCAATTAACTCAAATTTAGATATTTGAATTCTCTTAAGAAGAAGTAGGATCTTATTTATCTCATTTAGACAGTTGGATCAAAAGAATTTAATGACTAAAATTTAGATATTTAATAATACCTTTTAGATAGCTATTTTTATTATAGTTTGATATTAAAATTAATATTTAATAGATGTTAATATTATAAAAATTAAAATTATAATTATTTTTAATATTTTTTAAAATTTAAAATCTTAACCATTAAATTTTAATTCAATGATCTCCTTAAAAAAGTAGCATCCCTATTTTCAACCTGACCCAAGTCCCATTGGATACTGATATGAATATCATTAGGATATGTTTAAAATAATATTGTCTTATTTATAGTTTATATCAATTGGTTTATATATATAAAAATAGATGAATAGATAAGATATTACTCTACTCGATAATCGTAGTATATTAATTATTCTCAATATATATATATATATGTGTGTGTGTGTGTGTATCCATTATGCTATCCTTTAAACTATATGTACATGGAAATCTACAATAATTAAGATATATTATATCATTTTATAATAATATTACATAATAATATTATTTATACACCTATTTATATATTTAATTATATCAAAATTACTATTATTAATGTGATGAGAGAACAAAAAGAGTAACAATTAAAATAAAATGGGAATTACTCTTACTTTTAACAATTATGATATAATTAAATGATATCTCTCAATGTCATATATTACTCAAAGCAGAAAATATATGCTAAATTTCTTAGTTTTCTGATTTTATAATATTTAGGTATATTCTAAGAATTATATTTGACACTATGAATGACATATATACTTTTGTTGTGTATTTTAATTTTGTTTTAGTCTTTTCATCCTTTTTTTTTTTTTAAACTCCTACTAATTTTTTTGTTGGTTTTGGATAATTTCCTTATTAGTCCTACATCAATTTATTATATTGGCTAATAGCACATTCAATACCGCACGAGTCTTAATCTAATTTGAGAAAATTATCAAGTGGTATATAACAGGTACTTAAACTAAACATGTGTACTGTTTATTCCAAATAGAGGCATCCAATACACCTAAAAGGCACAGATGGGTATTTTTATTAGAGTTTTTAGTATTTAAGGGCCCTTGTGTGCCATTTTTACAATGGCTTATGTCTAATGCGTGCTTTATGGGTGCTCATGCATTATTCCTAATACAAAATCAGCCTAACGTGATTTTAAAGTATTTATTATAATTTTTGAGTTGTTGAGCATTGACACAGTGAAAAAAAAAGAGAAAGAGAGAAAAGTGATAAGATAAAAATTTACTTATCCATTTGAGTCTCGAATTGTATTTTATTATCTACCAATCTTAGGTACGTTATTCTTATCATTATGAAAATATTTTATCGGTCAATTTTTTTTTCTTTCATATTGTATCATATATAACTCAGATTCATTACTATAAAGTGTTGTGTCTTTATATTTATTAGAAATTTTATAATCTAATTCACTGTATAGTAAATATTTTTAGAGTCATAGTCTAATAAGTTTTTACCTCATTTCTAAAAGGGTTTCACATGAAAAATTTTATATATATCTTATTATTTATGATTATTATTATTTGTTATATATTATTAATTCATCTCCTTATAAGTTCAAATAAGAGAGTTTGAAACTCAACAAAAGGATTCAAAGATAACTTATTATTGTCGTGTTAAAACTTGCTTGAATAAATGGAAATTGAAAAATAAGGCGATTTACTTAAATAGCTCAAATTATAATACTTAGAGAAATAAGATAATGACTTATTGTTTATTAAAATAATATATCTTTTGGTATTTACTACCCCAAAACTAAATCAAAATCCGATAAAGAATGAGCATTTGAATATGAACAAGTTTATAATTACATTCGATAATTTATTAATGATAATATCTATAATCACATTTGGAATGAAAAATATGCAAAAATATTGTGGTAGAAGCTTAAAACATTTTATGTCTTAAAAACCAATAATAATAAATTATATCACTTAATGAAATGGACACAAATGAGATATAAGAATGCCACTTCTATAGTCAACCATCTGAATGAGTTCCAACTGTGCATCAACTAGTTGAGTGGCATAGGTATCAAATTCAATGATGAGTTGTTAGACTTATAATTATTGACCACACTATCAAATTCATAAAAGTTATATAGATCACTATCACAAACACTAATCCTAACGGTATAGTGACCTTAAAGATAGCTAAGGATACTATGTTGAATGAGAAGATGAGGAGAAAATCATAAGGCTCCATTTTCTTGCACTTCGAAGTATTGATATCAGAACCATGGGGAAGAAAAAAAAAAGTAAGGCCCAAAATCAAATGAGAAAAGTCAAAACAAGTCACGGTCGAGGTATCAAAATTTTTAATACCAGCACTATAAAAAAATGGTCACACAAAAAAGTATTACTATAAATGAAAGTGTAATAATGCAAATATAAGGGAGAAAAAGGATAAGAAATTTTAAGATAATGAGAGAGTTTTAATTATTACTAAACTTGATCTTTTTCTTATTTTCAAAGAAGAAGTAATTAATTTGGAAAATCATGAGATAAATTGGGTGATTAATAATGACGTATCACTCTATGTTACTTCAATAAAAAAATTCTTTACATCATATAATTCTAGTTTTAAAGTATTGAAGATAGTAAATAATGAGTGTTTTAGATAGTGGGTACAGTAACGTATGCTTCACCACGAGTAACAAAATCAAGTTATTGTTGAGGGATGTATGACATATCTTAAATATTTGATTGAATCTTATTTTAGTAGGCCTTCTATAAATCCTAGCACCCTTTCACTGGTGAAACAATCATATGCTATCATGACTACAGTTGGATTTGTTGTTGCCAGCTCTTGATTTTGTGGTCTTTGAGCTATTCAATCCATCACATCTACTATCCTAGTCATAATGGCTAAGTACTCTTCTTTATTCGGGTGAGAGTTCGGTCCAAATTTATCTTGACAAGTAGACATCTTTTAATTCTATTATAAAATAATTAATAAAATCAAATTCTCAAATCAAAATAAGGCATCCTCTTTACGACCTCTTTGATATTAGTTAACTATGTCACGTCTCAAATTCCAATGCCCGATTATATTAATTATTGATCCTTATTTAAGTCAATAAAAAATTTGTCCCTTAATTACTTAACATTTATTATTCACTCATTGACCAAAACTCAATAAAAATAGCATCGGATGTGAACCTAAAAAGACAAATTACCAACAATATACCAAAATAAAGTAATAAATCAAATCATATGATACAAAATACCACCTTCAAAACTGAATCTGAATATCGATCATATATGATCTTAAAACATATATAAAGATAGAAATCTACATAAAAATTAGAGTAAGTAAAAATAAGGATTTAGATGTACTGCTAGGTGATACCAAAACCAAACTATATTATTGACAAAATATAGTCATAAACTAATTATTATAGTACCATTAAATTGTAATAAAATAACACCATAAATCTATTATTTTGAAACAAAATACATCATTTGAAAATTTAAATCCTAATTCTAATCCTTAAACAACCTTTTCATTAACTTTAGCCCATTGTATGTCCTGAGTTATCTAAATTGAAATATTAGTAAATATTAAAATTGTATCAATTACTCAATAAGGTATATAATTTTTATAAATAAATAAATACTTTTTATCAAAATATAATGAAATGAAACATGATATCAGATGTAATGACATATAAATTATATAATATTTTACGTATAATTTAAGGCTAATAATCAAAATTCTTTTTTTTGAATTGTTCATCATTAAAGTATGTTCAAATTACAAAAATTCTGTGGACCAAAGATCAATGGGGCTATATATGTTTCCACAAAGGGGCAATTATTAACACTCGAGTTATATATGTTCTTACATAATTAAAGGTTATACGCTACTATTTATAACTCGTAAATAGATTGTCGTACAAATAACCCTATAAATGGGTTGAATGTTGTTTTTAACCCACGAATGATAAATTTAAACCTCGATTATCATTATAATATACTAAGATATATCATAATATATTATCGTTAATTCTTTGCAAAGAACCGTGCATAATCAAATACAAAATTCTACACAAATTTAAATAAATCTTTGTATTTTTTTTTAAAAAAATATTCTTATCTTACAACTTATCCTTGATTTTTTTCACATGTATATATATGTCATGCATTATATCATAGTTCTTATAACAACTTGATTATGAAAAAACATGTAAAAGCCATGTTATAAAATTTTAAACATATAGAAGCTATATATTTTAGAAAATGTAGGATTTTAATGTAATTAGTAAAATTTTATCACTTTATTTCAATTATGAAACATGTAGGAGCAATTTAGTGTAAATTCAAGGTATACAAAATACAAACTTAAGGATTTAAGATATACAAAAAGTATTATATATGAAAATCAAAAGCATAAAAAAGCATTCAAACATAATTTCAGGATATGCTTGAGCATTGTTGCAAAAAATTAACTTGAAAATATAATGTATATGAAATAAGGATATAAACTTTATAAAAGTTGTATAAAATAGTAATAAGAGTATGTATAAATAATGTATAAATAATGTATAAATATCTTAGATATGAAATCATGGCATACATGGATATTTAATATAATAAATACCTATAAAAATTAAAAAAAGTAAGTAATAAGAGAAAGATGGTTTAGAAAAAGTTAGTAACAAGAATTATAGAAGCAATTGTAAGAATTATTAGAGAAGGGTTTCATTAGATGAAGTATATTTTCTTGAGTGCACCAATACTATTTTTAAAGAAGAAAAATGGATCTATTCAATTATAAATAGATTATCAAGAGCTCAATAAGATAATCATTAAGAATAAGTACTTGTTGCCGATGATAGATGATTTATTTAATTAATTATAAGAGACACAAGTGTTTTTAAAGATATATCATCAATCAAGTATTATCAATTGAAGAATAAAAAGAAGGATATAGCAAATATAGGTTTTCAGGCAAGGTATAGACACTACAAGTTTTTTGTAATACCATTGGATTATTTAATACTCTTTTAATATTTTATGGACTTGATAAATTGGGTATTTCAATTCTACTTCGATTAATTAAAGAAATGTAAATTTTGGCTCGAAAGAGTAATGTCTTTGGGCCATATGATTTCAAAAGGAGTTACTTCACCATTCTAAAAAATTTGGAAGCTGTCTTAAATTGGGGCTGGTAGATAATCATGACAAAGTTCAGAGTTTTCTTAGAATAATGGGTTATTATAAAAGATTTGTGGAGAATTTCTTATTAATTGCTATGAGATTGATCCATCTAACTCAAAATATGGAGTTTTATTGGACTAACGAATATGAACAGAGATTTCAAAAGTTGGCGGATGACCTAACAACCACCTTAATCTTAGCGATTCTAGAAGGATCTTATGAATTTGTGGTTTATTGTTTGAAAAATGGATTGGGGTGCATGTTAATAAATATGAGAAAGTAATTGCATCTAGGTCAAGACAATTGAAAATATATGAGAAATATTACCCAACTCATAACTTAGAGTTAGCATCAATGATCTTCGTGCTATGAATTTGGATGCACGATCTTTATGGGGAAAAGTTTTTGATGTATTTGAATCATAAAAATTTAAAATATTTGTTCTCATAGAAGAAACTAAATATAAGGCAAAGTCAATGTGAAATCCATTAGCAATTGGGAAAAGTCGGTGTGATAGCAGATACCTTGAGTTACAAAATATGAATCTGATAGGTCATTTAAAGATTACAGAATTGGAGATGTTGGATTGTATAAAAGAATATGATATCTGGAAGTATTCTCAAGGTACATAAATGATATTGTCATATTTTCATATGCAATCGAAGATAATAGAGAAAATTAAAAGAGTTTAAATGAACAATTCATTCCTAGTAGACATTGTTGGAGATTTGAATAGGAATTCTAGAGCAAATTTTAACATCTTAGCTGATAAAGTCCTGAGGTTTTGAGAGTGGATATATGTACATAATATAAAAAAATTAAAGAAAGAAATTCTAAATGAAACCTATTGATACATTATTTATGCAAGAATTAATAAGACATATTAAGAGTTGAGGAAGATCTTTTGGTAGCTAATATGAGGAGATAAATTGCAGCCAATGTGGAAACAAAGTTGATCTATCAACAAGTGAAGATTGAGTACAAAAAGCCTTTGGGTCTTTTGTATCCTATATCAACCTATAGCTATAAGTGGGTACACATGACGATACACTTTGCAATGGCTTTATTGAGAATATCAATAAATTATGATACTATTTGGATGATCATAGATAAGTTACCCTACTTTATTATAGTTTGGATGTTTGATTCATATTCATGCATATTTTTGGTCAGTAAAGATGTGTATAATGATACATCTAGGGCACACATGCGTGTTTTAGTTAGAATGACCATGCCTGACTCCAATCAATACATATGTGCTTTTGGGACATAATGTTTACATCTAATGCATGCTAGAGGGAATCTTGTGCACGGCACGGATAGTACTTTTGTGTTTGATCTGTGCCTAATTAGCATACATGCGCCAATTTTTTATAAGTAAGTCTATTGGCTGATTTTAATTTATTTTTGCTAGAACTTTAAGAGATGAATGAGAAAGAGAATAAGGAAGAAGAGAGTAAGAAAGTGACAGAAGAATTAAAAGAAATAGAATATCTATTATTAGAAACCAAGTAAATGTAGAGTGTTATTTTATATATGAACTAATTATACTTTACATATATGAAGATTTACTTTCATTTCACATAAGATTTTATAAAATATGTGTCTTATATAAATATAAATCATATTTAATAGCCAAATTTCTATAATATTTTCTAACATGTCTTTAAATTATGAACAAATATTCTTATATGCATTCTACATGTTATCTATTTATAAGAAAATATTAAGAATTATTTCACCTATCTTGATTTGTCATAATTTCTTTGAAAATATTTTTACATACTTCTAAATTAAACACTATAATTTTGACATGTCTATAGTTTTATTGCATGACACATAATTTCAAAGAATATAAAGAGAAACTCTATATAAACTTTGATAAAGTGTAATATCCAAAATTTTTATTTGATTAGGATTAAATTGGATTATAAAGAAAAAAGAGAAAATAAAAATATAATATAGTATAATAATAATAATAATAATATTATTATTATATATAAAACAAAGGAGGCACGGGGGTAGAGCAAAAGGAAAGGAAAGAGAAAGAAGGGACAAAGAGGAAAGAAAGAGAGAGAGGGAAGGCAATGCAAGAAGCTGCAGTGACCACCGTCGTAGGTGGAGTTGACATCGCCAGGAGCAAAAGTTGAAGGAGCCCTCTCTATAATTTACCCTTTAATATATACAATGGTGGGAGTGGAGGAAGAAAATCATAAGACAAGAAGGGCGGTTGCCAATGTCACCGGAGGAGGAGCATGAAATTGAGACAAGCATATGCTTCATTTCTCATTGTTGATGCCGATTCTTGATTCACATATACTGATTTTGGAAAAAATTGATCAAATCATGAAAAATGGGTAATGAGACGCGGTGGAGAGAGAGTTATCAGTGATATTAAGATATATCTAAGGGCTCGAAATGCATGCGACCACCGTTGCCATGGCTAGCCTGCGGGGGCCCCCGATCCTCATCGTGACGCCGCCTCCCTTGTTCTTTGTCTTTCACCAACGGACGTGGCCACCAAATCCCTAGAGTCTCCTCATCCGTGCAAAAAAGGCTCCCTTGTTCCATCGATGTTTCGTGACTAAATCAAAGTGTAAATGCAACAGAATGTGGGAATTCATTCATGGGCTGGTGTCGCCAAGAAGGATGGTGCTGGTTGTGAGAGTTGAAAGAGGGGAGATGCATTAAGAGAAGAACAAGGTAAGAAGTTCGGGGGGTGTCATTTTTTTGATTCTCCTCCCCATTTCATGGCTGTCAAAACCATTAGAAAAGGAGGCACACCACCGGTAATGAAGCCGGATTTTTCTTCTTTCGTTTCCCATCCATGGAGATGATGGAGAATTGCCTTCGGGTAGGATCGTGGCTTTTTTCTCGAAAAACAATTTTCCTCAAACGCTGGAGGTGTGACAAAGGAGGAACACAAGCAGTTCCCCATTTGGATCAAACTATCAAAAGGATTGAGATGGAGAGGTTGCAAGTGCCAGGATTCCTTTGCAACTTGATCCCAGGGACAGCCCGAATGGAGAAGCAAAGAGAATGTAATATCCCAAATTTTTATTTTTGATTTGGATTTAATTGCATTTGATTTATGTTGAAAAATGCCAAAAAAATAATCATAAATAATAATCCAATTTTGTATGTCCAAAGAGACATTTAGACATTATTAATGATGCAAATGACCTCGCTTTGTTCTGTCTCTTTAACTATATTGTAGATGATGGTTGCCAATTGGTTGAGCCTACGACAAACGCTGATGGTAAAGAAAAAGAACTCCCAAGATGCCCATCCTTGTGGGAAGAATCAAAAGAATTTGCTGAAGGAGGAAGGAAAGCTATTGATCAGATTATGGAGCAACGAGTATTCAGTCTACCACTGCCCCTGTGCCTCTCCTTTCCTTTGCTGATATTGTTCCTCGTGGTATCAGTCCATCTGATATGCCAAGCATCTGTGCTCACCCCACGCCAATCTCTAAAGAAGACCGGCTAGAAGTTCTTGGCAACCCTCCCAAGGCTCCTGATATCTTCTTTGCAAGTGGCTCTGCCCATTGCCCCTCCTTGGCCCCTGCTGGTCAAAAATCTCAAGCCCCAGCCTGTTTACTGGCCCCTTTGGATGCTTCTGGCCATTCGGTTGTTCTAAACCCAAGGATGCAGCCTGTTCCAGATGGTGTTGAGGACTCCCTGCCTGATAACCAGGCGCATCTGCAAACCTAGTTGGGATATGTTGATGCCCTTGCATTTCCTGATCATCTTGATACAAAGAAAATTCACAATCCTGTTGATGATGATGATCTTGAGCTTACACCTGGCTCTATCAAGCGGCTTTCCAATAAGTATTCTCTTGATTCTTCAAATTCTGAGGGAGCTGAAATTGCAAGGCCCAGAGGCTCATCTGATGTCATCTGTGGGGGACGGGATCTTGTCTATTTTCTTTGTGGATTTTGAACCTGATTTCTCAGAAAAAAGAAAAGCAGTCAAAAATCCAGGGGCTCTTCAGGGGCTTTGCATGTATGTTGATGGGGGTTTTTTTTTTTTGCTTGGGGTTTCTCTCTATGCTTTGGGGGACAAACATCTGTAATAATGCTGCTGGCAATCCCCCTATTGTCGTATGCTGTGCAACGAATTTTCTTTTTCCCTTCAGCATGATGGAATGTTGTGAAAGAGGGTCACTATCCTGTCTTGTGGTAGGATGATGAAACTGGCTTCACGCCCAGAGGATGCTGGCTAGTAGTCGTCCATAAGGTGGAGCTGGGCTGTCTCGATGAAGTCAGATTTGCCTTTTATACTGCCTTGCCGTCTTTCATGTATTGTGAATTCAGTGTTCTGTCGCCCTGTTGTGGGCTGTTGTCGGAGCCTTAGGGCTCTGGGTGGAAGGCAGGCTGTATGGAGCAGTAGTGTAGTCTGTTATGGATTGGTGAATTCCTGTCTGAGAGGATTTAGGCGTTTGTTTCCTGGGCCGTGGATGGTTTTTTTGTTTTGATACTTCCTCTGCTCTGTGTAGGCCTTTGGAATGAAGGTTCATAGGTGCTATGGTCTGATCTACCTTTTCCGGAATTCTGTGGAGAATTGACTCTTAGCTTGTCGAATCGGCAGTGTGCGGTTAAAAGCTGTAAGAAGTTATTTGCATCTGTTAAGTCGGGTTGTTGCTGCGGGGTGGGTGGCAACTATTTCAGGGACTCTGTCTCTGCCGTGATCGCAGTGAATGGAGGTTGTCACAGCTGCTCTAATGTGTTGCTGTTTCTGTGCTCCCCCATTCAAAACCGGGCCACTGGTTTTGAATTTATTTGGATTTGGATGCTGCCTTGGGCTGTTCCTCTTTTCTTGGCTCTGTAGTCGATGATGTTGTGTCTGAATTAGGTTGGCTCATGGTTTTTTCTGATGCTAAGCAAATCCAAGACACTAGCACTCTGAACTTCTCTTCTGCTGTTTTGTTTTTCTTGTCTGCGGATCGATGGTACCACATTTGATAAATCTGATTTCCATATCTAGGTCATATTTTTATTGGTTTGATGTTTATATTTGAATGTTTGAATAAAAATGGGTGGAGTCCAAATTTTAATTTATCCCAAAAAAAAAAAAAGGAGAGAGAGTTATCAACGGGCTTGCATGCACCACCGTTGTTGCCGATATGGTGGTCCGGAGACTAAAATTTCCATAGATTGGGGGTTGCTGGAGAGAGAAAGAGGAGAGATGTGTAGAGAATAGCAAGGAGCAATGTTTGAGGCCCACCTGAGGTTTGCAAAGGGAAGAAGGCGTGGCAGGAGAGAGGAGGAGAGTTATAGGTAGGAGTCCGAAAAGAATATGTAATATCCCAAATTTTTATTTGATTTGGGTTTAATTTGATTATAAAAGAAAAAATGAATATAATAATAATAATAATGTAATAATATATATATATATTATAAGGAGCCGTGAGAAGGCAGAAAAAAGAAAAAAAAAAGAGAATGGGGAAGAAGAAATTGGGAAGGAGAAAGGAAAGTTGAAGAGAGCCTGAAATGTACCGCCATTGCTGGAGAAATATTAAAAAGCCCTCTCTGCAAGTTACTCGCCATTTTGTGCGCTTGTGTGAGTGAAAGGCGAATACGCAAGCTAAACAATAGAGTCACTATCGTCGCCGCCATCGTCGAAGGAGAAGTAAGAAATTGAGGCAAGTAAATCCTTCTACTTTCTTTATGCATACTGATTTTGTATTTGCATG
Organism: Nepenthes gracilis; assembly: GCA_033239525.1. Taxonomy (NCBI): domain Eukaryota; kingdom Viridiplantae; phylum Streptophyta; class Magnoliopsida; order Caryophyllales; family Nepenthaceae; genus Nepenthes; species Nepenthes gracilis. The sequence goes on along the minus strand of BSYO01000027.1, from coordinate 3,775,290 downwards.
TATCAATTTGAGACAAACATCTAAAATTTTTGTAGATTATGTAAATAAAGCATGGTGGAGAAAGAGAGAGTCATCAACGGTGTTTGCATGTGCTATCGTAGAGGTTAGTATGTCATTGTCACCTAAAAGGAATAACACAGGGAAATTGAAGAGAGGTGGAAATGGAGAGAGGAAGAAGAGAGAGAAGGAGTCAAAATTAGAGAGAAGCCGATAATGATATCTATTTGAATAGCCTAGAGTTATAAGGCCCATTTAAATCTAATATTTTTATGTGTATTTTATATATGAATGTTTGAATGAAAATGGGCAGAGTCCAAGACCCAGCGAGTTGGTATTTAGATACATTCCCGAGACCCTAGTGGGTCGCTATGTGTGTAGGAATAGGAGGTGCGAGGGGTCGATAAAAAGGTTTTGTTATATATGTGGTGGTTGTTGCATGCCTAGTAGGATTAATTGAAAGTCATAGGCCTCCGATATTTGATTTTACAGTTGAAGGCTCTAAAATTCCGATATTTGATGGCCATACAAAATTTTATTCATGATGATACTTGACCTAAAATATAGCCGATATTAACTCACGTTTTCAAAATTATCTCGCATATGTGATAGCCTAGAATTGCGGGCCCAAAATGCAAGTTGAAAACTTAGATCTGCTATGGGTGTGTAATATGTGGTGGTGTTGGGATTAAGGATTCAATATTTGATTTTATATGAGCTCTCTTCCTGATTTTACATACATTGTTTTATTTTTTTGTGAGTATTTTATCCTTATGACTGTTGGGAGCAAATTATGGTTATTTTGTCTGGACGATTGTCCAATAAGTCCTGAGCATATTTTAATTTATTGAGTCCTATATATTTAGTTTATTACACCCGAGTTTAGGATTTGTAAGAATAATATTTAAAATTTAATTAAGAATTTAATTGACCGATTTAGTCTGGATTCGTGACAAAGAAAACTTGGTTCGAGTGCTTTAAAATATCCTTTTGTCAAACCTACTTGGTATAAAATTAATGTAAAGTGTTTATAACCCATATCTTTAGTCTAATTTAGCAATTGATATATTTTGACTACTATTTAGATTTTTATTTACAAGCATGTTATTTTATGCACCCTATTTATTTATTTTGTATATGTATGTATCAATTATATCAATTTAGGGATTTTGTTGAAGTTTTTGATTTTGGAAGGTTTTATTATTTTATGAAACTCCAGAGAGTATCTGGACTATACATATACTCATAAATCAATCTGTTTATACGATAGGGGATTTGGCACATCTCGTACGGTTGACTTGGAATGCACATTTTCATCCGAACTTTTAAGTTATTTATTTATGGTACTGATTCAGTTTCTGATATGTTGCATAGGTGACTTGATTATCTGGCTATTCGATTCTATCTCAACTCATGATCCGATTGAGCATCTCATTTGTTTGGGCATTTGATTTGTTTGGACATATGATTTGTTTGGGGCATTTGATTTGATAGGGTATCCGATCCGATTGGGCATCTGATTTATTTGGGCATCTGATTCGATTGAGAATCTAATTTGATTTGTTATCTATTATTAACACCATCTCCATAGCGGGGCTCTCTTTGTAATTATCTATTATTAACCACCGTCTCTGTGATAAGGTCTTATCTGTAGCTATCTGTTACTAACCACCGTCTCTGTGGGGAGACTCTATATGTGGCTATCTATTATTAACCGTCGCCTCTTTTGCGATTCCTTATCTGTGGCTGTCTGTTATTAACCGCCATCTCTATGGCACGGTGTCGCATCTGTGGCATCTCTCCCAATGGGGGGACTCTGCTCCCTTTCCATCGGTAGAAAAGATTGGGTTCTACTTATAGTTGACCCGCTTGTCTATCCGGTATTTGAATGGAAATTTCATAAGAAATTTGGACATCTAATTTATATTTATTATCAGTTTTAAAATTTATTTATGGACCCTCATTTTAATTTATCAGGCATGTTATTATATATATATAATACCTGTTGAATCTCAAGTTCATGTTTTCTATCTTATCTATTCAGAGTAGAGAGCTTGAATGCATTAAAAGATTATAGACGAGATTTGATACAACATCATATATTTCAGTGAGTATGATACCACTCTGATATTGTCATATCTATATTGGGTTATATTTTAGTTATGGGATTGGCCGAGTTTAGGCCTCGAAGCAGTATATTCAGATGCTTTTGGATTTCTTATAATATGTGGATGGGTTGTTGTATTATTTGGTTATTCCCCTTATGACTATTTATAGCGTATGTCATCTTTTTTGTCAAGATGGTTGTCCAATGTGGTCCTATATGGATTTTAAGTTTTCAAGTTTTATATATTTGATTTGTCATACTCAAGTTTAAAATTTATAATAATAATTTAGAATTTAATTAATTATTTAATTGGCTTACTTAGTTTGAATTCGTGATAGAAATAGTATCAAGAAAAAAGTCGTAAGGAGAAGTGTCTTTGGTCATTTTAGGTATTTAATTGATTGAATGTTTAGGCAAATTGATATAGTGGCAGAAAGAGGATTTTATTTAGTTTATGCAAATGTGTAAATATTTTGTTGGATTTTGTGATTTTGAAGGAGATGTGGCAACCTCAGGTTGCAATGGTTCGAAATCTCACAATATAGAAAGAAGTTTTGACCGACAGATAGATAGGCAGTAGGGTAGAGGTGATGAAGGCTAAGAACGATAGTATTTGTGCAAAAGTATGGTGGTTCGAGAACCCCGGTGGGTTGACATATGATAAATGATGGTTGAATAATTATAAGCAAGTTGATGGTAGGACTTTCAATGCCTTATCTTAGGTCTGGAGAATGGAGAGATAGTTTGGAATGTCTTTCAAGAGACATATTAGAGGAGTATATGTATATATGCAAACTAATAATTTTGTGAAAGTTTATTTTCTTGCCCCCACAAACCTCAATGGTTTTCTCAAACGATAAGTTGGGAATGGTCATTGTGTTCTAGAGCTAGAAAAAAGACTTGTCAAAATTAAAAGTTATAGAGAAAGATGAAAAAGCTCATGCTAGGTCAAATTATTTCTTTTCGTAAGGCAGGTGGACTCGTTCTTAGCCTATACATATAATGTTCAGGAAATAGAGTTGCAATAGGAGTTTACACTGTGATGTCTTTTATCTTTATTTTGAGCAGAGAAACTGTAGAGTTAATAGTGAACAACTTCTGCCAGAAGAAAGGATAGAGGAGTGCAAGCTTAATTTTATTAGCAACGACGATACTGGTCATGTAGGGGTTTGAAGCTATGGTAGGAGTGAGAGGGAGATTTAAGAGTTATTCATTTTTACTCATTATTGTGATCGAGTGGATAATTGTCCTCTCAAATCCTTCATCATTGAAGAATCCATGGACAAATAACATGAGGTTTGGCCTCCTAAGGCAACATTAAAGAAGAGGTTGAATAAGTTGAAAGAACTGTTGAAGTAAGACAATAGTTGAGGACTTTAATATTTAATTTGAAAGCAATCGATATCATTTCGATTTTGGGCTTACGGCAAGGAGCTGAACTAAGTTTTATTGATCTAGTAGGAGTAGCTTAGAGAGAATTTTTTCTAGAAAAAATCAGAGCATTGGAGTCAGAACTCGAAGGATGGACTCATTTATTTCTCTAAAGGAAAAGATAAAGGAAAGTTAGATGAATTAGAGTCCTCTTCCCTGAAGTTTCAGTTTGCGAGATCAACCTATAAATTCTGTCAGAGAAGCACATGGGACAAGTTTGCTTTCGTCAGGATGGAATTTGCTTCTATTATGACCAAATAGGCCATTTATCAAAGGATTGTTCGAATCTTAGACATCTAGATAGGAGTTAGATGGTTCCATGTAGAACATTTATAGATACAGCCCGTGATGCAAGAGTCGATCCTCAGTCGTGGAAGATTATTTCGATAAAACCATTCCATTCTGTATTCTGAGGTATGAGTCCTCTGAGGTATTGAGAGATGGGTGCCAAATTTATCTAGCATATATGGTCACATTCGAGAGTTATTCTGTGCCCATTGTGAAAACTTCTATCATCTGCGAGTTTGAAGATGTTCTACCAGAGGATTTGATTGATTATCTTCGGATCGGGAGATTGAATCTTTTATCGATGTTATGCCTAGACCTAAGCCTAATTTGAAGGCTCCGTATAGGGTGGTCCCGTTTGAGTTGAAGGAATTAAAACAATAATTGCAGAATCTGTTGAAGAAAGGTTTTGTTCGGCCAATTGTCTTAGCGTGGGGTGCTTCAATGTTCTTTGATGAAGAAAGATTGATTGATGGATTTATGCATGGGTTATTTAGAAATCGAATATGTATCACTTTCCAAGGATAGAGGATGGAGGTCATGGCAAATTAGAAATGACCGGACTAAGGTCGTGGGGTGTGGAGTTTCTTGGATCTAGTTGGTTACGATGAGAGATTTATTAAGGACTTCTCGAGGAATAGATTGTCATTGACACTGATTTTATTAATCCCTGATGAATCTGAAAGATCAGTAGTATTCAGTGATACTCCTAAAAGAGATCTGGGTATATATGGATTCAGCTTGGTAGGACACATCATGAAGAAAAAAACTAAAGGAAAGTTTGGGATATGGTGTAGCCTCGAAGATTTTGGGTGAAAGTGCTATATTGAGGATGCCAATGGAAAGACCGGGCTGGAGAGATTACATTTCTTTACTGCTAAGATTGGATTCCAAGCTAAACTTCTATCTATGGGAGATGCTCTTGTGAAGATTGGAGTTGAAACCCTTTTTGGATGAGCCGTTGTGAAATTAGACGTGATAAAGTAGGCAACCTTGAGCCTACTATACAAGTGCTTTTCCCATTTTGCGTTTGAGAGGAGGCTAGAGAGGAAGTGTGGTTTCAAGAATTATCTCATTGGAGCCTCGATTGATTAGATGGAAGCTCGGGAGTAAATGAGGCCATCAGCAGCTATAATTGAGTTGAATTGGTCCAATTAGAAAGGAACGACAAATATTGTCTAACAAGTGGAATGGAGAGAGTGTTTGATAGCGAATTCATCATTGACGAGGCACAGGTAAAAGTCTTATCGGTGGGAGTATCATTTCGAGGGGGAGACCGAAGTTTTTATCAAGTTTTAATTGAAGGATGGTAGATCAATTCATCTTGCCCATGATAATCTAGAGAAGTTGCTATGGTCAGAGGGGATTCATGACAGTTTCGACAAGTATTAAACCGCGATCATATGATGGTTAGATATGTTACAATCCAACAGATCAGGTGCTTTGGAAAGCTGATAGGAGATTCTGAGGTGGCGTCGAAGATTCTAAAAAGTTTGCATAAAATGTTGGTTACCAAGCTGAAATTCTATATGGCATTGGATTTGTGGTCAATTGATCAATCAGAGTTGCGCAGTGAAAATGTGGGTTGAGCCCCGATATCATTCAAGATTCGTTAGAAAAGATTAAGACTATTAGAGGCTCGCTAATTGAAGTTAGAATCGGTAGAAAAGTGTGCTGATAGGAGGAGATCAAAAATTATGGCTCGATGTGGGCAACAATGCATTTCTAAAGTTATCTTTGAGGAAATATGCAAGTAATCCTTCGCATGTAATCAAGTGTGAGCCAGTACTGATCAATGAGAATTTGTTTTATATTGAAGTTTCAACTCAGATTTTGGAATAGAAAGAATCAGGTGTCGACGAACAAGATAATCCAATTGGCTATAATGTTTTCTAAGGATCTTTCAATTGAGGAGACAATGTGGAAGTGAGAAGAAGAAGTCTTTGAGATTTTGTTTCAAATTTGTCTCGAATAGCGAGGAATTTGGTGGTAATCTGGATAATGATGGATCAGTTGATGAAATCGGTTCATCGCTTGCCGATCAAGACATCATTCCCGAGATTGATCGTCGGCAATTATCGAGATGAAGAGATTATAAAGTATTCCACTTTTGAGGCTTCTGATTATGATCTGAGGCAGATGATCGATTAGAGTTGCGCGGCAGAATTGTGTTGACACTCGACCACCGGTCACAAGATTTGATTTGAGGTTTGAAATAGAAGATTAGATCTGTAATCCAATTCGAGATTCGATGTGGATGGTTAGATATTTCTAAAAGAATCTTGCAAAGAGAAATTTTGAGTTTTGGGGTCGAAGGATAATTTGAAGATGAAGTTCGGTAAAATACTCCTGTTTGTTTGAGGTTTGGAGTGCATCAATTTCAAGAATAAAATTTTTATAAGGATGGGGAATATAATATTCCAAATTTTTATTTGATTAGGACTAAATTGGATTATAAAGAAAAAAAGGTGAAATTATAATATAATATAATATAATAATAATAATAATAATAATAATAATAATAATAATATTTTACATATAAAATAAGGGAGGTGTGGGGTGCAGAGCAAAAGGAAAGGAAAAAGAAAGACTGAAGGAATAAGAAAGACAAGAGAGAGGGAAGGCAGTGTGCATAACTGCGGTGACCGTCGTTGCTGGCAAAGTCGACGCCAAGAGCGGAAGCCAATGATGCCCTCTCTTTGATTTACCTTCAAATATATGAAGTGGTGTGAGTGGAGGAAGGAAATCACGAGCAAAGAGTAGCGGCCACCACCGTCATCGAAGGAGGAGTATGAAATTGAGGCAAATATATCCTTCTTTTCTCTTTGTTGATGTCAATTCTTAGTTTGCATGTACTGATTTTGAAAAAATCGATCAAATCGTAAAAATTGATAATAAGACATGGTGGAGAGAGAGAGTTATCGACAAGCTTGTATGCACCGCCGTTGCTGCCAATGCCGTCGCAGGGCTGTTATCACCATGGTCAGAGTCATCATCCATGCTAGAAACGCCGTCGACGATTGGGAAGCAAAAGTGCAGTGTAGAGGAATTCACGGTTGGAGAGAAAATGAGAAGAGAAGATGTAACATGCCAAATAATTTTGATATTATTATTTTATAAAAATAAATTATCTGATTAATTGTGATAATTATTTGACTATTTTTAGTAATTATTTAGACATAAAATTTTATAATTGAACTTAAAATATGAGTTTAGAATATTTGGACTAGTGAATTGGGCTTAAATAGTTGGGCTATTTGTTTAAATTTAATTTAATTAGTGGATTAGGTTATTGAGTGAATTTGTATAAATTTAAATTAAGTAAATATAAAATATTTGGGCCTACTAAGTTGGATGGATCGATGAATTGGACCTGGATGCTTAGACCATTAATTAAAGTTTACATTAGATAGAGAATTAAGTTAATTTTAAATCGAACTAATAAAATAAATATTGATCTGCTGAACCTTAAAGTATTAGAATTCGTTGACTAAAAGTATAATTAATTTTTTTAAAAAAAATAATAATATAGTAGAAATTTATATTAAAATTTTTAATATTATTGTGAAGTAGTTAAATAACTAATTAAATAATTAATTAATATTTTTAATGTGAAACAAATAAGTATACAAATATATATATTATTATATCTAATAATATATATAATATAATAATATAATAAATAATAATTGTAAGTCACATAATAATAATAATAATAATAATAATAATAATAATAATAATAATATGCCGGAGAAAGGAAATGAGAGAAGAGCAAAGAAATGAAGGAAAGGAAAGGAGAAGAGCGAAGCAGAGGAGGAGCAAGGGAGCCATAGATTGTTGACAATGGAGGAAGGAAATAGGCGCTCCCAAATGGAAACCCAGCAAAATCTTAAACTGACTACTTAAAGAGATGGAGTTAGGTGAAGAGGGGGAATGGGAGCCGAAGAGGAAAGCCGTGCACGAGTCGAAGAAAGAAGCTGCCATTGTCAAAAGAAATGCTAAAAATTAAGGCAAGTAAACTCTTCCCTTTTCATTGTTGATGTTGATTTTCGTGCTGCATGCCATGATTTTTTAAAAATTTGCACTTATTTGTGTGAACCGAAACTTTGGGAAAAAATAAAGGTGGTGAGGAACGACGGAAGATTTGATGGTTTATGGTGATTTAAGGCACGATAATTAATGAGTTATATTACAAACAATCTTTGTGCTTCAAATTGAGATTTTAAAGGTTTGAATTTTATGTTTTCAGTGCAAAAATAATAGAGAAGAGAAATAGAGCATGCGCCGTATTTGGGTGACCAGAATCTTAAGATGGCGACGGAATGGGTATGCGTATATATGTACAATTATATGGTACACATATATTTACATGCATGTATATAGGCCAGCTTATACGGATGTGGATTTATAGAATGTTGTATATGGAGCTGCATTTGAGCCGTAGGTTTATGGTAGTATATGTATGTAAGTGTATAGGTTTGTATGTGTGTACAGGGGACTTAGTTGTTTATGTACACACACACACACACACATATATATATATATATATACACACACACACACATGTATGTGTGAGGTTGTGTTGCTATGTGTGTTGTCATGTGCGTGTTGCTGCGTGTGTAACCGTGTGTGTGTGTGTTGCTATGTGTGTAGTTGCGTGTGTAGCCACGGGCGTGTGTGTATATATATATATATATTTATTTATTTATATATATAGTGCATCGTGAGAATATATTAAATATATGTTATACAACAGTACATACGTATGTAATAATATATATGGGAGTGAGAAGTATACATGAGGATGAATGTGTATGTAGGTGGGTTTGTGTATGCCACGGGCAGTATGTATAAATGTTATATATAGTATGTATGTTATACAACCGTGAATGAATATTCGTGTATTGCTGCTAATGGTACTGTCGTTGAGTATATATATATAAACAGCCATATATATGTAGCTGAGTATGTATATATGTATACAAAATGTGTTGATATATATATATATATATATATATATTTGTATTTAAATATAGACTAATTGAGAAGTTTTTTTTTTTGTAAGTAACTAATTGAGAAGTAAATTAATTGTAATTATTATTTTTATTGGACTATTATGAAATGAGCTGAGATAGTTGGAGAAGATGGGTAACCGTGAGTTTGTTCGGTAGCGATGAAATAAAAGGGTATTCTATGGCCTTATAAATAAGATTTGATACACTTGGAGGATTGGTGATAATCAAATCATATATTTAAAAGGGTCTGTAAAATATTCAAAGTTTCTTGATTTTTCTCTTATTTTTGTGATAAGCAATTCTTTGCGTTAACTTTGACCGTATATGTATATTTTATTAGCATTCTATGGATAAGCACAGGAGTGTATACGAAGACTCTACGATATCCGGGTAATTGAGAATTCATTAGACTTTAGAATAATTTATATTTTTTTGATACCTATTCTATTCCGGAGGTCAAGGTCGTTGATATTGATGAGGGATATTTATAGCCTAGTGACCATCATAAAAGATAATATCAAGGATATCATTAGCGAGAGATATCGAAAATGGTATGAACATGTTATGGGTACAGCCTTTGGGAGGACTGTAGAGGTAATGTGGATACCATAGTTACCGGGTAATCTCGTGGTACTTACCCAATCGTTGGAAGTATATATACGTGGCTTTTGGTTCACTATGATAGTATAAGGTCCATGGAGATTATTATTATCTTGTATAATTATGACCTCGTATTAAACTAATGATCAGATTCGTTGGAATCTATACTACATTCTTGATATCTAGTCATTCACATGGTTTTTGGGTCGTGGACACGACATGTTATTGAATCTCGGACAACGGTTGGTATATCACAAGCTATTATTAATTTTATATAATTGATATTATTATCCGAAATACTTATTTATATTCATCTATTGTGGTTTATATCTACTTATTGGGTATTCGGCTCACACTTTTATTTTATTAACTCTAGAGTAAACAAGTTGACATCAGGTTAGAAGAGATCACATATTGCCATGTAGATTCAAGATAAAAGTGATCCCAAAAATTAAGGTTTCCATGATAGGAGATTTGAGATTATTTATTAGCTCATTGGCTTTTAGATACTTATCAAGATTACAATTCTAAGGACTTGATATTATAGACATTGATGTTATTTCTATTTCAATTAATTTATTATTAGTATTATGAATGTTTATTTAACGATAAAATTATGATAAGCATTTATGGTGTCATAAATTTAGTAATTCGATGATATTGTGTTCATTTATATTGATTGATATTATAATTTATGATGTGTAATTGATAATTTCAGATGATTCGAGATTTTTGTTTGGATTGTTCTGGCCAGGTTCGAGGACTTGGCCTCGAGTTGTTACAGAAGAAGAGAAGAGGAAGGAAAAGAAGGGGGTGGCGTGCACAGCAGAGAGAAGGCAATGCCAACGAAGGCAGTGCGGTGCTGGCGGGTGCGTGGCAGAGGCGTGCGAAGGGAAGAAGGCGCGGCAGGAAAGGAGGAGAGAGCGAAGCAAGACGCATGCACAAAAGGGAGAGAAAGCTTGATTCGGGTACTCTGGTGCATCCTTTTATCAAATCTACTTGGTATAAAGTCAAGCTAAGTGTATATAACTCATATCTTTTGTCTGATTTTGTATCTAATGTATTTTGACTAATATTTTTATATTTTATTTACACGCATGTTATTTTTATTACCCTATTTGCTATTCTGTACATATATGTATGAATTATTGATCGATTTGGAAATTTTGTTCGAGTCCTGTGATTTTGAAGGGCTTTATTATTTTGTATAATTTTGGAGAGCGTCGGGACTGTACATATATTTATATGTTAGTTTGTTTATACAATAGAGGATTTGACACATCTCATAGGGTTGACTTAGAATACACGTTTTGATCCAGACTTAAAGCTATCTATTTATAGTATTGATCCAATTTTTGATATGTTGGGCATGCGATCTAATTATCTTGCTATTCAATTCTGTCCTGAATAACGATCAAATTGGGCATCCGATTTGTTTGGGAATCCGATCCAATTGGGCATCTGATTTGTTTGGACATCTGATCCGATTGTACATCTGATTTGATGGGGCATCCAATCTGATTAGGTAACTAATTTATTTGGGTATTTGATTCGATTAGGTATCTGATTTGATTGGCTATCTGTTATTAACCATCATCTCTGTGGCGAGGCCTTTTTTATTATTAACCATCGTCTTTGTGACTAGGCCCTATCTGTGGCTATTTGTTATAAATCGTCGTCTTTGTAGTGAGGTTCTATCTATGGCTATTTGTTATTAATTGACATCTCTATGGCGAGGCTCTATCTGTGACTACCTGCTATTGACCACTATCTCAATGGCGAGGCTCTATCTGTGATTATCTGTTATTGACCACTTTCTCTGTGTCGAGGTCCAATTTGTGGCTATCGATTATTAATCGTCGTCTCTGTGACGAGGTCCTATTTGTAGCTATCTGTTATTAATCGTTGTTTCTGTGGTGAGGTCCTATTTGTAACTATTTGTTATTAACTACCATCTCTGTAGAAATACCCTATCTCTGGCTATTTATTATTAATTGTTATCTTTGTAGCGAGGTCCTATTTGTGGCTATCTGTTATTAACTGCTATCTCTATGACAAGGCCCCCTATCTATGGTTATCTATTATTAACCACCATCTCTGTGGCTTTGTGTTACATCTGTGGCACCTCTTCCAATGGGAAGGCTCAGCTCCCTTTTTATTGGTAAGAAAGGTTGAGTTTTAGTTATACTTAACCTGTGCTGTCTGTCTAGTATTTACATAGAGATTTCATAAGATATTTGGACATCTAATATATATTCATTATTGATTTTAAAATCTATTTATTGACCCTTCTTTTAATTTATTAAGCATGCTATTGTTATATATATTTATATGATACTTATTGAATTTTAAACTCACGTTTTCTATTTTATCCTTTCAGAGTAGAGAGCTTAGATGTATTGAATGAGTATGAACAAGATTTGATGTTGCATCGTATATTTTTGGTTATCATTAGATCTATACTGGGTTATATTTTGGTTATGGGATCAGCTGAGTTTTGGCCTCGGAGTAATATATTCAGATGCTATCGGAGTTCTTATAATATGTGGATGAGTTGTTGTATTATTTAATTATTCTCCTTACAATTATTTGTAGAGAATGTTATATTTTTTGTCAGAATGGTTGTCCGATATAGTCTAGTGTGAGCTTTAATTTGTTAGATCTTGTGTATTTAGTTTGTCATCTGGATTTGGAATTTATAACAATAATATTTATATTTTAATTAATTATTTAATTGACCTACTTAATCGAAATTCATAACATGAAGAAAGTATTTTTCTCTAGTACAAAAGAAATTAAAAAATATTTATATTTGTGCAGGGTTTTTAATTTGACTAAATATAAACCATTGTATAGAATCGATAAAATATATTCAAATATATCCTAATATATTATTATAAATTGAAGGTTAAACTTTTTATCCTCAGGTTAGAAAAGTAGTATTCACCTCGTTTATATGGTTATATGTAGATAATCCACTTATAGGTCTTGAACAATAGCAGATAACATTTTCCTATATGGAAACAATCACATGCCAAATTTTTATTTTTATTGACGAGATTATCATTGATCTTTGGTCATAATTATATATGAGTACAGTTTGAACATGTTATATACATTCATACAATTCTAGTATGATTTATGATATTATACAGATCTTGATACAAATTGATTATTAGTATATGACTTTTGCACAAATTGTCTAAAAATGATGTTATCGGTGTTTCTAGTTTTATTTCATAGTATAATTCTAACATGTTTCTTTATTATATATCTACATAAAAAAAGTATATATATCTTAGTGAAAAGTTTGTTCATTCCTACTATTATTTTGCTAAATTTTCAAACTATATGGTTCAGGCTAACTTGCAGTTGATTGTGATGGGTACACCGGAATATGGGCTGGCCCACGGTCAACGGAGGCCCAAAAGGTATGCCAGACGGTCAACGTAAAAACAGTCCAACAGGGCGCAAATGCCCAAAGCTTGAAAGGGCCAAGACGGTCAATGCCATCGTTGACCGTCTGGACTCCGAAAGACAGCAAACGCCCGCGCAGACGGTCAACTCGAGCGTTGACCGAAATCACTGTAGCAACAGGCCAGAAATAGAAAGGCTTTTACGGGCCAGGCTCACTTAAGCCCACGATCCATCAGACGGCCAACAACGACTCTCCTAGCGATTTCCACAATCTCTGCTGGTTCCCAAAACGGATATTGACAAAATCGGCGCCTTTCTCGTAAGGAAGGCGCCATATTTTTCCAATCTCCTGCCAACTGGGACGCTCCAACGGTAAAAAACACAGAAGGAATGTAAGCAATTTGGAAAGCCGCTGACCGCCATGGAAGGAAACTATTTCAGTCCCTTTGGCAACTGGTATCAACTCTGAGAGGCAGGCCAACCAAAGAATCAGGCAGGGATCACTCCTTCCAAAGGAGGAAGATCGCCCGCTCAACCATAAGTAAGCCCTGGAATTCTCATTCCAGGCACGTCTCAGTTACTTACGCTCTCAATTATTGACGCTTTTAACTACGCAAACTCTTACTCTGGATACTCACGCAAGTTATTGCTAATACAACGCCCACAACAATACTTCCCCATTTTTCTACTGTCACTCAAAAACCTAAGGCATACAAGCGCGCCTCTCACGGCCGTTTACTACCTCCTCACCTTCCAGATTTAAGAAGATAATTTTGTCTCTCTTTCATCTGAAAATACACACACACACTCTCTCTCTCTTTCTCAATTCTCAGTTTCAGAAACCTTATTGTATTTGAAGGTCACATTTCTCGACTTGAAGGGGAAGTGTTTTCGGTGGGATAATTTTCCACCGACATGCTGACCACTTGTTCTTTTTAGTGGTGTGCAGGATCCAAACTCAGGGAACGGTGCCGAAACCAGGACAAGCGGATCAATCTGAATCTGTTCGAAGTTCGGATCCAAGGACGCATCATTGACGCCGTCTGTGGGAAACGCTTACAAAAGCCAACGATAAATTCGCACAACGCTTTCTTTTCACTATCCGATTCTCGCATTCACAATGGTGATCACGAGCTCAAGCTAGCGACCCCGCTAGAGACGCCACCAATCCCGACCAGGACCACGCTGCTAGTGCCACGGTCAATGGGACAATGGGCGGAGTGCCAAGACTACTTCCAAAGAACTGATGGAGCAGGTGCAAGCCAACAATCGTCTCGCTCCAAATACTTTACACCGTAACGAGCAAAGGATCGCAAGCTGCTCCACCAAAGAATCGTCTTCGCACCGCCACCAAAAAGGGTGGCCGGAGGAAAAGAAGCCGCCTAAGAGGCCTGAGAGATCCTGGAGCAATCTAGTTTCAACCCCCTCCCACGTTCCTGGCTAGAACAGGCCAGAAGTACTCTCCGGGAGCACATCTTCGCGAGAACGTCAGGAGAGAAGAAATCCCCGATACTCTCAGGCTGAAGACGGGAACGCAGTCCAGGAGCGAGCCTCTAGGACTGTCAGGTCCGCTGGAGGCAATAGCCAACCGGCTGCTAAACCCTCTAGGGACAAAACGGAGTTAAAGGTTTACCTCAACTCCAAAAGATCAGTGAACGTTGCTCGCCTTGATCCGCAAGTGGACAAAATCTGGACCCGTGTGTTCCAAGATGAGGAGCGCGCCATCGACTTGGACCGATCTCCTTTCATAGCGGAGATCCTGAGCCGTCCACTGTCTACGAAATTCAAGATGCCTTCCCTTGACTCATACGATGGGAGCAGTGATCCAGTTGACCACCTTGATCACTTCTGCACCCATCTGAGTCAGCAAGGGTTGGAAGATTCAGCGATGTGTCGCTATTTTCCACTCACACTTAAGGGAGATGCCCGAATCTAGTTCCATCACCTCCCTTCAGGCACCATCAGCAGCTTTCATTAGCTCACAGATCTTTTCCTGGCTCAATATGCCTCGAGCCGACGGGAAGAAAAGCAGCCGTGGTATCTCTCCCACATCAAGCAAAAACCAGGAGAGAACCCACGGCGATTCCTGAATCATTTTGTGGCAGTGGCCAGACGGATTTCCCAGATTACAGAGGAGATGAAGCTAGGCAGTTTCATCTCTACGCTGACCTATGGTGACTTTTTCAAGCACCTGGCGCATAAAAATCCTCAGACCTTCCGAGAGGCGGAATCCATCACCCAGGCCTACGCTGCAGCAGAAGAGGCCAACGAGGCAAAACATCCAGAACGGGTGGATCAGCCTTGATCGTTCCCTGGAGAAGGGAAGAGGAAGTACAGTGGCGGCGATCACTCCCGCCAGAAGCAACGCCGGACTGGGCTCCCAGAACGCAGAGACTACGAGCCCACCGATTTCACACCTCTAACGAACACACGCTCAAACGTCCTCATGCAGATTAACGAAGAAAATTTTCTGAAGTGGCCAAAACCACTAAAGAAGGACTCTGAAAATCAGTCGAAGTACTGCGACTTCCATCGCTCTACTGGCCATTCAATTGAGGACTGCAAGACACTGCAGAGGGAAATTGAGAAGCTGATTCGCAGAGGTCACCTCACCAAATTTGTCAGGGGTCCTGGACAAAGCTCTACAGCAGCTGGCGGAGAGGGGCAGGAGCAGACTCCTCCCTGAAACCGAGTTGCAGTAGGGGTGGTTAACATGGTTACGACCCAACCTACTAAAAACCCATTTGACGGCGAGGAACAGCAGGCTAGAAGGAAGAAATAGCACATGGAGAATAACACTATCAGCTTTAGTGATGATGACTTAGCCCACGTAGTGTCCCCCCATGCTGATCCCCTCGTTGTATCCGCGCTCGTTTTGGACAGTAGTATAGACTACCAACTGAAGCAAGTATTTATTGATAATAGAAGTTCTTAAGATTTGCTTTACTTGGATGCTTTCTTGAGATTAGGCTTAAAAAGAATCAACTAAAACCAGCTGAAGGCCCATTATATGGCCTCGACAACGAGCCAGTGCCCGTTCAAGGGACTATCCAGTTGGAAGTCACCTTGGGTATGTATCCAAAAACAGCAAGTCGAACGCTCACCTTCCTGGTGGTCGACCTACCCTCAGTATACAACGCCATACTGGGAAGACCGTGCTTGACAGCGTTCGGGGCGGTTACTTCGATTCCACACCTCAAAATAAAGTTTCCAACACCCTATGATGTTGGTGAGGTACTAGGTAACCAGGTTACCGGACAAACCTGTTACATGTCACAAATTGCCCAAAGTGGCAGCACTAGAACAGTTGGAAAACTCGACCATCGGGACGAGATAAGTCTTCAGCAAGCGCAGTCCGGTGAGCCACGGATCTAATCCCACTTGACCTGGAAGAGCCGGATAAGTGTGTACAGATCGGCGGCTCACTTATCGAACCACTGTGCGATGAATTCGTTGCGTTCCTGCGAAAGAACACTGATCTTTTTGCATGGACTCCAGCAAACATGTCTGGAATCCCAATGGAGATAATGGTCCATAAATTGGGACTTGACTCCAACCGAAAGCCTGTCAGGCAGAAGCGGAGGAACCACTCCGTTGAAAAACTAATCGTCAACCGAGAGGAGGTTAAAAAGCTGCTGAACGCAGGCTTCATTAGGGAAGTCCAATACTCAGACTGGCTCTCTAATGTCGTCTTAGTAAAGAAGAGCAATAGGAAATGGCGAATGTGCGTCGATTTTATCGACGTTTACAAGGCCTACCCAAAGGACAGCTTTTCCTTACCCAGGATCGACCTACTGGTTGACTCCACAGCCGGACATGAGCTGCTAAGCTTCATGGACGCCTATTTGGGTTACAACCAGATCCAGATGAGTCTGGAGGACGAAGAGCACACCTCGTTTATGACCGATCAGGGCACCTACTATTATAAAGTAATGCCTTTCCGACTTAAAAACGCTGGACCAACCTACCAACGCTTGGTTAATAAAATATTCAAAAAACAGATTGGTCGCAACATGGAGGTCTACGTCGACGACATACTCGTCAAGAGCAATGTTACCGGCGACCACATCCACGACCTGAAAGAGTCATTCAAGGTGCTCTGTAAGAATCACATGAAGCTGAATCCAACTAAGTGTATCTTCGAAGTGGCCTACGGCAAATTCTTGGGTTTCATCGTCTCCCAACAGGGGATCGAGGCAAACCCAAAGAAGATCAAGGCGCTCGCCAACATGACACCGCCCTGAAACGTAAAGGACGTCCAGCGACTAACTGGACGACTGGCAACACTGTCTCGCTTCCTTGCGAAGTCCGATGACAAATACCAGCCTTTCTTTAAAGCCCTTAGAGGAACAAAATCCAACGGGTTCCAATGGACTGCGGATTGCCAAACCGCTTTCGACGAACTGAAACGATATTTGGCCAGCCCGTCGCTGTTGCTGTCATCTAAGGACGGAGAGGAATTATATCTTTACTTGGCAGTGTCGGAGGCATCCTTGAGTTCTATCCTCGTGAGCCAGGACTCTGATGCCCAGCGGCCGGTCTACTACGTGAGTAAAACGTTGACCGGCCTAGAGACCCGTTACTCACGCGCAGAAAAATTAGCCTTGGCGCTAATATTCTCTGCGCCAAGGCTAATTTTTCTGCGCGGAGTTGAAGCCCTACTTTTAGGCCCATCGGATAGTGGTCCTTACGGACCAGCAGCTGAAAAACATCCTCCACAAACCCGACATTTCTAGACAATTGGTAAAATGGGCTATCAAGTTGGCTGAATTCGACATCAAATTCCAGCCCAGGCCTACTGTGAAAGCACAGGCGCTGGCTGATTTTATTGTCGAAACTACAACCCCAGTCCTCGAGTAACAGCCCGAAGAAAGCGTGAAACTACTTGTCGAAGTTTCAGAATGGATACTTCACGTGGACGGATCGTCTACGGACACAGGCAGTGGCGCTGGAGTGGTCCTTACGACTCTCGAGGGTTTTAGGTGAAATACTCCCTCATGCTCAATTTTTCGACAACCAATAACGTTGTCGAGTACGAGGCCCTGTTAGCCAGATTGCGGTTAGCCAATGAGTGTTCTGCCAAGAGGTTGGCAGTTTACAGCGACTTCGAGCTAATCGTTAACCAGGTTAACGGAGGCTTTGAGGCGATAACCCACTCTTGGCCAAGTATTAGGAAAAGGCAAGGGAGGCCGCCTAGGGTTTCGACAAACTAACCCTGGTTCACGTTCCCATAACCGAAAACTGGAAGGCGGACCAAATTACCAAAGCCGCTGCAGTCAGAAACCCGAAACAGTATACGAGGGACATGCGGGAGGTCCTAAACGCTCCCAGCATTGAGAAACGAGAGGCAATGCCGATTTCCAAAGCGAAAAATTGGATGACGCCTTTCCTAAACTATCTGACGGGCAGATCATTGCCAGAAGATGTAGAGAAGGCCAAACGGGTCAAGAAGACAGCCGACTGGTACGCTGTGGTTGACGGACGGTTGTACCGCCATGGCTACTCGACTCCATATCTTCACTGTCTAACTCCTGAAGAGGCTGACTACACTTTAAGAGAAGTCCACCTCGGGATCTGTGAGTCGCACATTGGCGGAAAAAACTTGGCCTTCAAGGTCATGCGTCAAGACTATTACTGGCCCTCGATGAAAAAAGACGCGCTAGAGTTCGTGAAGAAATGTAAAAGTTGCTAGCTTCACAGCAACCTTCACCGCCAGCCATCCGTAGATCTGAAGGCCCCTTGGCCCTTCGCGCAATAGGGACTCGATCTCCTCGGCCCATTTTTCATTGCCCCGGGGAAAAGAAAATTAACTATCGTGGGCATCGACTACTTCAACAAATGGGTCGAAATTGTCCCACTGGCTAAGATAACAGAACACAATGCCCTGGAATTCCTCCGCCAAAATATCGTCTATAGATTCGGCGTTCCCGAGGTCGTTGTGACCGACAACGGGACCCAGTTCTCTAGAAAATGCTTCACCAAGTATTGCACCAGCCTTGGCATCAAGCTAGCTCACATTTCGGTGGCATACCCCCAAGCAAACAGACAGGTAGAGGTGACAAACTGAACACTGCCTCATGGGTTAAAGACTAAGTTGGAGGACGCAGGGAGCTCTTGGGCGGACGAGCTCCCTTCCTTTCTTTGGTCTTATCAATCAACTCCGAAGGAACCAACGCGTGAGATACCCTTCAGCCTCTGTTACGGGACTGAGGCGGTAATTCCGATCAAAATCGGGCTTCAAAGTCTCAGGGTAGAGTCCTTTGACCCACAAGACTAACTCCCAAAAATCAGGGAGCACTTAGACTTGTTAGAAGAAGCCCGCGATACTGCCAGAGTACGGACAGCAACCTACCAAGATCGAATCGCCCGATACTACAATAAAAAAGTTAAGGCGCGACGATTCGATGTGGGGGATTTGGTCCTATGAGGTGTCGAGGCCACAGGCAAGCTGGCCAGCCGCAACAAGCTCTCCCCTGATTGGGAAGGGCCTTTCCTTGTCTCCGTCGTCCCCGCGAAACAGACTTAAAAACTCGGAGCCGGGACGGAAGCGGTTCCGCGAACGTGGAACGTCATCCACCTCAAACTATACTTCCAATAGCGGACACAGGTACGTATTTACATTATTGTTTGCACTCACTTGCTTGTTTTGATTTTGCGAAAAATAAGTGTTTACTTAGCATCCTTCCTATGTGCATGTACATGTGTTTTCTTTGCAGGTTGCCCGACCTAGACTACCCTTAAGTCGGGAGGGTCTTCACCCTCTCGTTAAACGCTGGTCATCCAGGCGGCCCATAAGCGGCCGAACTTGAACATCGGTTATCCGAGCGGCCCATTAGCGGTCGTATCTAAACCCTGGTCATCCAGGTGGCCACAAGTGGCCTATTATAAACCTCGATCACCCAAGTGGCCCATTAGCGATCGTACTAAACCTTAGTCATCCAAATGGCCCGATAGTGGTCAAAACCTTAGGAGGCTTACGCAGCATACACAACGACCTCCTCTACGAGGAGATAGCAGGATCAGTCAGCGACGGTCGAAGGGACAAGCATCCTTCTCCAACGTTGGCCGCCCAAGTCATCAATTGGATGACACCGCCAGGTTGGTTAACACAACCGCCTTCCAAGCCTAAGAACATAGCTTCCTAGGCAGCCAAACAACATCAACCGGCCAACTCGGTTGGCCGCCCCATGCAACAAAGCATACAAACACAAGCAGTGAAAATAAATTGACACAGAATTGAAAGAATTTATATTTCATTGCTTTAAATATGTTACAAAATTACATAAGTATAAACGGGAAAAGGTATAAAAGGCTACGGAGGCGGCGGCCCCCTTTGACTATCCCGGGGCTCCCCCACAAGGTCGTCCTTATGCTGCGCCCCACGATTTCCTAAGTGGAGGTCCTCAACGGGGAAGTTAGGGTCGATCAGCCTCACAAGACGCCGATAAACCTGGACCTCCTCAAACATCGGTGCATGCAGCATGCCCTCGACCTCGTGGGGATGAATCCGGAGACCCAGCTCATTCTCCAAAGTGGATATTCGATCTGTAAGCCTTTTCTTGCTTGCTTTGCTTCGATCCTCCTCTTCTTTCAAACGAGTATTCTCAACTCTCAAGCTGGCGATCTCTGTTTCCATTCCCACGAGGACAGCCTCGAGGGCTGCAGTCTCCTCGCGATGCTCTCCTGCTAAAGCAGCTAGCTTGCCATCTAGCCAGGCGATCTCCGCCTCCCTATCAGCCAGCGCCTTATCGCGCTACTCCACCACCTTAAAAACAGCAGAGGCCACCTTCAACGGCTGCACAAAAGACAGACAAAGGGCAGGACAGAAATCAAGAAATGAGAAAGTACGATGAATCAATCACCAAGAACCGTACCTCCCAAAATCTCCTTGCGAGCCTCTTAGGCCTAGCCTCTAGACCTGGCCCAGGAAGCAGTGGATTAGGAGCATCCTCTCGAGCCGAGCTCGTAGCTCCCTCCTCCAGAATGCGCTCCAAGAGCTCATCAATCTCACCCACGGCAGTTGCAGGTTCCTCGGTGCGGTCTGAGTAGGCTGTCGGAGGATCAAGCTCCCTTTGTTGGCTCGCGGCAAAGTCCTGCGAGACCGAGGAGCTAACTGACGGCTCCCGCGTGCCCACCGTCGGCTCACAAGCTGGCTCCTCAAAAGACTCCATCAATACAGCACCAGGACCCACTTGCGGGCACGAGTGCGCCAAGATGACTCCTGAATCCACCGGCTAGCCCTCGTGGGTCTTCTCCAAGCCCGCAGTGCTGGCAGGCCCGCTGCAAATCCCAGCAACCACGTAGTCAATGCGGGACGACGACGATGATGGCATCTCCAGCACCTTTTCCGATAGCGGGCCAATAAATCCTTCATCTGTATGCCGCATGCGGACGATTATGCCCTTGGAATCCTCCGAATTCATCATCCTCATGGGCGGCATGGGTTTTTGAACTGGGGATGGCAAACCCCAGTTCACCTTCTTAGTCTCCTCCCGGGAAACCAAAAAATCCCGATTATGCTCGTCGGGGTTCTCCTTTATTAACTTAATCAACCACTCCTAGGCTGCTGTCTCTGCCACAAATGGCGTCCCCGCATATACCTCTGGAACCCGGCCCCAGTCCTTTTGAAGGTGCCAGGCCATTCCCACACTCACGAAGAAGAATCGGTTCTTCCAGTTCTTCAACGAGTCGTATATGGCCTTATTTATCTTTATGCCCGAATGGGGGACGAGTGATATCCACTCTCCTCCCTGATTTATTTTAAACAAGACCCTAACCATAAACATCATAAGTTTCTTACCACACTTTCAAAGAAAAATACACATAGTACAGAGATACCAGATAGCGTTGGCGTGAAGCTGAGCGATGGGTACTCGTAGAGCTTTCAAAAGAGACTCCAAATTGTCCGACAACGGGATACGAAGGTTGCTCCTCAGGTGGGCCTTGTAGACTGTGATATGCCCTGCCAGAGGAGCAAAAGCTTTGTCATTACTTCCCGAAACCCTCCACGCGATTTCCTTTGGGACGTTCAACTCAGCACACAACGCTTTGACGTCACTCTCTCTCGAAACAGAGGCAATGTCTGCAACGGATGCCATGGCTTACTCGAAGAACTAGGGTTTTTGAAAGATAGGAACGAAGAAGACGAAAGCTTGGAGGCGTAAAAGATTTTCGAAGTATGGAGGGAAAACTTAGATGCAAGCACGCATTAAAACCTCTCATTAAGGACGCCCGTCGGTCCGCCACGTGTCAACTTCCTACTTGGCTCTTCAAAAGATGGATCTCTGACGAATTAATGGCCAGGATCTCTGCCCAACCAAAGGGAGACACGTGTCTTCTTCTGGCCTGCAAACCAGCTAATGGCCACGCGTCAATCAAGCCTTGTAGGAAGTTCTCTGGAATTGACCAAAATGGTCAACAGTTCCGGTCAACATCCTTCTCCGGAATTGACCAAAACGGTCAATAGTTCTGGTCAACATCCTTCTCCGAAATTGACCAAGATGGTCAACAGTTCCGATCAACATCTTTCTCCGGAATTGACCAAGATTTGGTTAGCTGATTTGGCCGACATTCTTCTCGAAATTGTTTCAAAGCGCCAATTTGTTCGGGCCAAACTTTCCTCTTTGCCTTTCATAGAGTGCTCCAGAATCCTCAAACGACGAAGGACAGTAAGGGGCATCCCATCATGAACATACCGGAGTCTAGAATTCTGGCCACCGACATGGGGGGCTAGTGATGGGTACATCGAAATATGGGCTGGCCCACGGTCAACGGAGGCCCAAAAGGTATGCCAGATGGTCAACATAAAAACGGCCCAACAGGGTGCAAAGGTCCAAAGCTTGAAAGGCCCAAGACGGTCAACGCCATCGTTGACCGTCTGGACTCCGAAAGATGGCTAACACGCGCGCAGAAGATCAACTCAAGCGTTGATCGGAATCACTGTAGCAACAGGCCAAAAATAATAAGGATTTTACTGGCTAGGCCCACTTAAGCCCACGATCCATCAGACGGCCAGCAACGACTCTCCTAGCGATTTCCACAATCTCTGCTGGTTCCCAAAACGGATATTGACAAAATCGGCGCCTTTCTCGTAAGGAAGACGCCAGATTTTCCCAATCTCTTGCCAATTGGGACGCTCTAACGGTAAAAAATACAGAAGGAAGCTAAGCAATTTGGAAAGCCGCTGACCGCCATGGAAGGAAACTATTTCAGTCCTTTTGGCAACTGGTATCAATTCTGAAAGACACGCCAAGAATCAGGCAGGGATCACTCCTTCCAAATGAGGAAGATCGCTCGCTCAACCATAAGTAAGCCTTGGAATTCTCATTCTAGGCACACTCTCAGTTACTTACGCTCTCAATTATTGACACTTTTAACTACGCAAATTCTTACTCAGGCTACTCACGCAAGCTATTGCTAATACAACGCCCACAACGATACTTCACCATTTTTCTGCTGTCACTCAAAAACCTAAGGCATACAAGTGCGCCTCTCACGGCCGTTTACTGCCTCCTCACCTTCCAGATCCAAGAATACAGCTTTGTCTCTCTTTCATCTGGAAATACACACACACTCTCTTTCTCAATTCTCAGTTTCAAAAGCCTTCTTGTATTTCAAAGACTGTTTACTGACTTAAGCGTCGGAGTATTTTCGGTGGGATAACTTTCTGCCGACACGCTAACCTCCTATTCTTTTTAGTAGTGTGCAGGATCCAAACTCAAGGAACGGTGCCGGAACCAGGACAAGCGGATCAGCCCGAATCTATTCGAAGTTCGGATCCAAGGACGCATCTGATTAGATTTAGAAGAAAAGTTATTTGAGATTTAGTTTTCGAGAACTCAAATAGTAAAATGGTTTAATAGATCAGAATACTAATCTAATTTTATTCCAATAATATTCGTATCCTGGCTAGCGGCCAATAAAAGTTGAGATTTTTAATTTGATTTTTAACTTTTGAAAATATTAGTTTGATATTATGATATTATTAGTTAAGATATTTTTTTTATCACTAATAATTTGAGATTATGCAATTATCAATTTTTAAAGTCACTTTGGGGTGTATTTTTTGGTCTTGTAATTAGATTTTTAATATTCTTGTTTTAATCATTTATTGGTATTTGATATAAGTTCTTGTCTTGATATCAGTTTGGGTAGAAATCGATAAAATAAACAATTTAAATTTTGAATCCTAAAGATTAAATGATGTTTTAATTTAATTATAGATTAAGAATTATAAATTGATTATGAGACCAGGGACATGATGCAGATTTCCAATAACCTTCGACCAAAATACTACCTTTTAAACCCGTGAGCGGGTCATTTACAAAAGCATCCTATATGCAAAGTTAAACACCATTTTATTTTACCACCCATAAAAATAGTTGTATTTATTAACTGTGCATAATATATTAAAATATTTGAATATATATAGTTTTGTTAATTTATTATTGTGGTTCTCCATAAAATATTAAATGATGGACTTTATAATAAATCATAAATTTTTTTATTTGTTAAAAAGTAAAAGTGTTTAAAAATTTTTACTTTGTGAAAAAACATAAATATTAATCTTTTTACCCAATAAAAAATGTAAATATAAAACTTTTTACTACATAAAAATATAAATATCAAATTAAATAATAAAATAGAGTCTGGATTGGACACATGCATGGATTATCATATACAAGATCAAACGTACAGGTTTCATGATTTTTCCTTCACCAATATTTTCATATTTTAAAATATTTACGTATTCAATGAAAAATGAACAATTCTTCAAATTTTTAATAAAATTCAACAAAATTTTAAAATAATCGATAAAAATTACATGCATGTACAAATATCTAAAACAAGGGATAAATAATGATATGTATATACAGTAAAAATAAAAATAAGAACAAATATCGAAAGATTTGAATATAACAAAGATCGAGTTCAGAAATATTTACTTTTCATCTCCAATTTAGGAAATCTAACTGCTGTACTTTCTTTTCACCCGAGTTATACTTCCTTTTCACCTGAGTTGTATTTTTATTATTGTAATCTTATACATTGTGAAAGGAATCAATAAATAAAGCTACCCAAATAATATTTTATTTTTCTTTGTATAGCTTTAATATATTTGCATTCTCTAAGTAGTTTATGCACCAAGTGATGGACATGCATTTGAATTTCATTTTTTGGTATTTAATTTCTAATAATCTGATAAATCGGACCTCTAACAATTTGGTCTTCCAACAATCCATCGTGTAATAATTTACTTTGAATGAACAGATTATTTACGCATCTATAAATCAATTGGATCAACTTTTATTAACGCCAACTTGTCCCATTATAATTAACTAAGTGCCAGGGTCACCTGTTGCGCATATCTATTTTGAAAGGCACTACGTCAGGCCATCATGAATGGTAGAGTGGAAATACAACATATTTTCGTGCTAACATATGTTTCAATCATTATGAAGGTGCGCCCCTCTGGCATGTTTGGATGATGCCATTTTGATCCGTGATCCTTGTCTATTTAAAGTCTATTACTCATTTACTTCTGTACTTCTTCATTTTACACTTCTCCCAACCTTAACTTACTTTTCGCTTCTCCTCATTTCCATGGCCACTCGAGTAGTTTCTAAAGGTGTTGTTGAGATTCTATTCGTCCTCACCATTGAGGATATTGTAGATATTTACAATTTGTTTAATATTTCTATTAGCGTTTCCTTTTAGGTTCCTTCATCTGATGAGAGTGCTTGCTTTTCAAGAGTCAACTTCATCACCATCTACAAAATCTATTTGAAGGAAGGGTTTCATATTCCTTTTACAAGGGAACTGTATGAGATTTTGGAGGCTCTTGAAATTCCTATGGTTTGCCTCCATCCCAACATCATTAGGTATTTGATATTCCTACGTATTTTTTTCATCGCTGAAAACTTTGTCTGAATGCTAGGGCTGTTGAAATAGTTTCTCGATTTAATCAAGAGAATAATTAGATTTCTTTTACTCCCAAAAAAAACTATAAGATAACAGGGGTAATCCATATTCAATAAACAGTTGGAAAGATTGATACTTTTTAATTGCGCTCCCTTCCAGCTAGATCCTTTCCAACAAATGAAAATCAGTTAATCCTACTTATTTTGGAGATGTTTAAGACAATAAGACTTTATGCTTGGTCCTTGACTGAGCTAATCGAGAAAATTGCTATTTTGCTCCGAAGAATAAATAATTTGTTGACTCACCCGGTGCTTGCTGAAGTTGATTGGAAAGTGAGACGTGAAGGGGAGGCCATTGTCAATATGCCTCTCTGTTGGCCCAAAAGAAAACCAAACTTTTTATTAATGATTCTCCTAAAAGGGTGACTGGAAGGGCAAATCCTCTCCTGTCTTCCTCTAATAACTATGATAGGATAATTGATGAGGCGTGTTATAAGATGGCCATGTTAGAAGTTGGTGAATCATCTTAGAGGCCAGATTCCATCTTTTCCTCACTGGGCCGCACAATTTTTGAGGAGGCATCTAAGATCATTGAGGGTGGTGAAGTTGTATTACCCACTATTTTGAGAATAAATGACCCCGTTGTCAATGATTTGAATGAACCGATTATTGCTTAATTTATAGTTGAATACGAGATTCTAGTTTTTGTTAATCTATCGCCCAACGAGTTTGTTTCTATACCTTCTCCTACTTTTATTTCTGAGTCTATTTATAGTAATCGGGCTATAGAGGAGTTTCTTGATGATAATTCAAAGGTCTTGGAAGCGAAAGTGGCTACTTAAGGTGATACTTCGGCATTTGGGTACTCGGAGGATCTGGATGCTTTTTCTCCTCCCTTGGGTTTGAAGTTTCTCTTCAAAACCACACTCTCCCTCTTTTATGCTAGAGGACTCTACCCATCTCCGAATTTGGATCCTCTCCCAGTCTCTCTTTTCAGGAGAGATATTTTCCCATTGAGATACTATTTATGTAATCCATCATCTCTAAGTATTTTCCTTATTGTTGTTATTTTTGATTGACTGATTTGTTTTATTTGACAGTTGTAGAAGTTAGTTCGTTTAATCGAGGATGGGCTGCACAAACGTAATACCAAAATTTCTCGTCTATCCTAGACATACACTAACCCTACTTTTCTTAGGGAGATAGGAATTCGAGTTGGTGCTGCCATTGCCGAGGCCAATTAGAGTTGAGATCTGGCCACTTACTTAGATAGAAAGCTGTCTAAGTGGTTGGTGAGATCTCAAAAGTTATCAGATGAAAAACCCATAGCAATGGATTAGATTGCCTCACTCGAGGACTAACTCTAGAAGGCTAAGCATCATTCAATTTTAGATATTTGATCTTCAGAATAAGTGTGCTCGACTCGAGGGAGAGTTAAGGGTACGTCTCTGACCGAAAGAGGTTGGGCCCGCTCTGGACGATAGGTTTTGAGAGGGGTTTTCTACTTGCAGGCAGATTGTATCCTTAGTAGCTCCTAACTTTCCTTTAAACTATCTCGATTTGAGAAATTTTGGGGCTTTTCGACATTTTGACATTAAGGATTTCCTAGAGCCTAGTGGGGATCCGTCACTACGATCTCCGGCTGATTAGGATAGTTGAGATGCGCGTGTGTTGGTAATGGTAGTGCAATTATAACTTTTATGTTAAAAGTTTGGATCTCCATTATATCGATATTTATATGTTAATAAGTCAGTTAGATTGTGCCAATCATTGTCACTAATACTATTTTTATACATATTAAATTTTTGTTCAACAAGTTCTTCATTTGCTGACTAGATGATGTTGTCGTTGTTATCGGTCACCGACTAGGCGAGGTTGCCATTACTGCCAGGTTTGTCGAACACTAGTCCGTCGACCGTATTCAATTGATGGTACACTCATGTTGGGAATTCCTCCTATGGTTTTTTCATTTTGATATTTAATTCAACGTCTCAAAAAAAGGGTTGAACCTTTGCCTTCAAGCCCCCGGGTCTTTATGCGATAGCTAGTGTTTGACCGTCTTTTAGGTTGTTAGGTTGCATCAATCGATACCGTGACCTTTTTTAACAGGTGATTTTAACATGTGAGGGTTTCTCCCGATTTAGGATCAGTCATGGTCACTTGTATTTATCAAATCACATACAAGTATACAAATAAACAATTAATGTAACAAATTAGTTGCAATCTTATTTTATCAACTTGTTTAAATACATCATACAAGCACCCCATATACTATGCACAAGACTTACCTCTATCCCATTTAGACTTGGATGGGAGTTCACTGATAATATTTTTTTTTAAGGGAGGGTGTCCCTAGCCCTCGAGACCAATTTTTTATTTTGAGTGCATAGTTTATACACACAGTTTTGGAGGATGGTTAAAACTAAGAATAGTCCCTCCCAATTGTGGGAGAGTTTATTCCCATTAGCGATCTTACCCGTATCTTTATGCTCAAAATTAGATCCTTTACCTCGAACTGGCGAGCCTTCACCTTCTTGTTATAATATCGAGCAATTCGTTACTAGTAAGAAGCTATTCGCAGCCTTGACGCATCTCGAACTTCCTCGAATAGATCAAGATATTCTCTCGAAAGTTGGGAATTGTTTTTTGGGTTAAAATTTTTGACTCAAAAGTTGGATAGTCTAATTTCTATCGGAATGGCCAACTCTGTCCCATAACACAAGTTGAATGGTGTCTCTTGTGTCAATTCTCTAGGGTTGTTTGGTAGGACCACAATATGGAGGGTAGCTCATCTACCCAAAAACCCCTTACGTCTTCTAACTTCATTTTCCACTCATGTAACAAGGTTTGGTTTGCCAATTCTACTTGTTTGTTCATCTATGGATAGGCCACAGAAGTATGAATCAATTTGATTTCCAAATTTGTGTAGTACTTAGTAAAACTTTTTTTAATGAATTGGATTCCATTATCAATTACTATCACCTCATGAATCCCAAACTTACAAATGATACTCAATCACACAAACTTGGTCACATTTTGCTCAATGATTCTGCCAGTGGGGAGGCCTCTACCTATTTCATGAAGCAGTTTATGACAACTATAGCGAACTTTTTTAATCCTGCTACAATGGGTAATGGGCCTAATAGGTCAAACCCTCGATATGAGAATGACCATGGCAACTGTAGGGCGTAGCGTTTAGTGTGCGGTGATGAGGGACATTCCCATGGATCTAATAGTTTTTACATTTTTTTACGAATTTCATAGCATTTCTCTTCATCGTGGGCCAATAGTAGCCTTACTATATGACTTTGAATCCCAAGATTTTACCTCCTATGTGTGACCCATAGATTTCAATATGTACTTCATTTAGTCCGTAATTAGCTTCAGTTAGTGTAAAATACCGCATGTAAGCGATAAGATACCCTCTTTTATATAGTTTCTCATCCATAAGGGTGTACCACCCCTCCGCCTTTTTTATGCATTGGGCTTCTTCTAAATTTTTTGGTAAAAAACCTTCTTTAAGATATCTTCTGTATAGAATCATCCAGGTATCATTGTCTGAGATTTGGAATATCTCTTCAATGACCCCTATGCAAGGGATCATAAGAATTTTCCTTATCTCCCTAGCATATAGCTCAAGGTTCCCAAGTGCAATAATTTTTACTAGCTAATCTGCCTTCCAGTTGTCTTTACTTAGGATATGGCAAACTTCTACCTTGTCGAATGACTCGATCAAGCCCTTTACTCTAACAAGATATTTTGCAAGGCATAGGCTAGGGGCCTCAAAATTCCCGATCACTTGGTTGACGAGCAGTTCCAAAAAGCTATAAATGTTTAGGCTTTTTGTCGAGTATTCCTTTATAAGTTTGAATCCGACTAATGAGGTTTCATACTCTGCTATGTGTACTAGTGGTAGAAAATACAAGTGTCATTGAATATTTTATTTCTGACCCATCCGAAATTCTCAGGACCACACTAGCACTACTCCTTGATTGAAAAGATGATTCTTCTATATTCAAGATCCACATTGGAGCCTCTTCATGTTGAAGTGGGTCTTCTTCATTCTTCTTAAGATCATTTGCAATCAAGATTGTTGTTTTGACTATGAAATTCACAAGGGCCTGCCCTTTTATGGTCGCGGTGCTCAAAATTCTATGGCAAACTCATCCAATTTCATAATCCATTTAATCAATCATTCGGACACCTCGAGTCTCTGTAGGATCCATTTTAATTGTTGATTAGTTAGGATGACGATCTTATGAGTTTAAAGATACAGCCGAAGCTTTCTGATGAAATGGACTAGTGCTAAAGCAATCCTTTTGGCATGCGAGTAGCGAATTTTGATATCTGTTAAAATTTTACTGACATAGTAAATCGGCCATTATATCTCGAACTCTTGTCGGATCTAAATCAAGTTTATTACTTTGTCAAATATGACCAAATAAAGATATCATTCTTCACCTTCTATTGAAGATGACAGGAACGGAGGGTTCATGAGGTATTCCTTTAGTTTATGGAAGGTTGACTGATAATATTTCATTCATTGGAAATTGTTTGTCTTAATTTCTCCCAAAACCTTAAAGAATGCAAAGTACTTCTCCATAGATTTTGTTAGAAATTGAGAGCGCACCATAAGTCTCCCGGTTATCTTCTAGACTTCCTTCACAATTTGAGGTAGATTCATATCTATAATTACTTTTATTTTCTCAAGGTTTGCCTCAATTTTCCGATGATAAATGATAAACTCAATAAACTTTTCAGTAGTTATTTCAAACATCTATTTTGTTAGATTTAGCTTTATTTGATACACTCAAAGCACCCCGAGAGTTTCACTTAGGTCTTGAATATAGTCATCGGTAAGTCTGCTTTTGACGAGAATATCATCCTTGTATACCTCTATATTTCTTCCTATTTGTATCTCAAATGTCTTATTTACCAACCTTTGATATATCATTCCTATATTCTTTAGGTCGAAAGGTATAAGTTTACACACATTCGGATTTGATTGTACCCTAAATAGGCGTCCATAAAGCTGAGTTGAGTCTTCATACCCGAATGTTGAGTTTATTAACAAATCAATCCATGGCAGTGGAAAACTATCTTTCAAACGTGCTTCATTCACGCTGGTAAAATCGACACACATTCGCCATTTTTTGAGTATCAGACTTTCTTTATGAAGTCTGCGTCGAGAAACTTCTTGATTTCCTTTCATGGAAATGAGTTTCTCTATGGAGTGGTTCCTCCACTTTTACCAGACCGATTTATAACTATGGGTCTAGGCCCAACCTATAGACCATCACCTCAGTCAGAATCCCCGCATATCGGTTAGTGTCTATGCAAACACATCTAAATTTTGTCAAAAAAGGGTCATCAGCTACCCATGTAGTTGATCCTGGAGTGAACCGCCGATTTGCATACATTTTTAGGCTCATGTGGATCTAATGTGATTTGCTCGGTTGACTCATCGGATTGACCTTGCTGTAGGGTTACTTCGTCTTGAAGGTTGAATTCCTCAATTGGTTGATTCGGAGCCGCTTGATTCATTTGAGCAAAGTATTGAGTTTGGCCAGGGACTTGATCGCCTAGGATCTCTCGACTCCTCATGAAGTCATAAACTTTATCATTAAGTGTGATATCGACGTCACTACATCGAATGCCACCAAATAAGGTAAGTCCACTACTAGGAATGTTAGAATTTAAGAGGTCATTTTTTGGTGTGTTCCTAATGTGACTTTTAACTGAATGAGTTTTTTGAATCGGTACGAGTTTGTTGTTGAACTCGTATAGGGGATCCTCGGCTAAACTCATTTGTCATTTTGTTATCCAAACTTAAGTAGGTATCAATGTAAAGTAAATTCCTAGAACTTTCATTATCAACAAAAAATTCATTTCAATTTTTAGTCAAGAGTACTATATAAAACAAGTACAAATATAATAAGGGGTTAGAATGAAGAGTTATTACACGAGTTATATTATTATTACTAAAACTAATGACATCATTTCCTATTCCTATCCTCTATTTCTTGCTACAGGAAGTTTTCTCATGATGGTTCAAAACTTTACTTCTTAGTGGCCTTATTAATATCATGTTTACAATTTCTACCATCACCCAATTGTGTGGTTGTTCTTGGAGCTCTATCTCATCATTGTTGGTACTCCTATGGGCTTATCTCAGGTCTCTCTAAAACTTATTGAGATACTCTCTTTGAATGAGAGTCCCAATCTATCTCTGCAAAGTCTAGTAATTCTCGGTGTTATGACCTGAAAAGTGATAGTAGAAACAGTACTTTAACTAGTCTCCTTCTTCTGGATTCTTAACCTGTTTGGGCCATTTAAAGAACTTTTCATTCCGAATCTATATCAAAATATTTGTTTAAGTATTATTCAAAGGAGTTAGAATTAAATGTTAGTGTTTCCTTCTAACACTCGGTTCTATCCTTAATTGCTTTCTAGGATCTCGGGTGGAAGAATTGTCACCATTCCTCTTTTTTTGACAAGTTGATCTCGAGTGGTGATTTGTATGCTCTAGCCTCTTTTTTTCACCATTTGGCAGCAATGTATGCTCGAGTTATGATCTCTGCCTTAATAAATGTCTTGAGTTCTTACAAAATCAAATATTTAGAAAATTTACCTGACTACACAGTTGTCATGAAAGAGTTTAACTTCACCTCATCAGTTAGTTTTGATATTTTTCGGGCCTCTGTATTGAATTAGGCCAAGAAGCAGTTCAGACTTTCATTTGGACCTTGCCCAATTCAAACGAGATGCCACAACTGATTTGCCTCCCTTCTACTAGAGGCGAATTGGGACAAGAAACTATTAGTCGGCTCCTAAAATGATTGAATCAAATTTGGTGCTAGCCATGATAAAATCAAATTCGAACTTCTCCTTTGAGGATTAATGAAAAGTAGAGATATAAGGTTGGGTCTTCTAGACCTTGGAATCCCAATAATGTGTGGAAGTGATTTAGATTGTCCATTAGATCAAAGTTTCCATCGTAAGGTTCCAAAGTTGGAATTTTGAATTTGAGAGGGAGTCGATACATGTTGATCTCCTTCATAAACGATGACTTTTCTTAGTCAGCCAAATGTCCACCCATGCTTCCTCAAGACAACTGTTGCTCAATTTTTCTAATTCTCTCCTCCACCAGGGATGCGAATGCAACCCTCTTCACATTGAGGAATATCCTCAACTTCAAATAGTTTGCCGAAACATGTGTGACCTGTCAACTAGGAACTTTTCTCAAAAAATGCTATATCCAAGTTCATCCCGAGTCGAAGGCATTCCCATATCTTAGGAACAATGTAGATTTGCTATTTTGGACTTTCCTCTCGAGTGTGAAATTTAATCGACCTTCCAATCTAGTCAGAATCGTGTCATTTGGGGCTTCTTGGGCTTTGAGATATTTAGGTTGTGGAATTGCCTCCTTAGAAGGATGCATTTTCCTTTGGTTCTTCCTTCTGAATGCAGAAGTTTGAAAATTGGAGGATGAAGCCCCCAATTGGTGGGACCATCCAATCTGTCCCAAAGGGATTTGAGCACTTTAAACATGGAGTCGACCTAGACCATTAGTGTCTCCATGTTTACATTTGTGGGCGAACGGGTTTTTCCGTAGCTACCTTCTATTGGGTCATCACCATGAAAAATAAAACCCTTAGGTGACAGGTTTTCCAAAGCTACTCTTCATCGAATAAGTGGCTTCGCCATGAAAAATCAAACCCTTAGGTGGCATTCTTCCCAAAGGGATTTGAGCACTTTAAACATGGAGTCAACCTATTGACCAGGTTTCTCTCATCGAATAAGTGGCTTCATTATCGTGAAAAATTTAGGTGGCATACATAGAGGTGAAAATAATACGTCGGTGCAAATTCGATTATTCGGATTAACGTATGAATTAGAAAGCCATTTACATTTGCTTAAATGTATGAATGATAACGAGTCCGATTTTCAAAAATCTAAATCTAGATCCTACACACAATAAGAAATCAAACTAAAAGTGAGAGATAGATGATATTTACTCATCGGTATATCTTCCAACACTTAAGTCAGTGATTTTTTTATTCAAAAGTTGAAAGATATGAGAAAAAAGATGCTAAAATTTAGAGTGGATGGGGATGGGTGAGTGTTTAGAGGTCTATACTTCTTTTTGTGCATTTGTTCGATTAAGTGACTTTTCTTTTTTTCTCTCCTTCTCCTTTTTTTATTTGGGAGAGGTTATATTTATAGTTAGAATTATCATTTGGTTAATCGACACTTGAAATCAATTATATATGTATAACGCCATTTTGAATCAGCAGTGAAATGTATAACTTATAGTATTTGACGACCGTTCCTATTCAATGATAGAGCTACTTAGCTTCCGGTTATAGAGTTGTCTCAACCACTCTCTATGTTGGGTCATTAAGTGATTTATTATGTTTATTAATATTTGATTATTTAAATAATACACTTTAGTTCATGCATTCGACCATTACTGCTTGATAAGCTTTGTACTTTTTCTGTTGGGCCGATTACATTTGGCTCTCTTACCCAATTAACTATTGGGCTAATTCGTCTCGAGCCGTACCCATCAATTTTAATTTTATTTTTTTTTAGTATTAGACAGAATTAAAATTTTAACTTCATATTTTAATTTTTTAAAATTATAAAATAGTATAAATTAATTATTTAAATATTTAAAAATAGAGTAAATAATTATAATTCTATGATAAAAAATTTTTATTAATAAGATATGATAAAAATAAATAAGGGAGACTCAATAGATAAAATAATTTAGAATATTTAGATCGATAAAAGTGAGCCAACCATAATTTTTATTTTAATTTATTTTTTTGAAAAATATATATAATTATTATTTAAATACTTAAATGTTAATATTTTAATAATTATCTAAAAATAAAATTTTATAAAACTTTCTATATTAAATTCCACATATTAAAAATCTATATTTAATATTGGGTTTTTATTTCTTTTATTTTAATATATAGAGTAAAAAATTAATCATATATCAATTATTTTTCTCTCGTAATTATAATTTTTTATACACTTTATACAATAAATTCTAAATTCCATTTAATTTTATTTCTATCAAAATTAAATCCAAACTTATATTTTTAAATTTAAATTTTATAAAGTAAAAGGAATATTATAATTTTTTCCAAATTATTTATCTTATAAATAATAAAATAAAATCAATTAGCCTTTTCATAAAATATCTTTGAATTCGGACTGACAGACAGGCACCGTTTCTTAACCTGATTTGACTCTTATTTATTTTTAGGATGGAGATTGTTCGGTCAGGATCGGCTTACCATTATTGTTAAAATATCTACTTCCTAATTGGCTAGAAATTAGATATTTTAAAAGCTTCACAATAAAATTGATATTATTATATTATTAATTATTTTAAATTTTAATTCAGATTTTGCTTTAAAAAATATTCCCCATCTGTTAAAATCGAGTCGAATGTGGGCAGGAAAAAAATTAACGTGAAATATTTTAAAGATACTGAGAAAATATTATCAGATATCTTCAAGTGATGTAACATATATCTATATATCTATTTTTGTGTAAGCTTTATTTGAGGTATTTTTTAAAAATATTCAATAAAATCCTTAAGATATCATTGATTAAGACGATACTCATTTATTTGATTATTTTTATTAGATTTGGGATCACTATCTCATGAGTCCTACATATATAATAAGTTTTATTTTTCATTTTTTAGATTGTTAGGGTTTCTATGTAAAGTTTACGTAAAGTTTGCTCGAGCAAATTATTCATTGGAAGATTCACTATAAGGTCACGAGTTAACAGATTAAGTGTTAGATTAAGGAAGATTTTCAGTTACATATCGTGAGAATGGCGTGAACTAGCTGCTGAAGCGCCAAATTTGAAAGAATTTTAAATAACACAGTTTTTATTGGCCGTTTAAGCGGCCAAATGGGATACAGAAGATCATGTTTTAATTTTCAGGCATATTTGTGATTATTTCAACATAAAGAATTTATGAAAAAGAGATAAGAGAAAAAAGATTTTTTTTTATCATTTTGAAATCCAATCTGAGTCTTGTTTCACTCCAAGTTTGAGTATATTATTATAATATTAGTTTTAGAACATATTACTGACTGATTATTTATTTTCTTATTATATTTTTTTCTTGTATAGTTACTAACTAATTGTCTACACAAATTGATGTAAAAAGATTTTAAATAAGACCATTTATAATTTTATATTTTAAAATAAATTTATTCAGAATTTGTCTGATATTTTTTATTGGTTAATAAAAGTTATTGTTATGTAATTTTTATGTACTTCATGATTAACAGAGAATTCTAAATTTGTTTCTACTGTACTAGTCATATGCATGTTTTGAATTTTAATATTTTTGTCAATTCTATTATCAGAAATCTTAATTATTTAAAAAAAATTATAAAGAGTGTAGAATACGATAAAAAGAATAATGTGAAATATTTTAATGACACTCAATATGTATCATTGGGACACCTTTAAATAAGATATTATTTAATAAATAGAAAAAAATATCTTGTTATACAAATATCTAAAACAAATATCAAAAAATATCAAAAGACTAAATATCAAAATCATCGAGGAGCAGAGTCAAAATCAATGAAATTCTCCTGCTCAACACAATTCCCTAATTGGAAAGCGTGGAGAAAACCCTCACTTCCCCTCATTGATCAGATGATCAAACTAAATAAATCTAAATAAAACCATTGAGATAAGAATTTAAACTAATAAATAATTGGGATTGTGTTAAAAATTTTAAATAATTATTTAATTTTTATTTATTTATTAAACTTATAATACTAAATATTCGATAAATACAGGAGTATTCTCTCTGAATAAACTATAAAAATTCTCAAATAAATCCTACGATAGGAGGCAACTGGGAAGGTTGAAGGGAAATGGAGGGGCTCTCCCTATGATAAGGGACTTGGAAGCCCCTCCCACACAGATGATCTAGTGGCTGTTATTTTATATTATTGAAAAATAAAGTATATTTTCTTAAAATAAAAAATTATTTGAAATGTTAAAGTATTAAAATGCTTATATTAAGAAAAATATAATAATAACTATATTTTTTTAAATACTATAAAATAAGAGTCATTTATATTTAATCTGATAATCTTAATGGTACGGAAGGGGCCCAGAATCAGGCTAAGAGGCCCCTTCTAATCAAGCAATTGATTGATCTTTTGACGGACACACAAACAGGTCTAGTCGATCACCTAACCGAAAAATTCCTTTTGTGATTGGACCCTCCACCAAAAACCTAATAATCATCTAAAAGCAGTATTAAAGGTCACTATCTAAATACTCTTTAAATATTTATTTTAGCGTGATATTTTATTATCTATTTATTTATTTTGAGTTATTATTTTTTTTATTTTAACGTCATATTTACTTTGAGCTTATTTGGGGAGTTTTGGCCTATATAGGGTGATCTAGTGCACCCACACTTTCTTATCTAAGATATATTTTTAGATCATAGTTTAATAACATTACTATTATTTAAAATATCAGTTAATAATGCAACCAATTGGAGCAAAATCTGAATCAAATTATAGTGCTTATACACTTTTTATATAATGGTTAATCTAGTATGTGTTTTTCAATTGATATATGACAATTGTAATTTATTAATCGGGTATATATGCACAAAAAAATTATATTAAAAAGATATCTTTTAAATATTTTTAAAAATTTTATTAATTAATAAAATATTTTATCTATTCATTCATACTAATAAGCTTAAACATAAATAGATGAATAAATCAGTATGATCAATTAATTCCACATCCAATAAGGTACATTTGTTCCCGTAGGTAGCTTTCCTAAATTCTAATACTATTTTTTACTGTAAGTTTAATACAATTTAATAAAAAAAATCAAGCAATCTCATATTGAATCTTATTTTTTTGTTGGTTTTTTTTTTTTTTGAGTTTACGAAATAATAAGTGTAACATTATTTTTATTCTATAAAATTATGATAAACTTATAATATGAATAGTATTGCTAATGGAAGACACCGACAATGGAACGAAAAACGGCTTCCTCACAAGGGATGGTGATGCCCATTTCATGCGTAAAGCCATACTCTTCTTCAGCTTCTTGCAGAAGACCCAGAAACTGAGGGTGAGCCAGCCATGATAATGGAAGAATGAATCTACTTCTGTTTTCTCCGACGTACACCACAAAATGCCCTCTCGGAACACTGTCAGGGTGGCTACCTTCCTCGCCGCCGCAGTTCTTGCCTAAGCTGGAGAATCTCTTGAGAATTTGCCTGAAGGGTGCAGCTTGAGCCAGCTTGTTTGACATGGATGGTTCCCGGAGAAGACAAGAGAAGAGGGGGATGGCGAGAAAGTGGAGGCAGCGGCTGTGATGGCCGTGGTGGTGGGGGAGGAGAGGAGGAATGATGGGGTATTTATAAGGAGAACAAAGTAGGGAATGGCAAACAAGGACATGTGGGGTGTGTACTAAACTTGGAATATGTCTTGATCAATTGGGTTGTTAAAATATCACTTCTACACTCTCAAATAACGCGATATTATTTATTATTTTATTTTTATATAAGTCTATTAATATAAATAAATATATAATATAATATAAATTAATTTAAAAATATACTAAAAGTATCAAAAATATATCATAATGTATAGCTTGTTTAAATTTTGGAGAGTTACGGGATAATGCTTCTTTGTTGCTCTTTTAAAAGGCAACATGGACCCACCTATACAAGCACGGAATCAAGATCCTTCGTCCCTTTTTTTTCTTTTTTGGTTTTTTTAGATTTAATAAAATTTTAAAAAAAAAGTAAAAACAAAAAAAATAATAAGTGAAGGATCCAACTTCGCGAAGTAAGATCTCTCAAAGGAGTTTGTACAGGTTTCTAACTTTATCTAGATGTTTCATTTTGTATATAAAAATTTGTATTTTTATTTATAGCTGAGTTATTAACTAAATATCTTGGGTTAGTACTTGGTATAGATCTAATAGATTAGAAAATTTTTAATATTCTTTTTTGCCACGAGAAGACAAAATTTTCATTTTTAATGCTATTTATTAGGATTGATTGATAGTGTAACAGCATTTTATATCCAAGTTTGGGGTCAGATGAAGCATAGAATCCGCTCAGTTGTACATGATGGAATTTGTTTATATACTTTCCATTAAACAATAACCTTTTTTGATAAGTAATTAATATATGTAAATAAATAAAAAAGTATATACAGAATCTGTAGTATTGACAAAATATTCCAAAATAAGAAAACCCAGTTACATGATCAAATACTAGAATCGACACCCTAATAGTATATTGATGAAAGATACTTATCTACAAATAATAGTAAGAAGCCCCTATCACCTAACAATTAATAGAGCGCGATTGATCTGTGGAGGATGCGAAATGGTAGCAAACTTATCACAATTAACCTAAAAAGTTTGCTCCTAGACATGAAAAGTGGGGTGAGATCTGTTCTCCTTATTAAAACAGCAGTATTTTGGTTGCACCAAATCAAGTAGACTGAAAAAGTCATCATGAGCACCATTGACATTGAAGTTTTCTCCTTCAATCTAAGACTAGCCTAGTTAATCACTTGAGACCAGTCATCAATCGACCACTGCCATCTAAACCTCCAGCTTAACTTGAACAAACAGCAAGTGAAATGTCAAAGGAAAAGAAAAGGTGATTGTGGGACTCACCATAGTCACCATACAGAGAACACAATGGATTATAGTTGCTAAAATGCATGGCTCTACCACTCATAATCTAGCATTTCTAAGTAGTTTGCCAAATGATAAATGTGAGTGAAAGAATACAAATCGGACCTGAAACTAATCTATTCCCAAGATCTTAGTCCTCACATGTTAAAGAATAGAGGGAATCCAGTTGGAAGGGATTAACCTATTAGAAGAGAGACTCCACATCACCTTAGGTCCATGTTGTAGGATGGCTAACACTTCATAACTTCATCGAGTAAGTGATCATTCTCATTAGGCCAACATCATTCATTCTAAAAAAATAATGTTATTAACATCCGAGGAGATGGAGATCTCGTTAGCTAAGGATCAAACAAGAGTATCGTGGCTTGCCAGGATATCCAAAAGATGCCAACAATCAGACCATAAATGAGTAGGTACACAATCTCTAATGCTACAGAAAGTGTACAGAAAATACTTTTTTGAGTCTTAGAATCTTTTTCAAGTTTTAAGGAGCGTCATGAAGAATTTTAATAGCTTAAATACTCCTCCTTAAGCCTTTAAAATCGAAACCAATTAGCCCAATTGAACCCCTTAGATTAGGAGAGGAGCCGCATAAATATTAAGCCCGACGAGCTTTGCTACTATTTACCATACTAGTTGCCACATTCCAAAATTAGATTCCAAATAATAATTAATATAATCATCCAATTAATAATAATTATAACCCAAATAACAATAGATATAAACTACAAGTTGATTATCTCAATCGATTCAAATATATACATAATAACCAATCAAATCACAGGATCCAAAATATGTTAAACTCATATGTGACACTGAAATACCAATTATACCATGACACCGAATCTTATGTAAGGAGATATATTTTAAACAAAATCAGAGTAAATTACATTCACAATGACTAAATAACAAAAATATAATGAGCTACTGTTCAGAAACTAAAATACAATATCAAATAATCTATAATTCTACTCCTACTCTCTTTGAACCATTCTTCATTCATAATCCTCACCTACAAGTGATCCAGGTTGCTAATTTGGAGTGGGTTTGCAAAAAATAAAAATAAGAGTGAGTCAAAAGTTCAATAAGGTATATAAATTTTATAATTAAACATATCATTTTTGTTAAATCATACTAGAAGGAATAATAAATTGAATTTATATGTAATGTAGGAAATTTTCATGTCAAATATGCACAACTTTAAAATTTTTCTTTTTAATTCCTTAATTCAAACATGCCCTACAAATTTTGTTCAAACATGATTTCCTTATGGACCAAGAGCTAATAGAGCCATACTGATTAAGGAGTAAATAATCAAATCCTGATTCTATTTATTTTCACACAACCAAAGGCCTCACGCTACTATTTAAGACTCGTAGGTGGGCCGTCGTACATATCACCTTGTATACAAGATTGAATGTCGTTTTTACCTACGGATGATATATTTGAATCTCAATCATTACTATAATATATTAAGACGTGTCATAATATACCACCCGCTAATTTTCTTACTGTATAAGCGAATGAAAACTCTACTCAATATGATATAGTCCTTATATTTTCTTATTTTGAAAAAAATATTCCTAATTCTTTAATAAATTGTAGAACTTTTTTTAAAATTTCTTACCATATAAGTATCATACAATGTATAAAAATTCTTTAAAAATTTAAATATGCAGGTTTTTGAACATAAGCTACATTATCAATTTCTTAAATAAAATTGTAGAAAAATCAATATGTTGTGATATTTTAATATTTTATTTCAAATAACATACATATGGAGACAATTTTATAAAATTTTAGGACATATAAAACATATACTTAATGATTTTAAATATGTAACAATATTATGTATAGAATTCATAACATATTAGAATATTATACTAGATTGTTAACATATGTATAAGTATATTTACAAAAAAAATAACTTGAAAAATCAATGTACATGAATTAATAACATAATTTTTACAAAAATGGTAATGAGTGAGAGTTAGAGTTTATACATATGACAAACAAATATCTTAAATATAAAAATATAACATACATGAGTATTTAAAATAATAAATAATATGAGAAGTGAAAAGAATTCAATAATAAAGGAAAAAAGGTTTCAGATGTACTTGCCTTAATTTTAAATTATCAAAATCTTATTTGAGATCACTTTAATTTGCCTTCTTTAACTTCCTCTCTCTCTTTCTCTCTTTTCTTCTCTTTACCTTCTCTCTCTTCTCTCAAAATTTGATAAAAAATGATCAAAAATTAGTCAGACATAATAAGTATAGAAGAGTGGCACTCGAGTGCCCGTCAGGTGCCTATTAAACACCAAGACCAGCAACAGTGTCGTACAAGTACCGCATCAAACGAGCGTCAAGCGTAGACATTTTGCCTCAATGCACTCGAACGCCTCTTTGGCGTTCATTGAATGCAAGTACATTGTTGCTTGAAATTACTTTAATTTACCTTCTCTAACTTTTTCTTTCTTTCTCTCTCTTTTATCAAAATCTGATAAAAAATAATTAAAAATCAGTTGGACATAATATAGACAGAAAAGTGGCACTTGAGTGCCCGTCGGGTACCAAGACCAACAATAGTGTCTCCCAAGTGCCGCATTGAGCGAGTGTCAAGCGCGGAAATTCTGTCACAACGCACTTGAACGTCTCTCTGGCATTCATTAAACATGAGTACATGAAAAGGCACACTTGAACTCTACTCAGGCGATAGTCAGGCGCAACCTTCCTACCCATAATATGCATGGGCATACATCGGGTTCCTATCAAGCATCCATCAACTCATAGTAATCCGATTCAGTATTGACTTTTAATTGAATTTTTTTTTTCATTTAATATCAATTTTAATTATGTAAATTTAATTAATTATGATTAATATAAAAATTTAAACTTGTTCTTGACACTAATAAACCCCAAGCCCCCTCCTCCATAGATCATACAACTAACCAAGCAACTTTTGTCAAGGAGAAGCTATCGGATGACCCATGCCATAAGAAAATGCACGGTAGGGCCTTTCTATAATTTTTTTAATAAAAAAATTATAACTCTTTATAATTTGTTTAG
Organism: Nepenthes gracilis; assembly: GCA_033239525.1. Lineage (NCBI taxonomy): Eukaryota > Viridiplantae > Streptophyta > Magnoliopsida > Caryophyllales > Nepenthaceae > Nepenthes > Nepenthes gracilis. Next base: position 3,732,701 of record BSYO01000027.1, on the reverse strand, counting down.
ATGACCCATGTCATCTAAGGAGGTTTTTTTTTACATTTTTTTATCATTGAGTTTTATATTAAATAAATGCTAATATTTTTTAAAAAAATAAAAAAATAATAACCATCTAGACATTTATATTATGAAATACCCACCCTTATATACATATATATATATATATATATATATTGATGGGAACGGTTGTAACGAAATATATTGATAGGGACGGTTGTAATGGGCCAGTGCAAAAGTATAAGTGGCCCAGAATACATAGCGGCCCACTTGCCCATGGGATGGTCAATGCTCCCGTTAACCGGAGAAGTGTCCCAAACAGATTAGACGTAGTCTAAGATAGACACGGTCCAGATCAAAATCGGCCCACGCGTCCTTTCCTATGCGCAACGGTCGACAGCCATAATTCTCTGCAACTCTAAGGATGGCAATCCCCTCTGTAATAGAAATCACCCAGAATTAGAGCGCGTCTCGAAGGAAAAGCTCCCAAATCAGCACACAACTCACAGCAACAACTTTACCGTTCATTACGCGCGACATCTCTGTGGAAGGAAAGAATCCTCATTCCTGACTGTTACAATCCCGAATGGCATCCGCATCCACACGAGAAAATGAAATGATCCTCTCAGAAGGCAGACGTCCCACCTCACCACCTAAGGAAGGTAGCAAAGGCCCACAACTTTAAAAGGCCATGAAGACTCACTCCATAAACACACTCTCTTGCATACTCAAAATAGCATAAGCTTTCCAACTCTCAAGCATCCAATCGCTCTACCCTCTCTTCTACTATTAGTTCCTCACGAATTCAGTACTTAGAGAGACCACCCTCAAATAGCACTCCACGGCCAAAGCCACTCTCCACCAGTACACCTTCGATCATTACTCTCAAATCCCTCACCATGAGTTCATTTCTACATACTCTATTTTTACCATCTTTTTTTTGGAAGGTCGATTATTGACTTGAGTGTCAGAAAATAAATCGAGAAGGAAGTCCCACTAATTTTCTCTAATTTTACGTCATCTGTTATGATGTGCAAAATCCTAAGCACACAGGACGGTAATAGACCGGAAGAGTAGTTGAGCCCGAATCCATCCAAAGATCAGATCCATGACATATCTTTGGCGCCGTCTGTGGGAACTCTAATGAAATGCCAATCTACTACCTCACCAAAATCAACATCATCAACCAATATGGTGAACATGAACACAAGCTAGCATTCTCGCAAAAGAAGTCACCTTCCCCGATAATGACCACTTTACTGATAGTCAGCCTAGAAAACAACCTGCTCCAATCTTCTAGGCGATAGCGAAGCAGATGAATAACATGTTGCAAATGCTCCAAATACTCTGCATGTGCCAGAGTAAGCAGAAGCAGGGGACTCACTTCTCCATGACTCACACACCAGCCTCTAGACAGGGAGGCTAGAGGAAGAAGAATCCGACCAAGAAAGCCCCTAAAGCAGGCAACTCTAGCATCCCGTCGACCTCCAAAACCCGAAGCAATTCAAGGTTTGAAAGACGGCTGAGCCGTGGGACTCCGGAGGAGAACCCAAAAAGAAGAAATCCTAGATACTCCAAGGATGAGCAAAGGCCTCAAGTGCAAGAGGGAGCCTCTTACATCACCAATCAACGAGCGGTAGCAGCAGGCCTACTCCGCATTGCACGGTTGGACACACAGAGTTGAGAACATACTTCAACTCCAAAAGGTCCGTAACCTCACGTGTGGAGGAGAAAATTCAGAAAATATGGAACCGCATATTCAAAGGAGAAGTCGGTGAACACGCGGCTGATTTAAAGGTATCTTCATTCACCATGGAGATCCGGACCCAGCCACTACCGCCTTAGTTCAAGATGTCAGCCCTGAAACCTTAAGACGGGAGTACCGATTCTACGATCACCTTGACCACTTTCGCACCCTACTAAGCTTCCAGTGCCTAGAGGAAGCTTCCATGTACCAATACTTTCCCCTCGCTCTGAAGGGTGACTCCAGGATTTAGTTCTACCAGCTCCAGATAAATTTGATTCAGAGCTTCCAGGACCTTGTTGACAACTTCCTGGCACAGTACGCCTCCGGTCATCGCGAGGAAAAGTAGTCATGGCACCTCGCCCACGTCAAGCAGAAGCTGGGTGAGAACTTAAGAAAGCTCTTGGAGCGGTTCATCGTAGAAACTAACAGAGAAATTATTTACACAAACAATTGCAAGTTTTCTCATAAACTTCCTCTTTACAAATTACATGGCCAACATAGGCCAATCCATGATAGTAGAAACGGAAAGAGAGAGAGAAACATAAGAAGGCCACCAACCCTTGAAGAGTTGTCAAGATTTGAATGTGGGAAGATTTGAATCCTGATTCAAATCTCAATAAAAACCACCCCCATGAAATGGGTGACCTAAGTGTCACCCTGCGCGAGAAGGAGCGACCAATGCAGTTTAAGCTTCATGACTCAAAATAGTAGCACCAGAGAAAACGAACTGCCCAAACTCCAAACCAGCAAGTAGGGCGGCAAGCTTCCCGATGATGTCAAGCTCCCATGCCATCCCACCAGGTATTAAGGAAGACAATGCTAAGGAACGTCAAAGTTTCCAATTTATAGCACGCGAAGAAGCAGGTGGAAGCACTAATGCCAAAAGACACCGGCCCGGTGAATCTGCAAAGAATTGAAAAGCAAGAAAATCACGTCGAGAACAATGAAAAGGAGAATTTGGAACAGACCTGAGGAGACAATACGGCCAGTCATGTCCCATTGTGAACATACCGGAGGCAAAAAATTTGGGTCACCGGCATGGAGGGTTAGTGATGGTGACAGTTGTTACGGGCCGGCCGAAAAAGGGTAAGTGGCCTAGAATGCATAACAGCCCACTTGCCCATGGGACAATCAACACTCTTGTTGACCAGAGAAGCGTCCCAAGCAGACCAGACGCAGCCCAAAACAAACTTGACCTAGATCGAAATCGGCCCATGTGACCTTTCTGTGTGCAACGGTCGACTGCCGTAATTCTCCGCAACTTTGAGGATGGCAATCCCCTCTGTAACAAAAATCACATAGAATCAAAGCGCATCCCAGATGAAAAGTTCTCAAATTAGTGCACGACTCACAATGGCAATCTTAACGTTCACTGCACGCGGCATCTCTGCAGAAGAAGAGAATCCTTCTTTCTAACCATTGCAACCCAGAACAGCACCTGCATCCACACAAAAAAAGAAAATAATCCTCTCAGAAGGCAGGCGTCCCACCTCACCACCTAAAGAAGGTAGCAAAGGTCCACGGCTATAAAAGAACATGAAAGCTTACTCCATAGACACACACTCTTACATACTTAAAATAGTATAAGCTTACCAACTCTCAAGCATCCAATCACTCTACCATCTCTTCTACTACTAGTTCCTCGTGAACTCAGTACTCAGAGAGGCCGCCCTCAACGAGCATTCAACGACCAAAGCTATTCTACATGAGTGCACCTCCGATCCTCGCTCTCAAATCCCACACCTTGCATTTATTTCTACATACTCTATTTTTACCTTCTTTTCCTTAGAAGGTCGATTATTAACTTGAGCGTCGAAGGATAAATTGGGGATCAAGTCCCGTTGTTTTTCGCTGATTTCTCATCATCCGTTGTGGTGTGCAGGATCCCAAGCGCACAGAACGGTAATAAGATTAGAAGAGCAGTTGAGCTCGAATTCGTCCAAAACTCATATCCAAGACGCATCATATATATATATATATATATAATAGGAGAGAACGGCTCAACAAAATTCTTTATATATATTATGAAACACCCACCCTAAATTAAGTCATATATATAGTAAAAATTTTAGATTAAAATTCAAAAATGAAATTTGAATTCTTTAAACTATATAATTTAAGTCAAGTTGTGGAGAGAGGGGGGAGGGAGAGAAACCGACAAATTGCCGAGAGAAAACATGGAAGATTGAGCAACAAAATGCAAGTTCATATTTTGTTGAGGACTTTTCTTTTGATTATGGTCAAAAAATTTAATATTTCAATATTTTCCAATATAACAAATTTAAAATAATTCTATAATTAAACTTTTTAAAAAATAATAATCAAAATTTGAATAATTTCACAGAAAAAACTAGTCATATAAATCAATAAATAAATTTTATGAGATCAATTAATAAAATTTTATCAACTCTCATATTATTAACAGTCAAAACTTTATGGTGATGATGGGTTCGGTCTGCCCAACCCAGGAAAAGAGCTCACAAGTAAAAGAAATAGACTTAAGATCCGAATAAGGTCCCAACGGGCCCAATCGACTCAAATGACCCAATTAGCTAAAATGACCTCGATGGCCCGATCAAGATGGCCTACGACCCTCTTCTCACGCACTAAAGACACTTACCATAACTGCGGGCCAATCGGTATTCCCTTATCCATTCAAATAGCTCAGTGGATGGTTGTCACTAGTCAAGGAAGGTCAAATTGCCTGTCAACACTATAAATTACCCTTCATTACAACAGAAAAAGAGACATGGAACAAGACACCATAGAAAAATAGATCTGAAAATACTCCCTAAGTGAGTAAGACCTGATTGAGACTCTGGCACCGTCGTCGAGCATCCCAATTACACTCTGACGACTGTACAACCGGCAAAGACGCTCCCTCCAGAGTGCATCTCTATCTCTCTAAGACCCTCCTCGGTAAGTGCACCTTCTAGAGCTCTGCCCTCCAAATCCAACACTTAACCCCATCACCCGTGCATTTGCATTCTCATTTTGCATCCTCCATCTTTTTTTCTTACAAAAAGATTTATAACTTGAATGTCAAAAGATATACTAGGAAGTAAGTCTTATAAATCCTTTGACCTCTTATTTTTCATTGTGCTACGTATGATCCATATTCAATGAGTAGAGACCAAACCCGCTTCAGATCATCCAAATGCAAAGATCTAATCTGTGGCTCCCTAATTGATACATTAACCCAGATATGGGGACGCATCATTAGTGTCGCCTATGGGAAGCAACTAAAAAGTCTGACTACTACATCCCTACAAACAACAATATGGTGGCCGATCAGGGATGCCATCTCATGTGGTAACGAACCCCTAGGGGATAGTCGTGTGAACGGACATTCCAACCCCTATGTAGGTGCTCCCGCGATGCGGATGGACAATATATCCATAACCATCCAGACCATTTGCACGTGCCTGGACGAGCGTCCAAGAGAGGCTCCCTCATTCGCCTCCCAACTGCGAAGTCCAAACGGAGGAATAGAGGGAAGAAGCGCCCAAAAAAGAACTGTCGGCCTGATGACCTTAAGACCCAAGCAGCCTCAAGTAACATGGCTCCATCTCGCCTGGTGGGCTGCCTAAGTTACAGATCATGAGAGGATAATCCTAAGCAGCAGAATCTTTGCTACTCCCGTAACGATAGGAGGCACTCGGCCCAAGGAGAAACATCCTGTAGTACCTAGTTGCCTAGGTCCGAAAACTACCCAGGCTCTCGTATCTCTCCTAACCACATAGAATTGAGGACCTTCCTCAATGTCAAGAGGAAAAGAATCCTCCTCCAGGCTGGAAAAGAGACTGAGGAAGGTCAAAAAGCACGTGCTCCAAGGGAGCTATGATCAGGTCAACCTGAGGAGGTCACCTTTCATTAAAGAGATCGGAACACAGCCACTATACCAAAAGTTTAAGATGTTGACCCTGGAACCCTACAACAGATGCTAAGACTTGATAGACCATCTAGATCACTTCCACACCCTTCTTGGCTTCCAAGGCCTCAATGACTCAACCATGTGCCAGTACTTCCCTTTGACTCTTAAAGGGGACACCCACACCTGGTTCTATGGCCTACAATCGGATTCCATCCGATCATTCCAGGAGCTCATTAACTATTTCTTATCACGTTTACCTCCCCGCCGAAGGGAGGAGAAGCACACATGGCATCTGAGTCGCCTCTAGCAAAAGATGGATGAATGTTTGAAGTGCTTCCTCAGCCATTTCACCTCCGAAGCCTGAAAGGTATCTCAGCTAATCGATGAGGTGAAATTGAGCGCCTTCATAGTAACTCTGCAACTAGGAGACTTTTTCAAACATCTAGCACACTAGAACCCTTAGACATCTTAGGAGGCAGAAGCCATCACCTGAGCTTAAATAGCTGCCAAAGAGGCCAGTAAGGAAAAACAACCAAAGTGCAAAGACTAACCCTTTGAGGGACCAACAAGTAGAAGGAAGAAGAATGAAGATGGCACCCACTCAATAAAGCATCCACGAACTGAGTCAAGCGCTCGAAGGGAGTACAAGCCCCTGAACCTAACTCCCCTAAACGACACTCATACCAATATCCTAATGCGAATCTGAGATGAGAAATTTCTAAAGTGGTTGAAGCCATTGAATAACTCAGATTGAGGGCATCAGTTGAAATACTACCTATACCACAGGTTTGCAAGCCACAACACGAAATACTATCATACGCTGCAGAAAGAGATCAAAAATCTGGTCTAAAAGGGACACCTCACCCGATTTCTACAATGGCCCCGACAAGCCTCCGGTGGAGCAGATTGGGACAAGGTTGAGCAGCTACGAAATCGAGTAGCGGTCGGGGTTGTTAACATGGTGACGACACAACCAGCAAAGAACAACACCCTAGATCACCTAGAGATGGCAGCTGGCAATAAAAAGTCGAGGATAGAGGTTAGAAATAATATCATTAGTTTCAGCGACAAAAATTATGACTCATGTAACAACTCTCACTCTAATCCCTTGGTTGTATCTGCCCTTATTTCAGATAGTACCGTAAAATACCAATTGAAATGAGTCTTTATTAATAATAAAAGTTCTCAAAGTTTATTTTACCTCAATGAATACTTTAAATTGGGTTTAAAGAAGAGTCAAATGAAACCCACTGAGGGACCTCTTTAAGGATTGGACCACAAGTCAATGCCCATCCAAGGAATAATCTAGTTGGAAGTCACACTGGGGGCTTACTCAATGACGACCTTTAGGATGCTCACCTTTTTGGTAGTAGATCTTCTATCTGCCTAGAACACTATCCCGAACTGACCCTACATGACTGCCTTCAGGGTGGTTACATGGATCACATATCTAAAGATAAAGTTTTCTACTCCGCACGAAATAGGAAAGGTCATTGGTGATCAAATGACTGGTCAGATATGTTACCTATCCCATGTTACTGAAGTGCCTCTCGGCCAACTAATTGAAGATCTCGACTTTTATGATGAGACTACCCTACTACAAGCCCAGTATGGCAAGTCCACGAATCAAGTCCCCTTGGATCCCGGTGATCTCGAGAGATGTGAGCCAATAGGGAGTTCCTTGCCGGAACCCCTCTAAGACAAGTTGATAAGCTTCCTCCTACAAAAGTTTGATGTTTTCATATGGACGCTCGCTGACATGCCAAGGATACCAACTGAAATAATAGCCCATAAGTTGGGCCTAAATTTCAATCATAGACCAGTTTTGAAGAAGCAAAGAAATAACACCAGCAAGAAACTAGTCACCATTCGCGAGGAAGTAAGAAAGCTGCTCGATGCTGGGTTTATCAAGGAGGGTCCAATACCCAAACTGGCTATTCAACATGGTCGTCGTTAAGAAAAGTAATGGAAAGTGAAAGATGTGTGTTGATTTCTTCAATATCAACAAGGCATGTTCGAAGGATAACTTCTCATTACCGAGGATTGACCTACTGATAGAATCCACATCCAATCATCAGCCGTTGAGCTTCATGGATATCTATTCAGACTATAATCAGATCTAAATGAGCCCAAAAGACGATGAGTATACATCATTCACGATCGACCAAGGGACGTACAATTATAAGGTCATACCTTTTGAATTTAAGAATGTTAGCGTGACCTATCAACGACTTATAAACAAAATGTTTAAAGTACAAATTGGCAGAATATGAAAGCGTACGTAGACGACATGCTTGCCAAAAGCAAAGCTACCAACGACCATATCCATGACCTCGATGAGGCATTCAACAACCTTCGAGCACATCAAATGAAAATGAACCTGACCAAATGTGCGTTCGGTATGATCTTAAGAAAGTTCTTTGGCTTTATCGTCTCACAAAGGAGGATCGAAGTGAACTCCAAAAAGATAAAGGTGATCCTTGATATGAATCTACCTTGGACCGTAAGGAAGGTCCAAAAACTCACCAGGAGACTCATAACGCTCTCTTCGTTCTTAGCAAAATTTACGAAAAAATATCTACCATTCTTCAAGGTTTTGAGGGGGATGAAAGCTGCCGGTTTCCAATAGATGGCTGACTGTGAAGCGGCCTTCCGAGAACTGAAAGAGTACCTCGCCAAACCTCCTCTTCTGATGTCTCACAAGAAGGCAAAGAGTTATATTTATATCTAGCGGTGTCTGACACAATGTTAAGCTTGATCCTAATTCAACATCTGCCCAACGGACAACGGCCGATGCATTATATCAGCAATGTTTTGACAGACTCGGAGACCCACGACTTACATGCTGAGAGAATACCCCTAACACTCATCTATTCTGCCCGGAAGTTGTGCCCTTACTTTCAAACACACAATATCATGATTTGACCAACCAGCCTCTAAAAGGAATCTTGTAGATAGACATTTTCGGGCGACTGATCGAATGGGCCATTGAGTTGGACAAGTTCAACATGGAGTTCTGACCATAGCCAGCCATGAAGGGTTAAACTCTAGTAAACTTTATAGTTGAGATGACAACCCCAACTCCGACCGTCCTCGACCTCACCGATGATGGCAGCTAGCAAAGGACGTTATGTGGACTCTACACATGGACGGTTCCTCGATACAAGCGGGCAGCGAAGCTGACGTGGTCCTCGAGACTCCTAACGGGTTAGAGATAAAGTACTCAATGACCTTCAATTTTTTAACGATCAATAACGTCGTCGAGTATGAGATGTTGTTTGCCCGGCTCTGGCTAGCCCGGGAGTGTTTGGCAAAGAGCTCGATCACCTAAATGACTCAGAGCTGGTTATTAATCAGGTTCAAAGAAATTTTGAGGTATCAAACCCTCTGCTCTCCAAATACCTCGCTAAAGTTTAGAGCCTGACCCAAGCGTTCGACAGCGTAGAGGTAATCCACATCCCAAGAGAAGAGAACAGGAAGATCAATTTACTAGCAAATGCGGCAGCCATCAAGAACCCGGAACAATATGTGTGGGAGATGCGCAAAGTCCTCAACACCCCAAGTATAAATGATTCGGAGCACAAAATGTTGCCAATATTCGACGCTAAAAACTAGATAATTTTGTACAAAAGATACTGACCGACGACAAACTACTAGAGAATCTGAAAGATGCCAAGTGTGTAAAAAAGATAACATATTGGTCTACCATCATAGGTGGTAGGCTGTATCATCGCGAGTACTCACCCCGTACATGTGGTGTCTCATGCCAGAATAAGCTAACTACTCACTGGGATAGGTGCATCTCAGTATCTGTAGATATCACATTAGGGGCAAGAATTTTGCCTTCAAACTCATGCTACAGGGATACTATTGGCCCACCATAAAGCGCAACGCCATGGACTTCGTATGGAAATGCGAGAACTACTAGATCCATAAGAACATTCCCATCAGTTACACACGGAGCTCCAGGCCCTACAATCGCTCTGACCGTTTGCATAGTGGGGGCTTGATATACTAAGACCCCTGCCTATCACATCCGAACAGAGAAAATTTGTCATAGTCAGTATTGACTACTTCATAAAATGGATCGAGACATCCCCACTAGCGTGGATCACCGAGCATAATACAATGGAGTTTGTCCAATAGAACCTTATGTACAGATTCGATGTTTCAAAGGTCATAAATACTTATAATGGAACCCAATTCACCAATAAATGATTCACTAAATACTGTAGAAATTTGAGAATAAGGTTAGTTCATGCCTCCGTCGCCTACCCACAAGCCAACAAGCAAGTGGAGGTAACTAACTGTATGCAACTGCATGAGTTAAAGACGAAGTTGGAGGATGCTAGAGCTCTTGATTGGACGAGTTGCCATCCGTACTTTGGTCATATAAGATGATGCCTAGGAAACCGACGTACAAGACGCCCTTCAACCTATGCTAAGAATTGAGACAGTCTTCCTAGTGGAAGTAGGACTGCCAGCCTCTGGGTTGAATATTGCGATCCGCTCAACAACTCCTAAAGACAATGAAAAATCTTGACCTACTTGAAGAAGCCCAAGACAGTGTATGCATTCGAACGGTGGCCTACCAACAACGAATTGACAGTACTACAATAAGAAGGTAAAAGTCCATCAGTTTGAGATAGGAGACGTAGTCCTATAGAGTATAGAGGTGGCCAGTAAGAACGTTAACTGAAACAAGCTCTTCTCAAATTAGGAAGGACCGTTCCTCATCTCAGCAATTCTCCGAAGCGAGGTATATAAGTTACGCACCCAGAACAGCAAACTTGTTCCCCAAACATGGAATACTTCCCAACTCAAGAAATATTATAAGTAGGTCGTAACTGGTATGTCTTGGGCCCAAGTAAAGTTAACATGCACCATTCAAATTGCTTGTAAGATGTATCATGTTTAATTAATAAAATGATTGTTCGTTTGTTTAGTCTTTATTAATTACTCATGTGAATATTTATTTGTCATCTCACATAATCGCACGACTTAGGCTACCCTTAAGTCAAATGAAATCCTCTTCTCCTGTCCTTCAAGCTACCACATGGCGGTCAAAAAACCTTGGTCTTGTTACCAAGTGATCTAAACGAGGTTGGATTTTGAAACTCAATTACACTACCAAACAGCCCAAATGAGGTCAAATTTTGAAATTGTTCACATCACCAAGCGGTCTACACGAGGTCAAACATTGAAAATTTAGGAGGCTTAAATAAACAAGCATGCGAAGACCTCCTACCAAAAGAGGTAGTATCGTCAATTGACCATGGTCGATGGACTTAGACCAAACGTGCCAAAACTATGACATCCTCTAACAGGACCAAACGTTGAAAGTTTTGCATGGATGAAAGCCTAAGACTCCTTTGGGGCCCGTTAAAAATAGCAATAGCACCTAGCCGGCATGTAAAAACAGAGAGAGAAAAAACTCAACACGAATGTGAAAGTATCAGCAACAGCAAGCTAAGTACATTTCCTTATGAAAATTGATGCACACAAGTTCAGGACAATAATATACAATAACACCATACAGCTCCAATGGAGGACGGTCATGAGGCTTGGAGGTTCCTGGTGAAGGCACCAAAGAGTCCACATCCTCTCTCGGATAGCCCAACACATCTGACCGATGTTGGGCGCTGGCCTTCCTTAGATGGGAAATAGAAAGCATAATGCTTGGAGCCACCAACTTTATTATGTGCCGACAACGACCGATGTGTTCCCAATATTTACGATCTAGCGCCAACCTAATATTGTTCGGACTGATAGAGGTCCTGAACTCATTCTCAAGCTGGAAGTCCTGGTCCCAAAGAAGAACGTATTTTTGCTCATACTCCCAGAGAGAATCGTCCAAGGAGTGGACCTTCACCTTGGTGTTAGGCAGTTAGCGTTCAAGACAGGAGGCCCGCTTCTCTACAACTTTGAACTTCGCCATTTTGACGCGAGTTCGAGTCAGGTAGTCGGCAATGAAGGTAAGTTGGCGGGTTAACTCATGCAGTTGCAAGTGGAGAACTAGTTAGTCAAGTAAAAACAAAACAAGGGAAGGAACCCAGAAGATAATCGGTCAATACCTCAAGAAATGATGAACTCCCTGTGAATGATCACTCGGTGGAGCCACCAAAACCTCCTCAGGCTTCAGGGGCTCTGAGCAGGTCACCTCGGCCACTTCCACAGTTCCTTCGGCCATGGTTTCCTCTCGGGCCTCGGACACAAGGGGCTCGGGATCGGGTGCATTGATCAACTCCATAACTCCTTTGACCACGGTTTCCTCTCGAGCCTCGGACACAGGGGGCTTGAGATCGAGCGTGTTGGTTATCTCCATAGCTTCTCCGGCCTCAGTCTCTCCTCAGACCTCGAGTTTCAAAATCTTGGAGGAAGGTCTCTTAGCAGCCTCAGATACCTCGCCCACCTCGACAACCTCCCCGGCTTGACCCTTTGCTATCCTGTTCTCGCAGGGGCCCTCCTCAGTAAAGTTGGTTGGAAGGTCGTGCACGGGCTCCTTGTGCAGCAAAGGAGCAACGATTAAGCCCCACATGAGGCTAGGGTCGGAGCCAGGATTGGCTCATTCCCTGTATTGACTCCCTATTCGCCTTTGGTCGTAGCAGGAAAGGCAAAAGGCTTTCCTCCCTCAGAAGCCCTGACAACCTTGGGAACCTGGACTAATGGGGAAGAAAGAATGAGGGCCGCCCTCCTTGAAGACTTCTTTGCACTCTCTAATCGCTTAATGATGGTCCGAACGTCATCGAAGGAGGACCCAAATGAAGCCACCTGCCACTTGGATGCCCTGTCTAGGGAGTCAATGAGACACAACGGCCTCTGCTTTCTCCTGGGCTTCCTCTTAGGTGTTGACGACACAGGGGGCACCTCCGCCACCTCCAAAACTAGGACCCCACTTAATACGAACTCCGGGCGAGGAAAGATCGAAATCCAATCCACTCCCTGATGAAACCGGAAGATCACCTTTACTGCCTTAGTGTTTAATTTGAGGCTGTTATGACATGCGAAACCACACAAAGAGACTAGAAAGCGGATGACATTGGGTTGCAACCGCATAACCGGGACCCCCAAGGCCGCAAGGATCTGGTGCAGCTCTGACGCCATCGAAAAATGAATATGCCCTTTTAGATGGGTCTCGTACACAGTGATAAACCTTTGTGGTGGAGAGCAGGCTCTATCACCGCTACCTAGCATCAAATACACCATGAAACTTGGGATTCTGTATCGAACATGTAGAGACTCAGCATCACTAAAAGTAAGAACGGACTCAACATCGTTTATGCTAGGCACCATTGAAAAATGAAGAGAATTTGAAGCAAAAGAAGAATGAAGAGATTTCAAAGTAAAGGAGGTGCGAGAACAATGAATCCGAGCGATTTAAATAGCATGAGGCCCTAGATCGAAATGATGTCGTGAAAGGAAATTTGAAAAACACTCCTTATGATGGCCGCAACACGTGCCGACCCCGCATAGGCTCTATGGCATGTCAATTGTCTCACACCAATAACGATGGTAGGCATGGCACCCCCTTTGCGCGGCCAGATAGACTCTGAGATAGCATGGGTCTCAAAGTTACCCGAATTTAATGCCACAATTGGTGATGCATAAGTACAAAGCAACACCCTTAAGGCTGGCAACACATGTCCAGATAGCCGATGACCTCTCAGTAAACATGCTAGGTGAAGAAATACATGTACGTGGCCTTTTTACTAATCAAAGGAATCTAAACAACATTTACGTCCTAAAGAATTCCAAGAAACTGCATACCCTGGAACTTCAAGAAATATGTTGAAATCGTAACTTCTTTTCTTGCAACAGCTCCACTCTTTCATGCCATTATGGAATAAGGGCTGGCATACTGGTTGCAAACTTAAAAAGTGCAGCTGCTCAATCTGAATATTCTGCTTCTACAACCTCCTGATCTTAATCTGAAACTTCTGTTGTTTCATATATCGGATTTTGGGATACAATCATATGTTGTTCCTACAATATGATAAAGTAAATTAGAACTACTAATATATATAACCGAGCTAGACATGATGCACAATAGCGCACCTGTAGCAACTGTATGTAGGTTATTTCGGACAGTTAATATTCATGATCTGATATCGGGTGAGGTGATTGATAATGATGGTCTGATATTTGTACAATGGTTAACATTGGCTATTTGACAACAAACTACGAGCACTAGTCATCACCTAAATAAAAAAATAGAGTTGAAGTACATAAATCTACTAAATATTGTTTGACAAGTTTTCTAATTGAAAATACACCAACCTGATCTTTTTCTTGCGTTTTCATCTTTTTAAATAGCTTTTCTGTTGTTTGGTTGCTCTCCATCCATCGCGATTTTTTATACCTTTTACACTTCCATTGACGAGTTGTTGTGGCATGCTCTCATTAGTTGTCCCCTCACCAACATACAAATTTAAAATATTGTGCACTATCTCGTTCATCTTGGTAACGTTATCCTATATTTCTTCTCTCGTCCTAGGATAATTTCCAACCAATAAGCAGTTCCTTATAACCTTCGACATCATTCTTCCTAACCACGCTTGTAAGTTATCATCTAATATTATACGATTGAAGCACAATGTAAGTATATAAAATCTTACTTTTCTTATCCACCTATGAAGTATATACTTATTAGATATAGTAGTTATATCGTGAATGATGAATGTGCACAAATGATTCTGTTAGTCTCCATGAGCCAACATTGACATTCAATAACCTCAGTCTCATACTCAAAAATAACCTTCACTCACGCCTCATATCAGCATCGGATGCAAGCACATATTCAAGATCTTGTTGTGATACAAGACACTAAGTTAATACCTCTACCATCTCATTCTACATCCTTTAGAAGATAGTTGGCATATAAATCTTTACCTACTGGATTATCAATGGAGAGTTATTCATGATCAAATTTGAAAAATTTTGCCTTAACTCATAATTTGCAAATAATTCTCTTTCACGCTTCTTCCTCAGAACTCGTTCAAAACGATAAAAAAAATCTCTCAAATTAATATTGTATTTTAAATGTATTTTCAAATCACTATTAAGACTTTCTGATAATTGTGTACTTTTAATACCCAGTGAAAGATTTTTCTCATGTGACAATATGTCCATTTATGACACAGCACGTATATTTCATTTAATCACGTGTGGGCATGAAAATCTCCTGCATTGGACACCATGTTATCCCATACATTCTCAAAATCGGACTTATCAAGTGTAGAAACTATGCAAGATTTAAATGCACCCAATAAGTTTGAACGAGCAGGTAAATGCTTCATAACATTTTGTAAGATATACCAAGTACATAAGCCATGATAAGTACTACTCATCACCAACTTAAGAGCTTTCGTCATAGCGGCATCTTGATCAGTAAAAATGGTGATGGGAGTCTTGTCACCATGACATTGTAGAAAAGTCTCAAATAGCCATGTAAATGAATCAGCCGTTTCACCATACAATAAAGTAGTACCGAATACCACCATCTACATCTAGTAGTTAAACCTAATAAAGGTACCAAAGGGCCTTAAACCTTTATTAGTCCCATAAGTGGTATCAAATGTGACTATATCTCTAAAATATTGATAATATAATATCCTCTCCACATCGACCCTAAAGATATTAGTCACACAATCATCAAAATCTAATTGTAACTCATAGAAAAATCTTAAATTTTTTTCATTTTTTGTTTTTAAAAATACATCAAAATAGCCTCTGCCTCACCATATTGCATATGCTTGCTGCCATCGGTACGAAGATATGACTTTTGATCTTCTACTATATAGCCAACTGACCCACTACCACCCACATCTATCATGTGAGCTCAAATGTCTCACTTAGCATCAATCCAGTATCATGAGTCATCTCAATAAGTTGACCCTGTATAATTGGCATTTCCCTTTGTGATTTTAAAAAATGTCATGTTTCAGGCAGTTCAAGTTCTTGATTGTGCTCTGATGCGAACGCTTTCGCAATAATTTTCGTTATCTGTTTAACAAGCACCACTTCAAGTATCACCTAACATCCACATCGGATTTTTTACCTTTCTAATATATTTTTTTACTTTTATTTATTATCCTCTTACCTTTTTTCGCAAGTAAACATCCTATAAATTTCAATATTATCAATTTTTGACTTTCTTATAAATTTTTTTCATACACTGAAACCGATCTTTTACCATAGTTCTTCCGAAAACCCCATATATCATCCATAGTGTCAAACTCAATGCCAACGAATAATATATAATCATCCATGATCTAAAATATTCTATTTTTAATCATTCCACAACACCATATGCATTAATATAACAATACAATTTCAGCAAAAAATGTACAAAATCTCAAGAATATAGAAAATTTGATATCCCCTTTTCTAATATATGAGAACAGCTTAGCCAAGAATACAAGAAAGCCAGAGATAGCTCAGAGCACGAACGGCCATAGCTTGGTACAGTAAAGCATATTTTCTCTGATGTACAAATGTATAAGCAGAAAACAGCCATAGCTTTGTACACGAAACGGCCATACATCTATACAGCCATAGCTTGCACCGATGTATAAGCACATCTCAAGCATCTCATTCTCTGACGATGTCTCTCCCTCTCTCTCTCTCTCTGGAGCATGCAGATTATGGTAAATTTCAGGAACAAATACACAAATTCTAAAGAATATAGGGAATTGAGATTCCCTTTTCTAAAATATAATAATAGCTTAGCCGAGAATGCAAGAGAGCCAGAGACAGCTCAGAGCACGAAACAACCATAGCATTGTACAAGCACATTTGAGGCGTCTCATTCTCTGACGCTCTCTCTCTCACACACAAGCATGCAAACAAAAAAACTACGTTAGCTGAAATAAGGGGAGAACAGATTATTAGGTTTCAATGCCGGCCAACGGAGATGTGTAGGACAAAGCTTCGAGAGAATATGAAGATAAGCTTCGAGAGAAATTGTAGAAATAACAGATTGAAACTGGCAATGAGAGGAAGAGTGTTGAGGAGACTGTTGAAGCTTCAAGTGAACAGATCGAAAATGGCGCAAAAGGAAGCTTCGAGAGAGTTGCAATGGAGAGGAAAAAGAGGAGCTCGAGAAAATGGCCGCCAGATTCATTTTTTCTATTTTAAATTAGGATTCCAATAACAAACATCCATCAGTCGTTAGATTATGAAAAACGACAGCCAAGATCTTATCAAGTAGAATCTAATAATAGCCATTCGATTTAAAATTAAATTGGTAAGCTGATAATTAATTACAGACATTAAACTTGTAAGCCGTCCGATGAAAATCAGACCGCACACATGGTTGCTGGACTGGCGTTGGACGCCCCCCTAGACCCGTCCTATTAGTTGGGCGTCAATCCGTGGGTGGCTCGTACGAGGTCAGAATTTCTTCTGTCGTCAACGCCGTCAGCTCTTCGAATCGCGTTTGAATTCCGATCATTCACCTTCTGCTCGTCTGCAGGATCAATTGTTAACAACCTACTGCGTCGATCGATCCTCTGCTTAAATAGTGAGTTAACTCAGCCAGCAAGATGACGGATCTGAAAATTCTGACCGACGATCCGTTCCTTCTCCAGTACGATTCGTCGGAGATCCAAATCGCGTCGGAGTTCCTCAGAACTTGGCTCCCGTTTCTATCAAATGGTCTCTGTGGCCGCTGTGCCCAGATCCTCTCTAATCGTATTAACTCCCTTTCTCCAGCAGGTACCTTAATCTATTCCTCCAATTATTTCGCCAACTTCTCTTAAATCTCAGTAATTAGGGTTTTCGTGTTATGTTTAATTTGCACTTGGGAATTTTGGGTCATAGAATTGTTTTAGGTTAATGAATAGTATTATCTATGGGTTTCATGTAAGTGCCGTGTAATGATTCTGTTACTGGGTGGATATAAGAATACTTGAAATATGGTTTAAAAATGGTTTCTTTAATGCGCAATTGACTTGTTCTAGTAGGGTTTTTTGTTGGATATTTGTTAATATTCTGAATTTAATTCTCTTTTGGGTTGGTGTTTTGTTTTGATGATTCTAGAACTAGGTAATACTATGAGGCCTTCACATTCTGGAAACAATTCTGCTGTGATGCATTATGACAATTGCGATACCCATTCTCTGGGTAGTTGGAAAGATGAGGCAGAAACAAATTCTCCGAGTAGTCGGAAGGATGAGGCAAACAGTTGGTCCAACCCTCGCATTGTGGATACTGCAGATTCTTCTAGGGATATGGGCCGTGATTTATTTCCATTTGAGTCACCGACTAGTCGGATGTCTTGGGCAGACATGACTGAGGAGGATGAGCTCGCAGCTGAGGAAGATAGTGATGGGAATAAGCTATCGGATCATGGGGACATGCCAAGGAGGAAGACACAGTTGTCCAGGGATAAGAGAGAGTATCTAAGGTTTAGTAATGTGAAGAGGAAGAAGGATTTCATTTGCCTAGAAAGAATCAATGGGAAACTTGTGAACATTCTTCAAGGACTGGAGCTGCATATTGGTGTTTTTAGTGCTGCAGAACAGAAAAGGATTGTTGATCTCATCTATGATCTGCAGGAGAAGGGACACAGAGGTGAATTTAAGGGTAAGTGGTCCTAGCTCTTTGTAGTGTTCAAGTTTATATTTTTTATTTTTAAATCATCCCAGTATCCTTCCTTGGCTCCGTGTGTTCACATGATTACTTTTGACCTTTTTTGTCTGCGCTGTTATAATGGGGTGCTTGGTGGATGCTCCATATCCAAGATCAGCCCATCCATATGCCATGAATATGTAAAAAGCCACTTTTTCAAATAACCTTGGAGTTTTTATTCACATAGTAAACTCATTCCATAGTTTTAGCTTTTTCAGCACTGTAATTTCAAATCAAATCACTCAAGGCTATTATATAACTAACAAATGATGTGTGAGTAGTATGAAATGAAATATTGACTGTATATATCACTATCTATCCCCTGGTATAGGGCAAAAATCACAATGAGTTGCGATATTGCCAATTTTTAGCCAAATATTGAGTATATTGACTGTTATATGGCCGATATGATCAATACTTATCAATTAAGGTTCTTATGATTTATTTTGCTTCCAATAGATCTTTTATCTCTATGTATTGTCTGATATATTCAATACCAATATGGTTACGATCGATACCAATACTGATGCTAGTCCTGCACCAATATTATCATCCACGGTGAGCAATAGAAGGATGTAAGAGAGAACATGCTGACCACAAGTAGTTGAAACCTTACGAAGTGTCACGTATTGTCCCTTGCTGTAAATTGTCATAACTGCTTTGGAAAGTAAACAAACTACAGGACTGCTGAAATTGAGTATGAAATTCCCACATCTCAGTTATGGAAAGGGAATCAGCAATTGTAACCTTGTCAGGTGATGAAAGAAAAGTTGGCATTTCTTTCAGATTTCATTGATGAGCATGGATGAGACTATCGCACTGCGCACTTATATAGTATCAATAGCACTCTATGATCTGTCTTCTTCAATCAAAGAAAGTGCTTTGATAAACCAGACCTAGGGATGAAAAAGCTTGTAGGGCCACAGTTGAACCCCTGGAAAAATTTAGAGGTCACTATGTTAAAATAGAATTTGTTCTTCTTCCTCTTGCTTTTTAGGATGGCCTTTTTCTTCTTCTTCGCTAGTTGTTTGGTTATTTGCTGCAATGTTGATGGACTTAGATTCTCTCATCTTTACACTCATTATGTACATCCTTGTTGTTGGAACTTTGCTTCTAACAACTGCCATACACACCACCACCATGATCAATCCACCATTACCATTCTATTAATGTCTCTCATTATCATTCAACTCTTTACCACTGCCACAAGCAAACCGTCAATACAATGGCCCCCATTGTTGCCACCATCCAAATAACAATACCATCTCTTAAATGGATTGCAAGTACCAAAAGATTCAACACTTGCATCATGGTGATCATTAAAGCATCCGTTAAAAACCATCCCTGGAATGAGTCTTAATGCTATATTGCATGGCAGGGAGAAAGATTATGATGTAGTTTAAGAGAGAATGGGGAGAGAGACTTCTAGGGAGGTATAGACACAGAGTGTGAAGGTTCAGAAAGAGATAGAGGAAATATATGGGAGAGACGGGGAAAGGGGATAACATGGAATCTTAGGATGAATATTTGTCCCTG
Organism: Nepenthes gracilis; assembly: GCA_033239525.1. NCBI lineage: Eukaryota > Viridiplantae > Streptophyta > Magnoliopsida > Caryophyllales > Nepenthaceae > Nepenthes > Nepenthes gracilis. The sequence goes on along the minus strand of BSYO01000027.1, from coordinate 3,712,923 downwards.
TTTGATGAATGCCAATTCATAAATCACTGTTTTGTCATCATGAAAGAAGCCCGAGAATGGGCGGTCAGTTGGGAGAACACAGAATATGCATAATTGCCTGATAAAGTTGATTCACTGTTTCTATCAACCTGGGTGTTGATTCTCATTTGTGATTGCCATTGAATTCCATTATCCACCTACACTATTAGTTAGTTTATTGTATAAGAAGAGGACTGCTGGCTCCATTGCCCATATTGTTTCTAAGCAAAGATTGTTGGTGTTAAGAATAAAGCTGATTGTGTTGAATTGAGTTAATTAATCGTAACTATATATGACACAAATTTATAAAAGGCAGAAGTTTAAATGATGAAAGCATCCCAAATGATATTTTAACTATAATTGGCTTATATTTTATTTTGAATATCATAATTTAATCTAGAGAGAATTGGAAAATACTCTAAGCAAATCTTAAGACAATATTTTTGGCACTTCACCTCAAACTTAAGATGGGCTATATACACAACCTAAGTTGAAAATTAATTTACAATTCTATCAAGCAAGGGAACAACAGAGTAAATGTATGTTCTCAGCAATAAATCTCTTTCAAAGGGGCACCTGAGTTGTCTGTGAGTAGGAATCAATACTCAACAAATAGGGTTACTAGAGCATAGAAAACAGAAAGAACATCCACGACAATTTATTTAAAAAATTGGAATCCAATGCTATCAAACAAATATAATACTAGTGTGTGCAGTCTTCTGCAACTAAAATTAGAATCGAACATCATTGAATGAACATGAATCACAATGTGTGTAGTTTCCTGCAATTAACAGTGTGTGTGCAATATCCTAGCTAACAAAATTCATGGCAGTTGTGAATCGAAGAAGAATGAAGTGCAGCAACCTGCTCATGCACTGGAACTGTTCATATGCGTTGTTCATGGGAATTCTTCATGCGATGTTATGGGTATTGTTCACATACTCATTCCATGCAGTCCATAAGAAGTCTTCCAACATGTATGAGGTCTTCTTGTGAGATTGGGTGTAATTAAATGTACTAGTGGAATTTAGATATATAGCATATAGAATAAAAAGGAAATTTGGATGAAACCCGACAAGCAGTACTAAAAGTTTACCTTCCCGCTGGCAGTGGAAGACTTCTCATACGTTGGATCAAATAGAAGAAGTCTATGATATTATGTTAAAAATAAAGATGACTTATATTAGTTGAGTTAATTAATTATAACTGTATAAGATATGAATTTATAGACCATAGAAATCTAATTTAAAATAGCATCTCAATGAATATTTTGTCTATAACAAACCCAAATTTTATCATGAGTATTTGAACATAATTTGCAGAGAACTAGAAATAATCTAAACAATCTAAAAACATAATGTTCTTTATTAGATAGCAGGTGATAATTGTTTGTTTGATGATGTTAATGTCATCAGTTTTCCCAATCTTTAGAAGAATATTTTTGCAATAAGGGTTAGGAGAATTTTTGTGGCCATGGCTGTTGGAGTAGTGGTAACATTATGCTTCAGTAACAAAGTAGTAAAAACTATTCCCCTTATTTATGTTTCATATGTTTTTGTGAATATCCTAGTTACTCTTATGACCTTTCTCTTCTTCCCTTTTATGTAGCTTTGATGCTTTGATCAGGAGCTAGAAAGCATAACATCATACTGGTCAGAACCAAACTTGTTGATCAGCCACAAGTAAATGGTCATAGCATGCTTGTTTCAGTGTCGCGTTATTAGATTCTGTATAAGATAAATCTTACTTTTTCAGAAAAGTGTCAATTCTACTTAAGTCCATTCTTCAATAAGATGAAATTGCCGTTTGACATTTCATCACGGTTTTTGGTCACTCATGTTTGTTTTCTTCGCTTCAGAGCGCACATTCTCTGCACCCAGAAAGTGGATGAGAGGCAAAGGGCGTCAGACGATCCAATTTGGCTGCTGCTACAATTATGCGACTGTAAGTCCCTCTTCAAAGTTTTGCCAAATTGATATTGAATTGTGAGTCTTTTGTTTGCGGATAGATGTCCCAATAGGAGAACTTAAGTGCATGGAGCCGGTTTCGCAGTATAACCGGTGCCTCTACTTTTGCCTGGTTGCTCTTTATATTTCAACCAAGACATGTGGTTTTAATGGATAAGTGACTCTATGGTTGCCTGGGGACCAAGGAGTTAAGGGCACTCAATGAGGTCCCCAGGCTTGCTGAGCTCTCTCCTTCGTATGCAGCGCATCTGAGGTAGTTTATATCCTCTATAGTTCCTGCACTATATCCAAATTGACATACCTGCTTTCTTTTTACCTGTTATCTAAATTGAACAAAGAACTGGAAGAGACCTCTTGACTTGCTAAGAAGAGGAATATTCTGCCGCCTTTTCAATAGTCAGGTGTTCTTTGACAATTGCTTATAAATCACAATCAAACAAATAACAATTTGAAGTCTCTTTGTCATTTTGACGACGGCTGATGCTACCACAACTATTGTTGAGATCTCCCCCTCCTCCAGTTGAATGACATCATGGAACTACTGATTGATATACTCATTAATTTCACTTTCTTCTGGCAGGATAAGTATGGTAACCCACCGGGCATTCTTCAGCATGAAGTTGTAGATCCTATTCCACCACTCTTCAAGGTGATCATCCGGCGACTGGTCAGATGGCATGTTATTGCGCCATCCTTGGTGCCTGATAGTTGCATTGTCAACATTTATGAAGAGGGAGACTGTATACCTCCTCATATTGACAACCATGACTTTGTTCGGCCTTTCTGTACAATTTCATTTCTCAGCGAGTGCAATATACTCTTTGGGTCTGACTTAAAGACTGTTGGCCCAGGGGAGTTCAGTGGTGCTTTGGCAATCCCCTTGCCTGTTGGGTATGTACTATTCCTAATAATATTAGACACGACACTGGCACAGCACCAAATAATGTTTGAGTTTGTATTAAATGGGTTTATGTCATTAATGAGTCAACATGTTTATAATACAAAATAATCATGTCATTTTTTGTGTTGACGTGTTAAACCAAAAATTAATACGAGATGATTTGATTAATAAACGTGTCAGTCACTTGATCATAAACTAATTAAGATAAAAAACCCTTTTAGTCATCCAATGTTTTGTTTATTAAATATGTAATGGGCACGTATTAAAAGTGTTCATATCATATATTCATGTTAATGTATTAAATGTCTTATTATGTCATAAAAATATGACTTGTTTATGAAACAGGTTACGCGTATTTTATAGTGTTTTTCGTTTATTACTTGGTTGTGTTTGTATTTATTTTATTGACACAATTGTTAATTATGTCGTGTTCGTCTTGGTTCATACTTTATTATATCCATGTCTCAACACAACACGCCAACACAAATTGACACCCTTGTATTCCTCATTCATCTTCCATTTCAAGGCTTTTTTTTTATGGTCTTGCTTCCCCAGTTGCGTGTTTTTATGCTATGAGTTCTAATCGGGGCTGCTTGTTACTTTCCTCAGATCTGTATTGGTCTTAAATGGAAATGGTGCTGATGTAGCAAAGCACTGTGTGCCTGCAGTACCCACAAAAAGGTACTATGAGAACTATAGCGATGTTAAGCTTGTGTTTCCTCCCTCAGCATGCTTTATCCAGCTGCTTCAATTTATGGAAATGTTTATTCGAACCACCTTTTCTTCGTAGGATATCGTTAACTTTCAGGAGAATGGATGAATTGAAGCGGCCTGTGGATTATGCTCCAGAGCCAGACCTGCAAGGGCTTGAACCGTTGTGTTACGAAGCTGAACCATCAAAGAACTCAAAACCACAACAACAAGTGACCTGGCAAATAAAAAGAAGAGGGCTCGGACCAGAAGTGAGGAGAGCTGAGCCACCTCATTATTCAACCATGAACGACCGAGTTCCCACGAAGGGTCCTAGACGTAAGGTCAATTTGCAAGCTAATACTTAGGGACCTCTTAATGTTGCATCCCACGAGCCATATGGCCTTTTCATCTTTGCAATAACGGGCTCCATTTGAGGTGTTTCTCTGAGCTGTGGATACATACGACCACAATTGGCTTTTAAAAAAACAGATTCAATTGAATGGAGTTGTAGGAAACTGGGATTTCAAAAAGAAGCTCTTCTTATAGTGGAATTATGACTGAGCTGCACCATTAGCAAAACTGCTGTTCGAACCAAAAGCCAGTGTTATAGGATGTCTCGTGTTGCAGCAGATCTACGGAGACACACCGATTCAAATGTAGAACTGCAGATTGAATTGCAATTTTTATTTTAATTCTTTTTTTTTTTTTTTTTGGTGGGATCTATGAATTTGAAGCTTAAGTATGGAGAGAGACCTATGCAACCGGCTTAGATGTAAAGTTTTCCTAGTACTTCTAATCTTTCTTCAGCTCTTCTACGACTTTGAGATTGGCTGTGATGACTGTTTGTTTGTTGAGAAATGTCTGGTGACACCCTTTAGCCACCATTGGGATATACTCAGATGATGTGATGCCAATTAATCCATTTATTTTTTGTGGGTCTGATAATGCAGATGAATGGATAAGATACTACACCATTTGGACTGTTTTTTTTTAATGTTTAAATTAGATTGTGTATATTACTATTTTAAATTTAGACACCTGATATAATTAATGTAATATATTAGATATTTTATATTGATCGTTTATATTAATTAAATAATATTTTTAAAAGATTTTAAAAATAATTGAATATATTTTTAAAAAACTAGAATGTGACATTTTTTAATTAAGTACTTTTACACATAAAATCCAAGTTTCAGATAATAAAAAATTAGACCATTAAATGTGGCATTTTTTAATTTGAATGCCTAAGAATATAGATACTCATTTAGATGGATGGATAAGAGTGCTTTTTTTATAATAAAATAACTTTAACATATTTTAATATTGTTAAAAATCAATCCATTTAGATTATTAGTGTTATTGTATATAAAAAGTGCTAAAATTAAAAAAATATATTAACAAAACTTATAATTTTAACCGTTTAAATTTACTCTATCCCTTCCATATTTTCCCATCCAACCCATGACATTAATGTCTAAATTTTCAACCAAAAAGTTATTAGGAAATTTTCTAATTACCGTTAAAATAATTATAAGTGATGTAATATTTACTTATCTATATATTTTTATATAAATTTTTTAATTTTTATAGATTAATAAGATGATACAGAATTAATCACTCCTTTGCTTACCCAGAAAACACCACTCTTTGTTAATATTTTAGCCCTTGGCATATGAGTTTTTATTACAATTTAAAATACAAAGGTTTTGAGAGTTGAGATGAGCTTGAACTCATTTAAGATATCATCTCCAACATATTTTATTTATTGATATAGTTATTGTAAAATGTATCTGATTTAATTATATTAGGATAATTTATCCCTTTTTTGTTAGAATGAGTCTCCTCTCAAAGGGATTCAGATAAGTTTCATCTCTTATAAAGAAAAAAAGCTTGCTATCTATATATTAATCGTATATTTTTAAATAGATAATTATAATTTAATTAATTTTTTAAAAAAATAAAAAATTAGTTAAAATTATTTAATTAAAATAATTAAATTATAATCATTTATTTAAAAATATATGATCATAATTTGGAGAATAAATATCTTTATCTTTTAAAGAGATAGAACCTCCCTAAATCCATTCTCATTATCCCTTGTAAAACATTGGACTAGCAATAAAATAACAGATAGTAAGTTTATTTTTTGAGCAATGTAAGGGAGACAGAAAAAGAGTTGATATTTCATTCGAATGTGTCTTTAATTTCAACCAAATTCTAAAATATTATCCTAAATCTCGTGTAAAATATCTATATCGATGTATTTTTGTTATTTTCTCTCATTAGTGTTGTTTAAATTTTTTTCATGACATTAAATTCTTTTATTATTATAAAATAAAACAATTATGTTAAATGTTCAAATTTTAAAAATGAGTATAATATCTAAACATTACTAAAAAAATTAGTTTTCAGAATATATATCTCATTTATCTATTTATAATAATATATTTACATAAAAAAATTAATTCATTAGCGCTATAATATTAAAAAAGTATCTCAAAAATAATTAAAAAATATCTCATAACATTTCTAAGTTAACTCATGGTCGTTGAAACTCGATCATGCCAACAAATTTGGGACTTCAAAGTTGCCATTAAACGAATGAATTTCGATCTCAATTTAAAATCCAAAAGGTTATGGGAATTGAGATGAGCTTGAACTCATCTCAGATATTCTTAAACAAGCGATTTTGATATATTATTCATACTTGAAAATCAAATTCAAATCAAGTATCTCTAATTTCGATACTTGAATTTTTTAATCGGGATCCTACATATTACAAAGTAAAATAAAAGTTTTAAAGAAATTAAAATTCGCTCTCTAATTTATCTCTCAATATTTAAGTCAACTTTAGTTGTCTAATACGTATGTGGGAGATTTAAAGCAAGAGAATGAGAAGGGTTGGACAACTAGGCTCAGAGATTTTGCTCTTTGATGAAGAGACAATTCTCTTTAACTCTACTGCTTTTGAATCATGTTAGATTCAAATTTCTTTTTCAAGGTGAAAGAGCTGTTGTCTATAGTGGTTATTGAAACTGGTTCTCCTCTCGAACGGTCTTCTCCAATAACCCAAGTATACAGTAGGTTGTTAGTCGTTCATGCCAATAATCATGCCATACTTTATTAGTAATGGGAACATGAAATCGTGGCTAGTGTTTATCACATTTGGCTAAGCTACGTATATACAGGGATAGACTACAAGCCGATTAATACACAGTAGCTGCTCGACCAATTGAACCCACATTTTCTGGTTCAATGTTGTCTCGGATATTACTTTATCAGTTCTCACAATGTTGAACCCTTGGCATGCATGTGCTGGCTTATGATCCGTTGACGCTTGAGTCTTCTTCCTCCTCTTGGGCTTGTTTATGCTTTGAATTTTACTTAGAGCTAACAATATTTAATATAAAGCATTTGAAGTTAATAAAATATATTAATGAGATTTTTCTCAGTCAATAAGTATAGTTATACATATTATATTTGATTATATTGTTGTTTGCCTTATGAACGATAACAAAATTAATTTATTTAAAATACAAGAAGCAAATTTCAAGTGTACCACCCAACTTATTAATCATATGAACTTTTTAGTTTCTTTGTTAGGGATATGGAAAAACACACATAAGACTCTAATTTTAAAAATCTAAATTGCTTATGTGTTCTCCCAACCCAATTCTTGTAAACTTGAATTTATAATGTAAATACTTTGATTCTTTACCTATAATAAGTATCACAAATCTCATTAAAACAACTAAAGTGAATACTTTATTAAATACTTAAAACTTGTACTATATAATAAAAATTTTAAGTGTTTTATTTGCTATGAATTTGCCATTGATTTGTGATGCTTCAAGCGACATTTCTCCTACTACTTCTACAAACCCCGATTCTGTCATAAACATAATTCACTGGTATTAAAGTAAAACGCAAATTAATTTTAAAATTTTATCAAAAATAAAACCAGAATTAAAATTTAAGTTTTTACTATCAGTTTTTTTGCTACTTATCTCTAATAGTACTCTTAGTTATTAAAAATAAATTAATAATGTAGAAATGAGATGTTATGAAAATATAACTAGAACAACTACAAAACCATTTGAGATATATAACAAGTAAATGTGAGAAAAATCAATAAACATAGGCAATCAAAACATACAAAAGCAACAATGGATAAAAAAAAACATATGAACCAAATATCAATAATAACCTTATCGATTAAAGTAAAATATATGAAGGTCGATTTAAAATTTATCTGATAAATTATGATTATATTTTATTATTTAAATTTGTGGATGAATTATCGATAAACTAACCCAATAGGCAGAGTATTTCTTATGATTAATGTCCTCGGGTAGATTATATGTAACCTTATCATAATACATTGTAACATGTCACTACATATATATTTTTTCATCAATTTTTTTTATGATGATTTGTTTTAAACAAATATGAAAAAAATATCTTCAAAATAATATATTTTAAAAAATAAAAAAATAATAATTTTTCATAAATTTGTATAGAAATTTAACATGATTCTTAGGAAATCTTAAACAAACATGAGGGTTCTTCATGATTCTTATAAAACAAGGCATGCAAGAAGAATACTATAATAATTTTAGGATTTTTAACCTCTTTTTATGAATATGAGTAAATAACTTCATAATCTAATAAATTCAAAAAATAGTAAACGTGCATCAATCTAGATATCAAAAAAGACATGAATAAACACTTACATATAACTTGGAAACATAATTTCTCTAATTATAGACAATATGAAGTGAAAAATCAAAATTTTTAGAAAATAAACAATGAATAAAGCTTTGAATTCATTTACATTAACTTAAATTTTAAAGATCCTATAAAATCTTGCTTTAATTTCTCTTCATCTTATTCTTTCTTTTCCCCTTATCTTTCTTTTTATTTTCTCTATAAATAAGCAGAAAAGTAGTTAAATTAACATATACATACTGACTAGCATATGATTAGTGCATGAGTGTCAATTGTGTGCCCATCGTACACAGCCTTAGGCACCAAGTTTTCGAAATCAACATACGATAGATCGTTATATATGCATCAGGTATGACTATTATTGTTAGGCACACATGAGCTTCTTCCTACACACCCCTTCCCTTCCTCTACTTTCAAAATCAACATGCATCAGGTATGACTATTACTGTTAGGCACACGACAGTATGACATGCGGTTATTTGGTGTTAGCTCAGTCCATCTAATACGTAGGATTTTACCAAAACTTATAATTTTTAAATTTTTTTAAATTTTTTAAATTAATATTTAAATCTTACACAATCAACAGGCCTCACATAAAAATATCTCTAGCAGGAATGATGGAACCCATCAAAAATTTTTAACGACCAGTGTCGACGGTGAGGATCAACGGCCCAAGCTCCGCCCACAACAATGACACTGCCAATCCACTTTCGTCCAATAGTAATAGAGGGCTACTCTTATTAATGGGGTATATTTATATAGTTGCGAGTAAGGCCAATAAATTCTATTGAAAAACTATAAATTTGAAAATATTATTTATAAATATATTAATAATTAAATCAAAATTTTTACTGGTCTTGGTGAATTATTCATCGATATGCCTCCTACTAGTTATGCAAATTATTGTGTTTTCTTACCAAATCAATATAATTTTAAGGAAAATTCTTATCCCTATCTAAAAAATAAAATAAATAATATAATATTTATTTAAATAACAATAAAATATTTTCTCTCTCTTGACCAAAAACAATTTGAAAGTGTAACGAAATCTTCCTTACCACATTATCCTGGACAAGAATGATTTGCAAGAGCAACTTCGTGCGATATTTATTTATTTATTTGTTTATTTATTTAACATAAATTAATTAAAATATCTTTTAAATAATTAATGCCATTCATCTAAGGAAAAGGCATTTGGGCCGTCAGATCAAATCAGTCAAACTTTGAATGTTCGTGTGATCTCACTCGATAGCGGCTCCGCGTTGAACTGGTAAACGGACTTGTCAACAAGCTCTGTCAACAAGTCATAAACAATCATTAATTTATTTTTTATTTTTTTATTTTTGAAAAATAAATATAATATCTTTTATATTTTTATAATATTAATATTAATTAAATATATAATGTAATGGTATTTTTTAAATAACTATATAAACATATTTTTAAAAAATTTTTATTTTTATTTTTTATTTAATAAATAAAATATAAATATAATAAATATATTTTGTTAAAAAAATTTGCTATCCGTAATTGCTTTTTTGCTATTTTATTTTTTTTTAATTTTATTCGTTATATTTTGTCTCATATTTTCATAATTATTTGAATAAATAAGAATAGTTAGTCAAATTAGCCAAATTTCATTAAAAAAAGACCCCTCAAGCTCCTTTTAATAATATTTCAAAATAATATTATTTTTATATTTATTTATATATTTATTTGTATTAAAATTATAAAAAAATAATATATATTTAATGTTATTTTAATCTTATCTCCTTTTATATTTTTTATATTAATTTAAATAATTTTAATATAAATAAATATATATGAATAATTATATAAATATTAATTTTTAAGATTTAAATTTTACCTTCTAAAATATTCATAATTAATTTTATTTAAAAAAATTTCTCCACCAATCTAGGAGGACTTTCGTGACTCTTCGTTTTTTCAGTGGTTGGCATTTATCAAGAAGGCCACGTGGGACGGCACGTGGAACGAAGATGTCTGACATTTGCCAGGAATTTGCCAGAACGTTTGAAAATAACAGCGCCGAAAGTATATATATATTTATTTTTATAATTTAGTTATTTATTTTAAAATAAATCGATGAATTTTTTAAAATTTAAAAATAATTTGATTATTTTTTTAAAAATTTGAAATAATTTAAAATTATTTTTTTAAATAATTATATTATAATTATTTATTTAAAAATATATAATTAAAATTAAAAAAATGAATGGTTCTATCTCTTAAAAATATAAAAACTTTTTTAATGTGCAGATCTCATAATTTTATTTTTTAAAAATATATAAATTTATAAAAATATATTTTTTAATTATTTAAAGCAATTTATTTTATGTTGTTTGGAAAAATACTTTATTTATAATTAGTATATGATATTTTTATATAATTATTTTTAAATTAAAAATTTATAAATATCATAAATATATATATTTTTTTAATTTTAAGGTGTAAAATTGTATTGTAACTAATTAACTTTTTTTAAGATAAAAATATATTTGTTTAATTTCCATGTCTATGATAAATATAAGTTTTTATTAACAAATTTTTTGAAAATTAAAGATAGGTTGTATAATAGTTATAAATGTATAAAAACTCTCTAAGCCCCCTTTTGTACTCTCGGATTGAAATTAAATTTAAAAATATAAGCTAATTTTAATTTTATTATAATTAAAATTTCATAGAATTAAAATTTTATTATTTAGATTGTATAAAAATTATAATTTTAAGAAAAAAATAAAATTAATGTATAATTAATTTTTTTAAATTTATATATAAAAATAAAAGAAATAAGAATGTTAATATAAATTTTAAAATTTTAGTGTATGAAATTTGTTGCGTCCCGGGTCTGCGATTACTGTATGGATTAGGAAGCCTCCGGGTTTCTGATCACGTGGTAGCGTCAGGATGAGGGTCGGGTCTCCGTATCTCCTAACCTGGACCTGGACCTGGACAACACAAACAACAAACTAGAGGTTAGAGGTCCGGCGATATTTCTCCCACCACAGCCACTCCGACGCTCAAGTCAGCAAATTTTCGCAATAAAGGGAAATGGCACACGCGCTAGGCGGTATGCGGATGAATGCTGATGAAACGTGATTGATGCGTATGTTTCAGCGTGGGAGATCTGATAGCCTTGCGGATTCGGAAGGCACAGCTTCCTTAATGTCACCATGATGGGTGGCTAACTTCCCATTGTATGCGAGCAGGACTTGGGGATTGTGATCGTGAGAGAAGTGGGCTCGCTTGTGGCCACGAGACTTGAGTCTTATCTCTGTTTGATTGCTTTCTCTCTTGTGATTTGGGAAGAGGAAGAAGAATTCGAATACTCATCTCTGCAGGGAAAGGGAGTTCTTATAGGCTCCTCCCTCATAGACTCTAGGCGCAAAAATGCTCGTTGCTTAGGTTCCCGGCCTCTCACAGCCTTTTGTCGGCCGGTCATGTCATTGTCGTTTTGCGATGGCGGGCGAGGCTCCTAAATCTTGTTGCCACACGGTGTCTTCCTTCGATCTGAGATTGACTAGCTGGATGCGGGTGGCCACCTAAGCCGTTATCGCAGCGCTGGCCGCTTTCCCATTGGCTGATTTTTCCTTTCTCCTGTTTGTTTTTCGACAGCCCATTAATGCGCTGTAGGGCGTCCGTCGTTTTTACCAGTTCGACGCAACGTAGGTTCCCTACGCAATTGAGTTGGGTTCGATATTGCTCGTGGGCCTTAGCACATGACCAAACAAAATTGAATATAATATAACTTTAAAAAAAATTAAAATTTGGATATAAATAATATTCATAAATACTAATTACGCTAATATCTTTTTTAAAAATATTATTTATTAGAATATTAGGTTTTAGATTTAAAAGCATTAAAAATAAAACAAGGTTAGCACACATTTTCCAAATTTGTCGTATCACGTGTTGAAAGTCAAATTTAATTTATTCCATACGTAATTATTTAAATTTAATTTTAAATTAAAATTATGACTGAATCAATATTAAATATTATTAAATAATTAAAATAATAATATAATAATTATTTAATTATATGATTAAAAGTCACACCCAAACGTGATTTTGAACATTGTCCACTAATTGAGCTCAAACAATAAGTTTGAAAAAATATATCTTATTTAAAATTAAAGTATTACGCTAAATTTGTAAATTTTAAAATTAAATTTAAACAATTTCATCATCATAGTTGGTGATCGGATATAATATAATTAAAAAATTAAAATTTAATTACTAAAAATTAGAATTATAAATCAACAATTTAGATTAAAATATTAGATAATTTCAGTGCTCTAAAAACTAATTAAACGAATAATCTTCTTTTAATCTCATTCTTTTACAAGTTAATCCGAATCCTTTAATTTAGAAAATTAATGAAAATAAACTTAAAGCTCAATAAAAATATATAACCTCATATGCAGATATATACCAATAAAATATATTGAGATAATGACATGATCGAAATTCTAAAATGACGATAGCAATATTTTTCTAATAAACTTGTGAACTCCATGTATTAATGATCAAATATGTTATAATTTATACAAATGAATAAATCATACCAAAAAATTTATAAATATATATGAAATATAAATTATATAAAAATCATACTAATAGGTAAAAGATTAATGATCAGTGATAATCTCATCAATAAATATGAATATCAAAGTTTAGATTATAATTATTTTTACATATTCAAAAATTTTATAGTTGGGATTATTTATTCAAAGGTTACATATTCACAATCTGTGAGTGAACAGATTACTTATTATTTCATATTGATGAGATTAAATATTACTTTTCTGATTAATAGATAATAGGTTTGATTTTTAATTTACTAATAATATATTAAGATATATTCAAATATATTTTGTTAATTCTCTAAAATAAAACTTATTTGGTCAAATTGAATATTATATTTAAATATGAATATTTCTTAATTTTTTCTTATAATGGAGAAAATAGTTTCATTCATCAATGTTAAATATAGAGTTTTTATTTAATTTTATTCAAGTAGGTGACATGTAATATAAATTATGGATATATAAAAATTTTAATGTATAATTTAAAGTTATGCAAAAATCATTTTACAGAAATTATAGAAAATTAACATAATTTATATAATTTTTATCATTTTTTTACAAATAAAACACATGCAAAAACATACATGTGTAGCTTAAAGTCATGTAAAATAAAAATGTAGAAATTATTAACATATAAAAATATTTATATATAAATTAAAGATATATAGGAACATATATAAGAAATTTTGAATAGATATATGAGTATTAAATAGAAAATTAGCACTTAAATTTTACTGTATTGATTTAAAATATATAGTTAATAAAATTTTAAGAAATAATAATAAAATTACATACATATAAGGTTTAAAATATTTAAAGTACAAAAATAATACATATATAAGTATTTAAAATAAAAAATATTTAAAAATATTAAAAATTAACATCAACAAAAAAAAAAATGGTTCGAATGCACTTACATTCATTTAATTTAACAAAAGATTTCTTGATTTTACCTTAATTTTTATTTTTCCTTCTTTTTTTGTCTTTTTATTTCTTTTTTTTCTTTTCTCTTTCTCTCTACTTCTCAAAAATCAGTTACAAATGAATTAAAATTAGTCAAAAAATTTATTTATAAAAAATTAATGCACGAGTATTGATCAAATATAAATCAGATGCTGAAGTATGATCCATGTCATGCATAAGCACCCCTTAAATGTTAATTTAATGTTAATATTTTGATCTAAATACGCACATGTAACGTCCCTGGTGCATCCGCATGTGAATATTGTCCACTTTAGGCCGGAAAAATTTTACGGCGTCCCAAACCATCACGCGGCCTGCATAGTTTTGTTCCTAACAGACGGAGTCCATCGCTCTCAAAACGCGTCCACAAGGAAGAGGTATCCACGTATTTATAAAGTCACGCTTCGTTTCCTCTCCATCCGATGTGGGACTCTACAGTCCATCCCTCTTGGGGACCCAGCGTCCTCACTGGCACACTGGATCGGATCCCGACTCTGATACCATCTGTAACGTCTCCGGTGCATCCGCATGTGGATATTGTCCGCTTTGAGCCGGGGAAACTTCACGGCGTCCCAAACCATCACACAGCCCGCACAGTTTTGTTCCTGACAGATGTAGTCCACCACCCCCAAAACACGTCCACAAGATAGAGGTATCCACGCCCTTATAAAGGCACGCTTCGTTCCTTCTTCATCCGATGTGGGACTCTACAGCATATATAACAATGGAGTGCATCTCAAGTGCAGACATTCAGACTAATAAATATAGTCCTACAATGGCAAGTGGATTACTGAAAGGTGGTAATAGAAGACCGATCAAATCTAAAAGTTGTCATATTCAAGACTAGTTTGTTAGAACAGATAGATAACCAACAAAGTAAATAATAAATTATTAGATGTTGAATGAAAATAGATCAGTCAAATATTTAAACTATCACGTTGAAGGATATGCAGAGAGGTCGGATTGTCGACACTAAATATAGCTAAGTGATTATTGTTCACTAAAGTCAACAATATCGATACTAACTAGTAAAGAATGTCACCAACCTACCATATACATTGTCAAATGGCACCAACTATGTTAAAGTAGCACATTACTCTTAAAGTTATAGTTATGGTAAATAAAGACAATTTAATTAAGATAGTTAATAAAGTTAAGTACTAGCTAATGAATCAATTGAATAATTAAAAAAGAATCAATATCTAATAACTACATTTAAACTTATTAAGGGTGAAATCAGTTGCTAAACCATCATTAAGAGCATGATCTGTTCATTTATAAATATAAGAGCCCAAAACACCGTAAAGGCATTTTGATATGAAACTCGATCTACATTTTAATTTTAATATCAAACCATCGCAACTAAAACTCTCACATCTTTTATATCTCCTTCATAAATAAATATCCTATAACCTAAACTCCTTTAATGTCAATACTTTGTCATTTAGATATTTAACTTGTTGAAAAAACATCCAAAGACATAGCTCATTTTTTAGAAAATTTTCTTATCTTATTTCTGTTATTTACCTTTTAATTTGACCAGTATAATTCTGATTTGAATATTAATAGGCAAAACAGGAAGCCGATCTCATGCCTTTTCTTCTTATTTTGTTTTATGATGTATATAATTCTGATTAAATAAATTTGGAAAGCTAACTCAAAACTCTATGGTCAAATCCAATTTCACGATACATATCAAAATTAATAAATATATCAAATAAATATTAAATATTATTATTCAGATAATAATTATTTTTATTATATAGGAAGATGAGTCATTCTTATTAATTTTTGGATAACTACAAAAAAAGAAAATAGAAAAATGACTTTACGTGTTCATCAACGAGTCGTGTTGTTGGGAATCGTGAATGGAAACCACCGCATTCCTAATTACCAAACGTAGACTCCTGGAGATTTCTCGTGTAACGATTGGGGCAAAATGAAGTGTCACGTTATTTACGTTAGTATTAATAATTAGAAAATAAAAATAAAAAAATTTATTTATATTTTTATAATTAAAATTATTAAAAAATTATAATGCTGCAGTATCTACTATCAATTTAGACAAAATTAGGGCTGTATTTTATTTTTAAGAATATATAGAAAATTAGGGCTCAATTTAATCCCATTGGTTAATATTTTTGGGATGGCCATTTTTTATAATATTATGCTTAAAATTAACAGTCTCCTAATTAGTAAAACGAGAGACGTTGTGACGCGGGTTCCATGTGATGCGCACATGATACTGGGATCCGGGGGGCGTCTTCTCCCTTGTGGATAATGACCGTCCCACACGTTTTGAATGGATAATATAACGTGAACCGTTCGATTTTAAATTTAATCATTTAAAACACGTAACCGTCGAATTTTATATCTGAAGGCCCAGATTAAGAGAAGGACGATCCTTCTCCACTGGGGAGAAGGACGCCCCTTCAATCCATGATTACCGTATGGTATTTGTTGGATCTTTGTCTAATGTCTTCGATTAATTTTTTTATTTTAATTTTTTTATTTTTTAATAATAAAAAATTTTAAAATATTAAATAAAAATTTAATGACTATCGCAAGACATTATACGCGCAGTCAGATTGAATCTGCGTCGGAGCGCGTCAGGTCTCCTAATCATCAGCCTTGTCCGCAAGAAAGAAACTGCAAAGAAGAGATTTAAAAAATGGAATATAAACTGGCAAAATTGAAATATTTGGAGTCACCTTTCGCCGTCTTCCATCTTACTTTTGACCACAACGAACGCCCTCCCTCTCCTTCTTCCTTTCTTCCTCCCACCTCCTACAACCTTTCCTCTTTGAATCCGTATTCTCTCTGTCTCATACTATATATGCAAATTGCTAATGCCCTCTCTTCCCCAATAAAACCCTTAAACACCAGGAAGAACAGAGAGAAAAGATGGGTGCTTGTTTCTCTACCAGCAGGGTAAACGGATCAAGCAGCGCATCCACCTCCACCGCTACCACAAACGCCGCTTGTTCCTCCACCGTCACGATACAGAACAATCGGAACGAACCCACAAAGCAAATTTCACGGAGAGCTGCTCCAGTTAACAAACAAGAAGCGTCTCATCATAACACTAGGCATCACCCTAAAGCGAATGAAAAGCAGAGGATTTCTGAGCAGGTGAAGGGGAAAGATAAGCCTGAATCGAGACGACACGGGGTCGTTCCTTTCGGGAAGAGGACGGATTTTGGGTATGCGAAGGACTTTGATCAGAAATATACGATTGGGAAATTGTTGGGTCATGGACAATTTGGGTATACGTATGTTGCCACTGATAAATCCAACGGAGATCGTGTTGCTGTAAAGAAAATTGAGAAGAGTAAGGTAATCGATTTTTTTTTTTTGTATGTTGATTTGGAAAAAGGGGGATTTTGTTTCTTTGTTGAATCTTTTAGGGTAAATTTGTCAATGTTGCGAAATTTTGGTAATAAAATGGGTAACCATTGATTATGTGATTTGGTCTGTACCTGAATTTCGTTAACTGGGGAGGATTCGGAAGGGTTTATTATGAACTCTGACCCGTATGGATAGCTTATTAGGACCTGGATATTGAATTGTTCCATTGTGTCAGTTGGGAGCGTTCGGTACTCCAGGGGAATTTTCCATCTTCCTGCCCCAATTTCGATGTATATTTTCCTATTTTTGCTTTGGATTTTTCTAATGAATAGCACAAGGGCACTGGCTACGATAATTTTTTAGTTTTATAATTTCAAATCCATTACCATTCAATTGCCTTTTATCTGTCATGACTCGCTTGATTATGCTAAAATTGTAAAATACTCTCTTATCTATGAACTATAATTCTGAAATATGAAGCTTCCTGTGAAATGATTCACATTAGGTAACTTGAATGCACATTGGATAGTCTGTCTTTGGCTTTTGAGCTTTGGATGCTCTTTGAAACCATGCCTAATCCATTTGTGTGATTTAGCAGCTCGTGCTAAAATCATGAGCTAATTGTATTAGCTTTCAAATTGTGCTGATTGACCATGGCTAGTAAAGTCAAGGTTTGTTTTCTTTTACAACTGGTTCCTATTTGAAAGATTTTTCCAATGTGTATAATGTGGTAATGATGGGAGCTAATGGTGAAGTTCTAATATCAAAAGAAGCAACTTATGCAGGACCTTATTATCTGAACATGATCTAAGTTTGGAGTTCATTTGGTTTTGAATGAAAGACGTTGATTGCTTCTGCTTGTCTGATTACATGTATTTTTATAATACATATGAAAAACTTTATTGATGCACACAGAGGGCATGCAAATAACTTCTCACAGTCCAAGGACATTGTTTCTTTCTTTTGGGTAATATGTGTTCTGAAACCTTCGGCTTGTGCAATCAATGTATATCAATGATAGAAAATTGCTGCAGCAATTGTTAATAGCTTAATTATGTTGATGAGAATTCTATCATGACACTACAACTATTTTGATAGGAATAGATTGAAATCAGTTGATAGATGGGCCTCAGCATAGATGAAAATATCGATGTCGGTATTGGTTGTGACCATATCAATATTAGACATATCGGACAATATATATAGTATCGGATTTATCGGAAGAAAAATTATTATTATTTTTTAAATCGTAAACTGATAAGATCATGTCGATCAATATTTTGAATATCATTTGATATTATTGCGATATTAGAAAATATTGATATTGGGGCCCAATGCCAATAAATATCGGCCAATATTTACAATATTTGCTGATATTTGCATCATTCTTCAGTAATGTGAACAATTTTAAGTACCAGTTGCATATTAGAGTTATTCCGTGTTGCCTTTTTCCTTTGTCTTTGTCCTTCAATTGTGTGGCCTTTTTCTTCCCCTGGCTCCTTGAAATGCGGGTGGTTAGCTTTATTGTCATTTCTATGTTGATTACGTCTAAGATTACAACACTGAATTCAAGCAATTATTATTAGGAAGACAGTACAAATTGGATCTTGCATTCTCGTCTTCTAAAATGTTTGTTGAAAAAATTGTATTCTTCTTACTGCAGATGATTTTACCTATTGCCGTTGAGGATGTTAAGCGAGAAGTCAGGATATTAAAAGCCCTTGCAGGCCATGAGAATGTGGTTCAATTTTATAATGCATTTGATGATGAAGACTATGTATACATAGTTATGGAGTAAGTTTAGCCAACTAGTATTTCATATACATGTAAACTTGCTATATCAATTTTTTTCTAACTTTTTTTTGGCATTGTTGATGTAACTGCCTTTTGGGACTTCCTCTTCAGGATCTTTATTCCCACTTAATAGTTCTTTTGAGCAATATTATATATTGTCATTTACATTCTGTAAGATTAATAATTACATTGAGCTTTGTCGGCCTTTGCAACTATTGACTGGCATTCTATTGTCTTGTGTTATTAGGTTATGTGAGGGTGGTGAATTGCTTGATCGAATATTAGCCAAGTAAATACTTTGTCCCAAACTCCTTTGAAATAAGTTTTTCATTATTTGGTGACTGCATCTTGTTTAAAGCCATCTCAATCTATGATTAGTGTTCATTAAGGATGACAAATCTTTTTATGTATACTTCAATCAGAAAAGATAGCCGGTATAGTGAAAAAGATGCAGCAATAGTAGTGCGTCAGATGCTTAAAGTTGCAGCCGAGTGTCATTTACATGGTTTTGTACACCGTGATATGAAGCCCGAGGTAATTTTAATAATACTTTGGTACTTTTTCGATATTTGACTTCCATTATCTTGTGTTTTGCTACTTGATTATGATTCCCCAATATTTTTTCTTTCCTGTAGAATTTTCTATTCAAATCAACTAAAGAGGACTCACCATTGAAGGCCACTGATTTTGGTCTTTCAGACTTCATTAAACCTGGTGAGTCAGAACACCTTCATGCTTTTTCTCATCTGGTCTTATTGTTGTTATCCATAACCCTAGGATATATCGGTACTAGGTGCCCCAAAATATTGTGACAAAATTGTGATATGACACTGCATAAGCTGACATTACCCCCAACCTATTTTGTGCTGTCACTCAAAGAAATTGCATTGGATACCAATACCTGATATGGCTGATTTTGATATGACTATGGCTAATATCGATATTTTTATCCATGCTGGAGCTATCTTTTGCTTTCTTTTCTCCATAGCACTACTCTACCTATTTTTCCTCTCTTAATATGTTCATACTTCATATTCAACAACTACAGCATGGAAACGGGTTTGGTTATATCAATTTTTTCTCATTTCCATAAGTGAGTTGCTTTCATTCATGTAATTACCCTCTAAATTGTGAAATTCCAAAACATTGAGTATGAGGCTGTCTTATGCAGGGAAGAGGTTCACAGACATTGTTGGCAGTGCCTACTACGTTGCACCAGAAGTATTGAAACGAAGATCCGGTCATGAATCAGATGTCTGGAGTATCGGTGTTATCACCTACATATTGCTGTGTGGAAGACGGCCATTTTGGGATAGAACCGAAAATGGCATATTCAAGGAGGTAGAGTATTTTAAAATCTCTTCTCAAGAAAAAGATGGAAAAAAAAATTCACATCTTGCATTAGGACGAGATAGAGAGCTATTATGGTGCTCTAGTGGGAAGGCACCCATATTTACAGAACTATTTGAATTAAAAATTAGGTGTATGAATAGTAAAGATAAATAGTTATTGAAATCACCTGATGCAATCTCTACTATTTGTCTATATAATTTCTAATTTTAACTATTGAGTTGACGTGGGAGCCTTCCCACTGGAAGGACCATAACATCACTCAACAAGATAAACCTAACTTTATTAACATTCCTGGATTAAATGTGGAAGTGGAAGGATGAGGGAAGATGAAAATATTATTATTATGTTCTTATTGTTAGTAATTTGCATGTCATTTTAGAATACTACCTCTACCTAATAGCATAAGCATTGTTTTTTCAGCCGACTCTCTAAGGGCATGTTTGTCTAGCTGCTGAAACAGTTTCCAGAATAAGCTACAACTTGAATCTTGCTCAAAATGCTTTAAAGGTCATCAAATAAATTCGTAACTATCTCAAAAAGAATTTTCAAAAACTGGTATTTTTCTATAAGTTTATCTGGGTTTCTTTAAGCAAGTTCCAATTCAGAGACTGCTTTAAATATTCCAAAAGCACTTTCAAAAAGATGAGCCAAACAGGCCCTAAATACTCCCAAAATTTTCTTTAATTTTCATGTTTTAAAGTGTTATCAACAGTTCAGGAAACCCACAAGAGGATTACTTCTTTAGTTTCCTTGGCAACTTATGTTGTTATTGTGGCATTCCTCTCTTTTGGCTTGGTGTGTTTATTTTTATCTACGCGTGTATTCATATTGCTCCATTCTTTTTTTCTGCAGCAATCACTTTGCCCATCATACTGAAAAAAAATTAAAGTTAAAATTGTCTTCTTTTTCAGGTTTTAAGAAATAAGCCTGATTTTCGCCGCAAACCGTGGCCTAGCATAAGCAACAGTGCTAAAGAATTCGTGAAGAAGTTATTGGTAAAGGATCCTCGTGCAAGACTTACTGCTGCTCAGGCCCTATGTACATTTCTTATCTTTTTCTTCTCATGGAAAGTTATTTGTTGACTACATAGAATGAAATATCAATACCAGTACCCCTAGAACCAATATTTTCTGATTCTTTGAAAAAATCGCGATATGTTGCCGTATCACTGTTGTAGAGTTCTGCTGGTATAATCTAATATTTACTGGTACTTGGCCGAACATCGGCCGATATTTTCCTGCCATGATTTGATTCCCAAAACAATCCCCTGCCAAGTTCTGAGTTGTATGAAAACGTTTCCTACCGATATATCAAGATGGCCCAATATATATATATATATATGTATGCATTGGTCAATATTTTGTATATCAGTCGATATTTTATTCAATATTGTATCAGATTTTGAATTCATTTAGTTTCTAGTCCTAATTCCATCATCTTTGCAGCTCATCCTTGGGTTAGGGAAGGTGGAAGTGCCTCGGAAATACCCTTAGATATTTCAGTTTTACACAACATGAGGCAATTCGTGAAGTACAGCCGTATGAAGCAGTTTGCTTTGAGGGTAATTTAATTGCATTTCGTTTGTGTTCTTTTGTTAATTGATATGAAGTTTTATTCTCGATGATAATTTCCTTTTTGTTTGCTATCCATCAGGCATTGGCAAGTGCTCTCAATGAGGAAGAGCTGGCTGATCTTCGTGATCAGTTCGATGCTATCGATGTAGACAAAAGTGGGACCATCAGTCTTGAAGAAATGAGGCAGGTTTGTTTTTGCTTCCCCTTTTAACTGGGATTTACATTGGAACCTTTGATTATTGGGCAAATAAAAAATAAAAAATAAATCTTACAAAAAAGGAGGTTTTTGGCTTATAAAATGCATCCTATATTATGTTCTTTTGTTACATCTAATGTCACATGACTTCATATAATTCAGGCACTTGCTAAAGATCTTCCATGGAGACTGAAAGATTATCGTGTTGTAGAGATTGTTCAAGCGGTAAGTGTTTATTTTCTTGGATTTTTCAGTTGTTTGCTTGAGTATGTGTTATACTTGATGACCGATAGTATAACTTTTTGCAAGTTTACTGCCACTTTCAGTCTTATTATCAAATTCTATTAATGCAGGCAGCTTGGAGATTTAACTTATAGTTTATTTTATCATATTCGTTTTCATATTTTATCCCATCTCAAAAATTCTTGAAATTTTAAAATTTTGATAGGATTATGGGTACCTATACAAGGCAATATTTTTTTTATTATTTTGTTATTGTTGAATTGTTGTTAATTAAAAATTATGTTTAGTTGTTAATTAAAGCCTAAATTTATTATTTTAGCTACTATTGATGAATTAAATTATATTGAACAGATTGTGTTTTGCCTTCTCCCCTTTGTTCTTCTCTACTTCCCCCCTTTTTTCTTTGTCCTCTTCTTCTTCTTCTTTCCCTTTCCTCTTTTTCCTCTTCTTTGCATCATCTGTTAATTAACTTCGGTCATTATTTCTTATGATTGGAAAGCTTTCTTTTTAACTGATGACCAAAATCTGACGACTGACATATGAGATTTTCATCTGTCTCCCCATCTACCTTCAAAGACATTCCTTCTTTAAGTCTAGAACTTAAGCAAGGTTACTATTTCTTTGTTGCAGATTGACAGCAATACAGATGGTCTAGTAGATTTTACGGAGTTCGTTGCAGCAGCTATTCATGTGTACCAGCTGGAAGAACATGACAATGAGAAGTGGCGGCAGGTTTCACAAGCAGCGTTTGACAAGTTTGATGTCGACAAAGATGGGTTTATAACCCCAGAAGAACTCAAATTGGTGAGTGTTTAAATTCTAGCAGGTGCAACCCGGCACATGAAACTCCTACTCTGCGTCGGGTCTAGGGAAGCGACAAATTGTTTTAGGTTCATTTTACATGTTCTTACCTTACATTATACAAAAGAACATTTTTACCATTCAAATTCCTGACCGCTAAATCATACAGTAATAACTCTACCATTTGGCCAAGACTCTAGTTTCTTCATAACATTCTCATCTCGCTATTATTCTGTGGGATTTGAAATACTACTATAGGCTACTGTGGGAAGCTGGCGTTTCTTTTTCCTACACTGGGTCACATTGATTTACTTAAATATTAGCTACGTGTTATCCACTCGTCTTTCTATCATTTGTGGAACTATTTCATTAAAGTTTACCTCTGGCTTATAGGATGGCCCATTTTTGCAGGGTCACTATGCACCTCCAATTATATGAGAAATATTTGGAGTTATTCTCATTTGATGTGGCATCCACCTATCTATTGGCTTTTGTGTAAGCCAATTAGTTTGGATAAATAGATAAGATATTATATTATCTGATAGGATATTTAAAGGGTGTTTCTTAATGCGACTAATATTATATTGCCTTCAATGGGGGAACTTCTTGCTAATGGCCATGAAATGAAGTTTTATTTTTGTTTTTATGAATGTATTCACCCTATTTGATGCTATGTCAATACTTTTTAAATGTGGGTTTTAGTCATAATTATAAGCCCCCGTCTCAACATTCATGCCTATTTGCAGTTCTTGTGTCTAACTCGACTAATGAGAACGATATCTTTATGTTCTTTACGTTATTTTTTTTATAAGATAACAATATCAATGTCTTAAATCTAACCAAATAGATAAATTATATGAATTTCTTTTGTCATTCTACTCAATTTATTGAAACAGATTGAAATATGTTTTTTCCTCATTGCTGTTACTAATTTGTTTTGTAGCACACGGGCTTAAAAGGCTCAGTGGAACCGCTCTTGGAGGAGGCCGACGTCGATAGAGATGGGAAGATAAGCCTTGCCGAATTCCGGAGACTTTTGAGAACCGCAAGCATTGGTTCCAAAAACTTGCATGGTTCATCCAGTCAACATGGCTCCCATAAGTCCTAAGCCAAAATTCCTCAACATGGATGCGACAAAATATATACAAAGACGAGTATGAAGCTCGGGAAAGATGAGCCGGGATTCTTCCTTTTGAATTCGCAGCGCTTGATGATCGTACTCGAAGATGAGTTCGAGTGTTGTTCTTCCATTCCGTGGCCGTGTTAAGATGAGTTCGAGTGTTGTTCTTCCATTCCGTGGCCGTGTTTGTGGATATTTTCAGTATTTGAATGCATTAGGAAATGTGGAGTCATAAGAAGATTTGGTGAAATGTGTGAGATGCATGATTTCCATCCCAATGCCTTATAATTTAATGTACATTTTTTAGGAAAAAAATAATGTAAAATGAGAGATCAAACATGGTCTTAATAAAATTTGGTGTTGTAGGACTGCTCCAAGAGTTCATTACTTGCATGCCACTTCTATTATCTTATGCAGGCCTTTTTTTTTTTTCATTTATATTTTCGAATGATATTATGAATAAGGAGATAATAAGCTTTAATACAACAATAAAGTTACTCTATTAAAATTTTAGATAAAAATGTTGATATTAATATCAGTATTGATGTAGATTATATTTGTATATAGTACATCAGACAATATATAAATATATTTGATATATTATAAAAAAATTTCTAAGACTCGTAAGTTAGTAGATAAATATCGGCAAATATATTAGTCAAATATCAAATATATTTAAATAATGGTTGATATATCGTGATATATTATCAATACGCAATATATTATGACTTTGCCGTGATGTTAGCAAATATTATTATTAGGGAGTATTGATATTAATACATATATATTATATATTGATACATCAGATATTAGCCTATATTTTTATTCATAATTAAGATATAAGACTTCTATACAAGACATGCTGGGTAAGTATAAGTTCTAACATAATAATAAAATTATTTTATTATAGCAAAAAAAACTTTTATACAATATGTACTGGGTAAGAGTGCATAATCTGATCACATAGCAAATTATGGGTTTTTATTGATCACATAAAGAACTTTAAACTCCTGTTTGCAGGTTCATAGCAAATTATCAGTGTATGAGATTGCCTATCAATATATTCACTAGTCAATTCTAAGTGTCACCGATAAAAATCTAAACTTATCCTTTTATGGTATGTTTGATTATTAGAATAAGATATGATAGAAATTTAATAATTAAAATCAGAAAATAGAATAGTATGAAAATAGAGTTAGAAATTATTCTCATATTTTGTTATTTACTTGAAGTAATTATGAATAAATTAAAAATTAATTTTTTAATATTTAATATGTAATAATAGTTAGAGAAATAATATAAAATTTTAAACAATGGTACAAATGTTAAAAATAACGCTTCAAATCCTCCTTATCAACCACTCACGTTTATTTATGTCAGTTTTTAGTGAAAAATCTACCTGTATTGATATATAATGGTTATACGGTTAATTCTTATAAATTTTTGATATTTAAGTTTAAAATCTTTCTTTGATAATAGATAGATGATGAAAAATTGAGAATAAAAGAGAATAGAGATTGAAGAGCTTAGTTATGTGATTTGTGGGATTGTCAAATGGTTGGAGGATAAAATGTCCATACTTACTTTTTTAGATTATTGGAATTCACCTTTTTTTTTTTAAAAAAAAAAAAAAGCTATTTATAATCTTATTACTAATCAATGTGAAATTTTTGAAGATGAATTATGACGGATCATTTTTCTGAAATTCGTTATTAATCTTAACAATAATTTATTATCCTTTAATTATCGATATTACTAATAAATAAATCATTAACTCATTGGACATAAGTTTTTTCTTTTTTTTTTGTATGTCACAATTGCTTGTACATAAACAACAAAACAATATACATAGGATTTAATTTTATCGCCACGTCATCCGTGGCTTTGACGTCAACCCAACAATAAAATGACATTAGCTTTTATTAAGGAAAGATGACTATCAAATCAATTATATACTAATTTGCGAAAACAATATACATAGGATTCAATTTTATCGCCACGGCATCCGTGGTTTTGACGTCAACCTAACAATAAAATGATATTAGCTTTTATTAAGGAAAGATGACTATCAAATCAATTATATACTAATTTATGAAAACAATTAATATTTATAAAATTTTAACCATCTGAAGTACATCCTTTGCAGAGATTGCATTGTTCCTTAACATTCATCAAAATTGATCAAAATTCTACATCAATTCCTTAAATTGTTGACAACTGAAGTCAACTAGAAATAAGAATTAAATAGAGTACATACTATCCAAATGTAGCCATACAGAAATACTTTTAGAAATATAAACTAAACACTTTAGTCTTCACTCCAACTCATCCGGTATGAATTCGTGCGATTTATTTAAGGGGTTAGTAAAATAGTAAGAAAGTGAGCCAAATATTCAGTAAGGCACTATGTGTAACAAATAACATTTATATACATATTTAATCTTAAAATCATATCGTAAAAGGTAAGAATCATAACGAATAAAATAACATAAATATGAATACAATATATTGATTTCTTATCTTATTCTTTTCTTACCATTAGCCATCAAAATATATTTTTGATTCTTTCTTATTCTTATCTGTCAAAACGTACTAAAAATTTACTTATCTTGAGGGATCAAGACTAATAAGTCTTACCAACAAACATAGCGGATAATCAAAAAAAGAATTGTGTTCGCTTTTATATAATCTAAGGCCTCAACCTTTTATTCAACACCAAGAGGTGGGCAGTACTTATCTATAACCCGGTAGACGGGGCCATAATCTGCCTTTTTTCCCACAGCCTAGGGTCAAATTTTTGATTATCATTATAATATCTTAAGGCATATTAAGAAATATTACTTTTTGAATAATTCTTTAATCCAATTTCTTATTTCCTTAGAAAAATTTTGTATTTTATTTCTAAATTCTTAATTATGATCCTTTTGGAGAATAATTTATATTTTTCTTATCATAATTGCAGAATTCTTTTTCGTAATATCTTATACACTTTATCATAACAATTTTATAAATATAAAATTTGATAATAAAATATGCTGAAAAAAATTTAAAATGTTTAACACAAATTTAATAAATATGCAGCACATAATTAAATATACAGCATATTTTTAATATATATTGATAACATACAATAATTTAAATTTAACATCTATGAAGTAAAAATATCTAGAAAATATTTTTATACTCCTAAATATAAAAAAATTTAAAATAATACACTAATTATGATACAAATAACTATATATGAGTTCTTCACAAATTTCACAATAAAATCACGGTAAACTAATAAATATGTAAATTTTTCATACTTTTATTTCAAAAGCTTAGTTTGGATGAGTATTAGAATAATAATATTTGAAAAAAATAGGAATAAATAACAACAAAGGAAAGAGGAAGTTAAAGGTATACTTGCCTCTACCTGATATATCAAAAATTCGACTCTGAACTCCCTGAATTTAGCTACTCGAAAGCTTTCTCCTTTTTCTCTATCTTCTTCTATCTCCTTTTGGCCTTTCTTTCTCTTATTTATCTCTCCCTATCTATTCCGCAGCTTGAAAAATGTAGTGGAATGAATTTTTAACCGAATCTTATAACAGGCCCGCGTTCGAGTGCGGGCTGGATGTGCATGAAGCACAAGTGCCACTGCTTTTGGGGTTTGAGCACCCTATCAACCCTGCGGCAAGTTTAACTCAGGCTCAAACCTAATTCAAGCACACATCAAGCTTAAATTCATTCATACCCAATTTTTTACTCTTTGATCTAATTTTTCTCATCCTTAAATATTAATTTTAATTATATTAGTTTAAATAATCATGATTAATATAAATTAAAACTTGATCCTTACATGTATGATTTATTATTATTTTGAAATGGTATTCAGATAAAAAATTGAATAGTCTAACTATTCAATATGTTCTAAGTTAAATACTTGTCCATTCAATATATTAATTACTTGATTCAATCGTTCATCCATTAATATATATAATCATTCATTAAGATTAACCGTCCATCCATTCATTATCTCGATCTTTATTGCCTTTAACAATCTGATCATTTGACTACTTGGTAATTTGATTGTTCTGTTCAGATTATTTTTTGATCTAAGCCTAATAATTTAAAAATTTATATCTCTTCATGGGTATAATGTTTGTGGGTTTCATATTTCAGTGAGTTTGATCAATCTTATCTAATACGGTTCCAAATATTAGAATCCAGTTGCATCCAAAGTAAATAATTATAAAACTTAGTAGTTCATATCTAAATGAATTAATACGACAAGGAGATGACCTTATTTATGATTGACTAGAGAATTTATTACTACAAAGTAATGCCATTCGACTTAAGAATACTGAAGTAATATATCAAAGCCTACTAGTGAACAAAATATTTGAGCCACATAGCAGAAGAAATATAGAGGTATATGTTGATGATATACTTGTCAAAAGTGTATTTGTCGATAACTATATTAACGATCTAGTTGAGATATTTGAGGTACTTAGAATACACCAAATGAAATTAAACCCGACCAAATATTTCTTTGAAGTAACTTCTGGTAAGTTCTTGGATTCAATTATCTCATAATGCGGGATAAAGGCGAATCTAGATAAAATTAAATTCATAATAAATATGGAACCGTCTCAAATTATTAAGGAAATCTAGAGATTAACCAAATGAGTCGCTGTTGTATACCAATTTTCAGTAAAGCCTATTTAAAAATATTTTACATTTTTGAAGATAGTAAAGCGAAGCAAGAAAAACAGTTTTGATGAAACAGATAAATGCGAACAAATTTTTTAAGAGTTAAAGGAATATCGACATATCATTAACTCGAAGCCTTGTGTTGAAAGGGATGATGAATTGTATCTCTATTTAGCCTTCTTAGAAATATCCCTAAGCTATATTCTAGTTGAGAAAGATGTAGAGATTTAGCAATTGGTATATTACATTTGCAAGATCCTAACTAACTCGAAGACACAATATGCAATAATGAAAAAGACTACTATAACCCTAATTTTTACTGCAAGAAAGTTTCAACCTTATTTTCAAGGCAATAAAATTATGGACTTAACATACCAACCACTAACAACGGTCTTACAAAAATTAGAAATATCCTGACGTCTAATCAAATGGTCAATCGAATTGGGTAAGTTTGACAGAGTTGTGGATATTATTGTTGAAGCAATAACCTGAACAAAACTTGCTCGCATCACCAGGTCAGACTTGAATAAATACCAAAACCAAAATAAGATAATAGTCATAACGCTCGACAACAAACATAATACCAAATCGAATTACCCTATTCAACACTCAAATAATTTAATTTAGCAACCTACTCAAATTAAACTTATTTATAAGAAATAATATTTATCAAATATCCATCAATAATGATACAAAATCTGTATGAATATCCATATTAATAAAGGAGTCTCTCAATAACCAAGTTGTATTAATAAAATCTCAACATATTTATTAAAAGAATACAATAGATATTCAAATAATTAAAAAACAATAAAAGTCTTCCACCGCCTCCATCTCGAGTTTGGTAAATAAATCCAACGGCCTTGTAATATAAAAGAATTAAAAAATAAGACAAATCATGAGTCTAATATTTAATAAGTATCAATATATACATATATTAATAAAATATGTCTAATAAAATAGAACAAATGGACAAAAGATAATAAAACGGACTCAAAATCAAATATGTCAATTGCCCAAATATGACAAGTACTCAAATACGATTTTGTATGTAAAATTTATAATCCATATATGAATATCAAATAATTCAAGTACATGAAATTATCCAAATGTTGAAATATCAAATGTATAATTAACAATCAATCCAAAGGCTTAAAAGTTCGAAAATCCAATCAAAGAATTCAAAAGCTTAACTATACAAAGTTTGATAAATCTGATTATTGTATCCAAAACATGCAAATATTAAAAGGTCTAATATTCCAAGATATCTAATGATGTGCTTGTAAAAATTCTAAAAATTTACAATATACTAAAATCTGAGAACCAATAATCAAAAGATCAGTTGTAATGTAAGATTATTCATACTTTTGATAATCTTAGGCCAAAATTCTACTATTTGAACTCGCAGGCGAGCTATCTATAAATTGTTTATTATAAATGTGGTCAAATGCTACTTACTTTTGCCACTTGTGGGATCGGTGCTATTTTTAGCATGTCTAAATATATTAAAATGTTTGAATATATTATTCCATTTAATTTATTATAATTATTTTCAAAGAAAATAACAAACGGTAGACTTTATAATAAATGATTTAAAATTTTTCATCTCTGTAAGAAAAGTACAAAACTTTTTACTATATTAAAAACTATAAATATAAAATTTTTTATCTTATAAAAAAGTATAAATATTAAATTAAATATTAAAATAGAGTCTGATCCGAAATACATTTATGAATTATCACATTTAAGTCCCAAATATATAAGTTCATAACTCTTTCTTTGCAGACATTTTCATATATAATTATATTATCCAAAATATTCACTTATTTTGTAAAAAATAAGCAAACATCTAACTTTTTTGGTAAAATCAAATAAAATTTTAAAATATTTGATAAAAATTAAATACATATAATAACATTTAAAATGGAGAAGTAAAAAGGCCACAAACATATAAGTCAAATAATAAATGTAAACAATATTAAAAAATTTTAAAAATAGACTAAAAAATAGGTTTATAATACTTGTATTAACCTTATAATTTAATAAATCTGACAAAAGAAATCTTTAAAATCCTATTCCTTCTCTTCCTTTCTCTTCTTCGTCTTTGTCCCCTTTCCTCTTTCTCTCTCTTGTCCTTTTCTTTCTTGCAAAAATGACCCAAACAATGTGTAGCATATTTTTATAATTCAATCAGTACACAAGCGCCGAATAAGTGGATATTAAATACCCATACTCTACTTAAATGGTATATGAGCACTATATCAAGTGTTAATATTCTATCCAAGCCATACATGAGTATTGTATAAGTGCATATTAATAGCCACTCAAAATGTCCAAAGCATGATTGGCGTCACACATGTGCACATTTGGCATCCCCAATTTATCATCATCGCATGAGATCTCCGCTGAGGTCTATATCAAATGTGAGGTTTCTATCTCAAACATACACGAGTGCGAGTTAAATGTCCTTTATATGTTGTCTATGATTCCCAAAATTAAATTTTTTCTATAATTTTGTTATATAATAATTTTTAAATTAACCCAAAATTAGACTTATGACGTCATAATTTAATAAATAAAAATCAAATATTACGATTCTCCCATCCATATAAATATTCAAAATATTTAATTAAGAGTTTTGATTTGTCAAAAGTTCAAGTTGTCAAAAGTCAAAATTGGCAGAAGTCCTAACTATTAAAATGTTGAACGGTTAAATGTATAGAATGTTAGCATTCAGAAAATTCTAAAGTATCAAGATTAATAATTAAAGAATTTTTTCTATTTAAATAGTCTAATTAATCTAAATTTTTAATGATTTACAATTACATATTATAAATAAAGTCTAAAATATAAAAAAAAACTATTACTTGAATGCAAAAATAACAATTCTTCATTTATTTATGAATACATGTATGTACAAGAAACATCCTTATACTTATGCATAATATATATCCTTACACAATAGACTAAAAAATTGTTCAATTTGATAAAAAAAAAAAAAAAAAAAAGACAAAAATGGGTGAACCTCAGCACGAGAAACAGAGCAATTAATAGATTCACTACTACTCTCAAATTTAGTATCCTATCAAATGGCTCTGAATGGTTAATATTAAGCTAATAAAGATATCCAATCAAATGCCCCACAATGTGGAACAAGGCATCAAGAGCAACTACCTTCTGATAAATAAGTTCAGTTTAAGATATTATATTAAAAAGAAAAATTAAAATGATATTTTATATAAAAAATAACAATCAAGACAAATTTTATAAATACTTTCCAAAGGAATGTGAAAGCATCTAGGAGAGTACTATCTTCAATTCAATGAACATAAGTAACTACATTAGATGCTCAGATTTGGAATTTGGTTGAAAATCAAATAAAAGTTGCCCTTTTTTATAGCTAAAAATGAGTTGTAAAATAACGCATTTTAAAATAAACAAAAACAATTAAGTGGTCAAAAATTCATGGTCAAGATATCAAAAATTAGACTTTGATTGACAAAATCAATCAATAATAAATGAACATTAATTAAAATTCTATTGATCAGAAAACATTTAAAGTAGAACGCTCAGATTTTTATTCTAACATTTTGAAAGCTTGCATTCAACCTTCGAGTATGATGACTAATATTAAAAATTGTCTATGATAAGACTGATTTGACTAACTGAATTGTGAGTCCCACAAATAGTAAGCTTATAAAGATGCATAAATTAGCCAATTTGTTAGGCCCAGATCAAAAACAAATTCGACCGAACGACCAACTTATTGAGTAATTAAATGACTAGAATATTGGAGCTATTAAAGATCAAGGTACCAAATAGCGAGGCAGTTAATTAAATCAAATGGTTAATCCTGACAAACGGTTATATTAATCGAAAGATGAATGGTCGAATTAAGTAAGTAGTTAATACACTTAACTAGCAAATATTAAATTAAGCGCATATGGAATGATTAGATATTCAATTTTCAATTAGAATAACGACTCAAAATAATAATCAACCATACCTATTCAAAAAATTTATAATAATTAGCAATAAAATTATAACTATGCCTATTTTTTCTAAAAAAAGGAGAATTTGAACTATTAGAAAAAATTAAGTATAGAGCTCTTGTCATTTAATCACTTGTAAATCCCACAAACCATAGGTCTAAACCCTATAATCTCAACTCTCTTTTATCATTAATTTCTTATTATCTCTCCAATTTTTTAAAAAAATTTCAAACTTAAATGATAGAAGATATATTATGAAATAAGTTATCTATTCTTTGATTTCCTGTTAAATATTGTGTTATATAAGATCCAATTATACAGATCTGAAAATCCAACCCGACTCTATTCGAATAACTATTCAAATATGATATATACATCAAAAACAATGTATATATATATGAAAAAATCAATTAGGCTGTTCGATATGAAATGGGTCAGTACCTCACACACCCACATGCTACAATAATAGATCGGTTATTTCAACATAAAATGAGTCGCCTATAACACAACTTATGTGCGGAAATAGCAATCCATGCCGATGCACAATCCACAACATTCAAATGTAAGGAGTCAAGGGAAATTTCATATCGGTATATAGAGTAGACGTTTCAACGGCTCTCTTTCAAAAAAGGAACCAAATAGCTTTATAAGAGAAGATTATTACCGTATAGAAAAAAGAAAAGAGAAGTACAAACTACAACTAGATTGTACATGCAGACTATTGCTCCCATGTTGAAGCTAGTTTTTCAAGATAATAAGTGATCAAGGCATTGAACTAGGATGCACAATCTTATATCTCGTAAGTCATTCCAACTCTCAGAAGCCTACCATGAGGAATTTTCATGACTTCCTCCCCTTGCCTAAAGTTCTTCCTCAGGAAATCATAAGCATAGTCGACTATTACCTTCTTCAAAAGCATAGAATCTCGCTTGGCAACAACTTTCGTCTCACCCAACAAATACACTACGCCTCTTTGCCTCTCAGTTTGCACAAATTGCACCTCTTCTTCAGCAGACTGATGTATGTCC
The DNA here is from genome assembly GCA_033239525.1 of Nepenthes gracilis. Taxonomy (NCBI): domain Eukaryota; kingdom Viridiplantae; phylum Streptophyta; class Magnoliopsida; order Caryophyllales; family Nepenthaceae; genus Nepenthes; species Nepenthes gracilis. Next base: position 3,678,899 of record BSYO01000027.1, on the reverse strand, counting down.
ACTGCCTCATCTCTGGCTTCATTAGGCTCCCCATCAAGCATTGAGTGCTCTCGCTGAATGAAGTCTACCAAGCCTTCAAACAGCTGCCTCTCGAACTCAGCCGGTTCCTCATTGATGTCCTTATACCCATACCTCACCACGCAACGAAACATCCTATAATCTCTGGACTCAATATAGCGAAACACAAACCGTTCTTCTAAAGCCACTCTACTTATCGGAATTGCCTTTATCGAGACAAATATAAGAACTGAATGAACGGATGATATGTTTTTGATGAAGTGAGAAAATATTGGGGGAATGCCCTGTACAAGCTCAGAGTATAAAAGTCCAATTCCTGGTACCCTATTAATATCGGAGTTTTTTACCAATGTCTTCACATAATCAACAGAAACCTTATTTTGAAGCTCATAAATATACCATTGTCTGTAAACATAGTACCATATTGCCATTATTGTCATGAGGACAAGTGCAAATAGCAAGGGAAGCCAACCACCTTGTTTGAATTTGAACAAGACAGATGAAAGGTATAGGAGCTCAATGAGACCAAAAGCCGAAAAGAAGATAACAATCTTCCAAATGCTTGTCTTCCATACCACAAGCATTATAAGAGTGATCATGCATGTTGTAATCGTCATTACAAAAACCACGGCAATTCCTGCAACATAAAATAAATTAGGAAATAGCGGCATGCATAAACACGTATGCAAGAAGTGGAAAGGATTGACCGAATCAATTGAACTTATTGTTAGGGTTGCACATGATCCAAATTATTTGTTAATAGCTCAAAGATTTGGTTCGATAAAGACTCATTCAAATTGTTTGTTTGTAGAAACGAGCAACACTGATCCTAAGCCTCACTGTATTTTATTCGTGTAAGTTTATAAACAATTTAATTAGACATATTATAGATCAATGAATAAACTAATTTATATATATATAAATTTAATGATAATAAAAAACTCGATTAATAGCTTGAATTTGACCATGCTTTTAAGTTTAGTTGATAGGCATTCTAAACTTATTTCAGCTTATTTGTGTATAAATAAACCAAGCATAAACTAGAATTTGAGGTTGGCTAATTTAGGCATACCAAGCCAAAGCCAAGCCCATGCTAAGCCAAAATGCCCAGCTAGAACTATTTTATATTATAAAAAGAGTCATGAAAAGTCTTTACTTGTTTAGGCTTGACCCATTTGCAGCCCTACTCACCATATGCATTTCCGATCTGTGTTGTCGTCTTGAAACCTAGTGTGACAGCCACAGATGCAACCATAAGTATATAGTTGATCTCCGGAATGTACACCTGCCCTTCATACTTAGTAGAGGTATGAATAACCTTTACTCTTGGGAAACAACCTAGAGCTAGGGACTGAGAAATAATAGCATAAGCTCCGGATATCATAGCTTGGCTAGCAATGACTGCAGCACCTATGGCCACAACGAACATTGGCCAATACACCCGACCTGCAACAATGTTCAGATCATTTTCCATCCATGTCATGAGAAGATATGCCAATCATATTATATTTTCTTAGCACCATTTAAAATACTATATAAAATACTCAGACTAAATAGAGAAAATATATGCACTAGCTGTGAGAGAAGAAATAAGAACATGCATCCAAATTCCAACTTATGTATTTATTTTATGTCCTTGCTTTCTAATTTGTGATTCAAAACCATATGATTTTCTCTGCATATATAACAAAAGAAACGTGTGTACTATAACTCTCCTCCAACTAAAAGGGTGGTATGCATTTCTTAAAATTGGGTACTATGTACAACTTATCAATGATGAATTAATGTCACATCGGTTGGTGGTTAATCATGTAATTTTTAGTTTCACAAACTAAGCATTCAACTATTGTATCTGCTATCCTAACAACAATATCAGCCGTTGGATTTGAGAAAGTTTTATTTCTTATAAAAATGAAATGGCTCGTTTTTTATATTTTGGTTATTTATTTTAATAGATAATTATGATTTAACTATTTTTTAAAAAAATTTAAAAGTTAATTATTTTAAAATAATTAGATCACAATCATTCATTTGAAAATAAACGATCAAAATAGAAAAGTTAAAATTCTCTATCTTTAAATAAGATGGAACTCTCCTCAATGAATCAATCATTCAACTGCTCCAACTACCAACCACCGTAACTTTTTGTGGATAAATATGAAAAAATGGGACAATTTGTGTAAGTCATGAAATTAGGCAAAAGTATCAGATCCAACATTGAATTATTTACTGTATAGAACAATTTTTAAGTTCTTGACAGTCTTGTTTCTTATTAAAAACTCTATTTTCTAATTTGTTTAGCGCAAAACACAATCAAACTAACAAAATTGGTCATTATAAATAAAAGATAATTCACAAAAGATCATTTACACTCATAAATATGGAATATAATATTATAAAAAGTGGCTTTTAATATCCCTCTTGACATATTCTTTAAAATTTTCTGTCATTTCTACATATTCATTTTTTCCCAACAAGAGGGTTACCTGGAACGGAGGCATAAAAGGTATTGGAGACTTGGTCTGGGAATTTGGTGAGGTATGCTCCTTGCCCAATGTATGCTGCTAATATTGCAGGGGCTACCATGGTGGAAAAGCTAATCTGCGTTCGATAATATCATCAGTTGTTTATGACATAATCTTGCAAAATTAAACGCAATTTTTTTGGGGGTAACTAACAATTGCAAGATTTGATATAGCATTCCAACAGTTCAGTTGGAAGCTGAACATGATGGGTTCCATGATGGGTCAGATCCATATCTAGCATGAGATCGACGGTGTGAAAGTAGTTCAGAAGTTGCCACTTCAACATCAATAAGTAATGTGAAATGTCGCATCTATACCACTGGTTTCACACAGATAGATCTATGGACATTACACTACTTAAAAGTATGCCATTTTGGTTATGGGTATGTTTTCTATTAGCAATTACTCTCTTGATCAAAGATGTTTGTTCAGATACAATAAAACCAATTATTCAACTACAGTCTTTGATTATTTTCACATATATATATTTTATTTAAGGAAACTGTACTATTATCAACTTACTTGGATGGCTCGGACATTAAAATGACCCAAATCAGCAAACATAGCTTCAGTTCCTATTACATGTGAACTACAATATAAGAATAAGAGTTGACAACAACAAATGTGAAGGATAACAAAATAGTGAATAACAATTATTCAGCTATATATCATATAGTTCAATAAAATTGCATGTCCACTACTTAGCACTCATTTCGATATACTGGCTTATATATTCAATAATTCTTGTTAGACCCACTAATATGTATGAAAAAATAAATATCTTATCATTAGACGATGTCCAAATAATATCTAAATGGTGCTCCAAATCTCTCTCTCTCTCTCTCTCTCTCTCTCTCTCTCTCTCTCTCTCTCTATATATATATATATATATATATATATATATATTTACCTGTAATGCAGAGAACTATTCCACCAAGGGATACCCACCCTTGCTTGCCATTTCTCTTGAAGTAATCAAAGATGTATTTGGGATAAAAAGCACGCAGAACTCGCACATCATACTTGAACAGATTGTAGAGACCGATGCCGGTTATGAACAGAAACCATATAGAGATGACCGGTGCAAACGTGAAGCCGACTTTGTCAGTGCCAAATCGTTGAAAGAGGAAGAGAGCGATCAAAATTCCCACTGAAATCCACATAACAGTATCTGAAAAAAAATCAATGGTTTCGCTTGTTATATGTTTTCATGGCACACGCAAATCAATATCCATGCATAATATATATTTGTTTCTTTGTTCGTTTATTGATATGTGAGTCTCATATATACCTGTGCCTAGTGAACTGATCCCGCCAACAGCAGAAAGCACTGCAAGAGTAAACCAATCAAAAACAGCTTGAATTAACTTAGCAACTGAAAACGTCTTTAGTAACTTATTAGGCATCACGTATCAACTGTTCTAATTGCTGTGTGTATAAATCCATAGCTAGGTTATTTATGGGAATATAAATGTTAAATCCAACATAAAAAAATGTCTGTTATAGAATAGTATATAAGTTTTACTGAGTTTATTTTTAATTAAAAGTTTTATGAATTGGTCATTTTAATATAAAATATATTTAAATATAAAGTATCATTGTATCATGTAAGCAACTCTCGATACCCATTTACATTGTTGGAGTATAAATATTATTTTAAGAAGAATGGCTTTGACATTGGTCTCCTCTGAAGTCATCTATAGTTTGTGCATGTTGTATTTCTAGCTAGAATTGCCTGAATGGAGAACAATTTCTCTTAACAAGGCATATACAGCTTCAAGCTAATCAACTACCTGACATGGAAGGAGTAAGCACACCATCTCCGATAACCATGGAAGTTCCCAAGATGGTGACAACAAAGAGAACAAGCTGAGCAACTTTGCTGTTCTCCAGCTTTTCTTTCACCTTTGAAGGTTTGGGCGGTGTCTCCGGCGACCTGTAGTTCGATAACTCAGCATCCTCCGGCTGCTGGTTCGGAATCATGCTAACTTTCGCATGCCGACATAGCAAGGAATACAGAGCAAACGTCCCGCCATCGCCATTGTCATTGGCTCTGAGAACGATGAAGACGTACTTGAGCATGGGGAGTAGGATAATTGTGTAAATGATGAGCGAAAGCACTCCGAGAATGTCTTCCGTGTTCTGAATTCCATCGGTGAAGGTGCTCGAGTACACGTAGAGTGGCGACGTGCCTATGTCGCCGTAAATTACTCCGATGCTCTGAAATGCCAAGCTCATCGTCCTCCCCCATGATGGTTCCTGCACTTCATCCCCAGTTACTACTATATTTATTTATTTATTTTGACAACAACAATGTGCTCAAATTTTTGTGCGAGCTTCTCAAAATTTTGCAACAATTTTTTTTCTTAAGAACAGAATCTCCACAACTTTTGATATGATTAACAATTTTTACCACTCTAGAGAAAAAATTTTTAAATTTTTCGCTATCTCTCATTGAAAGATTATCAAAATCTTTCAATAAGTTTTGTAATTTAATCTAAATCATTTTCTTCGAGCCTTTGGATTCGTTTTTAAGGACTGTTCGTACTTTTTTGGCTGTCTTAATTCCAAAATTTTGAGATATATTGATTTGCTCACACCTTATTGTATTATTCTCAAGGTAGTAACATTCAACTTTACATTTTACGTACAACTATTTGCCATCTTAGTGATCCATGTTATACTGCTCATAGCAAAAGGTCATTTTTCATAACCTGTCTCAACAATATCCCAAAAATCATATGAGAGAAAAATTATTTTAATTTGTGAGCTCAAATAATCATAATGATTTCTATTAAAAATTAGAATATGACCTAAGTAGACAAAAAAATTTGTGTTGAAAGCCATGTAATTGTATTGAAAGGACTATCTGATACCAAATTTGTTAGAGATAACAGTCTAATAATTGTGATTAGGTTGCCATTTCCTTGATCAAGCATTACAATATATAAAAACAGGAAAGAAAAATAAAAGGTCAACATTAATAGTTACAATAAATTAAAGGATATCATACTAGTTGTCTAAACCATTTCCAGGCCACCCACCTTCATAATTAAAGATATTTGAACTATCTATGACTAATAATTACAAATGATCTTTTCAACATATATATAATAAATTTACTAATTAGGAGATTGATACCTCATAATTTAGGATGACTGATATAATTTATTTAATTAACACCATTAGTATTACTATCTTTTCTAATTTAGGCTTATGGGTACGCTCATATTGGGTTAGCCGAAGAGGAATGAACGGCCCAGATTTACAAGGGCCTATATGTGCATCTAGACGTTCAACGCTAATCGTTGACCGGACGAAAAGTCAAGTTGAGCGGATAATAGGCTCTTAGGGACGGTCAACATTTTTGTTGACCGAAAACACCACAGTAGACTAGCTTAAGAGCAAGTCTCACGTAGGCCAAGCTCAGTTGGGCCCACACTCCTGTACATGGCCAGCAACAGCTTTCTTTCCTGATTTTGCGCCCTTTCAGAAGGCAATTTTCACTGTTACAGTCACTAACAGATTTAGTGCATATTCTATGAGGAAAGCGCCAGATTCTCTCTTCCTATTTATAACAAACTCTAACGGTAATAAATCACAGAAGAAAGACGATTAATCCCTGGAGCCGTTATCACCATTAAAGCTCCATACCAAGAAAGGAAGCAATTCCAATAGAATGCAAGAATCAAGCCTTCCTGCCCAAGGAAGGCCGCCTAACATTTCATCTATAAAAGCTCATAGAGTTTTCACTTCAGGGCACGTTCGCTTCTCTGCTAAAAAGCCCCCATAAGCTTACTCGGTGCTTTGACGATTCTAAAAGTTTCTACGCTTGCAGAATACCAACTCTCTATCTCTCTCTCTCTTATTACGTTCCTTGTGAACACAATGCTGAGAGATAGCGCTCCTCACGAGCCGCAAAACGCCTATCACCCCGAGGGTAAAACCTCGATCACAAACACTCTTCACCTTCTCATTGCACTCATTTCCTTTTACCTTCTTAAATTTCGAAAGCCAATTACTGACTTGACGTCAGAGTGTTTTCGGTTGGACAATCTTTCACCGATACCTGACATCTTATTTGTTATAGCGGTATGCAAGATCCAGACTCAGTGAATAAAATCAGCTTCTGACGATCAAATTGACCCGAATTTGTTCAAAACTTAGATCCATGGGCGCATCATTGGCGTCATCTATGGAAACGCTTACAAAAAGTCAACTACTTTTTTTAGATCCCTCTCTTAACTTCACTTTCTAAGCCAACATCATCAACCAGAATGCTAAACACAAGAGTATAAGCTAGGAAGCCCGCTAGAGACGTGACATCACCTGACCAGGGCCACGCTACTGGTGCCATGGTCAATGGGACGGTCAACGGGATGCCAGCACCCTTCTTTCAAAATCTGGTGGAGAATATACAGAATACGAACAAGATGTTCCAGATACTCTACTCCCGCCAGAAACACTCACAGCGGGGGGCTTCGCCAACGGCAGTCCTTGCACCGGCCTCCAGGAGAGGGGGCCAAAGGAAGAAGAAATCGGCCAAGAAATCTAGAAGGCCGGCCAAAATTTAGACACCGGAGCCCTCACGCGCCCAAAGCCGGCTAAGGCTTGAGGAATGATCGGGTAGCATGACTCCGAAAGAAAGTCCGAAATGAAGGAACACCCGATACTTTCGGATGGATACCAAGACCCAAGCCCAGAAGGGAGCCTCCCGGGTCTCTAGATCCACTGATGGCAGTAGCTGCCCGGCTACTGGCCACACTAAAGAAAGAATGAAGTTGAGGATTCATCTCAACTCTAAAAGATTAGCCAACGCTGCTTTGGCTAATCCAAGATTGGAGAAGATTTGGAACCGTGTGTTTAAGGATGACGAGCACGCTATCGATCTGGACAGATCTCCTTTCACAGCCGAAATCTTGAATCGTCCGATGTTGGCGAAGTTCAAGATGTCACCCATTGATTCATATGATGGGAGCGCTGATTCGATAGATCACCTCAATCATTTTTGCATCCATCTAAGTCTGCAAGGGTTGGAAGACGTAGAAATGTGCCGCTACTTCCTGCTTAACTTGAAAGGGGATGCTCATATATGGTTTCATCACCTCCCCTCCGACTCGATCAGGAGTTTCAGGGAGCTGACTGACCCCTTCTTGGAGCAATACGCCTCAGCCCATCGGGAAGAGAAGTAACCTTGGCACCTCTCCCACATCAAGCAGAAGTAGGGAGAAAATCCGCGGAAGTTTCTAGATTGATTCATGGAGGAGGCAGACGGCTCCCTAGGCTCACGGAGGAGATGAAGTTGGGCAGTTTCATCTCCGTGCTAACATATGGGGACTTCTTTAGGCACTTAACACACAAGAATTCGCAAACCTTCCGTATGGTGGAGTCTATCACCAGAGCCTACGCGACTGCGGAGGAAGCCAACGAGACTAACGTCCCGAGAAGACCAAATAGCCTCGCTCATTCCCGGGAGAAGGAGAGAGAAAGTTCAACGACGGCGATCACTCCCGCAGGAAGCACCATAGGACTGGACCACCAGAGCATAAGGACTACGGGCCGATCAGCCTGACGCCATTAACTGACATACGTTCGAACGTCCTCATGCAGATCAGTGGAGAAAATTTTCTTAAGTAGCCAAAACCACTTAAGAAAGCAGAGGGAGGAAATTTGGCTAAGTACTGTGATTTTCATTGATCTCCCAGACACTCCACGGAGAATTGTAAAACTCTTCAGCGGAAGATAGAAGAGTTGATCCGGAGAGGCTACCTCATTAGGTTCGTCAAGAACTCTAGCCAGAGCTCTAACACTGTAGGCGGAGAAGGATCGGAGCCTTCCTCTTTGTGGAATTGGGTCGCAGTAGGAGTGGTCAATATGATCACAACCCGACGGGCCAAGAATCTGGTGGACCACAAGGAGTAGCAGACTAGGAGGAAAAAGCAGCACACTGGAGGCAATATCATTAGCTTTAGCAACAATGACTTAGCACATGTAATCTCCCCCCATGAAGATTCTCTTATTGTATCCACGCTCGTTTCGAACAGTAGTATCGACTACCAACTGAAACGGGTATTTATTGATAATGAAAGTTCACATGATTTGCTTTTCCTTGATGCGCCTTTTAAACTTGGTTTAAAAAAGAGTCAGTTAAAACCTGCCGAAGGCCTGTTATACGGCCTTGACAATGAGCCAGTGCCGGTCTAAGGGATAATCCAGTTGGAAGTCATCCTACGCATGCACTCAAGAACAAGTGAGTTGTCGCTCACCTTCTTGGTAGTCAACCTACCCTTCGTATAAAACACTATACTAGGCCGCCCATGCCTAATAGCGTTTGGATCCGTCACTTCGATACCGCATCTCAAGGTGAAATTTCCAACATTATATGGCGTAAGCAAAGTGTAGGGTGACCAAGTCACTGAACAGACATGTTACATGTCCCAAATCGCACCTAACGGCAGCACCAAGTTGGCAGGGAAAGTCGACCATCGAGACAAAACAACCCAGCAGCAGGCATAGTTTGGTAAGATAACCGATCTAATCCCACTGAACCCAAAGGATCCGGAAAGGTACGAGCAGATCGGTGGCTCACTCACTGGTACACAGCGTGACAAGCTAATCACGTTCTTACGATAGAATGCTAACATCTTCGCATAGACTCTAGCTGATACGCCTAGAATTTCGGTCAGAGTGATGGTCCATAAGTTGGGTCTCAATCCTGATTGCAAACCCGTCAGACAGAAGCGGAGAAACCACTGTGTGGAGAAGTTGGTCGCCATCTGGGAGGAAGTGAGGAAGCTATTGGACGTTGGCATCAACAAAGAGGTCTAGTATCCGGACTGACTCTCCAACATCGTCCTGATAAAGAAAAGCAACGAAAAAAATGATGAATGTGCATCGACTTTACCAACGTTAACAAAACCTGGCGAATAGACAACTTTCCTTTACCTAGGATAGACTTGTTGGTAAACTCTACATCTGGATACGAGCTGTTGAGTTTCATAGACGCGTACTCGGGCTACAACCAGATCCGAATAAGCCCAGAGGACGAGGAGCACACCTCATTTATAATGGACCAAGGCACTTATTGTTATAAAGTAATACCATTTGGTCTGAAGAACACGGGAGCCACTCAGCTACTCATGAACAAGATGTTTGAGAAGTAGATCGGCCGCAATATGGAGGTATACATCAACGACATACTTGTCAAGAATAGGACCACCAATGACCATATTCGTGATTTGGCTGAATCATTTGAGGTACTTTGCGCACATCAAATGAAATTGAATCTGACCAAGTGCGTCTTCGGAGTAGCCTCAGGGAAGTTCCTGAGTTTCATCATCTCTCAAAGAGGGATCGAGGCAAACTCAAAAAAGATCAAGACCCTCATGGACATGGCTCCACCGCGAAGCATCAAGGATGTCCAGCGGCTAACCGGACGATTGCCGGCCTTATCCCACTTTTTAACTAAGTCGAGTGACAAGTACTATTCTTTCTTGAAGGCTCTAAGGGGGGCGAAATCAAACGGGTTCCCAGGGACAGTAGAGTGCCAGGCAGCCTTCGATGAGTTGAAGTAGTATCTGGCCAATCCACCAATACTAACGTCACCCAATGACGGAGAGGAGTTATACCTCTACTTAGTGGTGTCAGAGGCGGCCCTTAGCTCCGTCCATGTACACCAGGACTCCGACGCTCAACGGCCAATCTACTACGTGGGTCAGAAGTTGACCGGCCCAGAGACGCGTTACCCACGAGCGAAAAAGTTAGCCTTGGCACTTGTTTTCTTCTCTCAAAAACTGAGATCCTACTTCCAAGCTTATTGCGTGGTTGTTCTCATCGACCAATTTTGAAGAGTATTCTCTAAAAACCCGACATTTTTTGACAGCTGGTAAAGTGAGCTATCTAATTGGGGGAGTTCGACATCAAATTTTAACCCAAATCGACCATTTAGGGATAGGCTTTGGCCGACTTCATTATCAGGACCATGACCCCAATACTCGAAGGACAGCCCACTAAGGATGTGGAACAGCTCAAGGGGAAACCGAAATGGGTCCTCAACGTAGATGGGTCGTCTACGGACTTAGGCAGCGGTGCCGGAGTGGTCCTCAGGATCCTTGATGGGTTTGAGGTGAAGTACTCCCTTAGATTCGACGTCTCAGCCACCAACAACGTTATAGAATAGAAACACTATTAGCCGAATTAAGATTAGCAAAAGAGTACTCAGTCAAGCGACTTACTGTTTACAGCGACTCTGAGCTAGTTGTCAACTAAGTTAACGTGAGTTTCGAGGCAAGTAACTCACACTTGGCCAAATTGAAGGAGGCCACTTGGAGATTCGACAGGCTAACCCTGGTCTACGTTCTCAAAATTGAGAATTAAAAGGCCGACTAACTGACCAAAGTACCAACGGTCAAAAATTTAGAGTAGTACTCGAGGGACATGCGGAAAGTTTTGAACCCTGCTAACACAGAGGAGCAAGAAGTGATGCAAATCTCTGGGGTAAAAAATTGGATGACACCATACCTAATGTACCTTGCGGACAGAGCACTCCCAAAAGACGCAGATGAAGCCAAATGGATCAAGAAGACGGCCGGCTCGTACACTGTGGTCAATGGACGGCTATATCGTCGTGACTACTCGACTCCATACCTTCGGTGCCTCACCCCCGAGGAGGCTGACTACGCCTTGGGTGAGATTCACCTTGAGATATGCGGATCGCACGTCGGCGGTAAGATCTTAGCGTTCAATATCATGCGGCAGGGTTACTACTGGCTGTCGATGAATAAGGATGCACTCAAGTTCGTGAAGAGGTGTGAAAGCTGTCGATTTCATGATAATTTTCATCACCAGTCGTCCGCCGAGTTGAAATCCCTCCATGCTCCTTGGCCCTTCGCATAATGGGAGCTCAACATTATTGGCCTGTTTCCCATTGCAACGGGGCAAAGAAAGTTTATTATCATGGATATCGACTACTTTACCAAGTGGGTCGAACCGTCCTGCTGACCAAGATCATAGAGCACAACACTCTTAAATTCGTCTGCCAAAATATAATTAGCAGATTTGACGTTCTAGAGCTCCTGGTAACTGACAATTGAACCCAATTCTCCGAAAAAGGCTTCACTAAATATTGTACCAGCCTAGGCATTAGGCTGGTCCACACTTTAGTGGCGTACCCTTAAGTGAATGGACAGAGAAGTCACTAATCGTACGCTACTCCACAGTCTTAAGACCAAGTTAGAGGACGCAGGGGACTCTTGGGTGGACAGGCTGTCCTCTATTCTCTGGTCTTACCGGACTACTCCAAAGGAACAGACTCGCAAGACACTTTTCAATCTTTACTATGAAATCGAAGCGGTAATCCCGATTGAAATCGAGTTTCAAAGTCTTAGGGTCGAATCCTTCGATCCGCAAGGTAATTCCTAGAAAATTCAGGAACACCAAGACTTACTAGAGGAAGCCTACAACGCTGCCAAGATGCGAGTTACGGCCTACCAACAGCGAATCGCACGCTATTACAACAAGAAAGTAAAAGTGTGGCAGTTTGACATCGGAGACCTAGTCTTGTGGAGTATCGAGACTACGGGCAAGATTATCAATTGGAATAAGCTTTCCTCAAATCGAGAAGAGCCTTTCCTAATCTCCGCCGTCCTTCAAAAAGGAGCATACAAGCTCTCGAGAAATCAAGTAGTCCCTCTTGAAGTCCTCAGGGTATTCTCTCACCAGCTCCAACAGATCGGCCATGGCGACAATTTTCGCATTCTTCGGCATCCTAGTGAAGGCCTAGGGAACCTTGTCCCAATCTTGAGACAAGGGCCATGACTCCGTGACGCGAACGGAAAAGAAGCGACCCTTCTAATTCTTCAACAAGTCGTAAATAGCGTGGGTGATCGGAAGGTCTCGAGGAGTGAGAGGAATACAGTCCGCGCTCTGAGTGAATCGGAACATTACTCTAACGGCATCCGCCATCATCATGCGAGAGTGATGACTCATAAAGATGCAAAGGGAACACATATATCGCACGACATTAGCATGAAGCCGTGCGATAGGCACCTAGAGGGCGGTGAGGATGTCCAACAACTCCTAAGGGACTGGAAGATGAAGTCCACTCCTCAGATGAGCCTCATAAATAGTGATGCAGCCCCCAGGAGGGAAGCAGGCCTTGTCCAGCTCACTGGGTACCACCGGGACGATCCTCTGGGAAATATTGAACTCTACACACAGCTCGTTAACCTCACCAATTATGAGCACAGAAGCAATCTCCATTATAAAAGGGGCCATGGAGGTGGAAGCAAGAAAGAGAATGGCACAACACTTAATAAATTTTTAGGGAAGATGAAGGAAAGCGTGGTAAATTCAAAAGCAAACCGAACGAACAACTTAAAGGGCAGTGTGAACACTAGAGGAAGTAATCGTCTCGAGAAAGTGCACCCATCATTACTGCCACGTGTCGTTTCCTGAGTGGCACGGTCGAATCCCATCCTCTGGTACATTAATTATCGGGATCTTGACTTCACCGCGTGCAGACACATGGCCACCTTTTCAACTGACAGGCTGACTAATGATGGCCTGTCATTCCAACTCCTACAAGTTCTCCAAAATGTGGTCTGGACGGTCAATGACTCCTTCAGCATTTCTCCGGATTTTGGCATTGACGGTCAATGAATCCGGTCAGCACTTCCTTGAGAATTCTTCGAATTTTACCCTAAACGGTCAACAAATCCGATCAACATTTCCTTCAATAGTTTTCTGAATTTTGGCCTAGACGGTCAACAAATCCGATCAACACTTCCTTCAAAAGTTTTCCGAACGTTGCCCTAGATGGTCAACGATTTTGGTCAACACTTCCGCCATCAGTCCAATAGATCTTGGTAGACGCCAACCAGACACGTCCCATTATGAATATGCTGGAGGTCAAAATTTAGACCACCAATATGGGCGGCTAGTGATGGATACACCCACAGTGGGTTGGCCCAAGAGGGATGAACGGCCCAGATTTATAAGGGCCCGTATATGCGCCTTGGCAGTCAACGCCAACCATTGAACGGATGAAAGGCCAGTTGGGCGGACAACAGCTCTTAGGGACGGTCAACATTTCTGTTAACTGAATGTGTCACAATAGGCCGGCCTAAAAGCAAACCTCACGTGGGCCAAATCCAGTTGGGTCCACACTCCTGTATACGGCCAGCAACAGCTTTCTTCCCTAATTTTACGCCATTCCAGAAGGTAATCTCCATTATAACGGTCATCAATGGATTCAGCGAACATACATGAGAAAAACGCTAGATTCTCTCTTCCTGTCTGTAGAAAATCCTAACGGTAACAAAACGTAGAAGGAAGACGATTAATCCCTAGAGCCGCTATCGTTATTAAAGATCCATGTCAGGAAAGGAAGTAATTCCAATAGAATACATAAATTAAGCCTTCCTGCCCAAGGAAGGCCGCCTAATATTTCATTTATAAAAGCTCATGAAATCTTTACTCCAAGGCACGTTCACTTCTCTACTAAAAAACCTTCATAAGCTCACTCAGTGCTCTAGCGATTCTAAAAGCTTCTACGCTTGCAGAACACCAACTCTCTCTCTCATTACGTTTCTTGTGAACACAGTGTTGAGAGATAGTGCTATTCACGAGCCGCAAAAAGCCTCTCACACCGAAAGCAAAACCCTCATCACAAACACTCTTCACCTTCTCATTGTACTCATTTCCTTTACCTTCTTAAAGTTCAAAAGCCGATTACAGACTTGAACGTCGGAGTGTTTTCGGTGGGATAACCTCCTACCAATACCTAACCTCTTGTTTGTTGTAGTAGTGTGCAAGGTCTAAACTCAGTGAACGGAAGTAAATTCAGACGATCAAATTGATCCGAATCTGTTTAAATTTTAGGTCTAAAGATGCATCAAGGGTAATTAAAACTATTTATATAATTATTATTACTATTATTATTAGCTTTCCTTTTACTGTTGCCTCCTCCTACAAAAAATTATTCATTACACAGTTATAGATACACATAAATTATAAAAATTCTTCTTCATTTATGTCTTCATATTCTCCATGTTTATTAAATATATTCATATATGTATTACCTATCTAGGAATTATGTTCACGTTCGGACCCGGGGGGCGTCCTTCGCGGGAGGGGAGAAGGACGCCCCTTCTCCCATTTTCGGCCGTCCGATCATAATCGGACGGCTCCCAATTTTTAAAAAAAAAAGTTTATCAAATTTTAAAAAAATATATATTAAAATTTATATTTTTATAATCAAAAATAAAAAAAATTATTTTTAAAAAATAATATTTAAAAAATTTATATATTTTTTTAATATAAAATGGGAGCCGTCGGAATTTTGAATCCGACGGCTCCCGTCTCGCGAAGGGGGTCCTTCGCCCATCAGGCGAAGGATTTCCCCTGATTCCGTTCACGTTCACCTTCACTTACTGTTCACCATTCTTCATCGTCGTTATCATCATTTCAGGCCCGGCGTTGGTGTGATCAATGTTGTTGATGATATCGACGCCCTATCTCACCGGCACGACACCAGTCCCACCGTAGTCGTCGATGCCCTCAATCTCACAATAGTCGTTTCCGAAATTCATCATTGTCGTAGAAATCTTCTGAGGGAGAAGACTCAAAACGATGTTGCCAGTCTCGTCGGAACCCTGTTTCACAAGTACGACAACAGTTCCACCGGAATCGTCGACGCGCTCAGTCTCACCACAGTCGTTTCCGAAATTCATCGTCGTCGCTGAAATCGTCTGAGGAAAAAGACTCAAAACGACGTGTTTTGTGTTTTGATTCAACTGGTGTTCAAGCGCATCCTTGTATTCTGTGGCTGCGACTCGAAACGTAACGTTGCATTGATTACTTGCATCAAAACAACTCGTTTCAATTGTTTTTTGTATGACGCGTTTGATTCCATAAATCAATCAAAATGTGTCGTTTTAAACGTCATGTGGTATCAGTGGCCCAGCTTCGCAGCCCAACTCCGCCAGCCCAAATCACACGTCGAGGGCATCCTTTCACAGACCAAATCTGCCGTCCTCTGGCCCCAATCTTCAAACTTGTCTTCCACCGAGCCCTGAGCCCACCGTCACCGGCTGACACCCACCATTGCTGGCCGCTGGCCCCCAACCGCTGGCGGCTTTCCAGCTAGTTTTCTAGTGACTTTCTCTCACGAATTTTCCCATTCCGGCAACGCTCCGATCTACTTCGGCAACTTCTCCAGTAACACCTTGGCCTATCCGACCCAAATTTTCATGTTGATTCTCACTTTTCGGTCAGTTCTTCCTCATTTAGTCAATGTTATTATGCTTTCTTAATTAATATTATTTGTCTTATTGAAATTATTTTGGATGTTGCAAACTGCAATACTTGAACCGAACAAATGCCTATTTTTCTAATTGATATTAGGCTATGATTGTTTATCGCGGAAGCAAAACCAAAACCCTTAAAAATGGATAAGGAAACACCAAATGAGTTCAACAAATACTTTAAGGAATAGAAAAGAATTCAATTTAAGATACTTTTCTGATTTACTGATATATTTGTTCATTCCATTCAATGTCCATTTCCTATGTTTCAGATGACAAACTTACTTGAAATTTCTCAACAATTGACACAATTACTCTAGGGAAGTTGCCCTTTAATTTGAGTTAAAATCTAAACATTATCAGATATGTTAAGAATATTGCCAAATAATTACTGAGTTTTATCTTCAAACTAATAGCATTTGGGTTCAACTTTCTTAGGCTAATTCAACATTTTTATATAATCAGTTTATAAAACTCTTTGTAGAATATCAAGATTATCGTCAATACATTCATTTTATAGTGAACATCTATGATAATTTTGAGTATACTAGAGCCTCTACTCTATCTTTATTCTCTATACTTAATGTTACTCTAAAAAAATATATTTCTGAGGAGTATCGATAAAACACTCGTCATATTCATCGTGACTATTATATCATCTAACTTCTATGTTCTAGTGATGGCTTCTGCTTCCTCTACTATTCATCACTTCATTGAAAAATACTATTACTCTAAATAATAATAATAATAATATCTTTAGATATTTTAAGAAAAAGGCAAATGATATTGAAGATGTTTAAAAGGAAAAGTCAAACATCTTTCGTAAGCTTATGGTTGCTACCTCTATAAGTTTGGCAAACCTCACCCATTTTTCTATGCGCTCATCTCTTATTACAATTGACCTAAAAGAAATTTCTAATCAAATTCTATCCTATACTTTTACTATACTAACTGTATCCTAAAATACATCTTTTTCCTAGTTTGATAATTTCACTAGCTATAACCACGTAACCTACCAATTCTCGTCCCTCTTGTCTATATCAAAAATAATTATTATACGCATTTCAATATATATTTATCCCAAACTTTTATATTTCTAATACTTATCACATTTCAAACTTACCTTTAAATTTTATATCTAATGGTTAACTTATTAAATGTGATATTACTCTCACAAAGGTTGTGATATTCAGGATTAGAAGATGGGACAGACTATTAGGATAGGTTATAAAGTTAGTCATTTTTTTTAAATTTATATCTTTACATCTTTTATGTTTATATTCTATTCATTCACTTGCTACTACTATCTTTATCAATTTCTAGCACAATTGACGTTGTCACTCTTCTTTTCTTTATGTTTATTCTTTAGTCTCTAATGATTATTTAAAAAATATTACTTTTAATTCTTTTGGTTGAGCATCCTATCACTTAAACAACTAAATAGTTTTATTATTTATTAAAATCGACTCTTCATCTTTCTTATATTTTGATTAGGTCATTATGATATTTAGGGTCTTGCCTTTATTCTCACTAAGGACAAGTTTCGCTACTTTGTTATCTTTATTGATTATTATATTCTCTATACATAGATTTATCTTTTGTATAATCAATTTAAAATACTTTATATTTTTTTTATAATTTTAAGCATATGATAAAAATTTAATTTGATTGTATAATCAAAATCTTATATTTTGATAATTCCATGGAATATATTATTACCTCCTTTCTAGAAGAATTTTAACAAACAAAAACTATGTCTCATTAATAACATCCTTATACTTTTTAATAAAACAGTCGTGCTAAATATTAGTATTGTTACATTCTTGACATTATATGTACACCCCCATTCTTTGTTTCTCTTCCTTCATCTTTTTAGGAAAAAGTCTCCTCGTAGTCGTCTACACTATTAATAAGATTCCACTCCTATAATTTCAAACTAATCTCCATATTAGTATTTCTAAAAAGAAGGCACATGATTATTTTCTTTAAAAAATCCTTTGCTGTACTTGTTTTGTTTTACTCACTACTCATTAGCATAAAAAATTTCAACAATTCTTTCGTCTTTGTTGTTTTTTTAGTTACGATATTGAGTACAAAGATATCAATATTGTGATCCTATATCTAAACATTTTTGCATTTCTAGGGATATTCAGTTAAAAATATAAGTTCTTTATGATAATTTTTAGACTTTTCATTTGATACAGGACATATAAACTCATCCAATGATCAGCATATGATTGCTCCTTACGAGTCTGGATCGTTTGCCAATATACCATTACAACCGCATCCTCAAAGTCTTCCTCTACTCTAGATGTTCGTCACTCCACTTGGGTATGAGCTTATCCCACTCATCTTCATAACCATCACTACTTTTCTATTGTTGCTATACTTCATAAGCCTAGTAATTATAAAAAACGTGCTCTAATCCTTTTTGGCAATAGGTTATTATTAAAGAACTTGATACTCTTCACGACTCATATTTAGGATTTGGTATATTTTTTCTTGGTATGATTGCAACATTAAAAAAATTGATTTATAAAAGAAAAAGTAATTCTAATGTCCTAAAAGTATAACATAAAGCTTATCATGTGGCCAAAAACTTCGTTCAAGAGTATAGTATTGATTATAGGGTAATCTTTACTCTTATTACTCACATTACTTTTGTTTGATTTGTTTTTCGTTGTGGTAACTAATTGCTTTTATTTTAAATAGATGTGAAGAATACCTTTTTATATGGTGATTTTACTAGGATGGTTTTCATAAAAATTTTTTCTAATTATCTTCATTCTCCTAGATAAGCATGTTATCTTAGACGAGTATTGTTTAAGCTTAACTAGGCTTCTTATGCTTGATTTGTCATGTTTAACTTTACTAATTTATAGCTTAGTTTTACCTCTAATCCTTATGATCCATTATTTTTACCTGTCATCTGATACTTTATTTTAATGATATGATATTATTGGTAATAATATTTCTAACATTTTTAAATGTAAACTTTTTTTAGATTAGTACTTTAAAATGAAGGACCCTAACTTCCTTCATTACTTTCTTAGGGTTGAGGTGTCTCCCACCTTTGATTGCTACCATTTGATACAAGCCAATTATATCTTTGGTATTCTTTCTTATATTGGTCTAATTGACTGTAAGACAAATAATAATTCTTGAGACTAATGTCAAACTTCGTATTACTAACAGCGAGCCCATTTCAACGGTTATATTTATCACAAATTGGTTGGAAGCCTCATATATCTCATTGTTACCATGTATGACATTACATTATATATGTTGTACATCTTATTAATCAATTTATATCAACTCTATATTATATAAAGTTATTCTTCGCATTCTATGTTATGTAAAGGGCACTTTGTTCTACGAAGTTCATTTATCCTCTCACTCTTCTTTGGAGCTCTAAATTTAGTCTGAAATTGATTGGCGCGTGACTCTATTGATCAATGGCCTACCATGAATTTTCTCCATTTATTGGGGGATTCACTCATTTCAAAAAGAAAATTATTATTGTTCATTCTAACACTAACATTGAATATACACTCTTATTAATACTATATCCAGCTTCTTTAGCTTCATTGATTTTTACAGGACATTAGCGTTTTTTATGTCAGTGACATTCCTATTTATTATGACAATTACAGCACTATCTAACTTACTTATAATAATATATTTTATAAATATATAAAACACATCAAAATTGGTCGACATTTTATGTATCGTTACCCTAAGGGGGAACTCTTTGCCTCTTTCCAATTGATTTGATTGATTAATTAGCTAGCGTCTTCGTAGATGCATATCTGTCTAATTGCTCCATGATTTGATTTTTAAACTATAGTTGATATTTTCAGTATCACTTTAAGCCTAAGAAAAATATTAGCACATATGATATCCTTTTTAAATTAAAAGATTAATATATTCTAATTTATATTGATTGACATAATTTATATCATCACTATTATCATCGTTATTAGCTTTCTTAATTTTGAATGATTGATGTTAATTATATAATTATCATTATTAATTTTTTAAAATAATTATCTCATTTTTATATAAAAAATTATTTATTATATAGCTATAAATACATAAAAATTATAAAAACTCTTCTGCGTTTCTTCATATTATAACAACTATGTGCGTTAAATGAACAAACAGTTAGAAGAGACAGTGAGAGAGAAAATCTAGATGAAATATTCGAATAATGAAGGATTGTTTTACCACTAAAAAAAGAATAAGGTCAAATGAAATAAATATATAAATATTATATTCAAAAATAAAATTAAAATAAGGTAATAACAAAATTACGGTGGCTGAAGAGGGTGCAGACATGGCAGCATAGGACCAGAATATATTCAACTCCATTTAATAATAATCATTCAATATTATTTAAACGGTTATATAATTTTTTAATAAAAAAAATTAATTTTTTTAATAAAAAAATTTAACTGCTTAATATTAATTAAATAATTATAATTAAAAAAATTAAATTAACCTCTATTTTAGAGAAATAAAGATTCTATATTTAGTCGGCGGAGGTCGGTTGGTGCCAACAATAACTCGCCAGCACTGAGTTTCTACTGTGGTGCTAGAGGGGTGCAGTCGGGTGTGGGGGTATGGTGGGGGCGGATAAGAGGAATAATTGATATTTTTACGTATGTAATGGTAAATAAATTAAATTATTACATAAAGTTGATTATTTTTATTTTCTGATAATAAATATTCTCCTATAATAAGATTTTTTTATTATTTTTTGCAACAAAACAAAATGATAAAAATATGACAAATATAAATATTACCGATAATATTTATTTTTATTTAGTTTTCATGATCCAAACTTGTAGCTGTTATATCACAAAATAAAATTCTATCATTTCGCCAAAAATAAAAGAATTAAAAAGTAGTATCGTAATAGCCTGACCTTAGGATTGTGGCTTTGAGAGCGAGAGGGCCTCCCACCTTCGAGACTTAGGGATCCTACTCCGGTCAATTGATTAGCCGGGTTTCTATGCACCGCTTGATCGGACCCTCCATCAGTGTCGCCATGTGCGGCTCCTACTCTCCCGGTCATCTTTCTTCCCTTTGTTAATCGACACTAAGAACACAATTTGCTTTCTCCTTGGTTATTGATGGCATGAGATTTGACATATATAGCCAAATTACAACTTAGATTCAAAGCAATTTATTATGAGATTCAATTTTCATGACCAAAGATCGATACGGGACCAAAGTAGGGTGATAGAAGAAGTGCACTAGGCATAGATATTAACATTAGATCTCGTTATCGATACATTTTGATATATCATTGTATATAATATATATTGATAATATATCAACTAATATTTACCTGTTAGTTTATATTTATGTCTAATATCAATACATGCAGTTCTACGACTAATAATAGTATCCGTCATATCCCCTTTATTTCATAGTAGGTATTATTTTATTTTTTAGAGTTAATAGAATAATTATGATCATTTATTAATTATTTTTGTATAGATGCTACGGATATAAAATCTTTTCACAAATTATAATTAGAGACCTATGGAATATTATTGGTCAAATATAGTTTTTCATTTTGAAATGTGTTTTTTAATTATTAAAATTAATTTTATTTGACCTAAAAGAAATTGATCTTGATGATGAGTTTGAACTGAGCTAGTTTTGAATTCTGATAATTATTTCGTAAGAGAGAGAGAGAGAGATTGCATTATTTCATAGTTTAGTCAATATAATAAATAAAGCTTTCCATTCAGATGGGGGGTTCTATTTTTTTTTCAAAAGAAAGTAGGGCTCTATATATTCATCTTGATTATTAAATTAGAATTTAATAGCAAAAATTTAAAAATAAAAAAATATTAAAAATAATTATATACTTTTTTTTTAATTTTTAACAATATTAATATATATTAAATATTAAATTTAATATTTAAATTTGCAGTTAATTTTTTTTAATTCAACCATAGAGACTGTATGAGTAAGTAGTTTTTACTTCTCTCAAAGAGAAACAGGAACTCCCAATTCACTTTTGATTAGGTGAATTTGATAGATGAATTTTTTTTTTTCTCATTGTTGATCAAAATTTAAGCAATTAATTTATGATTTTATTAATTATTGAAGACTTTGGGTATTATCTATAAAAGTATATAAGCAAGACTTTCAAAGTAAAGCATTATGAGATCCCATTTCCATATTCAAAATTACATAGGAGGGACCTAAGAACTTATTTTATATTAAGTTATTTTTTTATTTTTATAAGTTGATAGAGTAACCATTTATTGCTTTTAAATGCAATTGGTTAAATAAGAATAATTAAAAATAAAAAGTATAAATCGATCAGTTTGAACAAATTTAAACTGGTCCGATTTTTATTATGAACTGACATAATTATGATTTTAGTATAGATAAGATTCAAATTTTATAAACTTTGTACTTCTTCTAAAATAAAAATATCATACTTATAGTAGATTTATTATTTGGGTCAGGCTAAAAAGTAATGAATATTTTTGCCCGTAACAATACTCGATCCATAAATCAATATGGCCTAAATTTTTATTCATATCTGTCTGTAATATTTATATATATTATCTATACTTATATAATTTTATGCTATTCTAGTAAAACCGATTTAAGTCGGGATTAGTTTATTGCACCCAATTCATCCTCCTTTTATTTTATATTATTAATTTTTTTGACTTTTTTAAGTTAGTTTTTTTTGGGGGATACATGAACTGAGTTTTGAATTCTAATATCAACTAATGAAATTTCAATGAAAAGTTTGAATTGAAGTTGCTATATTCTTCACATGAATAGAGATATGTTCATTATTTCAACGGTCAAGATTGAATAATAAAAAATAATATTAAAAAATAAAATAAATTATTAAAATATAAAATAAGTCTTAACTTTTTATTTTTATCACTTAATTTTAGCATTTAAAATAATAAAAAAAATTCTAAGTTGACGGTAAATATGATAGTAACCATAATAATAATTTTAATGATGATGATATGGTAGCTGTGAAGCAGTAAATAGGATCTTACTTATCTTACTTTAGCTATTAACCTCACTTCTACTTCAACTAAGTAGCCCAATCTTAGATCTCATAAGTCATTCCAACCCTAAACTTCTACCATGAGGTATTTCCATGGCTTCCTCCCACTGCCTGAAGTTCTTCCTCAACAGATCGTAGCCATAGTTGACAGCTATCTTCTTCAGCAACGAAGAATCGTCGATCCAAACAAATACACCACGCTTCTCTCCTCAGCATTTTGCACAAATTGCACCTCTCCTTCAGTAGAATGGCGTATGCTCACGGCCTCATCTCCGGTCTCAGTAGGCTCCCCATCAAGCATCAAGTGACCTCGTCGAATGAAGTCTGCCAAGCCCGCAAACAGTTGCCTCTCGAACTCAGCAGGTTCCCCGTCGACGTCGTTATACCCATACCTCACCACGCAATGGAACATCCGATAGCCTCTGGGCTCAAGGTAGCAAAACACAAACCGATCTTCCAAAGCTACTTTACTAATCAAAATAAGATTTATAGAGACGAATACAAGAACTGAATGAATGGACGATACATTGTTGTAAAATGATAAAACATAGGGGGAATGCCTTATACAAGCTCGAAGTGTAGAAGTCCGATTCCTGACACCCTATTTATGCCAGGATTTTTCACTAATTTCTTTATAAAATCAACAAAAACTTTATTTTGAAACTCATAAATATTCCTTTTCCTATAAACATAATACCGTATTGCCATTGTTGTCATGAAGACTGGTTCAAATAGCAAGGGAAGCCAGCCCCCTTCTCCGAATTTGAACAAGACAGATGAGACGTATAGGAGCTCAATGAAACCTAAGGCTAAAAAGAAGAGAACAATCTTCCAAAGGCTTGTCTTCCATTCCACAAGCATTATAAGAGTTACCATAAATGTTGTAATCATCGTCACAAAAACTACAGCAATTCCTACAGTATAAAATAAATTAGGAATTACTAATATATCCAAACATATATGTAAAAAATGGCAAAGACTAATCGAATCAACTGAACCCATTATCAGAATTATAAATGACTCAGGCTATTTGTAAACAATTTGGAGTTTTGGTTTGATAAAGGCTCATTCAAGCCATTTGTTTGCATAAACAAGCAATACCGAGACTAATTTTAAAACTTGTTAGATAAGCTAAATTTAAGACTGACTAAGCTTAAGTCGTGCAGACTTATAAATAACTCGATAATATTGATTTATAGGCTTCTAAATAAATTCATTTATAAGCTTATAAGTAGATGCATTTAAAATTATAATGGATGGATTCGATAATCTAAGTTTGACTCACTTATATGTGTATTTGATAAATAAGGTTAACTTTTTACTATTCAACTTTGAACATTTATGCATAAAAAAATCAAGCCAAGGCCTATATTAGATCATGAATCACTTTTACATAACTAAATAAAGTAAAAGATAAGCTGGATTTGAAAAAATAAGACTCGACTCAAATGCTTTTATGATATAATGTAGCCCAACTGAGCCTTATTATGTTTACGGTCGGTTCATTTGCGGCCCAACTCACCATAGGCGTTCCCAATTTGTGTTGTTGTCTTGAAGCCGAGCGTTACAAGCACGGATGCGACCATGAGGACATAGTTGATCTCTGGAATGTAAACCCGGCCTGCATACTTGGTAGAGGTGTGAACAACCTTTACTCTTGGGAAGCAGCCAATAGTTAGGGACTAGGAAATGATAGCATAAGCCCCGGATATCATAGCTTGGCTAGCAATGGTAGAGGTGGCCACCGCCACAATAGCAATGGTCGAGGCAGCCACCGCCACAATGAACAATACACTCAGCCTGCAACAAAGTCGAAATCACTTGTCATTAGTTGCTTTTTTTGTTAGTAATTATATTAAAGTCTTCTATATATATAAGATGTTATTCAAAATATTTAAAAATAATTTTAAAAAATTATTTAAACTAATTGGAAATACATAATATTTTCTAACATAAAGTAAAAACAAGTTTGTTATATGTATGGTATAAATATCAAATTATATTTTTAATAATGATCAATTAATTAAGTTGACGAAATATCTATGTTAAATAAGATTTTAAGTCAAAATTAATTTTTCTGATCGGATTACATCAGATTGAGTGATGTCTGATCAATGCTTGATCCATGATATATATATTTGAATAGAAATCCACCGCCTAAAAAATACCTCTGAAGCGTTCATGTATATTTTAGATAAATTGATCATATCCAATGTATATTCGAAGAACACACATGCATATTTAAGGCAAAAATGAACGATTAGAGGACACTCGTGTATCATACGGTTTTTGTTATGATCTTGACAAACATACATGCCCTAATTTTTTATATAAGGCTTATTTGTCTGATTTTCAGTTATTTTTATATAATTTTGAAAAAAATAGAGAGAAATAGAAGAGAAAAAGATAGATAAAGAGATAAATGACTACAGAAAGAGAATTTAAAGAGAAATTAAGAGATATTTAGATAATTTCAGATATAATACAAGTATATTTAAAGTCATTCCTTTATTACTAATTTTTTTTTCTTTGAATATTTATTTTTAAAAATACTCATCATACTCAAATTTTATATATAAAATGCTAATACCTCACAAGTCCGTACTCTTATTCCCCTTTTATATATTTTTTATTAAATATATATCTTTAATTCATATATATTGTATTTAAAAGTTAATTTTCTATAATAATATTCATATAATTGAATTTTCTTACATGCCCTTAATTTTTAAATATATATTCTTGCATGTTTAGATTTAAAAAAAATTGATAAAACTATATTATTCTTATTAATTTTTTCCAAATTTATATATGATATTTTATTAAATGTTTTAAATTAAATATATTAAAGTTTTAGCACATTTTTAAATGGTATAATTGAATTTCCACATATCTATATTATAATATATAATATATATTTGAAAAAATAAGAAAGAAAAATTACATATATGTTTAATGTTGATGATGCATCCTGTATCCAAATTTTGGCCAAATTTGGGTTCAACTGCTCCTTTGAATCCTATCACCGTCCTGTGCGCTTGGGATCCTATATACCATAACAGACGATAGAAAATTAGAGAAAAACGGTTAGATTCACTCCTTAATTTATCCTCTAACACTCAAATTAATAAATTATCTTTCAAGAAAAAAAGATAAAAAATAAAGTATATTGAAATGAATGCAATGAGAAGGATTTGAGAGTAAGAATAGGAGGTGTACTCGTTGAGAGTGGCTTTAATCGTGAAGTACTCGTTGAGAGCAACTTCTCTGTTTACTGAGTTTGTTGGAAACTAGCAGTAGAAGAAATAACAGAGTGATTGGACACTTGAGAATTGAAAAACTTATACAAGTTTGAATATGTTAGAGAACGTGCCTATAAAGTGCGTCCCTAGGACCTTTTATAGTCGTGGGCCTTTGCTACTTTCTTTAGGTGGCGAAGCAAGAGGCCTACCTTTTGAGGGGATCATTTTCATTCCTTATGTGGATGCGGGTATCATTTTAGGTTGCAACGATTGAAAAGGAGGATTTTCTCCTTCTGCGTAGATGTCGTGCGCTGTGAACGTCGAAGTTACCGTTACGAGTTGTGTGCTAATCTGAGAGCTTTCCTTTCTAAATATACTATGATTCTGGAGATTTCCATTATATGGGGGATTACCATCCTTTGCGTTGTGGAGAATTAAGACAGATAACCATTGAGTACAGAAAAAGGCACGTGGGTCGATTTTGATTTCGGTTGTGTCTAGTTTGGTCTGCATCTGATCTACTTGGGAGTCTTCTCCGGTCAACTAGAGTGTTAATCGTCCTTTAGAAAAGGGGGTCGTAATACATTCTGGCCCGCTTATCCCTTTAAGCCAACCTGCTGCAACCATCCACTTCAATTAAAGATATTTCTTCAGTATAAAAAAATATATTTATATTTAAATAGAATTTTTTAATTTAATTATGTATGAGTCAATATTAAGAATTGACGAAATATATTATATTATATTCTAATATATTATATAACCAAAATTAAAGGTAACATCTATCATTCATAGATTAAAAAAATATAATTCAATTTTATTTATAGGGTTATATATAAATAGTCCAACTATAAGCCTTGAATAATAGTATATGAATTTCGATTATGTAAAAAAATTATAATCTAAGTTTTGATTATTTGCTATTTATTGATGAGATTATATCAATTCCTGATCTCTAAACCTTTACGCATTATTTAAGTATATTTTAAATATTACACAAGTTATTAAATTAATAATCAATTTATATTATGCATAATATATTAGGAATTAATTTTATCATTTTTTGATTACTTGATTAAGGTATGTTTCAACATGTTTTTGATATATACATGTAAATTTAATTATAAAAATTATATACATTATTAAATAATTATATCACTCTTAATTTTATTTTTACAACCTTTCAGATTAGAGATTTGATGCTCACTTATAGGTGATTTGGATCAAAGGAAGACTGTTTGGATTTAGGAATAGATATTTGGATCAGTTTATTTATTTATTTTATTTAGTAGAATAGGTTTAGGGTAGTTATATTAGCTGTAATTTATTAGTATTATAATATTCAGTTTATTATGATGTCCATGTTGGTTATTGAGTTTGACTTCAATGTTGCCCAGTAGTACAGTTAAGTCATATTTTAGTTATTCTGATTTTAGTCTATATATATATTCTTATTTACATATGTTATGAGCTCATATATTATTCAAATTTAAGTTAATTACCTATTGAAATTTTAATATTTGAATCTAAGGATTGGGGATATGACATTATACCTCCACTCCCCCACAGAATTTAAAGTTTAAAAAAATAAAAAATATATCTATATGTAAATAGTTTTTTAATTAATTTTTTTATAATATAACTATTTTAATAATTCAATATTTAAAAAATAACTACTTACATATTTTTCATATTTTTTAAGTATGCCTTAAATTCTCCTAAATCCAATGATCTTAAACGTAATAGAGCACGCTTTGATCCCTCCTCCGTGTAAGAGGGTTACCTGGATGTGACGCATGAAAGGTATTGGAGACTGGATTTGGAGATCCTGCTTTAAAGAGAAGTAGGATCCAATTTTTTTTTTTATGATTATTAGATTAAAATTTAATGGTTAAAATTTAAAAAGTAAAAAATATTAAATATAATTACATATTTAATTTATTTTTTTAAAATATTAATAATTATTTACTTATTATTATATAACATATAAATTTTAACCGTTAAAATTTTTAAAATTAATGATATGAATGAGAAAAACATAATCCCCTGCTCTATTGGAGACTTGCTCTGGGAATTTGGTGAGGTATGCTCCTTGCCTAATGTATGCAGCTAGTATTGCTGGAGCTACCATGGTTGAAAAGCTAATCTGCATTTCGATCACAGCATCAGAATATATATATATATATATATATATATTTATTTATTTATTTATTTTAAAATGATAGTAAGAATATATATCTTAGGTAATTGATATAATCTTACACAATTATAAGAAACTTGCTTGGTTGATCAAGCTAAAAATGTAATATTAGTTATGCTGTTCAACACTTATGTTCAAAAGAGATCGGGTGGGTTTCGATGATGGGTCAGATTAATTTCTATCAAGAGGTCGATTGGTTAAAAATAGTTTAAAAGTTTCCACTTAAACATATATGGCTAATGTGTAAGGTCTCGTTCATGTTATCAGATTTATATAAGAATAAATAGATAGATAAACGTTACATTATTTAAAAATATTCTAATAACATCTATTCAGTATTTTCCAAATTTTATTACTGTGGATTTTTTCTTAGTGGACATACTCTGAACTGAGTGTGTTTGTTTAGAAACAAGAAAGCCATTGATTCAACAACAATCTTTGATTATTTTTTACAAATTTGACAAGTGATTAGAACTTCTTTTTGAAATTTAAACATACTTCCATTGTTATCAACTTATTTGGATGGCTCTGATGTTAAAATGACCCAAATCAACAAATATGATTTCAGTTCCTATTACGGGTAAACTACAATGTCAGAACAAGAGTTGACTATAATCAAGTTCGAAGATAACATGTTAGAATTACTACTACTCAACTATATATTTTGGTTGAGCTTATAAGCTCACCTATAGTATATTTCTAAAACACTCATTTCAATCCAATTAAGGATCCTGCTTTGCGTGCGGACAAAATCAAGCGGCTGGTTTTAGCCAAAGGCACAATCAAACAAATCGGATTTACAAAACAGGATCCTATTCCACCCATATGTAAAACAAAATCTCCGGGCTCCATTTTAATATAATATCTTATTTACTAATTTAATCTCTCGAGATCGATAAATATAAAGAAATAAACAAAATATCAAGTGATTGAACAGTCAGGCTGCTTACCCGTAATGCAGAGAACTACTCCACCAAGGGATATGATGCAAAAAAGTTTAGAGGGAGAAGTGAACAGTAAAGCCACGGTGTAAAGTGCCGAGGTGATAGAGCAGTCATTGCAGAGAGAAGAGGAAATGAGATAGGAGAGAAAAGAGGGAGGAGAGTCAGACAGAGGAAGAAAGCGAGAGAACAGAGGAGAGGAGAAGTGAAGAGTATCTTTTCTCCCATTACAGTAACTACAGACCTTACACTATATACTAACATAAACTTCTATCAACAATGGCTAATAGAAATGCTAACAAACCACATGCCAACTGCTGCTGATGCTAACAGTTTTAAAAATAAAAGAAATAAAATTAATAAAATTTTATATACCCTATAAAATGACATAATCATAAAATCTTAGGTGGACATAGGTCACCCAGGTGCTTCTACGTCGGCCCATCATATTTGGTGGTGTGTTGGAGAGCTCGTGAAGAAGACCTGTAACAGGATACCCAGCCTTGCTTACCATTTCTTTCGAAGTAACTAACCACATATTTGAGATAGAAAGCGCGCAAAGCTCATACTTCATACTTGAACAGATTGTAGAGACCGATGCAGCCGATGAGGTTGAATTAATAACTTAGCATTTCAAAAGCTTTTACAGTTACTTAATTTGCTGTACATATCATGAATTGCTCTGAGTTCTTTGAACTGGGTCGTCTCTTTAGGAGATCGTAACTTTTTCTTTTTCTTTTTTTTTGGTATTTTAATTATATATTTTTAAATAAGTTATTATTATTTAATAATTAACTTAAACAAATTTTTATTTTTTAAAAATAATTAAATTATAATTATTTATTTAAAAATAAATAATTTAGATTATAAAAAAAATTGAATTGCCCTTGTCCCTTTAAACCAGGAGTCCCTCGCAAATCTAGGAGATTGGATTAAATTTAGTGTACCTTATTTTCTAATGATTCAAAGTTTTTCAAATATGGTAAAAAATATATATTTGATTTTTTATAATATTGGTATTTCGATGCCCTATTGTCACAAAAAAAAAAATAAATTTTTTTAAAACTTATAAATTAGTATATTTATCAATATAAAATAGGATTATTAGACCATCTTTAACCAATGGTTTAACACAACCCTAATATTTGAACTTTTATAGTTTCTATCGAATGAATTAGATATTTAGAAATTAATAGTTCGAGGGGGTTGCGATGCACGGCACCTACCATACAACCCCTAACCGTTAGATCATTTATGATATGATGACTAATATTTAATATATTAAAATAATATAATATATAAATATTAGTTTAAAAAATTATATGATATCAAAATGTTTACATGCTAATATGATAAAAAATTAATGTCAAAAAATATATTATTTTTATATTTTTAAATATTTTTAATATTATATTTAATTTGTTGGATCTTAATCCAACGACTATATAGGCATTGTACTGCCTCGCATCGCATGGCTCCCTTCACTCCTCTTAAGAAGGCATATGCAGCATCATAGTAATCAAATACATGATATGGAAGGGGTAAGCACACCATCTCCAATGACCATGGATGTGTTGGGTTTGATCACCCTCTTGTAAGTGTTCAACAAATAAAGACGTCATCAGAGATTGCACAGGGTGTGCGAAGTGCTGCAAACTGGCTTCAATAGAAGGCCCAAGGACTTTGCAAATATAAGGCTCGATAACTTTATGCAACAAATAACCGAGGACTTTGTGGAGATAAGGCCCGAGGATTTTATGCAGTAAATGCCTGAAGACTTGTGGAGGAATTTAGGAGTAGAATTTCGGTGTAGCCAATTTGCTGGAGAAAGAGCAAATTGGCCAGTTGGAAAAATAGCCGGTCAACTCATTGACAAGTTGAAGGCGCACGGGATTTGCTAGTTGCGCGGGATTGACCAATATGGCCAAAATGACCGGGTTGTTAAAATGAAAGGTCGGCAAATTGGCAGGTTATGTCATTTTGCCCAAAATGGCTATTTTGCCCGATTTGGAGCAAAATGCCAAAATGGACCATTTTGCCTGGTTTGATATATTTTGCTATGATGGAGCATTTTGCGAGGATGGAGTCGATAAGGCTGGAAGAGGGCGGCTTGCTAGTCAACAAGAGGTTGATCGGCTAAGAAAATAATTTGGTCAACAAAGGGTTAACCGGCTGAAAAGGAAGGTGGCCTGGCAAAGTAGTTGACTTGGCAGAGCTTTTACAGAACTGCAGAGTATGCGCCAAAAATTGACTTGCAGAGCATGCGTGCAAGCAGCAGGACATGGGTCTTTTGTAGGAAGCTCGAGAATGTTTAATGTGCAGAAGTGACAAGGACAGCGTTACAAATCAAGATAGCTAATTGGGCAGAAAGGATCTGGTGGAGTTGGGTCAATATAAAGGCGCATCAGGAGATTCAGAAGTTGTGTGCTTGGCACCAAGGCATTGTGTCCAATGCCACATATGTGCAGGGGTAAAATGGAGGTTACCGTTTTACCACACTATGTAAAATGTTTATGAATAGAGAGTACCATAATGAGGAGTGAAAGAGCGTGAAGAAAGAAAAGAGTAATGAGTGAAAAACTAAGCGTAAAATTTTTAGTATTCTCATACTCCGTTCTTCAGTCAATGACTTATGGGTTGCTAGTAATTTGTCTTAGGGTTTTTTATAATCAGTTTTATATAGTGAAATATTTTCGGATTTTTTCTCGTAATTTTTTTTTTTTAGTTAAGAAGTGGTTTCTACGTTAAAAATATTATGTCTTTTTTTATTTCTTTGCTCACATTAATTGTAGCTAACAATTAACAGCAGATCCGAATTTTTTCACAGCACTGGATTTGGGTGTGTGTAAATCCAGGTGTTGGAACCCTAACGGGAGGTTGCCAAGATGGTGACGATGGAGAGAAGTAGCTGCGCAAATTTGCTGTTGGCTTTTCTTTCACCTTCGATGCCTCGGGTGGTGCCTCCGGCGACTTGTAGTTCGATGACTCCTCGTTCTCCGACTGTTGGTTCGGAATCATTCCAACTTTCGCGTGGCGACATAGCAAGGAATACAGAGCAAACGTCCCGCCGTCGCCATTGTCGTTGGCTCTGAGAACGATGAAGACGTACTTGAGCATGGGGAGTAGGATTATCGTGTAAATGATGAGCGAAAGCACTCCGGGAATGGCTTTCGTGTTCTGAATTCCATCAGTGAAGGTGCTCGAGTACACGTAGAGAAGCGACGTGCCTATGTCGCCGTAAATTACTCCGATGCTCTGAAATGCCAAGCTCATCGTCCTCCCCCACGATTGTTCCTGCACTTGATTCCCAGTTCCCATGCACTTCAAATAATTAAAGATGACGACAAGACGGTCAGAGAAAAAACCAAAATGCACTTCAAATAATTAAAAAAAACTGTTAACCCAAAAAAATAAATTGAAACTATATTTATGTATATATATACACTGAAGAACAGATTAACTCCATCGTTTAATTTAGTTTTGGGTTAATTTATTAAAATTTTATTAGATTTTAGTTCAATTTTGGATTATGAATTATAAATCTATTAATATATATAAATATACGTTAGTTATTCATTATTAAATAAAATTTATATTATTTAATTATTACTAAAAGTTACAATTTATATACTAAAATATTTTTTGTGGGTATGCACGTCTTTTAACTTGGGCCTTATATATCACAAATTACAAATAAGATGTTTGAAAATGGCAAGAGGTTCTCCTACCGCAAACATTTCGATCGCTGAAGTTAGAAATCTTTTCTCGAAAATGGAAAGATACAAGTATGAAGGTAAATATAAGATCCCGATCTCAAAACCTGATAATTACAGAGTGATTAAGTTAATAACAATGGTGACTAAACTTAAGAATAATGGATAAATTGGTACCAAAATAAAAAGGAACAAATAAGAAGAAAATGAGATCGGCACTCGAGCGGTGCCCGAGCGCCGAAGAGGTGCAATTTTGTACAAGGAACCGCCCAAGGATCGATCTAGGCGAAGCGAGAACGAGGATGGTTACAAGAAGTACGCTTAAGGGCCGTTCAAGCACTATCCGGGGCGTAAATTTGTGAACGTGAATGCCCGAAGGGTGCTAGACGAGCACCCGAAACAACGCCATGGTCGAGAGAGTCGCCATTTTGGGCGCGCTTGAAGAGCGCTCGAGCACCCTGACGGGTATAAAAGTGGGCCGTGCATTTTTCTTCGGCCATTTTCGACCTATTCAGCGAAGGAAACGCAAGAGAGAAGAGGCAAAGGGAAGAGAGGAGGAGGAATTTGACCATTCCGATTCGATCCAGGTAAAATTAACAGTAGAGCCGGTTAAGACAAGTTTGCCTCCAACTTTGCTTTCCGTCTTTACAGATCCATTTTGTTATTTATGTTCAAAAACCCCCGTTCCTAAAGATTTGTTACGATTTATATGTTTTTCTCATAATTTCTTGAGTAGATTTTTAGTTTATACATATATATATTAATGTATAACTCCGTTTTCGTAGTTTGATGTGCGTTTTGCGCTTGTTTTGTATCCGAACGGCGGGCTTGAAATCCTAATACGAAAATTTGGGGATTTCAATTCAAATGTATAATTTTGTATATGTATTATAATTTAAGGCTTTGATTTAGAATTTTGATTCAAAATTTATGTACGATTTCGTCTGAAAGTTTCGTATAAAAGCCCTAGAACAAAATTTGTGAATTTTAGTTTGTAAGCTTGGGATTTTGAGATGTAAGTGCTAAATTGGTACTTTGTTAAAGTTTATTAGATAATTTGTATTCAAAAACTTTATATGGAATTGTATAACCGAATTTTGGAAACTCGGTGAAATTATCTGAACGACTAATTTTATGAGTTTGAACTTGACATTCGGATATGATAGAGTTTGGCTAAAAAATTATGAGTAAGAACTCATTCAGTTAAGGAATTTCATATCAGTATTTCAATTAAATGTCTCAGTTGAACATTTTAGTAAAAATTTCAAATAAGTGTTTCAATTATATGTTTTCAGTTAAGCCAGCAAATATGAAATTGGCTCTAAAACTATTAGTTAGTCAGGTAAGATTCTCCGACACGACTTAGAACGTTATAATGGTAATCGATGATAACCCCGTTTTCGGAGTGATACGTGGTCTGCTTTTCTTCGGGGGGTTAAGTGTGGATGGTAGATTCAATTTTAGATCGATATATAGATCCCATAAGAAGGGAAATTTCAGTTCAGACCTTAGATTGTGTGGAGTGAATATAGTCTATCTTCGATTATCCATTTCCTCGACTAGTAGGGTCTATTAATTTGGCCTCTTCAGTCCGTAAAATTGGATTTTAAGAATAAGTAAAGTTTGAACTTGGTTTAAGACCTTCGGTTTGCTTTCATGACAAATTAACGTCTTTCCTCATTCATTTTGCTCATTATTGTTCGTTTTGTTATTTGTTCTTAATATTCGTATAAATATTCTTCTTTTACATTTATGTTTACATATAGAGCTATTTAAACTGCATATTTTTATGGTACACTATTAGATTTCGACTCACTCTTCTGTTTTTTCCTCCAGATATACTGAAATCTAATAAGGATTGAAGATAGGTTCTAGCTAGGACGAAGAACGTTTGATGGGCTTAAAGTTCTTGAAGAATCATGGAGACCGTGAAAGATTTTGGATGTACATGAATAGTTTGAATAAAGGTTGTATATTATGATGATGTAGTAATATCTGTATTATGATGAGTTTATTGATTTTGCTTCCGCAGGATTAATTTATGGTTATAGTCGCTTCCACACTGTTTTGATATTTTGATTTGTTTTGATTCTAGATGGCATCTCTATTTAGATTCAATATAGTAGTTAAGAGTACTGTTTTGAAGTCATGGATATTATAGCAGTTTATGATGCCGTGTATGTGTGTTGTAGGATGAATTGTGATATTTGTTGAGTTGTATGCTTGTACAAGTTCTTCTGAACATGTTGTAAATTTTTGTTTTAGTCCTACTGCAGAGAAAATTCTGCCCAAATCTCTACAGGGTTTTAATGAATTAAAATTTTGTATATATTTGACGGAGG
Source organism: Nepenthes gracilis (assembly GCA_033239525.1). Classification (NCBI taxonomy): domain Eukaryota; kingdom Viridiplantae; phylum Streptophyta; class Magnoliopsida; order Caryophyllales; family Nepenthaceae; genus Nepenthes; species Nepenthes gracilis. Next base: position 3,643,554 of record BSYO01000027.1, on the reverse strand, counting down.
ATCTTATAAGAATCAGAATTCATTCCGTCACAGTAAATGTGATGGAGATTGCACGGATGCTAATATGTAAGTGGTGCGAATGATTATGAGAGGAGGCTCGGGCTCCTTTAGTGCACTACGGTAAGTGGCTCACTAAAATTGTCAAGCTAAAGCGGTAGTTACAGTGAGAAGAGAGTTCGTTCTTTCTCATCTTACTTGGGTTTGAAACTTAGCGTGAGATGTCTCTTGAACACTCCGAGAGTTTCTAGGATGGTAGATTTCCTATCGTGGATCTTCGATCCCTTTCTCCATTGTAGGAGAAGGTATTTGTAGGCTCCGTGGAAGACGCTACCAGGCACAGAAACTTGCGACAGGTAGCTTGCTTGGGTTCACTAGTCGCTGAGAGTTGACAATGGCCAAAGATGTCAATTGTCATCTTGTGGTGGTACGGGGACCGTCGTCGGGCATGATCGCCACAGGCCTAGTTGACTTTTGTTGGGATTGGTTAAACTGCTGCAAAATGGCGGATATCTCGGCTCACCAGAGTTGACCTCATCTCCCATTAACTGACATATTTTGAGCCAGCTTGCGCTATTAGTTTGCAATGGTTTCTAGAAAGGCGTGGGTGAATGGCGATTCGACGTGTGTCAGAAATATTTAGTGGGTTTTACTCCAAATCTCTCGGGCCCTATCGTCTAGCGGGGCCAGCCTGTCGGTTGAACCTTGTTGCTACCAGTTGAGCTTCCTTGATGTCGGCTCATATTTATACCAAACCTATCACAATCCAAATTGATGTATTGTCTTAAATTAACATTTATTCAAGATTTATAATTTTTCTGATTAAACAAGGTTTTTTTTTATGCAAAGCAACATTTTATACTTTTTCTAAATTGTCTACTTTATTATTTGCTAATGTGGTATGCCAGTTGTTAATGATACTATTGATTTTGGTCAATAATTGGGGCCAATTTGGTCTACTCGTCCATCTAGAAAATTGACAATTCAACTCTCTTATGTCTAGCAATATTATGGCTTAGCTAAGATAATCTTTGACAACTTGTCTTTTCTGACAAAATGATATTTTGAGGCTCATTGTCTGATAATTCACCTCTTTTGACATGTATATTTTTAGGCTTGATTTTTATCAATCCAGATCCTCTAACAATTTGACCAATTTTAACAGTTTAGATTTTAATATTCGATTTTAAATCTATCTAATTTATTATTAATCTGACCCATTATTATTTAAATCAATTTTTAGACATTTAAAGTAATTTATTATGAAATTTCAATTTACTAAGTATAATTCTAAAAATTATCTACTCGATTTTCTCATTTAAAGTTAACCTTTTTGGTTTTTTAATGATTTTTTATATCTATTTTTGAAGCATAAATGAAAATTACACTTCCAAAGTAATATATCTCCAAAGAAAGAGAACACTATTTCATACTATGGCCAATATAAGAAATGAAGCTTACTATCTTTTCACATTTGGGTGAATTAAATGAATGATATCTTTCGATAATTTGGTTTTGCTCCGGGTTAAATTATCCCATACACATAAGTTCAAAAATAACATTCTGCTTATAAGTTAAGCTTTTTTTTTCCCCGAATCAAAATGTCTTTTTCAGTGACAAAAATCATACAATGTAAAATTAGTGATCGAATGTGTCTTACGTCTTCTCAAAAAATAAATAATATCTCGAATAGGAATAGCCCTACCTGATAACTTAATAATGACACTGTTTATAAAAATATATACTGACGTTATATTATAGCAGTGTGATCACGTCTTCATTGAATGATTTATAATAGGAATGAATTGTAACATATTAATCGAGTGAAGAGATCATATCCTGTTTATAAATATTAATATTTTTTTCTCTATTTGAGATATCTTTTTAAAATTAAAATTATAAAAATTAGGCTAATAATTAAATACATTGCACATATTTCCCCCAACATGCACAATACTATAGAAGGAAAGTATACAAACTTGATTGAGATTGTAATGAGCAAAGTGGGGCCATTTTTTTCCAAAGGAGAAGGAGCTTTCCATTTTTTTTTTTTTAAAAAAAAATTAGATTAAAATAGAATAACAATGATTTAAAAATAAAAAATAATAAAAATAAATAATTTTTATTTTTTATAATATTAACATCTATTAAATATAATATAAAAAAATTTTAAAATATAATTATTTAGATAATATTTTTTTATATTTATATCTCATTTAATAAAATTTTCAAATTCACTGATTGAGATAAACGTTGAAGGATAACTCTGCCCGCTATGGCAATAGTGATAATGACTTTGATAACAGTTCTGACTTTTATATGATGAGATAGGGACATTGTAATATTCAATTTGTCACAATGTCTTTTAATTTATCGTTTATTATTAAATTTATAATTAATAATAGATATTTTACCATATAAATATCTTTCTAATAGTTAATTTTTAATTTTTTTTTGAAAATTTTAACTTCTATTGATGTAAATTTTAAATTAAAAAAATACAAAATAAAAAAAAAAATAAACTGGCTATTTTTAAAGTCTAAATATCATTGATTGGATCTTCCTCATCCATTGCAGCACCTTGATCCTTTATGCGGTAGGGGTGATAATAATAGTTTATTCGGCATGGTATAATTTTTTATGTATTTTTTTGGGTTTGATCCCTTTCGCCGGTGAATCCTGGGCACGGATGAACGATATTTAGGCCGATTCCGATAAACCCTGAAGTATACACCGTTCGCATGAACGATTCCGTCTTGTCACAATCGAAAGCTACGAGGAAGTAGAACTTCCGGTTTATCGTCGACTACGGTGATTTGGGTTTCAACCATGAAAGAAGATTATGAGGTTGGTGATAGTTCGCTCCGTTTTCTGATCAACAATCTCGCTCTTAGATTTCCGAACCTCATTTGTAATTTCATTAATTTTTGTCAATTTCTCTCTGTTTGAGTTGAACATCAAACCCTAAGCCCAGTTTCGCGGATTCCACAATCTTGTTCTACTTATCTATTGATTTTACGATAACGTAACATAATGCCCCACCAGCCAATGGTATTATATGAAATCAGCATCAGTTTCTATCTATGATTGAGTGTTTCGAGCTCAATAACCTGCGTATTTAAATTAAGTTTGTTGTATTCTTGTGATTTTTTGTGGTAGATTGAAGAGAAGAAGCAAGCTGCTGCTGATGTATTGTACCAGTATTCAAAATTTGCGATGGCCTGTATTGGGAATCGAGTTCGTCCTTGTGATTTGAGGATGCATCTCATGAAGGTACAATTTCTCTTTTCTCACGATCTTTATTAGCTTAATTTTCTCAGACCCTAATTCTGTCAACAGGTTGCCGTTTATTGATAGCAATGGTATTTGTTCTGTGTTCTCCGCTGTTCAGTCCAAAGTGTTTCCTCATAGATTTCTTTTGGGAAGGAGGCATAGGTTAATGCTGGAAATATGACGAGCCAACCAACATGGAAACATGGATAAAAAGATTAATATCAGTTTCAGTCCGATCACATTGGTATTGGCTATATCATGCAATGCACATTAGTATTGCATGTTCTAGACACTTTTTTTGCAAAATGGAACAAAATAAACTACGGAAAAATATCAGCCAATGCCAAGAATTATTTGATATCGAGTGTATTGGCTAATATATTATAACATATCGTAATTTTATTACAATATCAGAAAATATCGGTGTTAGAGGCCAATATAGATATATTAGTTAATATTTTATATATTGACTGATAGTTCATTCCATGTCCTGAAAGGAAATATCGATTCTCAAATTGGAAATTATTATCCTTTTTTGAGTTCATTTTGTTTTTCGCCCTATAAGACTTGAATCTATTTGGCTTTTCATTCATGTAAGGACAGTGAATACAACATATTGTTTAGCTCTTTTGCAAATCTTTAGAAAATCTCAAAGCAATGACTCCTCAATATGCAAAAAACATAGACAAATAGATTAAATAGAAAGGTGCCAATGGCTGTGCCAATGTGAATTGATTTTCCTCAAAAAAACGTTTCTCTTTTTCCTCAAAAAGATTTCAGTGACTGTCACACTGGTGAAACCTACGATATATTGATATTTAATTACTGAGGTAGTGGCTTCAGTTTTTAGCTCAAACCACAATCTTATATTCATTGCAATGTGCACCCTGCCTAAATTACGTCACCTCGATTATGCAAATATTATGTGTTCCATTGCTGCCAAAACTTTGGGTTGATCTATTTCACTTGTCTCTTGAATTTTGTAGCTTCTCTCAACTCTCTATCGTAGTTGACCTCTCTCTCCTTTCCTATATGCAAGAGGTTGTGTGTGTCTCATGACCATCTCTGTGCTATTTTGGAAAGGGAAAAAGAATTCTAGCGAGCAGTAAATGTAGAAATCAAAACTTTAACATGCCTTACAAGATGGGCCCACTTTAAACAATGGTCAAATGAAGCACTTGTGAAAAAAGGTACACTTGATGTAGACGGAATAAAGAAAGAAAGCGGTAGATCTAAAAAAATTTAGAATGATGTGATAAAAATCATGTAAATTTACTTTTACTCTCAGATGATCTTATAATAAATTCAATAGAGTGACGAAAGTAAATTCATATAGCCTAACCCACTTAGCGCGACTTAAGTTTGATATGTTATTGTTGTTTTTGTTGAGGGTGGGGAGTCCAATATCAAGAGTTTGAACAATATTCTCCTAGGATGTTGTCATATAAGAGTGGATCACATCCTTTGCGTGTTCCTCAATTTCACATAAAATGGCCACTTTTTGTTAACCACTAAACCAAAAGTTCTCAGAGTTTTATCAAAAGCCTCTTTAATGTCTAGACAAACTAAATAAGCTCTGTCTGGCAGAATTTCGTTATATTTAACGTCTAGACAAACTAAGCTGTCGGGCAGAATTTTGTTATCTGCATGGTTGAGAAGGATAAGTTTCAGTTTCTTGTACCATCCAGATGATTTGAAACCAGAATTCTCAGCCATTCAACAAGATATCTTGAAAGATACTCAGTACAAACAGGATAAGGAGACTCTGGATCTCCTTCCATTATAAGGAGACATCTTGAACTATATGTTCTTCCTGGATCTACCTAAAATATCCCAGCCAAACGAAGATTTTGACCATTTTCATCCACATATAGAGTTTCAAAATGAATGCTAGGCACAAAAATAACCTTGTTCTCAACCTGAAGAATGATATTATTAGTATATCCAATAGTGATGAAAAGGGGGCAGACAGTCATCAGGATATCATGTTGGCGTTGCAGATCCTTGCTTGATTCAGGTTCAAATCTCACCCACTTTCCTTTACCGCTTCTTAGCATTGTTTACTAGAAAAGTGGCATAAGAAATCTTTACATATTGTGCAATTGTTTAGAAGGTGCCGACATAGCGCTCTATTAGCCAGCAGCAACAATGGTAATTTATTGATTTAAGCTAGTCTGTAATTTGTTGGGTAATATTATGTTATGAAGTGGGTTGCTCTTCCACGTGAAAACAAGAAAGTAAGATGGAAAGTCTGCAAGAGTTCAGGAACTTGGTTCCAATAAGGAAGAACCTGCAACTTGGGTAGAACAAGAATACCAAAGAAACTCTAATTCTCTTCAGATTGTATCACCATTAGTACATTTTCTATACCTGCTTTCCCATACATTGGCTGCTTATGTGTAAGGTAGGATATTCGCTAACAACCCTAAACTGCTAACTACTAATGGAACTGCTACACTCTTTCTGTTTCTGCAGTAACTGAACTATAACAGCATTATGTTAATACTTTACTGGTTCTGTCTTCTACTATAGCTTAACGTTGCAGCAATAGCTGTGACGCAAGATCAACAACATCATCTAGTTCAGCAACCTTACTAGGATAGCAGTATTAGTTTAGGACACTATGACAGCAATATTTGCACTTCATAAGTAGATCTCAACGGCTCTTCAGTGTGCATCTTGGTAGCTTAGCTACTTAACTTGTGATAATACTCCCCCGTGAAAGCATCCTTGTCCTCCTGATTAATTTGTGAGGTGTCATGCGATAAAGAAAATATAATACAAACTGGATACTAATTATTTACTATATCATACTATACAAGTAAAATACTAGCAGCCCCTAGAAGTGTTGTTGGCAATACAACAAGGACTAATGTGCTAACTTTTTGAGAAACATTAGCTTGCTCAATAGAGGATCTTTTGTTGATGAAGATTCTGCCCTCAAAAGGGTGCCCAATCTTGTTGTTCTTTCTGCTTTTGACTTGCTGGAAATGATTTTAGAGAAACAAGATGCACATTATCAATTGCAATGGCTTGTAATAGCCTCAGGATAGCTTGCAGTCTTATCCAAACCTCAATCAATTTCTGGGTGTGTTCTGAAATTGAATCCGTTTCTGAGATAGATTCTTTGATGTATGGGGGAGGAGAAAAGTAGAAAAAAGAGCAATAAAGGGGTAGAGATAATAACAAAGACTAGAGAGATAGAGACAATAATAGAGATCAAAGGAGTAGAGACAAGAATATAGACCAGAGGGGTAGAGACAAGAAAGAGAAGAAACCAAGGAAGAGAGGGGAAAGGAAATTACAAATGCCCAATTGCATTCAATGTCTTAAAAATTCATTCATTCAATGCCTTTAAACAATAAAAATAGGGGTTCATATATACAAGAACCCGATGCTAAAAAAATTAAAAATAAAATCACCATCAAATAACTCCTAAATAAAATCACCACCAAATAACCCCTGATTGGAAAATAAAATCAAAGATAAATAAAATCAAATTTCTACTAAATAAAAATCAAATCAAATCTAATTAATAATCAAAGCTGTTATGAAAATAAAATCAAATCTAATTTGGAAGGTAAATCAAAGTAAATCTTCGTTTTGGATGTTCGTATCAATTCTCCCCGGGTAGTTGGAACTCGACCCGGTCGAGTTAAAACTTCTGTAGTGAACTGTCCACGCGCAAGCCTAGTAGCGGTGCAAGCGGCCATCAATGTTGTGAGACACGGGGGAGTGGAGCCAAAATTAAATGAAGCCACCAATGTCGCTTGAAGGAACAGGATGTGAGCCTGGAGATAGGCAATCCTGCGGACTTTGATAGAGGTGCAATATACCGGGGTCAAACTAGTGGCGTGTTTCGTGAGCAATCGAAACAATCTTGGGCTCTATCCGGCCAATCCATTTGACAAAGAAGTGCTGAACTGCTCCATCCCTGGGAGACATAAGCTGTTTATCTAAAATAATATCAATTTTATTATTGTGCCGGGAGGGTGGAGAGTTGTGGAGAAATAGGTCGATATGCAATATGTAGTACGTCGGGGGGCACGTCAAAGGGATCAACTAATGGGTGAAAATCGAAAAAATTGTCAACATAGAAGATAGTGTCAAAAAGAGATAAAATATCAATAATATATGCAGTTGACCCAAACCGCTGTAAAATCTTAAATGAACTAGCACTACAAGTATGCAATATAGAAACCGGCCCATATGGACACCGCTATTGTATGATTTAAACCATAACAGAACCTCCAATATAAAAGGCAACATGGATTTTATGTACATCAGTGTGAAATGGACATGAGGTATGAATTGTTTCCAAATATGTATTAATCTCAATGTGTAAGTCATGAAGATGTGGTGCAAATGTTTTGGCCATTATGGATGTATGAACATGTTGGGATATCGGGATACGGCCTAATATTTTTGGAAATGCTCCAAGAATAATATCAGCAAACACAATAGGCTCAATAATGGCTACACGATCACATGCTGTGAGACTAATGATATGTAATCCTTTGGTTTCTATTACAGCCTTTGTTCTATTGAGAGTCATCGGTTTTTGGGATAAAAGATGGATGTGGATTTTCTTGCATTTGTGAACAAAAGAATAGGAATTAGAATGACCTTTGATTATGACATCCAAGTTGTATAACCAAGGGCGCTCGAGAATAACATGACCAACATCCATCGGTATAACATCACATCAAATGTGATCTTTATACTCTAAAAATTGAATGGGTATAAGACAATGTTCTTAAATGGATATAGAAGATTTATCAATCCAAAAGACACTGTATAGACTAGGGTGTGGGACCGCTTTTAATTCCAAATGAGAAATAGTGTTAGCGGAGACCACATTAATACAATTACCGCTATCCACGATAATCTTGTAAGCCTTTGCATTCACCTTAATGTAAATGTGAAAGATAGCGTGACGACATCAATCATTGGCCTCTTTGGATTGTGTCAAGGTACAGCGTACAACGTCCAGAAAAGGTGTATCAAGGAAGGAAGAACGGGAGTCTAGACAGAAGGAAGTAGGCCGAATGCAACTTACAAATGTGTCAATGTTATCATCATTCAAGTCATCAAATTCCTCTAACTTGGGTTCATGGACTTGTTTTTCAATGGGTTCCTCATTTATTTCATTTTGTCCGTCAATTAATAAAGCTTTACTTGGACATCTGAAGAAATGTGTCCGAAACATTGACAATTGAAGCACTGTGACTGAAAATTTCGTCTCGGGGTTCAACATCCTTTTCCAGGGCCTCCTTTGCAGGGGGATTGGTAGACAGAGGGGGTCCTAAGACAGATTTGGAATTTGTAGTGGTAGTATGTAATTTAGGTTGACGATACGGTATCCTCGTAACTAATTCAAAATCTTGGACCAAATTGTATGCATAGTCCAAAGTCATAACTCCACGGTAGACAAGTTCTCTCCTAAGATTCTCGTGTAAACATTGTCGGAACCTACTCAACGTCATGGCTTCGTCCTCAATGATGTGGTATCTTATCCAAAAATCATCGAATTGAGCCACATATTCGGTTACAAATCGATTACCCTATCAAAAGACATTCCATTAGTCGATTAAGTTGTTACTGTAGGAGCGGAGTACATACTTCTCTTGAAAGCATTGTTTCATTTCTACCCAACTCCGAATAAAGGTGGCCTAATGTCTAATCAGGAGTTCCTCAACACTTTTCCAATACAATTGGGCGTTTCTGGTCAACTTAAGGTTGGCAAATTAAATTCTCTTGTCTTTTGACACGCCGTATCATTCAAAAAAATGATCCATATCTTGAACCCATTGAGTGAAAGCTCGATGGTCCAAACAACCATTAAAAGTAGGGGCATCCAGTTTGATATTTTTAAAGATGTGGTCATCCGGGTCTCTCTTTTGATCATAGTGTTGGGGTCTGTAATTGCATTTATGAGGGGTTTGACTACCTTGTCTGCATCGGTGAGCATTGTTATAGGATGCGTCAGAGTTGTTAGCATCCGATGAGTGAGGCTCTATTTCCAAAGTGATAACTTGATTTGCGAGGTATAAATTGATTTGATGAGTTGTAGCCAAGTCAGTTTGAATAGCCATTATGTGGCCTTGCAACTGTTGTTGGTAGGAAACTAATTGAACTAATTGTTGATTCAAAATTTTAAATTGTTTAGAGTCCATGATTAGGTCGGGGTAGGGAAATAATTCAACCACTTCGAAGTTGAGATCAATAAACAATTGAAATAATCCAAGTCAATCATTTTTTTTTTTTGTGAGATTTTGTATGGTTCAAATCATACAAATTAGTATTGCTAATCTATTAAAATTATAAAGCAAAAATCAATTGCAATCAGGATGTGTCAAATGTAAGGTAGTGAGAGGACGTGAAAGAATTTTTTTTTTTTTTTGGCAATAAACTGACACGCAGATAAAATTAAATATTATGAAAGATAAACAAAATATGTTACCCAAAAAGAAAAATGAACAAATGCACTCCAGAGATGATCTGATCCGCTTGTTGAGATTGCCTTAGAGATGATCCGATCCGCTTGTTTGAACCGTCTTGTGATGAGGATCTACTACTGTCTGAATTTTATTGACTATATTTTTATTTACTATTTTTTCTCTCTTTTTTTTTCTTCCTTGGCTACTATCCCCCTTTTTTTTTCTTTTTTAAGATTATCACACGCCTTCTATTTTCTTTACCTTCCTCGGCCTCAAAGCACGCAGAGAGAGAGAGACAGAGAGAGAAGCGGTGTGGCTGCTCAGTGCGCGATCTCCCTCTCAAACGGCTGCTGCGGCGATGGCAACGGCGAGGAAGTGACGACGAAGACGAACCCAGACGAAGAAGATGATGACGAAGATAGAGATGAGAACGCGAAGACAACAAGGATGCAAACGAAAAATCGATTTGATCTGACTTGGGACTTCTCTCTTTCTACTCCCTTTTGGTTTTTTTTTTTTTTTAAGGATGGTGGAGGCTAGGGTTTTGGGTCGATCTCGGATCGAGTGTTTGGGTAGGTTTGTTTCGGTGACGGTGGTAGAGTTGGGTCGCTGGGTGGTGGTCAGTTAGGGTTTTAGGGCACAGGGTGGTGATTGATAAGGATTTAGGGTGAGTAGGCGATGTGGGTCTCGGAATGTTTGGATGGTCGTTCGGGTGTGATTTGGCTTGGCGGCGATCAGGGAGTTGGAGGTTGTGGTGGTCAGCAAGGATGTGGAGGAGGGTTCCGGCGGGTTCTGCCTCCGGTTGTGGTGGTGGCGCCGACTGCGAATGCTTCATCGGTGTTGGTTGTTGCTTCGAATGGTTCTACCTCCTTGGTTGAAGCAGGGATGCAGAGAAACGGGTCTCTGTTTCTTCTATTCGTGCTTCTCTCTCTTTTTTTTTTTTTTTTTGTCACAAAGACAATGCTCGTCTCTCTCACTCTCTCTTTTTTTTTTTACAAAACAGTAAAGGTACTTTTTTTTTGTGGCTCAAAATAATCAAAAAGTAGAAATAGAGGATATGCCACTTGCCGGAAAAAAAGGCAAACTGGATGTGATGGTGTGAGACGGTAGGGCAGCGGAGTTGGTGATGCTGTTGGTTGTACGGGACAAACGAAGTAGGCTAGCCAGTGGATGGTGGGACTGGTGGGGTGGTAACAGTGCTGGTGGGGATGGGGATATTACTGGTGGGACTAATGTCGTTGCTGGTGTGGTGGTGATGTTGCTGAAAGTAAAAATGGTAGGACTTTATCTCTGATACCAATTAGATGTAGGGGGAGAAAAAAATTAGAGAGAAGAGTAGTAGATGGGTAGAAACAAGAACAAAGACTAGAGAGATAGAGATAAGAATAAAGATAAGAGGGATAGAAACAAGAATATAGACTAAAGGGGTAGAGATAAAAAGAAAATAGACCAATGAAGAGAGGAAAAAGGAAATCACAAATGTCCAATTGCATTCAATGTCTCAAAAATGTATTCATTCAATATCTTTAAACAATTGAAGTAGGGGTTCTTATATAGAAAACCCGATACCTAAGAAAATTAGAAATAAAATCACTATCAAATAACTCCTAATTAGAAAATAGAATCAAAGAGAAATAAAATCAAATTTCTACTAAATAAAAATCAAATTTAATCTAATTAATAATTAAAACTGTTATGAAAATAAAATCAAATCTAATTTGGAAGATAAATCAAAATAAATCTTAGTCTTGGATGTCCGCATCATTCTTTCTCTCCATCTTCTGAAGGTTGTGTTCTTGCTTTTCCTCGAGAAACTCAATATGAGCACATCAAGAATCTTTCAACATTGTCAAAGTTTAAATATGAATTTGAATTAGCCTCATGATCCTTGATAGTGTTTAACAATTCAAACTGATTGGAACATGAAACAATAGATTCATCCTCATTCAAAAATCAATACCATCAAGGATAATAGGGTTTGCACAAAAAATATCATGCAAGGAAGCCTTGAATTTGAGGCTAAAATCATCAAACATCGGATCCATTTTCTGAATAAGTACCTTATTGGATTCTTCATTTTGTTGTTGCCAATGTTCTGTCTAGTTTAAAATTCAAAAATCTGTTGGGATCAAGAGAGTTGAGTGTTTCTGTTGAACGGTGTAATCTGAATCCAGCTGTGACAATTGATTTGCAAAGCCTTGGGTGTTTTTTGTGAAGTTGAAAGTAGAAGTTGTTGATACTAGAGTTCGGAAATCAGGACTCAAATGAACCAATCAGAAAGGATTTTGGTGAACCAGATTTCTGTGCATGAATGTTGCGAAGAAAGTAGAATTCAAATGAAAAAAATATGCTGTTGAATTACAAGAATTCAACGGACTGAGATATATCATTTTTGAATTTACATTCTCATTTGAGGTGGATTCCTTCTTTTCTCTTAATAGTAGAGTAAAGAAATCAAAAGGTGTCTCTTTATTCAAGCTTGACACACACTAATGAGAATTCTCACAGGGGTGGTTGTAGCTTTTGTAATTGCTTGTATTTTCATTAGGGTTTTCGTGGTGTGAAGTGATCCTTGGTTGTGTAAAGTAGAGCTGGTCAATACTGAAAGATCCAAAGGCGGGCTAGCAAGTGTCTGGTGATGAAAATGTTGACCAACCTACCCTAGTCGCCTTCATGAGCTTTGAGCGGATTTATTTTCCATGGGCTAGCAAGTGTCTGGTGATGAAAATGTTGACCAACCTACCCTAGTCACCTTCATGAGCTTTATTTTCCAGAACGGATGGTGAATCTAAAGGATTCCATTGCCATTCTTGGTTTGTCCTTACTTTCTAGCATTCTGCTAGTTTACGAACACAATGATCACTTGGAAAAACGGGGAAAAGAGAAAGAAAAAAAGCCAAACAACTAACACCTGAAATGCTAAGGCTCTAGAGCTAAATCATTTCATTGTATCTGAGTAAGAAGAAAGCTTAATCAGAATGAGGTAGAATTTTTCTTTTATAATTGATCAGTATAAACTTCAACAACTCCGAGCAATAGTGCAGGTTTCCTTATCTATTGTGGCATTACATAAATATAATGGGCCATTCTCACTTTTACTGAATGATTGAGAATTAGTATAGAACAACTGAAATCTTTGCTATAGAAAATTGGAGCAGGAGTTTCTTACTACTGTTTACTCTTCAGGAGGTCTCCGGGATCTACACTAATCTGAAGAAGGAGTCGTCGTTCCCTGTGGCAGCTTCTCCTGATGCAATGGGTGAATCATCGAGCTCGGGTACGGCCAGACTTGATAAAGCAGATAGCTTTCGTGCATGATCGGATGAGACGTATTGATTCCTTTTTGCTGTCGATGATGCTGACTTTCCTTCCTACTCCTTTCCATATCAATCTTCATTGTTGATTGTTGTTGTTGATTTGTGTAAAAATTTTGAGGTAGCACATTGAAAAATGACGATAAAATTGTCAGGTGATTTGGTGATCACAAGTTTGAATCGTAAAAATAGTTTCTTATATAATGTAATGTAAGATTATATATAATAAATCTAAAATGAATCCGATCTTTTTCTAGTCTTTGTGTATGGGAGATTTTTGTGCACCGAACTGTCCTTTTTTTTTTTTTTATGCCAATGCTGATTTTTCTTCTCCTTTCCATGTTTTCCTCATTGAGGATTGGAGTTGTTGTTGACTTGTGGAAAAAATTGAGATAGCAAGTTGAGAACCGTGGAATGGAAGCTTTAATTGTAAAGTTGTTGTCATGAAACCTGAATGGTTATATAGTTTGGGCCATAGAAACAGTTGCTTTGTATTCGGAGTGAATATGGAGGATTTGGGGGTTCTATTTTTTTCAAGGAGAAATAGGATATTGCTTTTTTATTAGACCATTGGATCAAAATCTAATGGTCAAGATTTAAAAAATAAAAAATATTAAATATAGTTATATTTTAAATTTATTTTTTAAAATATTAATATTTATTGAATATTAAGTTAAATATTAAAAATATTTTTAATAAAAATAATTATTTGTATATTATTATATAATGTTTAAATTTTAATCGTTAAAAATTATTTGTTAAATTTGATATTTTATAAAATAAAATAATTATATTAATATAATAATCACAATATATTTGTCAAATAATATAATAAATATTTTGAAATATATAAAAGGAAATAAAAATGATATTCAAGTGAAAGATTAATTGTTGCTTAATAAATGCTCTAATATTAAAATTGAACTTACTCTACAATGCTTGATAAGAAAAAACAATATGTAAAATGCTATTCAATTAAAAAAATAATGTCAAAATAATAAATTATAATATTTGTGTGAATAAATATTTTCTATTTTTTTTCCTTTAAATTGTTAAATATCATTAAAATTTTCTCTAATATATAAAAATTTGCTTGAAATATGGACATTATTAATAATAAATAAAAATACCTATTTTAGGTGATATAAAAATTATTAAAAGAATAAAAAATTTAGTATTTTCTATTGAAAGTTGATTCAGACGAATAGCAAAAATAAGTGAGTCCGGATTTCCATTTTAAAAAAAAAAATTAAAAATTAATACATTCGAGGATTCAAATTGTAGTACGGATTAGGGAGTCAAGTTGTGTCCGTCGGACTTAAAGTGAATCCGATTTTTGTACGTCATTTAATCTGAATTCTATGCAACATAAAATCAAATAAAATAAATCAAGTAAGGAAGAAAATTAAGCAAGTGAAAAGGGGGGGCAAGGGTGCATTTAGGTTGTTGGCAGCTTTGTTTTGCTATAGTAAGCTGCTGTGGGGCGATCGGATGGTGTTTGATCCAGTCGTCTCGGGAGCAATTATTTTAGATTCTGCTTATGTATAATGACTGTGTTCATTTTCGGTTCTGTTAGATTGTTTCCTCTTAGAGATTTTTTGGCGTTTTACGTATTCGAGTTCTTTAAGGGTATCTTTAACATTTTATGTTATAACTCCAAGTTAAAAAGCTTGGAATTATAACATAGTTTTATAAATTTTTTTCTCCCTTTGTCAAAAATATACTTCTACTACAAAAAAAAAAAAAAAGTGAAAAGGGGGGCATGTTTTAATCCCACATATCCTTTAAATTTTATTTTTTCCTGCATTAATTTACTTGATTTTTTTTATTATTATCATTATCTATGCTATTTTTTATTGGTTGAAATTTATTATATTTTATGATTATTTATTTTGGCTTTACTGTTATTACACTTTATTTTATTTTTGCATTAGCTTATTTTAAAATATTTCAAAATTCAATCTTTTAATTTTTTTTTCTTTTATAGTATATAAATAAAAAAATGTTATAATTTTTTTTTATAGTCTTAAAATTTTAATTTTTAATCATTAAATTGTCAAAAAAAAAAAAAAAAAAAAAAGAAGTCAATGTTGGGTGCATCACGCCAGCTCTCAACATATAATGTACCTGTCTCCGTACATCGGAAGTGACGTTGGGTAAGAAGCCGAAATTTACCGGTCGATTCTTTCGCTGGCCGCTTCAACGGCATTATTTCCCGGTTCCCAGGTACGGTTTCCTGTCTCCCCACTTTGCTCTTTCGGCTCTATCCTTCGCTTTCTCCACCTCAATTTCCATTTCTCTCCCTTTCATAGCAGATCTGATAGTGTTAGGGTCAAGGTTTCGTCGTTTCAATTTGGGAAGCATCTCTTATCCTCGGTATATTTCCTAATTAGGGATCCAGGTTGTTTCTGTTCAGATGCATTGTTCTTGTACGATGACCGGATTCAATTTTCAGGTTGTTCTTGTCCATGTGTAATTGAAGGCAGAAACAAGCAATTTTTCAGGTCTTCTGTTGAAGATCTGAGGCTTTACGCGTTTTCGTATTTAGAGAGGGACCATTGATATAGAATGAGCGCTTCGAGGTTCATTAAATGCGTCACTGTTGGTGACGGGGCCGTAGGTAAAACTTGTTTGCTGATTTCGTACACCAGCAACACCTTTCCTACGGTGAGCTTTTGTAACCTAACCGTGGGATTTGTATGTTTGTGCAAATTGTTTGATTTTTGCCATTTATTTAGTTTGTCTGATTACTTATCGAATTTTGTTGCTTTAATTAAGAGGATTTATGTGTTTCAGCTATATTTTCATGATGTTATAGATCTTGTTTTTGTGCCATTAGGTCTTTCAAAATGCTATGGGTTGACTTTGTAGAAATCATCTTTATCTTTTTGCTTTTTTGCCTAAGGATTTTAATTTCATGGAATCAAATTGAATGGGTTTTGGGGATTCGTTTCCCTCTAAAACATTTACCCCTTTATTCCACCCCCCCCCCCAAAAAAAAAAAAAGACCAGAACTATTCACCCCTTTTCTAATCTTGCGTTTTTCTGTTTTTTCAGTTGATGTTTTCTATCATTTGATGAGGATAGGGCTTTTTTTTTTTTTCACTTTGTTGCAAATATTGGTATTTTATTGCGCAGCGTTCATCAATTCTTAGGTATATATGTTCTTAGGTGAAACTTTTTAATGACGGCTTATCTCCCAGCATAAATTATGCATTATGATTGAATTTTTTTGAACTTGTGTGTAGATTAAAGTCTTAACTTTTGAACCTCACATGATCAATACTGTTTCCATGTCTGACCTGAGTAATGTGGACATAATGGAATTTGTACTCCTTGTGAATTTTGGTTGGCTGTGCACCTTGATGTAATAAATGATTGCCATCTCTGTGATCTTGAATTATCTGTCATGGTAAAGTACGATCCATCTTTATGAACTACCTTTTTGTTCTGCCATTAGGGACATTAATGCTGGTTTTTACGACACAATAGTGAGATGTATGCTATTCTGGGATTCCCTCATGACCGCCTCTTATAATACAATGAGCTTTTAGTAAAATATCATTTAATGGTTTTAGAGTGTATGTTATAATGCAACATTTTGCTCCACTGCAAATCTAGATGCTGACCAAACTTTATGCAACGAGGGACAAGGCTTCTATCTCTAACCATCCTCATAGATCTCAAAGCTGTTGCTTTGTGCATTGGGTTATTTTCTCTTTCATGATTATCTTGTAGGACTAATATTCTCGAATTGCATTGTTCATTTATTAAAAATTTTTGGGATTAGTTATAGCTAGATTTGATATCTATTTCACTATCTTCTCCATCGGTTTTTTGTTCAAATTATAGTTATTTCTCTTTTTTGCCTGGATCAGATTATAACCTGATTAGTTTTTGGCCCATATGTGGAAAACTCATAAGGAATTGGTTAGATTATTGGACTCATGCTTTAGATGTTTCTCAGATATATTGTAGTTGAACTTGTACATTCACCAAAATGGGTAAGATATTAATCCACAGCAATATGTGAAACCATTGGAAGAGCGCGCTTAATAAGCAATTTCCTTTCTTAAAAGGTGTCTTTCTGTATTTTGGCAGGATTATGTGCCAACTGTCTTTGACAATTTCAGTGCAAATGTGGTCGTCAATGGAAGCACAGTTAACCTGGGTTTGTGGGACACCGCAGGTGATGCTTTCTTTTATCCATCAAAACTTTTCCCTTGGTTTCATCATATGTTATCATTTAGTATCCATTAATGGACAAAAGGGTATTCATCTGAGTTTTACGTGATGCTTTGTATCAAACAGGACAAGAGGATTACAACAGACTAAGACCTCTGAGTTATCGTGGAGCAGATGTTTTCATTCTAGCTTTCTCTCTTATTAGCAAGGCCAGTTATGAAAATGTCTCTAAGAAGGTGAGTACTAACTGTATATTTGCATTTATGTTTTCTGGAAAGAAAAATATTATTCGTATATTAGTTTACTACAATTCTACAAAAAAATAATATCATGTGTCTGCTTACCGAGTGATTTCTTTTTCTTTATTGATTTTTCTGTTGATGAGTCCATGTAATAGGAGTCACATCATATTTTTTTGATAAAGTTATATTAATCTTGTAGTATAAGCATTGTTGGTCTTCAGGAAATAGGCAACTGTTGTTAGTGATGTGGAGATTTTAAGCTAGTGTGTGCTGATGAGTTGTTGTATTGACCTTGATTTCAGTGGATTCCAGAATTGAAGCATTATGCACCTGGTGTCCCCATAATCCTTGTCGGGACGAAACTCGGTTAGATCCTTTTTTAATCTTTCAGTTTCTCTCGGAGATTAAAATTTTTATATTGCTTTTGCCAACTTATTTTAAAGAATAATGCAAGTTGTATTAATATTTTTTTCCTGTTGCTACTATGTGTGCGATAAATTAGGCATTTGCTATGTACACTGTCTTCGGTTACGATTTGCTGCTTCTTTATATCATTTGGGTTGCTCCAGAACTGTACTTGAATTCAACTATGGTGTTTTTTCTCAAATATCAACTGTTGTTGAGATGCTTTTGTTGTTTTTTGAACTTATTCAGAAAGAAAGTAGCTTTCATGTTGACACATACGTAGAATCTGAATTCCAACCTAAGAGATTATAAAGTAAGCTCTTGGACTTTTTAACCCAGATCTTACTTACATAATATAAACCTAAACAAGAATTCAGAAGTTTCGAATTAACACTCCAATTTATCTTCCGTTATTCAAATCAGTAAAGCACTGAATATTCCAAAAAGCTTGGAATGGAAAGATAGAATGTGGTGAATCTTTTCTTGGAGGACAATAATCGGTGACATTAGGTTCTCTTTGGGGAGGACATATGGAGAATTCGCTATTGACTACATTTGTGTGCATTCTAATTACTGCAATACTTGTGTTTGAACAAGTGTGTTTTGTAAGCGATGGTAATCTCTCACCTAAGATGCCGTTCCTGTATTGAAGGAGTTTTGTATTTATAAGGGCTCTGGACCCATTATTTGGGACAGTTTGCTAACTTCTTAAAAGGTTGCCACCCACTCTTTGATTAGTTGAATAACTTCCCAGTAGTTATTGTTTGTTTCCCTCCAGGAGAGTTTTCTTTGGTTTTGATATATTGCATATATTGACTGTTGAACACCATTCGTGATCATGGGTTTGAATAACAGTGTTAATGAAGTTGTGGCTGATGTGTCTTATTTTGAGTTTGGATGACGGAACCTGCAAAATATTAGGAGGGATTTCGGTCCTTCCTCTTTGGTCTACCTTGTCTGGTCTGTCTTTGTTGCAACTGTGCTTTTGCTCTCACGGTCATCTGGCACAGCTTGGCCATCCAGCAGCCTGATCAACTGGCAGTTTGACTCTGGTCAATCTTTCTGTTGATGAGTGAAGACAGTGTACAGAGCAAATGCTTTTCTTCCGATATTTTTTTCTCAAATATCAACTGTTGTTGAGATGCTTTTGTAGTTTTTTGAACTTAATCAGAAAGAAAGTAGCTTTCATGTTGGACACGAACCTAGAATCTGAATTCCAACCTAAGAGATTACAAAGTAAACTCTTGGACCTGTTAACCCAGATCTTACATAATATAAACCTAAACAAGAACTCAGAAGTTTTAGATTAACATCTCGGCTTATCTTCCGATATTCAAATCAGTAAAGCACTGGACATTCTAGAAAGTTTGGAATGGAAAGAATGTGGTGAATCTTTTCTTGGAGGACAATAATCAGTGACATTAGATTCTCTTTGGGGAGGACTTATGGAGAATTTGCTCTTAACTACATTTGTGTGCATTCTAAGTACTGCAATACTTGTGTTTGAACAAGTGTGTTTTGTAAGCGTTGGTAATCTCTCACCTAAGATGCCCTTTTTGTATTAAAGGAGTTTTATATTTATGAGGGCTCTGGACCCATTATTTGGGACAGTTTGCTAACTTCTTAAAAGGTTGCGACCCACTCTTTGATTAGTTGAATAACTTCCCAGTAGTTATTGTTTGTTTCCCTCCAAGAGAGTTTTCTTTGGTTTTGATATATTGCATATATTGACTGTTGAACACCATTCGTGATCATGGGTTTGAATAACAGTAAATGAAGTTGTGGCTGATGTGTCTTATTTTGAGTTTGGATGATGGAACCTGCAAAATAGTTAGGAGGGATTTGGGTCCTTCCTCTTTGGTCTACCTTGTCTGGTCTGTCTTTGTTGCAACCGTGCTTTTGCTCTCACAGTCATCCGGTAAATAGGTCATCTGGCACAGCTTGGCCATCCAGCAGCCTGATCAACTGGCAGTTTGACTCTGGTCAATCTTTCTGTTGATGAGTGAAGACAGTGTACAGAGCAAATGCTTTTCTTCCGATATTTTTTTCTCAAATATCAACTGTTGTTGAGATGCTTTTGTAGTTTTTTGAACTTAATCAGAAAGAAAGTAGCTTTCACGTTGACGCGAACCTAGAATCTGAATTCCAACCTAAGAGATTACAAAGTAAACTCTTGGACCTGTTAACCCAGATCTTACATAATATAAACCTAAACAAGAACTCAGAAGTTTTAGATTAACATCTCGGCTTATCTTCCGATATTCAAATCAGTAAAGCACTGGACATTCTAGAAAGTTTGGAATGGAAAGAATGTGGTGAATCTTTTCTTGGAGGACAATAATCAGTGACATTAGATTCTCTTTGGGGAGGACTTATGGAGAATTTAACTACATTTGTGTGCATTCTAAGTACTGCAATACTTGTGTTTGAACAAGTGTGTTTTGTAAGCGTTGGTAATCTCTCACCTAAGATGCCCTTTTTGTATTAAAGGAGTTTTATATTTATGAGGGCTCTGGACCCATTATTTGGGACAGTTTGCTAACTTCTTAAAAGGTTGCGACCCACTCCGTGATTAGTTGAATAACTTCCCAGTAGTTATTGTTTGTTTCCCTCCAAGAGAGTTTTCTTTGGTTTTGATAGATTGCATATATTGACTGTTGAACACCATTCGTGATCATGTGTTTGAATAACAGTAAATGAAGTTGTGGCTGATGTGTCTTATTCCGAGTTTGGATGATGGAACCTGCAAAATAGTTAGGAGGGATTTGGGTCCTTCCTCTTTGGTCTACCTTGTCTGGTCTGTCTTTGTTGCAACCGTGCTTTTGCTCTCACAGTCATCCGGTAAATAGGTCATCTGGCACAGCTTGGCCATCCAGTAGCCTTATCAACTGGCAGTTTGACTCTAGTCAATCTGCCTATTTGATCCAGCATGGAGATCTGGCTTCATGATCCATTTCTAGTGCCTGATTCACTTTTAACCCGGCTCATTTTTATGCTGGACCCATCACATTTGAACGCGGATAAACGACTTGCACATACAACTGATTACTTCTTTGAAAGAGCTTTCAGTTTCCATGTCCTCTCATTTCGGCATTCGATTTCTTGTTTATTGATCCGAAATTCACTTCTCAAACGTTACTCGCCTCTTGAACTCCTGAGTTTCGAAATTGGACATATCTGCTTCTATTGATAGCTGTCGATCTGATTAAGAATTTGCAGCAAATTTCTATGTGCTTCTTACCATTTTGTTGCAGTAAAGGTCTGTGTATGTGTATCAACTCTTTTTCTTTAACAACTGAGAATGAACTTGTTCTGATATTTATGGTGTCAGATCTTCGCGATGACAAGCAATTTTTCTTAGATCATCCGGGTGCAATGCCGATTTCAACAGCTCAGGTGAAGATTACTCATTTATACCCTTCTGTGCATTGTTCTTTACTTTAAATTTGATTTGATAATCAAATTTTATTCTGATTTCTGAGCACATTTTGGTCTGGAAAACTATGAAATTCAGGGAGAGGAGTTGAAGAAGCTCATTGGTGCCTCTGCTTACATCGAGTGCAGTTCAAAAACACAGCAGGTAGTACCTGTTTCCTCTTTAGTTCCTGTTTAGATCCAGGAAATGGGGATTGGAATCCAGAATTGGGATTGATATTCAAGCCTATTTCTAATTTTATTGTTTTCCTTGAAATTAAAAAAAACAGTATGGAATAAATAAAGAATTTCAATTCGAAGGGAATTTTAATTTGAAGGTTGAGGGTTTGTTCGTTGATTTTAATTATGATAAAATCAGACTACGCGATATCAAATTGTAGAATATTCCTTGTTGTTTGGGTTGGGTAAAGGTAACCTTAATTGAATGTGTTATTTCTTAGTGCTCTTGTTTAAGCTTCAGCATTAACCCAACTATGTGTTGATCTGCAGAATGTGAAGTTAGTCTTCGATGCCGCCATTAAAGTTGTTCTTCAGCCACCGAAGACGAAGAAGAAGAAGTCCAAGGTGCAAAAAGCTTGCTCCATCTTGTAAACCAGATTCAGAAGATCGCACTAAATAGGTTCCAAAATGCCCCCGGTCTCCATTCTCGACTAATCAATCTTTTGTGAAAACATCCATTGATGCTTTCCCTTGGAATTTCATTGTTGTCCATCCCAGCTTTCTTCTATTTCTTGGTTTTGGTTTGTTTTTTGTTTCATGTATTTAATACTGTAACAACAACATACTGGAGGACCTATCCCTGTTAGGAAATGACTATTTTAACCTTGCAGTTGCAGTTTAATTCATCTCTGTCATTGGCATGGATGAGTCATGTTAGTGGGGAGGCTTTTATAACCACCTATGGGCTAGAAATAAAAATTCATTTGTTTGAATCCATTAGTATCATCAAAACACCCAAACATAAAATTCAATGTTTATATCATCAAAAAGCCCACATTCATACATGTTGAGAAGTAAAGGAGGAGCAAATGTTTCGATACTTTCTCGACAACCACAACATTACGATTGCTTACGATATGTGTATAAAATCACAACGCTGTGACACTGTGATTTAAAAGTGTGTTTATATAATAAACAGACAGTGGTTACTGGTGAGACATGATACTTACTGGGCAAATTAAGATTTGATTATATTTCATAAATAGCTCATTTATTTGGATCAACTAGTATCATCAAAAAGCTCAAACATAATTTCAATGTTTACTACCATTGAAAAGCCTATGTTTGTATGCCTTCATAATTGAAGGAGGAGCCAACGTTTTGATATATCTTCAACGGCCGTGTCAACGTTATGATTGCTTACGATATGCCCACAAAATAAAGACAATGCGACATTGTGATTTAGAAGTTTATTTGTATAATGATGGAAACTATTGTTCTTTAATTTATTTGAATTAGTAGAAAGTCAATATTGGTGAGAAATATAACACTCATTAGACTCATTAAAAATTGATTCTACTTTGACGAATAATTCATTTGTTTGTATCTACTAGTATCATCAAAAACTCAAACATAAATTCGATGCTTATTATTGTTAAAAAGCCCACATTCATATATGTAGATATTTGAAGGGGCGACCTTTTTAATAATATACACTCAATGACCACAATAATGTTATGATTGCTTATAATTTGCCCATAAAATCATAACACTACATTGCAACGATTTGAAAGTATTTTTCTTTGATGATGGAATTATTGTTCTTTTACTATTTTGAATAAGCATGCAACCGATATCAGTAAAACATCTAATAAAATCGCAAGGATTATTAATATTTGATTCTATTTTCACGAATAACTCATTTGTTTGAATTTGCTAGCATTGGCAAAAATCTCAAACATAAACAAAATGTTTATTATCAACATATCAATATTTGAAGGAAGAACAAATGTTTTGTTACAATTTCAACAGCCATGACAATGTTACGATTGCTTATGATATGTCCACACAGCCATGATACTACAATATTGTGATTTAAAAGCATATTTCTATGATGATGGAAGTTATGATTCTTATATTTCTTTTAATGAGTAGGTAATCGATACTAATAAAGCGTATTATACATATAATATTTGGTTTTTTTTTTTTTTTTTACAAATAACTCATTTATTAGAATTTACTATTATCATCAAAAACTGAAATATAAATTCAATATTTATTGTTGTAAAAATCCTACGATTAAATGTGTTGATATTTGTAGGAGTGAACATCTTAATACACCCTTAACATTCGTGACAAGGTTGTGTTGTTTATGATATGCTCATAAAGTTGCAACTGTTATATCCCAGTACCCAAATTTTACTACAGTAATTAATATAATCATTCTATTAACACATAATAAGTCTAAAATAACAAATAACGTGAATTTCACATCGATATTACAGTCAACCCATATATATATATACATTAATAAGTCTAACCACAGGATTAAAATGTGTCACACCTAAAAGTAGCTCTGAAATACCAATTATATCAAGATATCAAAATATATGTAAGGAGATACGTTTAAATAATATAAATTAGAGTTAAGATATCAATGATATCATACTACATTTCATACAAACCCAATGTCCGAAAATTATAAACATTAAGCTTCTATTATATTCTAATGAAATACTAAACTAATTTCTTCCTTAATATACTCTTCCTTCAAGATCCTCATCTGCAAGTATTCAAACCTGCTAATCTAAAAGGAGTTGGTAAAAAAATAAAATATAAGTGAGTCAAAAATTAAATAAAGTATATAATTTTATAATTAAACATATAATATATATAAAAATATACTAAAAGGACAATAAATCAAATTCATATAAAATGTCATAAATTTCATAATAAATTTGTATAGCTTTTTATTTTTATTTTTCTATTATTATTCAGATTGTACTGTAAATTTTATGTTTAATTGTGTAAATTTTTAGGGACTAAGAGTTAGTAGGGTCTTATCGATTAAATGAGCAGATAATTAAAATTTATATTATATTTATTTTTATACAATCAAAGACCTTATACTGATATTTAAGCCTCGTAGATCAACCGTCGTATATATAACTCTATAGATGGGGTCGAATACAACTTTTACCCGTCAATGATAAATTTAAATTTCAATCACTATTATAATATATTAAGACATATCATAATATATCACTGTTGATATTTTTACAATGGTCTGGTATTTAAACAAATAAAAATTCTACACCATTTCACATAATTATTATATTTTCTCATTTTAGAAAAAATATTTTTAATTTTTTAACAAATTATAGAGTATTCCTTCCATTCCTTATCATATGATATTTAAAATTTTACAAAAATTTGACATGCTCAAATGTAAAATTAAATTATGTGGTTTTTAAACATACACAATTATTCTTGGTAAGTTAGTAAAAAAAATTAGCAATTTATCTCCGTAAGCAAACATGTAGGGCAGTTTTAAAAAATTTTTAAATATACAAATCAAATATTTAAAAAATTTAAACATACAGAATATTATGTATTAATTTAAAGAATAAATAAGTCATTGGACCATAAATTCTTCATATGTATGAGTATAACTGCAAAAATTAACTTAATAATACTGAGTATATAAGATTGAAAGTATAAATTTTATGAAAATTATAAGGAATGAGAATAAGATTTCATACATATAAGGTACTATTATCTTAGTTATAAAATATTTAAAATAATAAATATTTAAAAAAACTAAAAAAAAATAGCAACAAAGAAAAGAAATATTTGAGATACATTTATTTTAGTTTCAAATTATCAAAATCTTACTTAAAATTTACTTAAATTTGGCTTCTTTAACTTTTTTCTCTTTTTTCTATTCTTCTCTTCTTCTTTTCTTTTATCTCTCAAAATTTAGTAAAAAATGACTAAAAATCAGTCAAACACGCCTTATATAGTAGGTTGGTGTACGAGCACACATTAGGGGCCTGTTAGGTATCGCATCCAAACCTAATCATGCACAAGCGTTGCTTCAAACGCGTGTCAACCATTGACATTCTATTTCAATGTGCTTGAACATCATTCGAGCGTACATCGAACGTGAATATATTGAACAAGATGCTCAAGCTCCATTCAGGCTTTTATCAGGTGTGACTTCTCAACTCAAGACATGCATGTGCATGCGTTTAGTACTAATTAAGCACCTATTAACTCGATATAATTAGATTTAAAATTGATTTTGATCTAAATTTTTTTTACATATGATCTGAATTTTAATTATCTTAATTTAATTAATTATAATTAAATTTAAAAATTAAAACTTGTACCTTACAATAACATTATAACACATTGACTTAAAAGTACATTTCTATGATGATGGAAACTATAGTCCTTCTATTTCTTTGAACGAGATCAACAGTTGCACATTTCATAAAAAGCCTACTAAAAATCCAATTACCATAGCTAATTTAGTGAGCTTAGACAATTTATTAATAAGTCAAACTTAAATTAATATGTCAAATTTAAATTTAATTCTGAATTTTTTAAATGAATTTGCTATGTTTAAATAAAGTAATAGTCAGTTTATTTATAATATTATTGATAATAGTTGATTTTTAATAAGTTAACTATGATTATTACCTCCAAAAAAATTATTTATGAAATTAAATTAAAATTTATTATATATTTAAATATTAATTTAGTTTAATATATATTTATATTTTTCTAAAACTATTATCCATAAGAGGGGTTTAAAAATTACAGAAATTTATTTTTTATGACAACTGAAAAATTAGTTTAAAATTAAAAATTTAGTTTCTTTAATTAAAAATAGAACTATTTGAATATATTTTATAATTTATATTTAAATAATAATCTTATTTTTTAAAAAACTAAAAATCTCTTAATCTTTGTTTATTTTATAATGTAAAAAATAGAGATATTAAATATATAAATAATAATTTTTATTTTCATGATGGCCCACCCCGTGTGACAAGCCTTTTGGGGGCCTTTTTGATATAACGCATGATTTGGTAGGCCACGTGTATCGCATTATACATGAAATGACACAGCATAATTATATTAATTAATTAATTAATTAATCTCAATTAAAAGTAAGGTTTTTTTATTTTTTATATGAATGATTGAGTATTAAAATTAAATAGTTAAAATTTGAATATTAAATAATATTATCTAACAAATTATTTTTAAATTTATTTTTATTATTAAATTTTATATTTAATACATATTAATGTTATAAAATTTAAAAAAAATACATAACTGATTTTAATTTTTTTAATTTTGACTAATAAATTTTATTTTCTGTTAATGAGAAATAGAATTATGAGAATGGAACCTCTATTTTTATTTTATGAAAAAAAATGTTAAATTTTATTTTTATCTATTTATAATTATTCTTAATCTATTATAATTTTTTTATTATTTTTAATCCCAACATATACTTTATGATAAAGCAAGATTAAATAGAAATAATACCTTCCATAATGTCTTTGATTTTATAGCTTTTTAGTAATCCTGACCCCACAAACCAATTTTAATTGTCTACATTGAGTTTTAAAGTCTAATATATTTTTATTTGGGATATTATCAAATTTTTTTTAAAAAAATAAATTGTTAAAATTATTAACAATTATATTTATTTTGTATAATTTTATCTTTAAAAAAATATTTTAAATAGAGAAATAATATTTTAGGTTTTTTATTATTTTTAACTGTTTTTATTCAGGATAATTTTATTAATTAGAAAAATACATAATATCAATTTATAGCTTTTTAGTAATCCTGACCCCACAAACCAATTTTATTTGTCTACATTGAGTTTTAAAGTCTAATATATTTTTATTTGGGATATTATCAAGTTTTTTTTTAAAAAAATAAATTGTTAAAATTATTAATAATTATATTTATTTTGTATAATTTTATCTTTAAAAAAATACCTTAAATAGAGAAATAATATAACGTGGGATATATTATTTTTTTTAATAATTTAATTAAAAAATACATATCAAATATTTAATCCTTCCTGCGTGAATGGTTATGATTTAGCGTATTTTTTTAATAATTTAAATCGTTGATATTTAAATAGATGGTTATGATTTAATTTTTTTTAAATAAAAAAATTACTTAACGTCAATTATTAAATCATAATTATGTATTTTATAATAAATAATTGAGATGTGAAAAAAATAACATCAATCTCTTAAAGAGATGGAGCCTGTCTGAACCCTCATTCAATGTTAAACAATCTTCTTAATATTATAACTCATAATGAAGAGATATTTATTCAGATAAATTTGTATAATTGTTATCATTATTGAGTTATTAGATTAAACCGTTTTCATTTGATGTATTTTTTATTTTGAAAAAAATATGAAATTGATATAATCGTAAATTATTATCTGAAATAATTTTATAATTAAAAAGATATTTCAAATAAAGAATGTATTATTTTTATTAAAAAAATATCTCATATTTATTATTATTGAATTTTAAGATTAAATTAAATGGAATTACTCAACTTTTATTAAAAAAAATAAAACAAAAAATAAAAAAATAAAAATAAAAGGGTCGATGGAAAAGGTCGGGAGACACGTATGATTGAGAGCATGTGAAGGTTGTGTGGGATGGTACGGCTGTGGGCCCCTCGGAAGCAATCAAAGAATCGACGGTTGACCAGCAATATCCTTTGATCTCGACGCTTACGATGCCGCTCAACTGATAAAAATAAATAAATAAATAAATAAATATTATCCATCATAAAAATTTTCATCTATTATCTGTCATCAATTTTTTAATATATATATATATATATATATATATTCAATTATCTGAATTTTTAATTATTTTTTTATGATTAACATTCAAACTATGTTAAGTTTTAGTGTTATTTTAACAATTTTGATTTAAATTATTGAGTTAATAATTATTTTTTAAGACAAATACTAGGGGTATAAAGTAGTATTAATTGGGCCGATACTACAAGAATCAATATCGATATTGCCATATAAGCAAAACTGACCTACGGTAGTGATACCTTAAGGTATTGATTCTAACAGGTACTAGTTTCGGACAGTATCATCTAAGGTAGTAATACCATCAATAAAAATATACTCTTATATCTAAAATTTATTAAAAATACAAAATAAATTATAAAAAAATATTAAATATGTTTTATTACATGGTTTAATTTCAAATCTTAAAAAAAAATTCTTTATAATTATACAATGAATCTTTAATTTTATAAAAAACTTTTACGATTAAATCCGACTAGGATTTAAATTGGAAATAAAGCGGAGTTTAAATTAGTTTCTAATTGATGTGTTCTCGAATTCGAATTATTATACTGATTAGGGAGTCAAAAACTGTCCGACAGATTCGTCGCAAGTCCAATCTCTATACGTCTTTAATTTGGATCATGTGCAACACAATAAATATACGGTCAAAGGATTGGTGGGGCTCACTCTCCGATATATCTTCCGACGCTTAAATTAATAAATTTTTTGTTGAAAGAAAAGAGAGGATGTGAAGTGAAAAATACTTATAAAAATGGTTTTTATTGTGATATGTGCTTAGTAGAAATGTATTAATGAGAGAATGTGTGTACGCTTAAAACGTCTTAAAATTATCTTTTTGTTAGCTTTTTTATTGACCGTTGTCCTCCTTTTTCTGTTGAGAAAGGGGGATTTTGTATAGAAATTATGATCAGTTGACTTTTTCAATCAACCACCTAAAAAACCATCGGATAAATAAATAAATACTTATTTGTCAATTTGTTTCTGACCCAAGAATCGAATATCGAGACAAGAGAAGGAAACTATTTATTTCAATTAGTTAAAATTGATTCTATCTTCCTTTAAAAAGTAAACTGTTCGGATAAGATCGACAAGTTTGTCCATCAATTTTGACCTATATAGGCCAAGTGGACCTCTATTTTATTATCGGTTGAATCATTTGATAGATTTTTTTTTTTTTTTTGATCCTTAGTAATTATACCCATTACTAATTTTTAAAATTAGAGTTGGTTGTTATAAATAATAAAGATGATGAATACTGAAAGATAACGATGGTGAAAATGGAGGCTCATGGGAGGAGGTTGCTGTATTGAAATTGTTTTAATTTTTAAAATTATTAATCGATAGCTATTTATATAATGATAATTTAATTTTAACTTAAAAGAATTAATTATTATTAAATTGATGTTATTTTAATATTTTTAAATCAAAATAATATTATTTTAATATTTTTTAAAATATAAAAATTTATTACTTAATGTCGAAAATTATGATCACCTCCCAATTACAACGATAGCCATAATGAAAGCAATAATTCCGTCAATGCTATTGGGTTTTTTACACCCCTACCCCTGCCCCTACTAACCAAACTATTTGCAGTCAACCTTAGCTGTCCGCACTAACTATATTGCCTTCTGCCATGGAAACCGCTGGGTACTCCCATTGCATGTAATAAAGACGGAACGTCAAGGGCCCTTCCGTATTTCCGTTCGGCCACCACCATCACTCAAATCCTTGCTTGTCTTTTCCGGCATGGTATTTGTCCACTTCCTTGGCAACAACAGAAGCAAAGAAACCACAAACTACACCGGTCACCGCCATTGAA
This sequence comes from Nepenthes gracilis, assembly GCA_033239525.1. NCBI lineage: Eukaryota > Viridiplantae > Streptophyta > Magnoliopsida > Caryophyllales > Nepenthaceae > Nepenthes > Nepenthes gracilis. Next base: position 3,613,623 of record BSYO01000027.1, on the reverse strand, counting down.
GCCAGCGACGGCTGCTCTGAGAAGAAGCAGCGGTGGAATAAAAGTCACGTAACTCTCTCTCTCTCTCTCTCTCTCTCTCTCTATTTCTATCTATCTCTGACACAGACACACAGGCAAAGGCGGATGATAAAATGGTCCAAAATCTCGTAGGAAGGTAGTTGTGCGGAGTAAATTAATGAATTATTTTTCACAGAATTCAATGCCTACTTGGTCTCGTGTTTCGCACTCTATTTTCCATGGAAAAATAGGAGAGAGAATGTCTATATATTTAAAGTTGAGCGTAATCTAAAATTAGTTCGAATATTTTGCATCCAAGAGGTGGAGCATGTTCGTGAATCACATAAATCTGTTCACATTTGGCAATTACCAATTTGCTGCTTCGACCTCTCTTGCAGTTCCTCCATTGTTTTCCGAATGTTCTCATCTGAGTTTATGCGATTGATCAAAAGGTTAATGTTGGACGGTGATTTTAACGGTCCATTTTATTTCATTTTAACTGGAAGGTTCTACCGGATAGCTTAATGTTTCTTCTATTTCAGTTTTTTTCCTTTTCTTTTCTCAATTTTGCTTGAAGAGATTAAGCAGGCAGTATCATTCCTTTGCTGTTAGTTTTGACTTCGCTTTTTGCCTTTTTATTTTCCCGAAAAGCAAAAGATGTGGCGTAATTTGCAATCTTGAACTATCTAGTTCTCTTATCATTTTCAATGATTTATAACCGATTAACTAAATTCAGCCGAATTGAAGTCTGGTGTGCAGTCGGCTTCGTTCTGAGAAGATCTTCGACTAAGAGGAAGCTGTTGCTGCGCAGATCTTTGGAAGTAGTCGTTGCCACTAAATCTGAAATAGATAGTGTTGATTTGGTGCTCGCTGAGTGGCACGCAAGCGGTCACATTTCAAGAACGAAATTCGCTAGGCAATTCTCATGGACGATATTCTGCAATTGGGTGAAATTTCGGGATTGCTCGCCATTCTTGCCATACATTGTGTATTACTTATATTGTGCTGAATAATTTGTGTTATATTTCTGGCATTGGTGGTAGTTTTAATGTTTAGATGATTAGATCTGAAGAATGTCGCCAGTTTTGTTGTGGTGGAGTGTGATTGAGATGTACAACATCATACCAATTTGCTAGATAAGCAGTGCGTACGTAGGCAGACAACATGGCGGAGCTTGCAAATGTTGCCCAGATTGTAGGTCTTGATGCTCTGAAGCTAATTGGATTGATTGTGAAAGCTGCAAACACTGCTCGCATGCACAAGAGGAATTGCAGGCAGTTTGCACAGCATTTGAAGTTGATTGGGAATTTGCTGGAGCAGCTTAAGATCTCAGAGCTTAAGAAGTATCCGGAAACTAGGGAACCTTTGGAGCAGCTAGAGGATGCTTTGAGGAGGTCATATATTTTAGTAAATAGCTGTCAGGGAAGAAGCTATCTTTACTTGCTTGCGATGGGGTGGAATATTGTGTACCAGTTCCGAAGGGCACAGAATGAGATCGACCGGTACTTGAAGCTCGTTCCTCTTATCACTCTCGTGGATAATGCCAGAGTCAGGGTAACACTGTTTTTTCTTACTATTACGATTGCTTTACGCACTTTAGGATCTTCGTTGCAATTTGGATCTCTCTCTAGAGACCCTTTTTTTGGGGGAGGATGTGGCTAGTATGATTCTATGCCTTGGATATTGGATTGACGAGTGATGGAAATATTTTAACTTCATTATGAAAGATCTAAAATGATCGAATTAATTATTTCCTGATTAAAATTATCTGCATCTTTTGTGGTTTGTCCAAATGGGCATTGATTTTTGGACATTGGGGGTTTTCAATGTTGTTCATTGTTTTATCTTTATAAAGCACTGAAAAGTCGGAAACCATGGTTTTGCATCTTGCTCAATTATTAGACAAATGGAATGTGTTAACTGGTGATGGTTCTTGGTCCTATATTGTGTTTTCTTAGTTAGATATACTGTCCTATACTGTTGGCTTGCATGGTAATCAAAGTTATTTCTAGATGGAAACTGGTAACTTCTCCCTTGATTTTCTCTTTTTGATTAAGAACACTTCATCTTTTCTACTTTTTTTTTTTTTTATGAGAGTAAATCTTATCTAGGTTGTTGCTAAGGATGTGTTGCTTCTTATTAACTTAATAATCCGATGGACTAGCTAACCTTAGATTCAAAACATTGTTATGTTGGACGGATCCATTTTGAGCCCCTACTATAGTCTTTCACTATTGAAAGGTCTGATAATCAAATCCAGGGCATCACAGCTCAAAAAGTTTGTTAAGAACCTTATAAAATGTTTTGCTTACGTGCACAGTATAAAATATTGCTATACATCTTGGATTTTTAGCTTCCCAATATGATATTGTACCTATTTGGGCATCCATACCAGATCACAACCGAACCGCAAGATGGACCGATACAGCCGAGATATTGACCGCTCTGACGGTACGGACCCGTATGGTTATGCTATTAATTCATTTATTATTTTCATAAGTGTTCCTTCTTGTAGGCCCATATTACATTAGTTATTTACTTATATGACTTGTATTTTTGCTATTTATAATTATATAGATGTGACATATTCATACATAATTGATTAACATGATAATAAATTAATTAACTAAATCATAGCAATGTAAAATTCTATTAAAAGTACTTGAAATAACAATTAATGATAATGAATATTTTAAATTATATACAAATTATTGGATGTCTTGGAGTTGTCACTGTTAACAAAGATTTTTTTTTTCCGTACTTCTATTTCTTAGGGTCAATTTTCTTGCTAAACAATCGCAATTGTGGTTGGCATGACCATTACAACACACCTGCGACAATCTGTGACTTCAACAAGGCAATCTTTGCATTCTATAAGGAAGGTTGAAGTAATATATGTGCAATGTTCTGACAAGTAGGTCAGATGATGGATCCATTTGACATATAAATGATCAGAATTTAGAAAACATGAGCACCATTAGTCTCTGGATGTTCTCATTTGTTAAAGTAGAGACTACTTATCAAGCTTTTGCAGCCTCTCATATCTTGATCTCCCATACGATCACTGACCCTTTAGTCTTTTTATGCTACTCACTGTAGAAAAAAATGGATTTCATTCCTTTGCTATAAACTTTTTCAATTGATCTTGTGTGTGATTTAGGTGTCAAACTGGGCTATTTTATATATTTCAACAATCTAAGTGTAATACAATATCCTGGTATTGAATTTCTTGGCATGAATTTTTTGAGATAAAGTGAAGAGTCAAGTTTATTATGCCTACCGAGACTTAAAAGGCTATAGAAATGTTGATGTCGTATGACATTGGTGAAGGAACAATAAGTAAAACCGGTTGTCACCTTTACATTTCTTCTCCTCACTGATTGGTTATCTCAACTCGCTTACTTAATGTTTAGTCTTATGTCACTTGTGTAAACCAAAAGCGGCTTCTTTTATAGAATGCATTTAAGTTCATGTGTTCTAACAATGTACTTCATTTGCCCCCAATTTTCATGTTTCTTGTCCCACGAGTGTGATACGTAGTTAAATCAAGGTTTGTCTAGAGCTTTAATTACCCAATGTGGGATCCGAATCTAAATGCTCTCAACCCTAGCCATGCACCTCATAAACAATAAAGTCAAGTGAGCCCGGGTGTTACTCTTGCAGAAATCTCTCTAATGTCTAAGTGTCGGCTTGAGCATAGTTAGAGCGTTAGAGATTTACTGTCTTTTGGAACCCAACTGCAAGATGTCTACTTTAGGTAGTGTGATGTGGAGTCAAGCTCTCTACAGGGCTTGATGGGAGAAGGCTGGCCTGTGAGAGATGTTTCCTTTGTAGCCTTGCTGTCAAGGAATATTCAGTCTTTGGGCAGGGTGTAAATTGACCTCTTCTCCCCAACAACTTGACTCTGTGAGTGTTGGACTCTTCTCTAGTGGCTGCTAGAGATATCAAAGGGAGTTAATGCGTCTCTTTCCTTTGGGGTTGTAGAAGAGCATTTGGCTTTTACGGTGCAATCTCAGGAGAGTATCATTCTCTTCGGCATTAACATTTTTTCTTTCTTAATAAATTTTTTTGGATCCTCGTGAAAGTGGGTTAGTGGAGCATTTACAGGGATATGGTCAAAAATAGCTGTCCGAAGGGAATTGAACTTTGATTGGCTGTGTATTCTGGGTCTGGGAGCAAGTGTACCTTTTTCTTATTTTCGTTGGGCATTCGAACTGTCCAATCAATATTCGTTTTTGTCCACCTTCTGCTTAGGCATGGTAGACACATTTTCACCTTGCCAAATGCCGATTTGTGCTATGCTATCTTGCCATCTGCAGACCAAAGGAGTGTCCAATGGTCTTTACCCGTGGGCAGGTGCTGATGTGTCATCTAGCTTTGACCCAGTCATTCCAATCCCTTGTCGCGGCCGACCTCCTTTTGGAGTATTCAGCTGAGCCTTCGTCAAATGATATTGTTTCTTCTAAGCACATGACTACCGAGGAGTTCTCCGATTCAATTTCTTCTTTGTTTGGACCTGGGGCGTTTGTGATCCCAACAAAGTGTATACAATCAAGATTAGGTGACTAATTAAATTTCAATATCAGCAGTTTTTACCCAATAGTACTGGTTGAGGCATTCTTTCCATTAAATTTGTCAGATGCTGAGTTTATCCGATTCCTGAGTTATTTTTTGATTTGTCGACTTTTGTACCTTGCAGGTGTTGTAATCTTGTGCATTACCTTTTTTAATTGAGAATTTTTGAAAAACAAATTGGCAGGAAAGGTTGGAAGACATTGAAAGAGACCAACATGAATACACTTTCGATGAAGAGGACCAGAAGGCTCAGATTGTGATCCTGAATCCGGAGCATATTGAAACTGGGGCTGCAATATTGAAGAAAACTCTTTCTTCTTCTTATCCAAATTGCTCCTTTAATGAAGCACTTCATAAAGAGAATGAAAAGCTTCGGCTAGAACTGCAGCAATCTCAAGCTAATTGCGATGCTGGTCAGTTTGAAGTCATCCAGCGCTTGATTGATGTCACTGAAACTGCTGCTGCTATTTGTCAAACAGAAAAGAGTTCATCCGTTAAAGATGCCAAAACATTGGACTCAATGTATTCTGACAATGAACATTCATTTGATGAAGCCTCTCCCAGGAAGAGCCACACTCACAAAACTTATAGGTTGGTTTTATTCCTGTCTGTCAAAGAATCACTAGTTTAAAACAATTAATCTGTTAAGTAAGGACTCAAGATCATATTTGCCACCTCATGCAAATGTCTTATGGTCTTGAAGTGTGGAAGTTTGATTCACCGTAAGATCATTTTGTTGAATAGGTCACATTGATGTGACGTGTAAAAAAATCTTAGACAGCAATAAAGCATTGTGACATGAACAGACTATAGAGGAAAGGGAATGAGAGATGATGGGGAGAAAAAAACAAATGTAAAAGAAAATGTGTGATAATAATTTTGCGAAATTACTGTGAGTACATTCTTCTTAACTTTCCGCTGAATCATTTACTTAGAACTTGTACTTCATGAGAGTTTTAGAAGTTATTTAGTTATTGTTAGTTTTATGTGATATATTGATAGTGATGCTATTAATGGAATTCCTGTCACTTAGTATTCTATCACTGATACATGTCTGCAATTATGCAAGTTCTTTAAATTGTGAATTCCTCTTGTCAAGAGGATTATTGATATTTGTGCAGTTCTTCAAAGAAGCCTACTTGTGCATGCAGAAATCATTCCTTTTTACTAGCTTGACACGGTTGCTCGATTAGCAGCATTGAGAATCTTATATCTAATCAATTATCATTGTTAGTTCGAGTTCAATTGTGTCATGGCTCTATAATTTGGGCTAGGTTTTGTTTATTATTAAATGAATTGCATTGCTGATATTGATCCCAAAAAAGGTAGGTACAGCTAGTCTGTGAACTGCCAACCATCGCATTGAAAAGATTAGATAGGTTTGCCTCGTAAAAGGATCTACTAAATTCATTGAGTTGTTCCAAAGGATCAAAACAACCAGTTATTAATGGAATTTCTGTGAGCTCTTTGTGAAATATTCATTTGGCCATTATCTTGGGTATATACATTGCACTCTAAATTTCTGCTTCTTTCCTTTATCTCAACTAAGTTTCTGCTGTGCCTTCAGCTTTTCACGAATATGGCAGTATGTTACGTCTGTCACAACCTTGAGCATCTTGGCCAACATTCATATGAAAAAAAAATGATCTTGCTATTCACATACAAACATGATGAAAATATCAGTATCAGTATTGTTAGCGTTCATATGGATATCAAATATATTGGACAATTGGTACTGGTATTGGAAGGGAAAAAATTCTTAAAAATTATAAGTTGATAGGGTTATATTGGCCGATATTTTTAATATTGATTGATATATCGTGCTATGTTGCTGATACTAAAACAAATAGCAATATCGTTGCGGTATCGGAAAATATTGGTATTGGGGCCCCGATATCAGAACATATCAGCCAATATTTGTAGATATGCATACAAAGGACGAGATCATTAGAGAAAATAAAAGAAAAAAAGAAAAGAATGAGTTCCAACATCTCCCTGAAGGCATGGTAGTTTTTGCAGGACTGCATCTTCTGCTTCTTCAGGACAAGATCTGCTCTCAAGGCTTGGTTCACATAGACATGAGGAATGGCAATCAGATTTACTCGGTTGCTTCTCAGAACCTTGTCTGTGTAAGTGCGCGCATATTACTTAGCATGTAATCATTTTGAGTTTGAACTTGGAACACAAAATGGACTTCTTTCTTCTATTTAAGCTTCATGATGGTGTAAGGGCAAAGGGCAGAAGACACTAGATCACTTAAGAGTGCCATGGGGGATGCAAGTGTAAGGAGCTAAGAAAAACGGATACTTTTTTTAGGCTAAAGTGTTGGTGTTTAATTGTACCGAATACAAATACTTTCTAGACACACCCAGACATGTGTTGGATATGCTCCGATAAATTTTTTAAGATTTTGACATGCTTTGACACGTTGGAACATGTTTTGGACACATTTGGGACATAATTTTTGCTCATATTTTTGTATCGTTAGGCAATTATAAAGTACAAAGATAAAGCTGAAATGCAGATATTATATATAAAAAATTTACCATATTATATTTTTTTTCAATTTGTTAAGTTATATTATTATTATTATTATTATTTTACTACAATAGTTTGTAAAATATATTATATAATAACTTATTTATGTTTGATCAATTATACACTTTTTTATAAAGTTTTGTGGCATATTTATCAATAATTTGATATAATATAGTATTGTTCATTAATTAGATAAATAATAAATTATGATTTTAGTTAATGTGTCTTCAACGTGTCGTGCTCTCTTTTGTACAAAAAAATGTGTCAGCATGGCTATGTTTTGTTGTGGCTGTGTCCTATATCAGTGTTCATACTTCTTATGTGAGGAGCTATGAGCTTTGTGTAATAATACATGCAGCTTTGCCACATATAACAACTTCCTCATCTTCTTCTCTTTTCTTTCAAGGTTGCTAATTTTACATGTGCCCGAACTATAAGAGTAAAAACCCATGCTTGAATTTCCAGCTACCAGCTTAAGCTGTTGAGGGGATTTAGTTTTTTTTTTTTCCTTTAACATGGTGATAGAGCAGTATTGACCAAACAGTCAAGTTTGATTCCTATAACTCCATATTAGATGAATATATTTCTGCACAAGGTGTAGAGTGGATTTCTGATTAATCTGCTCTCTAAGCCCGAAATGCATTCGTGTGATGGGGCGAGTTAGAGTATTACAGTTAAAAACCTAAGCTTTTGGGTTTGGTGGTACCTTAACAGCAGTTAAGAAACCAATTTATGATCTTTGCCTATTCATTTGTTATGATTTAAAAAGAAAACAGAACGAATTCTGTTTCTGGATAGTGGGAACATTCCAATTTTGCCCTTTAAGTGCAAGTAGGTGTTATATTAATATTTTTTCTCCCATCTATTTGGCCCCTTCACTTTCCGTTAGTTTTATGCTATCTTGATAACAAGTCATCACTCCTTTGCTGAACATATTCCCAAGTTTTTCTTTTATTTTTAATTATATGGAAAAATTCCATACCTTTTTTTTAATATAATAAACCTATTGTTTTTCTCTGTCCATATTAAAAAAAAAAGGAAACATATCACTAATCCAAGGCCATAATATTTGGAGGACTCTTCTAACCAAATAAAAAATATATAATTTTCAGTAAAGTTGTTTTTTTTATCCAACAAATATTTCTTACTCTATACATAAGTCGTTGACTCAGCATTTAACATTTAATATTGATTAAAAAGGATGAACACTTTTCCTTTTCCATTAAAGGGTTCAAATCATTTTATCAAAATGCTAAGCATTTCCATCGTAAATGTTCTTTTAGTTGAACCAGCTCCATTTTTGTCGTGCAGGCATAAAGACTTTATTCTTTCCTTGTGGCACATTTGCTAGAATTGCTAGTGTGGCAAATGGAAGATACATATGTAAGTGGCACCGCTCATTTTCAGAATAACTTACTACTGTTTGTTACACCTTTGAGGCATAAGAACTTTGGTGGCTAGCTTTAATCAAATTGCTTATAATGAGATTCTGGCTTGTCAAAATTTCATTTTCAGATTGCACAAAATCCTTATAAATTTGTGCTACCATATATGATGTTTCTGAGTTGCACAGCTCAAAAAATGGGTTCATTGTTCTGAATTTGCTGTTCCTCTCAGCACGAGTGATTTCAGCACTTTGTTGATGAACCATTTTAAATGCTTAATTAATTCTTCTGCTACTTAATCTCTCAATATATTGGACGTTGGAACCATCCAAACTAGAAGGGTATACATGCCAAAAACAGTTGTCAAGATCTTCGAAATTTTGACATGTATCAATTTTGTATGCTTTCTTATTTTATATTATGTAAAAGCGTTTTTACAACTTGAATCCATCACCACTGTGTTAGATGACAATAACATGTTTTTTTAGTAACTTTCTAATGCTGCAAAGCCAAAAACAGTTTTTATTCTGTTTTCTCTTAAAAATTTCATGTTAGTATAAAATCAAAACAGTTGTCAGGGTTGGAAGATCTTGACATTCATTGGTTTTATAAAAATGAAAAGTCACCTGCTGAGCAACAGCCAATAAAGGGGCAGCCCGATTAATGAAGCTCTAGTTATATGCGAGGTTCGGAAAGGGTCAAATCACTTTTGGTTGTATACTATATGATATTACCTTGTACTATATAAAAGGCCTTTTTCATGACTACTAAGTTATTTCAGGACAACAGTTTTTCTTAGTAACTTTCTAATATGTAAAGTCCAAAAACAGTTTTTTTCCTTTACTTTTTCAAAAATTTTTGGTACGAGAGGAAAAAATGTTCAGTGAATTCAAACCAATTTTCCATTTAGGTGTTCTACATCTGAGTCCTCTGGAGTTTTAATTGAAACAATGATGTGAAGCTTTTATATGAGAAATTGTGAAATCTGTGATCTGCAGCTTCTGCAGAAGCCTGTAACGACTTGATGGCATATTCATTGATATTGTCTTGCTGCTGCTATACTTGCTGCATCAGGAGGAAGCTTCGTAAGATGCTGAACATAAATGTAAGTTTCTGCATAAGAATTATTCTGGTTATGATCATTTTATCTTCCCCATATATTAGGGGACGTCCTGTGTTCAATTTTATTTGCTTTGCACAAAGTTGCATGGATTTGCTCTGCATGATAGCATCAGATGCTATTATGTTCTCGTTTAACTCATTTTGGATGGATTACATGTCACGAGATAATGGTTTGTTAAGTGTGACCTGAATTCGTTTTGTGCAATTTGTCTGTTTAAAGACCGGACTCAGAAAATTTGCAGTGTGATTTGACCATTTTAACGTTGCTCCCATTGCATGGATCCCTTATTTTCTCGGCCCAACGGCTTTGCATATGCACATATATATACATATTAGCAATACATTTTACCATTTTGAGCTAGACTTTTGTAAGATTGAAAATACAATCGTCTCCTCTTGTAGCCAAAATTTTGCTGATATTGAAACCTCGCCTCTTTTGTTAGTAGTTTTTTACCATTCGAGATTTTTTCACATAAATTGTCGTACAATTATTTATTCTTTTACTGTTCCTGGTTGTCGATGAAAGTCTTAAGAATCACAGTTGAGTTGCAGTCCCTTTACCTCACTCCATGACCGTTGGATCTGAATCCAACATCTATTTTTTCAAGGAAAAGAATATATTAAATCTATTTTTTTTTAAATTATACTTGGACACTTGGATTTAAATTAACGGTCTGCGTAGTGAGACACAGCCGCTGCACCTCATTAGTGTGGTGCACCCCCCTGCCCTATTCAGTATAGGTGTTTAGTAGATATTTATTCCTGCAGGGAGGGTTGTTTGATGACTTCCTCTCACATTTGATGTGCTGCTGCTGCGCCCTTGTCCAAGAATGGCGGGAAGTGGAGGTCCGCGGGGCTTATGGTATGCCTTTCACATCTTAGTCCTTAGATTTGAGACGTATTTATTTGAAATAATACATTTGATTTTTTTTTATTTTATAATAGTGATTGGTTTGAATTAAGGATGAACACTAATATAAAGGTAATATTACTCCCTTGTGACTTGTGACTTGGAGGTCACCTGTTCAAATCGCAGAAATAACCTCTCTATAATATAAGGGTAAGACTATAGCCATCCGTTGATAAATCTACACTGTGTCTAATGTAATTAGTTGATTCCATTGATTTTTTTTATTATTATTATAAGAAATTAGATATGAATATCTTAATAATAAATTAAAAGTTTCATTGACCCTATCCAACTTATTTATTAACCAATGTGACCTATTTATCGATATGATAATGGTTGATTTTTCACTATATTGTGATGACAATATAATTGTTTTGCCTGACCAAGAACGATTAGCTTTTAGACTTAAGAATGGACATTAGCAAATGAAGAGAAAGAAACCCATATCACTATTTTATTTTGAACCATGAGGAACACTCGCACTGCTTGCAACTGGTTAAAAATATATCAGAATCAGTTGTGGCTATTTGAACAGGTCGTTTTGTGTGTGATGTATGTGCCCTTTGAAATTTACCCAATTAAAAAATAATAAAACTATAGAAATATAGATTTTCCATGATAATTTTCATAAAATCACCGCCCTTGCCCCCATCTGACCTCTCCTAGATGACGTGACGTAGGAAGTTTCGTGCACCGAACGGTCCACGAACATAGTCTATAGGCCTTTTTTTCTATAATATTACAGCACTCTTTATAATTGTAGTCTTGATCATTTGCTTTACTTGATTTACATCAAATTACAGGTCACGAAGATACGAAGACACGCCCTCCTCCTTCCCAAATAATGGAGTCCTGAGAGAATTGGAACTGTGAAAGTATGATATTTAAAGGTAACGGCTAGTTTAAAGGTAACGGCTAGTTTGTGCTGCGGCTAGCTTCCCTTTCTGTAAGGTCTTGTTGCCTTTCTCCCTCTTCCTTCCTCTGTTTTCTTGACGGTAAACTCAGCTACCTCATTATTTTGAAAACTATGTTGCTGTGAATTTGAGTATTTAAAACGTAGGCCAAAAAAAGTAGCCGTTAAGGATTGTGAGTTAGCTTTGGGTTAAAGGAAAGAAATGAATAGAGATGTGGGAAAATATAGTGAATTAATAAAAAATAATTAAAATATATATATATATTTTTTTATTTATTTATGAGTTTATATAAAAATAAATGAATATATATATATTATGATATTTAAAGATATTCTAATAATGAATTTAAAATAACTTTCAGCATAAAATGGTAGGATTCATGCCAATTTGAAAGAAGGAATTTTTTTTTTTTTGTATTAATGAATTTCACTCATCTGACACAATCAATTAATGTTCCATTTATTTGTTAAAAAAATATTTATCCAATAAAAATATTTTTTTTTAGGAAAAATGTGTTCCATTAAAATATTTTTTATGGATAATATTTTTTTAAAAAATAATTTCTAATTAAAATATTTTTTGTTATTTAATGCATATAAAAAAAAATAAAGTATCATATAAATCGATTGACATTTGATGTCGACTGTTATAATATTATTTCGGGAGGGTGGTAATATTTTACGATTAAGAAAAAATATCTAAATTTACCGGCAATTGCTTCTTTATATACTCATATTTTGTTTTAGCAGTAGGGTTAGTGATATTGTCGATTGGTAATTGACAGTTTTTATTTTGAGGGATGATCGTCTGCAAAGATATGCAGGACAAGGTTGGGGTGAATTGTTTAGCAACCGATGTAACAGCGAACCTGAGTTAAGATGTGCTAATTGACAAATGATAATGGAGACAAAAGGCATCACCGCATAATTACTAGATACGAGGTTAGGAATGTCGATGATAGTGAAAACTTAAGGCACCACATGTTAATTGGTGGCTAATGGGTCGTCCAGCGACTAATGGTGGTGGCTTGTGCCATCATCGATCAGTGTCTGGCAGCAAGTCGGGATATCATGTGCCGTAATAGTATTATTTTAAGGTAAATTTTTTTCTAATGGGTGTTTGTGGTTATTATTAAATAGTTAATTGGCTCAAAAAAAAAAATATTTTTTTCATTTTAAAATGAAGAAGCCATTTTTAAGAATTTAAGTCTTATTTTATTTTGGTCAAAAAATTTTATATATGATTTTTGTTGACTTATTTTTTTTGTATATATTAAATATTTAAAAATATAAATATTATTTTTTTAACATACCAAACACCAAAAAAATAAAAAAATTCTCAAAAGTTATTTTTTGGCAAATAAATAATGTCTAAAAATAAATTGAAGTGACAAAAAAGAAAAGAACGTGAATAGGGCTTGTGTGTATCGGGCTATATTATACCCTTTCTCTATATGAAGTATTTTCTTTTCTATTTTTAATAGTTAAAATTATTAAAATATTACTTTTATCTCAATTCTCTATCATATTCAAAGTAATAATAAAATCTAATATTTAAAAAATCATAATAAAAATAATTTTTGTTCATCCATCTCCAACCTTTGGCTCTCCTTAAAGCGGAAAATGGTGGTATTTTTTTTTATTTTTTTAATATCCAGTCATTTGATTAAATATTCAACAACTAAATTTTATTATTTTTTAAATAAAAAATATGATAATAATTTTATTATTAATTTTTTATTATGCAAATATTTTAATATTTTAACATTTAAAAAAATTAAAAATTATTTTATGTTATTTTAATAAAATAAATAAGGCAGTCGATTTATATTTAATCAAACAATTTTTTACTGGAGGGACCCCCAAATCCTAATGATGGCAGCATAACAGGAGCAGGAGACAGGTAGAATGAACAGGATGGACCTAAGCAAAATAGATTAGTGTAGGGAATTCCACATTGGGAAGATAATTTTACTAAGAGTTGTCTTATAAATTAAGAAAGGTTCTTTTTTTTTTAGGGTATATCTTTTGGAAAAAACTCAGACCCCATAGATTTATACTCGTAACAGTGATATTTTCATTGAGATTGATCTTGACGTGGAGAGTTACCTGCAGAATGTTCTGATTGAAAATGACTATTTATAGAGATTGACCTGCTAGTAATACATTGGGGTGAAATGAGATATCGCAGAATGAAAATCACTAAGTGAAGTGTCATAAAGTACAACCGCCAATATTTATGACTGTTGAATGGGGAAGAAATGTTATAAGTTCTACATCGGGGAGATAGCTCCATAAGGGGTTGCCTTATAATTTGAGGGGGATTCTCCTTCCTTAAAATGCATTCCTCCCTTAGAGTGCGCTGGGATAAAATGAGGCGTCGCAGAGTGAAAGTCGTTGAGTGAAGTGTCGTAGAAGTATAGCAACCGAGCCATAAATGTCGAAAGGAGAAAAAATATTCTGATGCCGTATCGGAGAAATAAGCTCATGATAGGCTTATCTTATAAGTTGAGGGGGATTCTCCCTCTTAGAATGCACCTTTTGGGAAAGGTTTGGATCCCAACAGTTTACATTCGTAATAATTGACCAAGTATTTTATAAGATATGATAAAAACATATAAATATTATAAACTAATATAGTAAAAAACTAGGCATGATTAAATTTTGAGACAGATATAATCATGTGTAAAAATATTTAATTCGGCTATGCTTGAATTTTTATATAAATATAATTTTTTTATTTTACATAGGTATAAAATTTAAAAAATTATCTTAATAATTTTTATTTTTATACGAGTAATAAATTATTTATGTATAGATAACTGATTTAAAATATCTTTAGGTAATCTTTTATATCAATATTATATTTTAGGTACTTCATATAAATATAAATTTAAAATAAAAATAATTAAAAATAGAAAAAGAATATTTATAGGTGGGTTTAATCTTAAAATACATCTCTAGAATCTTCTTTTTATAAATTATGGCTAACAGTCTCATAGTTTTTTTTTTAAAAAAATTATTTTTTACGATTTTAATTTTATAATTTTTTCCTACTAATTAATTATAACATATATTATATTTTATATAATAAGATATTTTTAAAAAATAATTAAATTATATATTTATTTTTAAATAGATAGGTAAATATTGAGGGAGGATGGAATATAAGGCATGTCAATGTCCTCGTCACTGGCATAAAAATTCCGGTACATTGTAGACAACTAGGGTTAGGGTTTCGCCTGAGATTTGGAAGACCGTAGAGGGAATAATGGCATCGTCGAAGAAGATAAGCTTGAAGAGCTCTGACGGGGAGACGTTCGAGGTGGAGGAGGTGGTGGCTTTGGAGTCGCAGACAATAAAGCACATGATTGAGGACGACTGCGCCGACAATGCCATTCCTCTCCCCAACGTCACTAGCAAGATACTGGCAAAGGTGATTGAATACTGCAAGAAGCATGTCGAAACTCCGACGGCGGATGATCGCGTCGCCGAGGAGGATCTCAAGGTTTGGGACGCTGATTTTGTCAAAGTTGATCAGGCCACTCTCTTCGATCTCATTCTGGTTTAGTTCCTCTCTCTTCTCTGTTTATCTTTTCCAAATCCATTTCTGTTTTATTTTTGTTTGTTTCGTTTTGTTCTAATTAGTTCTGGCTTTATTTGCCGAAATCTACTTTTCAGCTCCTTCAATTAACATTAATTTCATGTGTGAGAATTTGGGGGTTTTTTCCTGGTTATGATTTAACTGTGTTTAATAGTTTACGGACAATTCTTATCCTTTTGCCTGGATCTGAATATTTGTTGCATAGAAGAAACAGACATGATAACTGATAGATTTTGTTTGATGAATTGGATGTTGTAGTTGCCATTGTGTAATTAGTGTCTCCTTTGCTGTAATTGGGTTTGTGGAAGTTGGATTATGCTAGTTTCGGTTTTGAGATTTCTGACATTGATATCTTTCTATTGGACTTGTGTTGTGTGATTTTTAATCCGTTGCTCTTTTCTTCCGGCTGAATTTTCATGAGAAACGTTGAATCTTTTTGAAACCTTCTATTAGTTTGGCCGTGGAGGGTATTATCCGTAAAGAATTTCATTAGTTACCGCACTCAGTGCTCTAAAGAAGTTTCCTGTTGTGCATTACCTTTTGGCCCTCTAGATCTAAATTTGACCTTCCCTGTAGGCTAATAAAATTGTTTATTGTGGAAATATTCTTTAAATTTTGGTTTAACTGCAGTTTTTGGACCAGAAATAGCTACCATAGGGCTGATATGTTTTGGGTGTATTAAAATCTTTGGGGTTTGTTTCGATAGAGAAAAAGTGTGTGGAAATGTGTGTGTGTAGGCTAATAAAATTGTTTATTGTGGAACTATTCTTTAAATTTTGGTTTAACTGCAGTTTTTGGACCAGAAATAGCTACCATAGGGCTGATATGTTTTGGGTGTATTAAAATCTTTGGGGTTTGTTTCGATAGAGAAAAAATGTGTGTAAATGTGTGTGTGTGTGTGTGTAAATGTGTGGCTGATATGTTTTGGGTGTATTAAAATCTTTGGGGTTTGTTTCGATAGAGAAAAAGTGTAAGTGTGTGTGTGTGTGTGTGTGTGAGGGATGAAATCTGTGGAAGTAATAGACTTCGGATGAGGCGACAGAATAGCATTTTATATTCCTTGAGATCATTTTTTTGGTAAGTTACTTTCAATCTTTGCACATATCTAGTTGATTGAATTGAATTGCATATTTGACAACAAATTGTAGTCTTTTTGTCCGGTTGACCTGTTGCCTAAGCCAATGACATGAGTTTATTGTCCATCAACTTCTCTTCCTCACGTTTTTTTATATTTTAAAGCAATGAGTGTTACTATAATTTTGATTCAAATGGAAAGTTGGAAATTACATAGCTCACGAATTTCACATTCGTATGATTCTATTATGCTAGAGCTAGTTTTTTTTAACTAGTATTGGTCCTGGTAACATTAGTTAGTGTCCAAAGAAATTTCTGTAGTAGTAGTTTCTTTGACTCAGTTGTGCAGTGTTTGGAGGTTCTAGTGGAGCTTTTGTTGAGCTTGGCCAAATGTATTGGGAAGATGTGAGTTAATTGTTCCACATGTAAGATTTAGAAGTTATAGTGGCTTACAAATGTGTGTTACTCTCTCGACCTATTAGCTTAGGCTTTAATTTAAAGCTGGTGTCCGACACAAGTAGGTAAGTTTTACAAGTGTCTGCAGCCACATGTGCTCGCTGTCCACACATATTTGCACTGACAATGCGGCATTGACTTTCTCCATCATGGTTCCACCCGATCCCTGACGAAATAAAGAGGGTATTGCATGTGCAACCTGAGCTTTCATTATGCATTGTTTTTGGTGGGAAAATGATGTTCCCGATGCATGCTCTTCAATGATGTTAATTTCACAAGAAGACTTTTCATTCTCACTACCCGGCCTTGTAAATATCTTGCCAGGACCTTTTTGTTTGAACGAAGCATAGATAAAATGACATTGAGAAGCAAAAACAGTAGAAAAAGAACGGTAGAAAATGCTTTTTTTAATGATGTTGATGTTACAATATACATTCCGGACTTTTAACTGTACTCAAGCTGAAACTTCAAATTGTGGTAATATATGTTTCTTCAGGCTGCAAATTATCTGAACCAAAGAGTGTTACTTGATTAAAATTAGCTGATATGATAAAGGGCAAGGATGAAATCTTAAGACTTCAACATCAAGAATGACTTGTGTGTGTGTGGAAGGGAGGGAGAACCTGTGGAAGTAATAGACCTAGGAGCTTATGTGTAAGGTAAGAATAGCATTTGATATTCTGTTGTTTCTTTGTTGAATCATCTGACTTAATGAATTCATTGTTCTCAGTTTTATTATTTAAATTCTTGTTAGTTTGAAAATGTAAATAGTCGCACCTGTGTATGGTGGCAGTGATCGGTGTTGCTCTCGCCCTGTAGTCAGCTCCTGTGCACCTGCTATCTCGTTTCCTTGTTACTATAATGTGAAATGCTTGATCCTTGAAAGCTGCATCTTGCTTGGAATATTAAGTCTATCCCATAACAGCAGCTGCCCGTATGAATTTCCCCCTTTTAGCTAATAGGAGAGAAATGGATGAAAATATTAGTTTTGGTTGTCATCATATCGATATTGAAAAATATGTATATGTATTAGATACATCAGAAAAAAAAAATTTCTGAGAATCATGAATTGACAGACAGATATATCATTCAAATATTATTGATAGGATAATGCATTGCATTTTTAACTAGTATTGGAAATGGTAACATTGTTAGTGTCCATAAGAATTTTTATCCATGCATAGAGATCAATATTATTTTGGAGTGAAGTCAGATTTGCCTGTGCAATTGATCTTTTCTACTTCACTATTCATTTTAGGAGACCTTGCCAATTCAATTAGTTCAAATTGGAGCTGAACTAAGAGGCTGTCATTGAACAATAACAGTGAGATCAAGCGTTCAGAATACAAATTATGGGATGCCTTTGAATACCGATAGGGTTTTTTGTGTGTGGTGGGGAGTATTAGATTGACAGTAGAGTATTGTCGTGTGATCTGATAGTTACGGGTTTATATCTAGAAAACAATCATCCCCCCGGACCCGTGCATAGCTAGTATTGCCAATTTAGGGGAGATATTAATTCTCTGGTTTGGTAAATGACAGCGAAGAACACGAGCTAAATGTGTAAATATATACGTGGGAATATACCAACTTATTATAAAGTTTTGAACTTTTCTTAATTTTATTCTCAAATTTTATTTTAATACAAGAGCCCAAAGTGTGTGTATTTCATATAAAGAGGGAAGAGCCAAATAACATCCCTCTTCTTTCACTCCAACAAATTGCATTTATTTATTTAAAAAATTATCAAATTTATCATATTTGATGTTATCAAACTTCTGAGATGTAAATGGTTTTTTTTTTTTTAATTTAATATTAAGTTAATGAGGGATCAATTTCTTCATTCTTGTTCCTGAAACAGAAAGCCTTCCAGGTTTATAATCTTCCCTGGGCCCCATTTTTTATGACCTTCTGATTGTTTCAATATCATATTCAATTGGCCTTCGGGGATCTCGCTGTTCTAAAAAGTGGTTAATTTAATTTTTTTTAATTACAATTATCTGATAATGATCGAACAGTTATGTTATTATTATTATTTTCTTTTCACAAGAAAGGCTACTATGAAAAAGGATTATTTAAGTAGTTATTGAAAATTCTTAGGTTACCAAAAGAATCATAGAAATTGAGGAAAAAATAGAGGAAAAGATGTTTTTTGAGTGGTGAATATAATAGTAGTTCTGTGGCATTTATCCATGCAATTTTGCCACATTTCTACATAAAAGAATTGAGCTCAATGGTGTTTGACTTGCCAAACTGAATAGAATTTTGATATGATAAAGGGCAAGACCCCAGAAAAGATTCTATAAGACTTTCTTACAAACATCAAGAATGATTCTCCTTTTCTCTCCAAGAAGAAAGATCCCTCTTTTCTTTCTCTTCTAGGTGAGAGCTGAAAGAAGGGATCCGAAAGAAGCCCTTGAAAGAGTCTCATGGGTATTTATAGGAGAAATTGCTTGGGGAGATGACAAGGTAAAATCTTTATGTACCACCGCATATGTTGTATTCGCCGCGCTTTTCTGTTGTTTCTTTGTTGAATCATCTGACTTAATGAATTCATTGTTCTCAGTTTTATTATTTAAATTCTTGTTAGTTTGAAAATGTAAATAGTCGCACCTGTGTATGGTGGCAGTGATCGGTGTTGCTTGTCTCTTTGTAGTTCAGCTCCTTGAAGACCTGCTATCTCGTTTCCGGAGGTTACTGTCATTTGTGGAAATGCTTTGATCCCTCGTGCACGGATGGCTGCATCTTGCTCGAGCTTTTGGAACTTCTACCTTTTAAGCCTATCCCGGGATACTAGCAGCTGCCTTGGGCTTTTCCCTCTTTTAGCTAATAGGAGAGAAATGGATGAAAATATTAGTTTTGGTTGTCATCATAGCTCCCTATTGAAAAGGGTATATGTCTTTAGATTTGGCATGAAGTCGTTGCTCTTCTTGGGACGTTAATCTCTTCTGTTATGGTTGTCCGTGCGCGCGTTATGGCTTGTTCAGATATCATTGTAAAATTATGATAATGCGTTAGCTTTTTTTGCGTTTAGTAGGATCGTGAAATATCACTATTGGATCGTATGGTGCCGGATATAGATATCGATCTTTTGGAATACTCGGATATTTTTATCCATGCATAGAAGGATCAATTTTTTTTTATATGTATATAGTCAGATTTGCCTGTGCAATTGATCTTTTGAGATCCTTAACTATTAACCTCTCATTTTAGGAGACCTTGTCAATTCAATTAGTTCAGTTTTTGGAGCTGAACTAACAGGCTGTCATTGAACAATAACAGTGAGATCAAGCGTTCAGAATACAAAGTTTTTTGTTGGATGCCTTTGAATACTTGATAGGGTTTTTTTTGTGTCTGACCTGGCGGGGAGTATTAGATTGCTCTAGAGCTATTGTCGTGGCCCTTTGATGGTTACGGGTTTATATCTAGAAAACAATCATTCCCGGACCCGTGCATAGCTAGTATTGCCAATTTAGGGGAGATATTAATTCTCTGGTTCGGTACATGAGATGGCCTTCCAGAACCACGAGCTAAATGTGTAGATATATATGTGGGAATATACCAACTTATTATAAAGTTTTGACACTTTTCTTAATTTTATTCCCAAATTTGCCTCGGGATTTTGGGGGAATAGGGTAAGTGGGCCCAAAGTCTCCTGTGACTATTTCAGCTATTTGCTAAGTAGAGTCCGAAGAGCTCAAATAACATCCATGGGTCTTTTTGGGTGCCAACAAATTGCTTTTTATTTATTTAAAATTATCAAATTTATCATATTTGATGTTATCAAACTTCGAGCCTGAGATGTAATGGACTTCTTTTTGTTTTTTTAATTTAATATTAAGTTAATCGGGGTGATGCAGGCGTTTTTTCGGGGTTGTTCCTGAAACAGAAACCCTTTCCGGAGGTTTATAATCTTCTCTTGACCCATTTTTATGACCTTTTGATTGTTTCAATATCATATTCAATTGGCCTGGGAGGCACTGTCGTCAGCTGTTCCTTAAAAGTGATTAATTTACCATCTTTTTAATGTTATAATTACGGTGGGAGTTATTGAGCTTTTTCACGATTATATTATTATTATTATTTTTTTCAAAAGAAGTGGCTAGTGTAAGGTGTGGATGAAAAAGGATTATTTAAGTAGTTATTGGAAAAATTCTTAGGTTGCCAAAAAACCACTAGAAATTGAGGAAAAATCTTGGGGAAAAGATGTTTTTCCAGTGGTAAAAATCCCTCTTTTTTCTCACATTGCCTCTAAGAGTTAGAAGAAAAGAATGATGATCTATTTATAGGAGAAGCCAGGACTGGGAGATGATCCCAAATGTGGCTTATTTTGATAGTTTAAGGACTATACTTGTGGGAGTGGGTTGGAGTGATTTTTCATGCTCTTTGTTGAAATTCAAAACACCATACAATCAATACAGTGGAAATAAATTTAAATTCTTCATCAATCGTTAACTACCAAATCCTGTTTGTCTCTTTATGGAATAATAATGCTCGTTGAAGAATATGTAAAAATTGTCTTTTGGAGGAAAATTGGTCCTTTGTGGAGGGCCCTCGGGTCTTTTTTTGCCCCAAAGGATAATTTCTTGTGTCCTCGAGCTTTTGAAATAAATTTATTATATATAAGGAATATTATCTAAAATTTATTCACAACTCTTAGTTAATGGACATGTTTAAATACAATTTTAACACACCTCCTTTGGGGTAGTGTTTTATGGACATTTTGGGACCCAAAAGAATGATGATCTATAACGAGAAAATAAATAATAGATGATCCCAAATGTGGCTTATTTTGATAGTTTAAGGACTATACTTGTGGGAGTGAGTTGGAGAGATTTTTCATACTCTTTGTTGAAATTCAAAACACAGTACAATCAATACAGTGAAAATAAACTTAAATTCTTTATCAATCGTTTACTACCAAATCCTATTTAAGTATATGAAATAATAATCACTTGCAATCCTAAATTTGTGGTTTCAAGATGTTTATAAATGTTTGAGATTTAGGGATATAGAGAGAAAGAGATTGCAGTGATTTTTCAATGAAAATTTTTACAGGCCAATGTTTAAGGAGTCAGCTTGCGTTCTTCTCGTAAATCCTCATTATTAAATTTTTTAATTTCTCAAGGGTTAACTTACAGTAAATAGTTTTGCTTTTAAATGAAAGATTTTACGGTAATCTTTACGGTTATATTGGTTAAAAATAATAGTCTTTTGGGAAAAGAGGGGGTAAGCGGCCGAAGAGATGGTGGGTTCTTCTCCTTTTACAGGAATGGGCTTAGGAGAGAAAGCCGGTCCTTTTGAAAGGGACTTTGCCGGGTATTTATAGGAAAGATCGTGTCGTTGGGGAGGAGACACGTGGCGGCCGATGAATAGGCGAGATGTCATTTCTTGTCCCCTACCGTCCCCATTTAATCTCTCAAACGTGTGGGAGAGCACGTGGGGCTTGCGCCGTTGGTAGGCTGTGTGTGCCGGGCGCATAGGGTCTGGGCGCTATCTTGATTTGGCCAGGTGTCTGCTAGTCGGCGATTAGCGTGGTTGCAAGTTCCTTGGGAATCGGCATAGTTGTTGAGCTGGCCCTCTCGGACGTGTATGAGGCAGTCCTCATCCAGGTGTGGTGTTCCCTGTTACTATGCGGGTTCGCAGACCCATCAGAGAGGGCGGCTCTCGGAGGATCTTTTGAGGAAAGTCCTCGAGTCTCTTCTCGACTTCTTGGACTGATCTGAGGTTTGTCAGGACTCCTGGGGTTCTCGGGAACCTTCTTGTCCTCGGTCATCTAGATGATGTCCTTGAGCTTCTTTGTGAGCTGACGGGACTTCTCGGACTTATGTCACAATCTCGGCCTTTGGAATATTGGCCTCTGTTTTGGGCCTTTCTGGCTGTCCAGCTTTCTTGGCTTGTGGGCGCCTTTCTGAGCCTTTCGTTTTTATGGGCCCTTATATTGGGGCCCAACAATACTCAACGAAGTATGTAAAAGTTACACAAAATACTTAATATGGAAATTTTTTTTTCAACCAAAGAATAGATTACAGAATAAATTCTGAATAAATCTATTATATATAAGGAATATTATCTAAGATTCATTCACAACAACTTATACGAATAACATGTTTAAATACAATTTTAAAGCACCTAAGAATCACACAAGAGAAAATGTAACGAGAAAAGAAACAATAACTCAATAATACATCCTAGAACCAAGAATATGATAATATACCCACGCTTGGTGAAGGTTTGAACTGAAATGGAATGTTGAAAATCTCTCTTTCTTACAATGACCATTGTGTTGAAATAATCTCTCTTACAATCCTAAAACCAGATCGAGATGTTTATAATCCGTATGATTGCTTGAGCAGTTAGCTTGCAGTGTATCAATGAAAATTCTTACAGACCAATCTTTAAGCAGTCAACTTGCATTCTTCTCGTGATCCTTAAGGTATCAATTTGTTAATTTCTCAAGGAACTTGCAGTAAACAGTTTTGCTTGAATGAAAGATACGGTAATCTTTAACAATTACATAAGTTAAAAATAATATTTTATATTAAATAATTGAAATAATATAAAAAACCAAAATGCATATAGCTAAAAAATCACAAGAGAAACAAATTTGCTTGTTTATTCTCAAATAAGATGCCCTAATGCAGATGAATGAACATTCCCTTGGGAAGGACACCTCCTACCCCTACAACATGAAGATTAACAGCTCTAAGACATCACTCCTACCCTCCAAATTCACATCTCCTCATCATGTTTCTCACTCAACGCCTTTACCCACGTCTTCACAGTAAATCACAAGATCAGCATAAAGCTTAACAGAGGCCTTGGAGAAGTCGATCATCGACTCGAAGACGGAGGAGAATCCGACACGAAGTCCGTCCGAGACCATCCTTTTCGTCTCGTCCATGATACCGTGGTGTATCGACTTCTCAAACTCGAGCCTCTTCCTCAGCCGATCCACTGAGTCTTCCTTCTCGCCACCCAGACAGTCGACTCGTACCCTCACGGTCTCTCCCGGTGTTTTCATCCTTGTGACCACTAGACCTTCCTTTCGGAGTGCAAAAGCCCTCCTCTCGGTTTCCTCAGCAATGCCGTCGACTTTCTTCTTTTGCTGCTGCTCCTCTCCTTGCTGCGCCCACAACGACCGAACATCCATCGCCAAGCTCTTGATGGCACGCTCTACTGCCCTGTCTGGCAGCCTCTCAAGAGAAACCAACCAACCCTGGCACGCCACGAGCAAACCTCTGCCACCTGTTTGAAATGCAGCCCGAGAAGCCCTGGCTGGCATCGGGTAGATCTCGGTTTCTACGTCGGTTAACTTAGATAGCCATCCATGGAGGGATTTCACGTACGCCTTTTCCATAGAAATGCGCTCGGAAAAACAAGCATGCCAGCATTGGAGGGCCGCCCCCAGCTTGAGGGTGGCAAGCCGAAGAGACTCGTTGCTGCCGTTTCCTGCCCGAGACCCGAATGATTTGACTCGAAACATGGCTTTTTCTTGAAGTTTATGGGATTCTAACATTGTCTTCCAAGTTCTCATTAGGCTGCTCAAATGGTGGAAAAGGGCAATGAGGACTAAAATCCAATATTAATGGCACACTTTTTTATAATTATTGTGGTGTTTTAAAGCAAACTTACCCACGTAGGAGTTCAAGTAGCTGTGGTTGCAGCTCATCATCTCTTAGCTTCTCGATTCGTTTGGCGATCGAATCGGCACTTCGTCGAGAGACTAAGATCCGATTGTACAGATCCGTGGCTTCGGCTCTGGCTTTCGAAGAGCCGAGTTCGTCTTCTCCGCCTCCATGCTTCCTCAGCTGTGAGCATTTTTGCTGGTAAGACTTCTTCTTCATGTCTCCTGCCTACACTTCCAAAACCACATAATAGAGAGAAAATCCTCTGCATTTGGCTAACCTTTTCTTTATAAAATATTAAAAATTATATTTATATAAAATATTTCCAAAAAAAAAAAAACACAGTATATAGATAAAACATATTACCTAAAATATGTCAACAAATACTCTTCAAAAAACCTTATTAATCAGGTCTATAGTCAATCGTAGCAGACGAAATAATTTACCTTGACCTCCTTGAAGAGCTTCCTCTCCCAAGCATACAGCCTTGCCAAGGTGGAAGAGTGGCTGCCGGAATCCATTCCGCCGCCGGCGTCAAAGAGATCACTTCTGCATTCCGTCCACGTCGGAGAAGTCGTCTTCGAACTATATGAAAGAAGACTTTTACATGGCGACGACTGAGTCGAAACGGGCCGATTCCACACGATGGATTCCATGATCTTGCTCGAGTTTTCTAAATTAAAGGATATCGCATACATCCATCCATATTACTAAATAATATAAAATTAGGTAAATAATATTATTTATTTATTTACATTAACAGAAATATATAAAAATATATAAATAAATAAATAATTTATTTTTTTTCTTAGCAAAGTGAATAATTTATAATTTTAGTATTTTTAACAAAATAAATTTAAAATATTTATCATATTATTTTTAATTAAAAATAGACAAAATTTTACTAATTTTATAAAAATAATTAAATTATAATAACCAGAGTCAATTAAAATGATATATGAGTCAATAAAAAATTTTTAATTTAACAATTAATATATTTACATTTTTTTTATTTAAAAAAAATAAAATATAAAATACTAGAAAATTATAAAATTAGGAAAACGGATATTTGCCTCCCTCTCTTTAAAAGGCAAATTTTATTTTATTTATACCTCATTTATTTATTTTTTTTATATTTTAATTATCTATTTATAATTAAATAATTAATTTTAACTCATTTTTTATATTATTAAAAATAATTAAATTATAATTATTTATTTAAAAATAAATAACTTAAATTATTTTAAAAAATACACTTATATCTGTTTAACAGACGGAGCCGCATGGTAACTCACCTTTAATCTGCTCCAAGCCAGACTGGTGATGAACTTCACTCACCTCCAACATCCTCGAAACATCCAAACCAGACTCGTAAGCTCTGAAGAAATTCTCCTCAATTTCCTTCAAAGCTTCCATTAATTCACTCCCGTCAATCTGCTTCTCAATCACAGTCGTCTCCTTCACTTTTCCCAAATCGCCATTTTTCTTCATCTTCTTCACTGCTTTTTTTCTCTTTCCACTATCTTCATCCGTATCTTCCTCAAGCTCTGGTATCCCTTCTCTTTCTCTCAGCAACCGCACAGTCTCTAAGCCGCTGCTATCAAACAAATTGAAGAAATCCCATCCGCTTTCTCTCTCCGGCGGCGGCATTGGCGGCGGCGCCTTGTTATCGCCGTAGAAGAACTCACAGACCCCATCCTTTTCCCCCACCTCAAAGGAATCTGAACTGGCGGTGGAATCGTCGGGCTGATACGCATCGGGGGCTTCATGGGCGTTCCCGGAAGTGAGCTTTGGACTGGTCGGTGAGGGAAAACTGATGGGATAAGAAGGGGCAGATGAATGGCGAGCTATGAACACTCTAATGGCGGAAGAGAGAGCGGAGAGAGAGTGAATGTACTTGTAATGCGCTACTGCAAATGCCTGCCTCTGCTCCACCAACATTTTCATGGTCAGTCTTCTCTCTCTGCAGATTGATACGACATCGTTTGCCCCATCTTTCTTGGACAAACCGCAACCCATGGTTTCCTCCTCCACTGTCTCCCCTGTTTCTCTGTTTCTGCTGAAGATTGAGAGGTGCGTATGCCTCTGCAGCTTTATCAAGCCGATGGAGAGAGAGAGAGAGAGAGAGAGAGAGAGAGAGAGAAGAACATGTACGTGAGAAAATTACAAAAAAGTGGGGTTTGGGGTTTATCGTAAGTTTAATTTTAAAATATATATAAAAAAACAAAAAAATTAAGAATAAGGTATTTTTATATAATCAGATGTTTAAATTTTTATTATAAAAATCATAAAAAAATATTTAAGTAAATTTATTTATTTATATAAAATTATACTTTTCAATTAAAAATATTTTTTAAATTATTTTTATTTTTGGAAATTTTTTTATCCAAATAAATCATTAAAGTTTTATGAATAGAGACGTTAAATAAAATAGAGAAAAATCAAAACGACAAGCGGAAATTAGGGTTCTACTTTTTATTCAATGTCAATTTCTTTTATATATTAGTTATATTAACGGTTAAAATATTATAATTATTAATTTTTTAAAAATTAGATCTAATATTTAATAAATATTAATATTATAAAATTTTAAAAAATATAATTTTTTAATATTTTTTATTTTATATTAAAAAAATTAATTTAATAATTTTATTTTTTAAAAAATAGGGTCTTATTTTCTAAGAAGAATTGAGAATAATGTGACAAAAGATTGCGAGGTGGGTAGTGGGGCTGATGACAGCTTTGTAATATGCAATGCCAATGTGAACAAAATATTATTTAATATGTTAAAACTTTTTATTATATTTTAATAATTAATTAAATTTGATATATATATATATATTTATTTATGGTTATATTTATATTTATATTTATAATAATAAAAGAAGATGAAATAATAAAGGATGGAGAGAGGAAGGAGAATTCGAAATTTTTACAATAAAATTTGTTATATTTTTAAGGTAAAAATATATATTTTTTGATTAAAAATAATGTAAGATATCTAATCTCAGAGACTGACTGACACTTTAGATCACAGATTGATCGAACGGCAATGATTTAAGATGATTGCCCGGCCGTTGATCTATGCAAACAGTGGGGCCATCCTACCTACAGCGGGTGGATCCGAGTGGGCCGATAGAATTGGTGATTAAAATTTTTATTCATCGATGATAATTAAATTTAATTTTTATGTAGATTTAGTTTTGATAAGTATAGAAATTTACTTATTTAAATTTATTTGATATTTATTTTGATTATTAATTTGAAAATAAATAAAATATAAATAAAAAATATAAATATTGTTAAAAAATGGTTCTTATCTTTGTATAGGGTCCAGACTCGGTGAATAGAGTCGGATTCAGACGATCTAGTTGACCCGAATATGTTTGAAGTTCGAATCCATGTACGCATCATTGGCGCCGTCCGTGAAAAACGTGACAAAAAGTCTAGCGCTTCCCCTCAAAACTCAATCTCTTACATAAAACAAACATGGTCAATATCCGTGCTCCAGCAAGCACGTCGGTTGAAGATATCACATCCCATGGCGACGACCCCTCATCAGGTAGCCATGCCGATAGGTGATTGACGCCAAATGTACGAGTGCCCACGCTCAATAGAGCACCCTCTACTTGATCAACTGCATCCGTCAGACGATGTAACACTGGGGGCTTCTTCGATCGGCTTTCAAGTGATCCGAGAAAGTCACATTCTCAGAGGATCAATTGGCCTGACAACCTCAGGACCTAGGTGGCTCCCAGTACCTATCTCATCAGCCCGACAACCTTGGTATTTGAGAGTATTCGAGCGACAGGGCCCACTCTCAGAGAAGTGATCAATCCGGTTCCGAGGAGCCAGGCCAAAGGGGCCAAACTGGGCAGCAAAGCTTCTCTCAAAGCTTAAGCTTCACTTCCTTCTTTCGCTCTTCAACTAAGTAGAGCGTCTTGGAGCCCCACAGAACGCAAAAGCTCTCTGGCACTCCATCTCTCATTCAGCCGGCCTGTAGTAGTTTTTCGAACTGAGGAGCATTTCGACATTCCAATCAGATTGAGGAGTGTTCTGGCTCTCCAAGCGGTCACTTTCGTTGCATTTTTCTCTGTCGGACTCTCATCGCCAGGATCTTCTCTCGGGTCGCCCGATCTTCGCCCGGATCTCTTTGGCTGCCAGAACTCTCGCTACAAGATCTTCTCGACAAGTGAGCTCCTCACCGTCGGATCTTCTCCACTGCTAGGAGCTCGCCGCCATATCTTCTCGGGTCTGCTAGAGCTCTCACCGTCGGATCTTCTCCGGCCTGACGGAGCTCTCGCCACCGGATCTTCTCCAGCCTGAAGGAGCTCTCGCCATCGGATCTTCTCGGCTTTGAGAGCTCGCCACCGGATCTTCTTCGGCCTGACGGAGCTCTCGCCACCAGATCTTCTCCAACCTGCTGGAGCTCATCATCGCAGGATCTTCTTTGGCCTGTTGGAGCTCTTCGCCACCGGATCTTCTCCGACCTGTCGAAGCTCTCCCTGCCAGATCTTCTCTGGCCTGCCGAAACTCTTCGCCGCCAGATCTTCTCTGGCTTGACCTTCACCACGCAGCATTGCTCCGGTCAGTAGGCCGATCCCGCTGCAACCTATTGCATGGCAGCAGACCCTATAAAAGTTATGGCAAAACATGCAATGGGGGGCTCAATGTTTTGGACACATCACCCATTGCACCGTAGAAAATATCACCCGGCCAAGCGTTGCACTGGTCCGGGTCACCTGAGGCAGTACCAACCGACAATGGGACCCAAACCGCTGGCCAATAGGCTACCGAGGCGGTTACAGCACGCTACCTAGCCAATTCATGGCAAAGGACAAAATCCTACGGAGCATAGGGGCCATAGGCCAAAGCGCCTGCCAAAGTGCCCCAACAATCCTCCGAAGTGGTGCACGCTAGCCGTTCACTCGATAAGGTGAGCCCATTACAAAAGCACCACTTACGCGCCGATGACAATTCCACGCCGAATCCAGGTAAGTCTTGCATATACCATACTGCTTGCTTGAATCATATTTCCGTTAATAGGATAGAAATATTATCTGCTCATACGAGTGATTACATAATACTGCATAAAATCGTGCGAACTAAATTGTCCCTAAGTCGGGCAGATTTTTACCCGTTCGTAACTAAATCCTGGTCATCCAGGCGACCCATGAGGGGTCATAACTAAACCCTGATCATCCAGGCCGCCCATAAGCGGTCGAATTAAACCCTAGTCATCCAGGCGGCCGGTAAACGGTTGAATTAAACCTCGGTCCTGTCACCGAGCGGCTCATGTGTGGTCGAACTCAAAACTTTAGGGGACTTTTCAGCATACGTGCGGCGACCTCCTTCCGAATGAGAGAGCACTATCAGTCAACGATAGTCGGCGGAGCAAGACCAGACACATGAAAGCTTCGATGTCCTCAAGAAGGACTATGCATTGATGGTACATGTGGGTGATGGCCTAGGCTAGCAAAAGCCAGGTAACGATAGCTTCCAAGCTTAGCCGGCAACCTCATCTTCTCAATGCCACGACCTCCTCTTGGCAAGGGTGAGCGCAATCAATCAGACATGTTCGTCCAAAGCCAGAAGGCTTAGATGACAACCGCGTCTCCTCAGGGCCCAACTTCCCTTCACGGGAATGATCATGATCCAGCGCAAATTAACATCAACAGCCCTGACACACCACTAGAAAGCAAAGCGGCATCCTCGAAGAGGGTGTCACAGAGATCGGGATCCCAGGCTTGCCCGTGGTCATGATATCGACCCATTTGCTTGATTCGAGAGTCAAAGGATCCCCAGTTTCACCAACTGAGCTTCCTGGGGGCTCCTCACTCCTAGTCCCATTGGATGGTTCGCCAACGGCAAGAGCCCTTCCATTAAGCGCAAGGTGCATCCTATTGCTACAACTCGAACGATCAGCTATCTTAAGGCAAGTCACCTCCCGACCTCTCAAAGCGCGTCATTGCAGTGAGGAGATTTGATCCCGAGCCTGAGATCTTCCCATTGTGCGCTCCTAGGTCTTGCCTGAGACTCGAAAGGCTCGCTACGGATCATATCCACAAGGATTATCGGCTCTAAACTGCTCTCCAAATTCTAGCACTTCGCCGGTCATTGGATTCGGCCAACAAGGATTGTCAGCTTAGAACGGCTCTCCGGATTCGAGCACTTCGTCAATCAACTTTTTCGGTCAATAAAAATTTTCGCCTTTGAACTGCTCTTCGGATTTGAGCACTTCACCGGTCAACGGATGAGTCAACAAAGATTGTCTGCTCAGAACTGCTCTCCGAATTTGAGCACTTCGCCTGTCAACTTTTTCGGTCAATAAAGATTTTCGGCTTCGAATTGCTCTCCGGATTCGAACACTTCATCGGTCAACAGATCCGGTCAACAAAGATTGTCGGCTCAAAACTGCTCTCCAGATTCGAACACTTCGCCGGTCAACTTTTTCGGTTAACAAGGATTTTTGGCTTCGAACTGCTCTCCGGATTCGAGCACTTTGTCAGTCAACGAATCCGATCAACATGGATTTTTGGCTCGAAACAGCTCTCCAGATTTGAGCACTTCGTCGGTCAACTTTTTCGATTAGCAAGGATTTTTGGCTCAGAACTGCTCTTTGAATTTGAGCACTTTGCCGGTCAACTTTTTCGATCCACAAAGATATTGATTTGAATCGCTGCTCTTGGATTGATCATTTCCGTTGGTCAGTGATCCGGTCAATAAAATTTTTGACTCTAAATTGCTCTCCGGATTCGAGCACTTTGCCGGTCAACGGATCCAGTTAACAAATATTTTTGATTCCAAACTATTCTCCGGATTCGAGCACTTCGTCGGTCGACAATGCTTTTTGACTCCGAAGTGCTATCCGAATTTGAGCACTTCGCCGGTCAACGAAGCTTTTCATCTCTAAATTGCTCTCCGAATTCGAGCACTTCATTGGTCAACAAAATTGGACAACCATATTTTTGACTCTGTTTCGCTCTCCGGATCAATTAATGCGGTCAACCAAATTCGTCAACCATCAATTTGGTTTCATCCACTCTCCAGAGTCAAACTTTTCTGTCAATAAATTCAGGTTAGATTTGAGGGGACAATATAGCCAGTCTCGTCCCATCATGAACATGTCGGAGGCTAAAAATTTGAGCCACCGGTATAAGGGGCTAGTGATGGGTCCAATAACCATGGGCCAATGGGCCAGGCCCCACGGCAAGCTCATAATTCAATATAATTCTTTCAAAGTAAAAGTCCCATATTAATTTTGGAAGAATAGTGTATCTGTATATTCCACTAAAAAAGTAAGCATTCTCAAATATTGAAAGACAAGTTGGAGAAGCTCAAAGAAGCTCTATAAGGCTCCATATGGCTCAAAGGATAGCATAGCCGTTGCTAGCCGATTTCCAATGATAGCAAACTGGCGGATAGGAGACCCTCGACTCTCCTCTTATCCAAGAGGCCCCTCGGCTCTCCACCCATCCGGGGCCCCTCGGCCATCTCCAGCTCTTTAGGCTTTTGGTCCTCTCGTTTGGAGGCCGTCGGACCTCTGCCGCCAGGAGGCCGTTGGCCCTCATCCCGTCCAGAGGCCATCAGCCTTCTATCAGATAGGAAGCCCTCAATCCTCCGCCTGCCAGGAGGCCCTCATCCCTCATTTGGTCTGGAGGCTCTCGGCCCTCTGCCGCCAGGGGACTCTTAGTTCTCCTTCCGTCCGGAGGCCCTTAGCCCTCTACTGGTCCTAGAGGCCCTTAGCCCTTCGCCTACCGGGAAGCCTTCAGCCCTCCTCTAGTCCAGAGGCCCTTGGCCCTCCGCCGCTAGGAGGCTCTCAGCCCTCCTCCTATCTGGAGGCCCTCAGTCCTCCATCCAGGAGGCGCGGAGCTCTCCTCCTTCCAGGAGGCACAGAGGCCATCAGCCCCCCGCCATCAGGAGGCCCTCAGCCCTCCTCTCATTTGGAGGCCATCAACCCTCCGCCGTCCGGAGGCCCTTAGCCCTCCGCCAGCCAGGAGGCCTTTAGCCCTTCATCTTGGAGTCACGATCCCTCCATCCCGGAGTCAAGAGCTTGTTATCCAATAGTTAATCCTCTACTCAGGTAACTAAAATGTTTATCCACCAATACAACTTAGTCCTACTCTTCTAAGTCACCATTCTGCTAGGCGCTCCTATATGCTGCCCGTCTATCGGGCGCACTCTAAGCCACCTTTCGCAAGCGCACCTATAAGCCGTCCCTCTACCGGGCACACCTATAAGCCGCCCCTCTATTTGGCGCACTCCAAGCCGCCCTTTGTGGACGCACTTATAAGCTACCCCTTTGTCGGACACACCTATAAGTTGCCCCTCTACTGGGCGCACCTATAAGTCGCTCCTCTACTGGGCGTACCTATAAGTCGCTCTTCTACCGGGCACACCTCTAAGCCGTCCTCCGTGGGCGCACCTCTAAGTCGCCCTCCGTGAGCCCACCTCTAAACTACCCTTCGTGGGCTTACAGGTAAGCCGCCCCTCGGTCGGGCGCATTTTTAGAGTTTAAGTCTCCAAATACATCCCTCTCATACTCCTCTCATCATTGTATCTTTACATTCTTATCACGTTTATCTTTAAACGTGCATTTCTCCATTTATTACGAAAAATTTCTGATTTGAACGTTGGAGTTTTAACGGGGGATACCCCCGTTGTTCTCTAACCTCTTGTTTATTGTAGTGGTGTGCAAGATTGAAACTTAGTGAACGGAACCGAATCCAGATGATCTAATTGACCTGAGTCTGTTCAAAATTCGGATCCAGATACGCATCAACCTTATTTTTTTAAGGTACATTTTATAATAATGCTCTCTCTTATTATAAGGAAAATAATTTTACAAAATCTCATTTAAGATATTTATAAATAATATAATAATTATCTATTTATTTATTTTTATATATTTTATAAATATAAATAAATAAATAAATAAAATATTAATTTGATAATAATATTTTAAAAATAATAAAAGAGTATGAGAAGGGAAGCGCCACCTTCAAATGATTGCATAATAGTCCATTTGACTTTGAACTAGTCTCTCTCTACATATACTTTTTTAATATATATATATATACATATTAATTTATTTTTTACAAAATATAAATATTTATGTTGCGTTCTGGTTTCACGGGACTTTTTATGGCCGAGAGATGCAGGGGCGCGTTGGGGACGTCCCAACCGGATCTCTCAGGAAGGATCGTTGATCAGGGGTGTTGGATCCAAGGGGTCCAACACGACGGCGATATTTGCAACACAAGTGAATGATGTGTTGGATCGAGATGAGGATTGAGACCGGATATTTTACGTGAAAAACCTCCTCTTGAATGGGGATAAAAACGAGGCTCGGGGCTATTATATGGGTTGGAGATTTTTTAAAATAATTCCTTCCCTATCTTAAGGAAGCTATTAGCCTTTTTAAATGAGAAGTTGAGCGTGGAGAGGGAGATATTGAAGCTTTAGGACTCGGAGTTGTGAGTGCGGAAATCTTTGAAAAATATTTTTATGAAGCCGAGCCGTTGGGGAGTAGACACGTGGCGTCCAAGTTGGAAATAAAGCCTCCTTTAATTAGCGTGTGGATTGGATAATAATATTTTAAAATGTGTAAGTGTATGGGATCCGGAGGAAGCGCCACCTTCAAATGATTGATACTAGTCGCGGTGGCGAACTAGGCTTTCTTACGAAATAGGCCGGTGGCATCCCTTTTAAATATGAGGAGAGGCAGGCTCTTGTGGGATCCTGCGGAAAAGTCCGAGAGATCGGCCGCTCGGGTAGTGTGAAACCTCTTGGGCTCTCATTAATTTATGGGAATTTTAAAAAATATAAATATTTAAATAAACTAATATATAATAATAATTATTAAAAAAATTTATACATCCAATAGATAATAAAAATTATTAATAAACAAGTTAAATAATAAATTATTATATATTTTTTATTTGTAATAAGTTAACTTATTTTATAAAAATTTATTTCATAATTATCGATAATCATAAAAAAAAAATTATGTGCTGCATTATAACAAATTGAATATTAAGTATAATTTTTAATTATAATCAATTATATAAATAATATAAATCTATATATTATATATATAATATGCATAATTAGTACTTAATTATTAACTCTGTTAGAAATAAGAGTTCAATCCATTTGAACTAAAATTAATAATCTATTAAGTTAAGCGTGACTTTAATTATATTATTATAAAATTAATTACTAGAATTTAAAGTTGATAATATATTATTTTTTATCATCTTACTTATGAGTTTAATTATTAATAAGTTAAAAGATATATTAATGACATATTTTTTAAAAAAATAATTAATTATATTTTTATAATACTATAAGTTTAATTTTTTTTATTAAATTAAAGATAGATAATATTTTATTAAATGATAGAAAACATTGAACGTTGACTTAAATATATTAATTATCAAATAATTTAGATATTAATTAAAAGATTATATATGTTAATTTTTATATTAGTAATTATATGTTAAATATATAAATATTGATGGGTATCATTACCCAAATAATTGATAACCACCCATGGGATAGATTATAAAAACCTCCTTATAACTTCTACGGTTCGTTTTGAAAAAAACGTACCATAACCGACTGTAAGTTAAAACAAAAAAAGTATCTTATCCAAGTAGTTATGAAAAGGAGAAGTTATCTTTATCAGGAGAAATTATGAAACTGAAAAGAGACATTATATAAAGAGAAGGTAATCCTCCAAGAAGGGGGACTCCTCTTTCTCTAAAAAAGACTCCTACTCGAAAGAAAAGTAAAATCCAGTTCTTTCCTTTTTATTCTTAAAAAAGGCCATAACTGACTTGAGCGTCGGAGAGCCTGTGGGGATCTAACCCCTTTGGCTTTTGACTATCTTGTTTTCTTTGGCGTTGTGTAGGTCTTGGGTTAGAAAAGCGAAGGACCAAACCATCTCCATTTAAATCCGGACCAGAGTCGTAACAAATATAATATATATTAATTTAACAGAAAAATATTGAGTCAAATAAAACAATTAAAAAATATAAGTAAATTTAATCATAAATTAGATTAAAATATAAAAATATACTTTTTCTAATCTTATTTATATAACGTCTAGTGAGATGATTTATATAACCACGTCGTTAAGAGGAAGATAGTGAATAGTACGATTTAAAGCCAATGTCATGACTGTAAATAAGTTGATAATTGGAGCTATATTTGTAATTTTACACGACATGTTTATGAATAAGATTTAAAATCAAAATTTTGGTAATTATTTTCAAATTATACCAAATTACAATAAATGGCACGAACTAATAATGTAAGTAAAATATTTGTCTTACATCTATCATAAAATCTTCTTATAAATTTTATTTTTTTTAAAAAAATATGAATATTAAATGTAAAATAAAATTTGTTAAAATTTTGAAAATAAGTATATTTATTTATGCTAAAAATTAAATCATCTGTGATATTTTAAGCACCGGCTTGTTTAAACATCGATTACCAAAATTACGAACAAATTTGTTTTTTAATTTGATCAAGTTAAATATATTAATTATATCTCATAAGTAAAAAATAAAAAATCTGTTAAAAAAATAAACGAAAATCAAACCATTCCCTTTGATAGTTTTTTTTTCGGTTCTATTAAGTTTTGAGATTGAGCTAATTTTTTTTAATACATTATAAATTGTCTCATATTAATTGAATAAATAATAGAAATTTTGCCTTTATAAGAATAAAATCGTGCAATATGGGACAAGTAAAACAGATATATCTCACAACTTTTATTAAGCAGACGATCATTAAATAGGAATTTTTTCAAACTTAAAACTCAACAACAGTGCTGTATGTGTGAATCCATATCGATATCTCTAATAGAGTAGTACCATCTTCACTGAAGGTTATATTACGGGCTGTATTATCCCACATCAATTAAGCGAAAAAAGGGCATCTTTCTTATAAATGGAAAGATTTTTTATTCTTTTGAGATGCTTTTTTAATAATAAAAATCTAAATTTAGTGATCAGATGCGTCATATGCCTTTCCCGAAACAAATAATACATCAAATGTGACCAGGCCCAACATCAAAACTCAACAGATTCAATTTGAGTTAACAAATCGCATGTTTTTTAAGACACTTATTTTAACATATAAGAAAATCGAGACATCTGAAAAAATACAATATCATTGGAAAGATATTTTTAAGGCGGGCAAATGGAGCGAGTGTAAATATTCAACCACCGCACGATCAAAACCCTAGATCAAATGCTCTTTGCCGCTTTTGTTCTTTTTTGAGAAATCGTTTTTCTTTTATTTAATTTTTTAGTTAAATATTTACTTTTTTTTTTACTTACCAAAAAAAGTAAACATTCAACTAAAAATTTAAATAAAAGAAAAACGATTTCTCAAAAAAGAACAAAAGCGGCAAAGAGCATTTGATCTAGGGTTTTGATCGTGTGGTAGTGAGAAAAGGGTCATAAGAAAGGGACATTTTTGGAGAAGTGGGGGTAGACTGAATATTCCACTTTTGACCCCCCAACCCCAAACCTCTGCCCTCAATTCCCTCCCCTTATGGGGGTCACATGCCCTAAAAAATAAGGTCACTCCCTTTATGAATTACTAGTATAAGGTCAATCCTCATTGCTACACCCTTTCTCTTTACCACTTTTTATCATGTCTACAACTAGCAAGTAGTGTTATCGGGCTTTTTTAGAATACCCATTTTATCCTAACGTCTGATATTTAATTTATTTTTATATGAGTTTATTAGTATATTTTTATGTATAAAGTAATATTTTATTAAATATATTTAAAATGTGTACAAAGATTATTCCCTCAACGTTGGTCTCGACAATAAAATTGGTAGATCGTGTCGACGTAATCAAGAAATTTAATGCATCGCATGGGGATAAACTTATTGCATGTCCCTTTGGTGGGGGATTCACAAAAGCCATTTAAATAATTAAAAAAAAAAAGAAACAGTTGTATAGATATATTAGCCATATACTTTTGGAACAACTTTTGAGGGATGAGATTGTATTTATTTGTATTTTTTAAATAAATTTATTACTATTAATAGATGGATGAGATATTATCTCATTTATGGATATCTTTCTAATGAGTCTAATATGACTTTGGTTCGGAACCATTGAAACACAGCCGGAAGAAAGCAGGTCCAATCAGTGAATGGGCCCAACCCAGCGACGGTGTCCTAGAAGATTTAGAAGTAATGTCCACTTTGTGCTCTAGGTGAGTAACCAAATAGCGTCACTTGTGCTCCTACAGAGCTGACTATAGGTTGCTAGCGTAGGAGGCGTCGGCTCAATAGATATTAGCTAATGAGAGATAATGTTAACGCTGATAAGGTGTAGCGCGTGCCACCCCAGCAGCAATTCAGCCAATCCCACTGAAGTCAAAGAGGTTTGATTTGGTTATAGGCGACAATGGTCTCCTTGCCTTCACAATGTGACGACTGACACCGTTGGCCATCAATAGCGCACAGCGGCCGACAAATCCTGACAAACCACTTGTCGAAGATCTCGACTCTTAAAAACCTCACTAAAGAAGCCTACAAATACTCTCTACATTAGTTGAGAGGAGAGGATTTCCACTTCCACAAAGGAGCCTAAGTGGTGACCCGATATTGAAATCTCTATCCATGCATCCAACGCTCAAAATAACGAGGAGAAAAAACTAACTCTCTTCCCTCAAACCACCGCCTTTCTATGGTAGCGATAGTGAGCCACTATTTACAGTGCACCAAAGGAAGCACAAACCTTCTTCCAACATCTCACACACTTCTCACATTTCAGCATCCTTGCATTCATATTACGTTTGCTTCCATGCATTCATATTTTCATTCTCAGGAAAGATTTCTGATTTAAGCGTCAGAGTGTTTATAATGGGATAACTTTTCGCCATCCTCTGACCTCTTATTTATAATTTGTGGTGCGTAGGGCTCAGATTGAGAGATGTGAAGATCGAACATATTCATTATCCGTCCCAACTGAGAAATCTGGAGACATTTATACGAGAATTTGAACTTAGGGATGCATCACCTTCTAATATCACTTTTTTTCTGTGTAAAAGTATATCGTTATCTGTCCTAAAATATAAAGTAATCTTATATCAATATTTATTATTTTAATCGTAATTGATGGTGGAGACAAAAAATAAAAAAGGAAAATACAAAGAAAAAATGAAAACGAATGAATAAAAACAATTTATCCCTCTATTTTGCTATTGACGGAAAATTATATGAATAGAAAATATGCCTTTAAGGAAAATAATTTATGTATTTCGTTGTCAATGAAAACTAAAAAGAAAAAAAATATATTTTAGTGGGAAAAATTAATGTGAATTTATAAGATAGTATTAAAATATTAATTATTTCATTTTTTATATTATTTTTAATAAACCAAATATTAAAAATTATTTTCAAATACATATATATATCACAAACTAGTCGATGGTGAACTTTTTATAGTACTTTACTAAAAATTTTATATTTATATAAAAATATTCAAAAATATATGATATTTGAAACTTACAATATTTAGGATAAAATATCATATAAGTGTATATTTCAATGAAGATGTTTTATATAAAAGATTATTAATTGTATAAAAAATATAATTTATTAAAATAATCTTTCAAACTTAATACTTATTTAGAATAAAAAATAAATATCTATAAAAATTATTATTCGGGCCGAGTCAGATGAAATTAGATGCTTTTATGTGTAACTATACCTGATCTAAAAAATTAATTGGGTATAATTTTATGATGGTGTCCATTCATAATACTTTTACACATTAACCAAATTTTATAAAATTTCA
This sequence comes from Nepenthes gracilis, assembly GCA_033239525.1. Classification (NCBI taxonomy): domain Eukaryota; kingdom Viridiplantae; phylum Streptophyta; class Magnoliopsida; order Caryophyllales; family Nepenthaceae; genus Nepenthes; species Nepenthes gracilis. The sequence continues at coordinate 3,574,584 of BSYO01000027.1, read as the reverse complement.
GAATTAGTTTTAAACATTAATTATTTTTTAATTATTTAATAATTATGTATTTTAATTGATATGTCATCATGTCTGGATTACTATACGAATTAGGGAGATAACCACCACTTCACTAGGTCCGACTGATTTAAAGTGGGTTTGATTTTCGTATGTTTCAAATCTAGATCATGTATAACACAATAAATAAATGGTCAAAAAATTAACAGAATTCACTCCCAAATTTATTTTTTGACGTTTAAATCAGTCATCTTTTTTATTAAAAAAGAAAAGATGATGCAAAATAAAAGTGCTAATACTCATATGAAAGGTTCTTAGAAAAGTGCACGTGATAGAAAGCATCTTAAGAAGGGAGAGAAATACGTTTAAAATAAAGTGTCTTAAAATTATTATTTGTTTATCCTTTCTTGTTGTCCATTCCCCCCTTCTGTTGGGAATGAAGGATATATAAGGAGTTAAGAGGCGGTTGATCTCTCTTGCCAACCGCCCACGGAACCGTTTAAATGAATAGGGGAATACCGTTCGGTTGACAGTTCTTAAATAGCAACCGAGTCTATTGAATTGTCTGAATAAAATAAGAAAGTTGTTCATTCCGATTGTTTGGAGAAGAAGCCTGCATGAGAAGTGAGCTATCCTGGTTGAGTCGATGGATTCATCTTCTATTTTGGATTATATAAGTTGATTGGGTTATTATTCAATTACGAGCTGATTCCTGAATAGATATTTTTTTTGGATTAGAGATAACGATACCCATCACTAATAATATATAATATATATTATTTCATATACTACATTTGATATATTATTTAATTTTTAGGAGAAACAAAATGGCAAAACCCATACAAGCACATCGATTAGTTGGGACTTTAATTCCACAACACAGACCATTGCTGCCGTGTTGATTTTGCCCGTCTGGTCCAAGAAATTCGTCGCCGCAATTTTCTTAGTTCTATTAAATGGATCATACCAGACTGGCACGATGCTAAATTGTGAGCCGGCCATCAAAAATTATGCTAAGCTGATATAATATGGTCTAGTTAACGCCATTAAAACTTAAATTGTCTTATATTGATATCTATGCAGATATTTAAGTATTTATTTGACAATCGAGATAGGGATATACCTGATATATAATGTTTACAAATAAGATCATATTTAAATTTTGTTTTTAAATAATTGTACTGAATGAGAATGATAACTGAAAATATTATTCATCATTAAAAAAAATAAATAAAATGTATTTCAAAAAATGTTCAATTTAAATTTAATAAAAATTTAAGTTTGAGAATATTCTCTAAAAAAATATTTAATTCAAATAAATCAAACTGAAGGCAATGTGTCCTAATAATTGGTGAAGGTAAGCATTTAAACCATTTTCACAATATAAAAGTGGAGGACCTGTTTATTAATTAAAAAAAAATTGATTTTGTGTTCCGAATTTTACATTAAGGAATCAGCTATATAAGAGCTGGCTTATAAATTTAAGAAGCTCTCCCTCATATCAGAGTGATTTTTTTAAAATTGAACTCTTCTTTTAGACTTATACTTGTAACAATAGTACTTTCATCGAGACTAATTCCGACTTGGAGAAGGTTATCTGCAAAGAATTCTATCTGAAAAGGGCTATCGAAAAGGGATACTTATGAAGGGGCTAATCGAAAAAATTGAATAAAATACCACAAAGTGTAGCCACCGAAATCTACGATTGTCAAAACATGAAGGAATGTTGCGAGTCTCACATTGGAGGACCAGGTATGGTTGGTTTATAAGTTTGAGGGGTTATCCCTTCAATCGGACAAATCCTTTAGAATTAATATCTCATCTTAGACCTGTACTCGCAACAATCTATTATTCTAAAAAGTTTATTAAAAATAAAAAAATTTAAATATATATATGTATTTAATTTTTATTTATAAAATTGGAGAATAGAGTTTTTTCATTCTTTTATTTAAAAATAAAAATGTGAAACTTATAAAATATGAAATGCATATATTAAAAAAAAAAAAAAAATTTGCTGCCTAAATCTTACTTATTTATGGTGTTTGAAGAAGTTGGGATGGTGAAAATGTATTTTACGGCTTTATAAATGTAAATATATGAAAATGTCAAAACAACATTTTAATAAATAATAAAATTTTAATTTAATTATATGATTAATTTTATTTTATTTTTTTGGCCTTCTATCCATTTGAGTTATATATTAATTTTACATAAATTGTTAATAATTTTACATATAAGTAAAAAATTTTATTATCAATATTTATATTTAACGATAATATTAACTTTGTTGTCTACTAATTTTTATGGTATGAAAAGAGTTAGGAATTGTTAAGTTAATCATAAAATTAAACTAATTATATTATAATAATTTAAAAAATTATCAATAAAACTAATATATAATTACTATCTTTTTTTTAATTTATTGTTATTTAAATATGTGAATAGATTAAATATAATTCAACTAAAAGTCAACTAATTAATTTGATAATATTAACACATCGGTTTAATAAATTTGGTTGGAAGAAACTAAATTCACATTTCTAACAATAAAATAGTTACTAATTTAACGTTTACGTAAGATTTTATATTTTTATTATGATTTATTGTGTTATTATTATGTATATTGAGTTATTTTAAAGAATACTTATAGAATAAAAAAATTTAAAAAAATTAAATTCTGAAAGAATCAGAATCGATGCATGATTGGCATCTGTCTTTGCGCATGTGCATATTTGAGACAGTAAGAGTGCTCCTATAAGGTATTCATGCATGTTTGTGGTAAAATAGGTGACATCTGAGGTATACCTGCGTTAGCACTTATACAGGCCAGTGTGATTAGGTAACACCTAATATGCATATAACTGGCGCTTATATGTCAGCTTAGGTATTTAAGGACCTGCATCATTTGTCAGTCATTTTGTCAGAAAAAAAACATAAAATGATAAGGAAGAAATTTTTTTAACTTTTTTGAATAAAATTTATTAGATCAGATATTTAAGATAATTATTTTTAAATTTATTCTTTAGACCTTTTTTAAAATTCTTAAATTTTGCTGATATTTTTATTTATACTATATATGGATGTTAATATTTACACAAATGTTTTAAATATTATTGCATTCATATAATTGTTACCTAATTTTTCAAATTTTGTTGGGTGTAATCAAAGGTTTGAATATTTAGTTTGTTTTTATTGATTAAGTGAATATTTTAAAATATTATTTATATATATGAAAATATTTGAGACAAAAGTTATAAAATATTATACATTTAGACTTACATGTTGATATTCCATACAAATTATCAATAAAGACGTTATTTTAATATTTGATATGACTTTATACTTTTTTACATGATGAAAATTTTATATTTATATTTTTATTAGAGTAGAAAAAATTTAACATTTATACTTTTTTGTAAAGTGAAAATGTTTTAAATATTTGTGTTGGGCCCCAATATGAAGGCCCATAAAAGACGGCCCAAACAAAGAGGCCCAGAGACATTCTCACGAGCGGATCAGACGGCCCAGGTAAGAAGCCCAAGGGCCGAGAGCCCAAGAGGTTTCACAACCACCCGAGCGGCCAGGAAGAATATCTCGGACTTTCCGGAGGATCCCACAGGAGCAGTTCTCTCCTCCAAAAACCGCGAGCTCCAAGGGGACTTGCTACCAGACGAGAACCGCCCGGTCATGGCTAGAGCGCGCCCGGTCTATTTCGTCTGCTTTCAATCAGTTTTCGAAAACCCACCGCTCGTCCGCCAGATCACAGAAAGACGCTAGTCACATCAGGCGCAGATATCCGATTCCTGTACACCTGACGCACCAAAAGGCTGCAGCGGCGCCGTACGCATGTCCCTTTCCACATCTCAGCTGCATTAAAGGAGGCCAGTGGTCCCGCTCCTCAACCGCCGGATGGACGACACGTGTCCACTCCCCAACGGTCCGACTTCCACTATAAATACACAGCAAGACCTCCTTTCCCAGGGAGATTCATCCAGAAACACTCAAGGGAGCTTTCCAGACACAACTCTAAGTCCCAAAGCTTCCATTTAGTGCTCCCCTTCTCCACGCCCAACTCCTCAGAGACGGGTAAGAAGGCTCCCATTGAGCATAGCTTCCTTAGGAGATAAACACAAAACAAGAGATAGGGAAGGGAATAACCATCACAACTGTACTCTGTAAAATCTCCAACCCATATAGTGAAGTTCTTTACAGGCCCCGAGCCTAGTGGTTTTTTCTCCCCATTCAAGAGGAGGTTTTCCACTTAAAACATCCGGTCTCAGTTCTCATTTCGTGTCCAACACCTCACTCACTTGTATTGCCGGTTAACCACGGATCGGACTGGACGTCGAGGGTCCAACACACCTCATCAACGAGCCTCCCCGAGAGATCCGGCTGGGTGGTCAACATCCTTTGCATCTCTCGGCCATAGTAGGTCGTCCGGCTGGGTGATCCTCACCCCTGCATCTCTCTGCCATAGCAAACAATTTGTTATAATCTCTTTTTTTTTTAGAATCATTATATAAAATTGGCAGAATTACATGTTCAGATATCTTGATAATTAGGCACACTTGAAAATTAAAATTATCATCCATGAGTTGTAAAAGAAAATAGCTTTTAATCCTGCTTATATGGAATAATTTACAGATAACTTGCTTTTAAGTTTAAATAGTAATATTTTTGCTAAAAATTATCATAAGTATGTATAACTCTTTTTTAAGATTACTCTTTTAACTATTAGACCTCGGTTAAGCGATTCAACCTTTTAAAAATTACAAATTTTGATATGACAATCAAATTTATATAACATTGAACATTTAAGACTTAAGAATTATATGATTTAAATTTTTGATGAATTCATACAATTTACTTTATTTAACATTCGTATACTTATTATGAATTTTATACATGAAATTATAATTTGGACAGTAATTTTGAAACATTTGACAAATCAGATTTTACATATGTTTATAGTTTTTCACCATTATTTTTATTTTATAGATCTGTATATTTATATATTGTATATATATACTTATTGAGTTTTAAACTTATGATTTTATATATTTTTTAACGCTGTCAAATTGAAGATTTTTGTTTATTTTCACCATACCCTACTTATAAGAAACAGTTTTTTGATTTATTATACGTGATTATACCATTATGTAAAGAACCGATTCAATGGCTCGAAGCTCTGACCACCAAGTTAGTTGGTCACAACGTTATCCAGATGGGGGTTCCTGCTTCTCGAAGCAGGAATTTTGGCCCCAAAATGGCTTTTTTTTTTAAAAAAAAATTATAAAATAATTTTTTTTTTCTTAAAATGAGGCGAAACCCTACTAGTCAAAGCAAGGTCCCACATTCCCAACCATTTCATCAAGCCAAAGCTCCTCTATAGTAGAAGAGTCAAAATCTTTATACACAATCACAAATTTCATACGACTGGGAAGTCTATGTCCATCTGTATAAACTAAGACTACTCTGCACGAGGCCATCTGAAAAAGCATATGTAATAGTAGTATATAACCAAGTTGTTGAACTAACAAAAGAAGAAGTCATGACAATAAGAACAAGAGGTCATATAGGCAAAAATTTACCAGCCATAATTTAAATAGAGGTCTCTTCTGCATAAGGGGCAAGATCCATGTCTAAGAAGCCATTTGTCAATGCAAGGAAGATGAAACAGATGGTGACAATGAGGCAAACATCGAACCATTTCTTCAATCTGGAAGTCCTGAATCCATGAAATTTTGAAAGGCTTTGATCAATCTGTTCAACAATGATCGGAAGCAATGCATATGGAGCATTAAAATTTCAGGAAATCGAAAGCAAAACCTGCAGGCACACCGAGCAAGAAACTTTCTCCCCCGTGGAATCGGCATTGTTGTTGGTGGTGATTTTAATCTTCGGGATCCTCTCGACTAGATCGCAGGCTAAACCCTTCACCCCTTCTGTGTTGAATGTGTTCAAACCCTCCTCAAAAATCGATTCGATTTCCCCCATCTGATTTACCATTAAGTATCATAGGCACATGACTTGAAGGCCAAGAAGCATTTAAAGTGACACCGGACATCGACATGATACAACATTGATATGCCGGCATGATATATTTTGGACAAATTGAATATACAACACGTCGGGAACATGTTAAATAAGATTTGTAATTCATTTACAAATATGAGAATAAAATTAAACAATAATGCTACTTTATACTAAATTGGCAATAAAAAAAACATATTTCTTATTTCCTAATTCAAAAAAATTTACAAGAATGTGTGCAGAAGTGAAACAATATAAAGAATTTATGTAATAACGTATCTCACCCGATGAAAATAAAGACAATGGTTTAGGTGTTTAATTATTTCTAAATTATAAAATCACTTTAATTTTTTTTTAGTTTATAATAAGAATCCTATTTTTTAAAAAATTATAAAAGATGCTAACTTGTCTAAAATATGTCAAAATCTAAAAGAAAATTTTAAAAAAATATGTCGGAGAGTGTCGGATACGTGTCCGTGCCCGACACACTAGATGGGGAAAAGTGTCATTCAAAAGTGGCAGAAAGAGTGGATTCAAACATCAACTACGCTTCACCTTGCAAAACAAATCGTATTGGCTGCTGAGTAGAAAGACAAAATTCAAACAGCAGAATCCACTTAGTAGGAATTAAGGTAACAACATAGAAAGGTGATGCTACATCTCTCGAAGGAGATGCACCAGGTGCAACTTCTTGTTTGATAAAAAAATTCAACAGTTGAGGATTAAAACATAAAAATAATAAGTGAATGGTTATTTTAATATTAAATGAGTATTAATATTATAAAAAATTTTAAAAAATACTATAGTATAAGTTTTTTATATCCTAAGATCACCACCATTGAATATCCATTCAATAGTGGAGATGGGAGATGCAGCTCCAAATCAGTAACAATACTGCCAGGAGAGCTATAAGGAGCGATAATCGGAGTTCTGAAAAATACCTGGCTTTGCACTGCACTTAGAATGGCCGGACCGATTCTCTCAGGGACAAGTCTACCACTCAAAAGTTTTGCAATAACTTCAATCTGCAAAATTCAAGGAGAGTATGAATATGAATTGATCTTTCCAGAGATTGAAGTTGCTACAATCAAATATTGAATTGCCAAATTGAATAACATGAGCAAAATCGGCATACCAGAAAGAGGAGGCACACAATTCTAGACTCATCGGACCGCCAGAGAATAACCGATGATTCGAAAACCTCAAGTGAAAAAACAGCACCAGAGACTGCGCCGATGACTGTCCCTCTTATAAGACCACCGTCTGTCTCTTGGCCAAAAAAAGCCCCAGTCATTGCTCCTAAAAGAAAACCCACTGCGGATACAGAATACAATACTAATCTTAAATTTCAGAGAAAACCCATGTTATTGTAGCCGGGAACAAATAGTTTCAGCAGAAATAAAGTGTTCAATCGGAAGCACAAAGCCAAAGAAATATCATTCTTCTGTTGTTTCATTTCAAAACTATGTCCAAATCCTCAGAAAAATGATCTTGAAGACTCAAAAGGCCATTTGAAATGCAAATCAAAATCATGCCAATACTACATGGAACTTGCCTCTATTTGCAGTTCTATTTATAGGTTTTGTCCACTACTTAATCCAATTTCGTCCCAAAAATGGAAAATAGTGAGACTGCTTACATGAACTAAGTTCAAGGACAAGGGACGATATATGAAATTTTGATCATAAACTCTCTTTCCAACCGTCCATTTCCCTCAAAATTTGCCAGAATCCACACAGGAAAAGCAGTTGCAATGACTACTATATATGTAAATGCCTTTATTGCACACCCAGGTAATCAAATCGATAAATTTGCAAACCCACATTAGAAAGAAACAAAAACAAGTACTAGTACCGATAATGGGTTCGTAATTTCAAAATAAATTAAGGGCAACCGCGAAATAAAGCAAGAACACACACAGAGAGAGAGAGAGAGAGAGAGAGAGAGAGAGAGCAACCAAATGCAAAACAGAAAGTGAAGATGGCAAAGAATAAGTTGCGAAGGACAGCACAGAACGTCAAATTCGATGTGTCTTGAATCCTTTGAGCAAAATTATACAAAATTGAGGGCGAAGAAGAAGAAGAAGAAAGAGATTGAGATGGGTACTCGTACAACTCCATTTTTTTATTCCTCGATTTTTTGATAAGCTGGCGACCGACGCTGATCCCAAATCAGCGATTATAAATTAAAATATGAATGTTAGTTAGGTTAGATTAGAAGAGATAATGTTTGTCGCCAAGACAAGAGATGAAACGAAGCCCACGTCCACAGCTCGCATTGGTAGCAGCTCTCTCTCCCTTCTCTATGGACTATTGCATGGAAGAAATCGAACTTAATTGGCCATTACTAGTGAAATTTCGCTTTCATGAACATGGGAGATTGAAAGGGAGGGCAAAGGGAAAGGAAGAGAGCAGCCTTTTAATTCTAGTGAGTTTTTGCTTTCATGGGGTTTTCACAAAACGCAAGTAAGAATTCATCGACTAAAATAGGCTAACCAAACTAACCCTATGATAACAGAGAACTTACGGGTTTTCCATTATCGATGCGTGTCTGCAGCTCGTCAACCATCGCTATCAGGTGGCCGGCGAATAAATCGGTAACGGAGGTCGGAGTGATAATCACCGGCCGTCGGACAACTGGCAGAGTTTGCTTGCACTCCATGACAACTTACCCAATCTACTGATTGCGGAAGAACTACGGGATTACAAATATGAATGTGGTTACGAATTGGGTTAGAAAATTGAAATTGAAGTTTTCAGTTGAATAATTTAAATTTCTGATTCAACTCAATCAACGATTAGGTCATGTTTGGTTAAATTATTGACAGTATAACGAATTCGGAGCATATAAATTAGTTGGCTACAATAAAAAAGAATCATATAAATAAAATAAAAATTATATATATATTTATTTATTTATATTTATAATTAAATTAAAATTTTAAATAATGATACTTAATATTTTTGGTTAATTATATAAAATTTTATTTACTAATTACTATAACTTACTTATTTTTATTAAATTAATCATATTTTAACCCTTTTTATAAAAATAATAAAATAATTATTTTAAATTAAAATTATAAAATTATTAACCACACTAAAAAAATTCCTAATTACAATAATATTTTTCTAATGGATGTGGCCGAGTGTAATGTCATGGGATTGACGGGGCGTCCTTCTCCCCCATGAAAAAAGACCGTCCTTCTCTTAATTTGAGCCGTCGAATGTAAAATCTGACGGTTACGTGTTTTGGATGATTAAATTTAAAATCGAACGGTTCATGTTATATTATCCATTCAAAACGTGTGGGTCATCGAATTTTATATCCGACGGTTCAGATCAGGAGAATGACGATTTTTTTCCACAAGAAAAAAAAACGGCCCCCAGATCCAATGTCATGAATATCCGTAGTTATTATTTTCAATTTTTTTTAAATTTTTTTTCCTTCTTTGCTTATTTCCTTTTTATTTTTCATTTTCTAAAATTTTAGTCAACATTTTTTAATATCATACTTGTAGGGACTACTCCAATATAAATTCTAGACCTATAATTATTGATACATTAATTGATGGATTCATATTTTATATTTTTGGTATTATTCTTACGAGCTTCGAGCATATAATAGGCTCACAGTATGTGAAAAATTGACCAGACGAGTTAGAAGTTGATGGGTTATAAATGTTATTGCATATATAAATTCAATTACATAAAAATAAATGAATAAAAATATGTAAAAAATAAAGAAAAATACATAATGTGAATGAATAATACACTTAATTGACTTTTATTTCTAATGTTTCCCCCTCTAAAAACAAAAAAAAAATCTAACAAAAAGACAGAAATTAGTGTTTGATATGAAAGGGTTGGTGGGCATTGAATGCTTCATTTTCAAGTTTCTCCTCCTCGAAAAGGGAATTTTACTGTTTATGAGGCAACATATTATTGCTTATCAAAGAGAAAATGACAATTTTGATTTAAAATATTGGGTTAATATTATTTAGATATTATTACGTTTCGAGTATCTGATCGTCGTACGGATTAGGGAGCCTTTGGATTTCTCATCGTTTGGTGGTAGACCTGGGCGGATTCGGTATCGGCCTCTATTAACCTGGGACCTGCACAACACAACTAATAAATAGGAGGTCAGAGGCCCGACGGGATTTCTCCCACTGAAAACACTCGACGTTCAAGTTAGCAACTTTCCGTAATGAACAGAAAGGGGCGCACGCTTAGAGATGTGCAGAAATATGCTACAAATACGTTGGGAGTGCGTGGATACAACAATGGGATATTAGTAAGCAGGTAATGGGGGACCTGGCTCCTGGAATGTACCACAGTGGGTGGCTAACTCTCGTTATTTGAGAAGGCTAAGAAGGTCGGATTTGAAAAATGGTTTTGGAGTTTAACTCACGTGACGTAGAGTCAATTATTCAAGATCCAATCCCTTCCCCTGTAGAAGGAGAAGGATTTTATAGGCCCCTTGGTTGGGGGCTTTGGGCACGAGAATCCTCGTTGTAGGGATTCGTCGGCCGTTGATCGCTGACGGCGATCGCCGGTATGTCAGTTGTTGCCTTATGGTGACAGGTAGACTGCCGGGCATCTCAGGTCACATTTGGTCTATCTCTTGCACTATGATTGGCTGGAGAATTGTAGACAGTGATGTGCGTTGTGACTGGTAGTGCTGACTCTCTCTATTGGCTAGTTTCCTCTGCGCCACCACTGTCGCCTGACAACCGTATTAATGGGTTGTAAGCGACGCCCATTGGCTGCGAGTATGGGCCGCTACGTAGGCTGTTCTGAGACGCTGGGCTGGATCTGCCATTTGGGCTGTTGCTCCATGGGTTGGGCTTCGAACTTCCTTGGGCCTTCACACTAGCCCTCAATGCTTGGGCCGATTTGTAGTCGCGGCCTGGCATGTCCTTCTGGGTCCAACTCGTGGTTGCTCGGCTTCCCTTGAGATGCGCCAATGTTTGTCGTCTTCCAGCTTCGCGCCTTCTCTAGACGATTGTGCAGGCTTTTCTGGCGACGTAGTGATTCCGTGCCTGGAATGGAAGGATTCGCACACCTGAGGTTGCATCGTATTTGAAAGCTTTCCTGTTTCATGAAAGACGTCCACGAGATAGCGTGCCCTATTAGGTTTCGGAAGGGCACCAACTTGCCCATAAATAGGATGGCCCTTCGACCGGTGTGACTCTTCCCTTGGCTGACTTTGGAGGAGCAATGCGAGGGTCTTGGCTCGCCCGCCTTCTGGTGGGAGTCTGCGAAGGAATTGGATGGACTAGCTGGAGATCCATAACTTCTGATGAAGATTGTCCTCATGCCCATGTTGTGGGCGGTTCCTTATGCTAATGAAGGTGGCTCGGCCACTCTGCTGTCGTCGCATGCCTCCCCCATGGAGCGATGTCCTCCAGTGTGCAGTGAGATCACGACGGAGCTACCTTAGGGGATTTTCACCTCTAGTGTAGCGCATCGCCCATGGTCTCTACTTCACTTGGATCACGCACCGGCTAGGGAGGAGGTAGAGAGTGGACTTCTAATGGGGGAAGAGCAGGTTCTTTTTCTGCGTCCCTGCCAGAGGCACCCGAGTTGAATGTTGGTTTTGCCTCTACGGTTAACATTAGGCTCGTCTCCCGCTGGAGGCTGACTAACACCTTGCTGCTCCCGGTGCTTCGGCTTATTGGGTTACCAGCGGCGGGACCACGGTGATCTCATATGGATCACGTTTCCTAGCGTGCTCCAAGCATCCCGTGCAGTTACTTTGGGGCCTAGGCCTTATGCTATATTTTCTTTCTTTTTCTTGTACTTTTGCTACTATAAATTTTGTATTTTATAAAAGAAGCCTTGATTAATAAAAGAAGTAGTCTTTTGTTTTTATTCTTCTGTCTTGTAGCATGCCTCTTTTCTTATTAACTGCCTTTTGGACTGCACTTAAGGCAATTTGCTCCTTACATTGCATTGTGCGCCGTTCCGCACGTTTGGGCACCTTCAATTGTTCGTGGTTGGTTCCGCCGGTCTCGTCTCTTGAGTCTTAATACAGACCGTCGATGGGAGGACGCGACAGGATGAGACTTCTGGTGGCTGACGCCTTGAGAGTTCAAACATTGCAGGTGGATGTCACATCCGCCTATTTGCCTGGTGCATTAACTGCGTGAGAATCCTGAGGCGTTGCGCCATAATGATTCGCCTTGGAAAGGCGCAAAGTTTCAGGGATCTGCCACGTGGAGGGCGTCTATTGGCTTTCTACTGGCATGCTATGTCTTCAAAACGCTTCCGTTTCAACAAGTAAACTCTACTTATTTAAACGCACGAGTTCCCTCCAAGGTTGCATACTCTGTTGCCTTTTTGACGACATGAAGCTTTATGTTGCCTTCGAGCCTTTTTCTCTTTGTCTTCCTGCGTTGCGGCTTCAATAGAAAGGTCATCCTCGTCATCCAAGTCAGAATCTTTTTCCGAAGAGCCTGAGATTGGTACCCATGCCTCGGGGATCCCTGGTGCAACTACGCCTGGCGCAGCAGCGGCAAAGGGGTGTCATTCAGAGGTCACTGTTGTGGGTCTGATGTGATTTTTGAGGGTGTCCCCAGGCTTTGAGAGGGAGGAGATGTCCTCCTCCTCGCGGGATCGTAAGTCCAGGAGGGCGGATCCTTTGCTTCATCAAGTTGCCAGGGCCAACGAAGGAATTGAAGTCAGGGTGCAGGTTGCAGTCAGAGAGATAGAGAAGATGAGGGCTCGTGTCGCATACTTTGAGGAGGCGTGGGCTGAATCGGAAGCGAGGGTGTCCAGGCTTATTGGTGCTAACATGCAGGCTCGGGCCTGCATAATGGCACTTTGGGAGGAGCTTGAGCGACTGCGGCTATAGTTTAGGGAGGAGCTCGTACGGATGGAGACTAAGCTTGAGGTTCAGGTTCCTGTCGAAGGAGGTCGGTCCTGTACTGGAAAGGAACTTCCAGAACGGCATCTGTCTCAACCGGAGAGTAGTCTCGCTGGAGGATCCAAACTTCCGCATCGACATCCTAGACTCTCAAAACTTTGGTGCTCTGACACGCGCGAACCTATTGGAGTATCCGGCTTCAGATCCTACTGAGCCCAGAGGGGGTCGTTAGCTGTACTTTGCGGCCGCAGGCTGCTGTTAAAAAGAGTTATTAATAATCCATATAATGAAACTTAATACTTAGCTGTTCCGCTTATTTTTTGTTGCTTGTTGTATTCGAATGGTTTGTCGTCTCTCTCATGCGCCTGTCTTGGAAGTCCCACCGCCGCCGTCCCTTGTGATTAGGATTGCCGCATTAAATGCAGGCGTGCCAGCAGGGATTTTGGCAAGCAATTGAGGTGATATCGATCTGCAATCTAACAAGAGGTCATTATTGGCCGTTGCTTGGGACCTGTGATGCTCCTACTAGGCCAACACGTGGCCTAGCCATTTAGCAAAGGCGTCATTTGGGTTTTCCCGAGCACTGGCACCCCGTTGTCTCTTTAAACAGTGTCTCGGCAAAAACCTTCCCCTTTATGATTTTTCTTGCTGCAACTCATTCCAGAGTGAGAGAAAGATGGCCAAGAAGAAAGAATCTGCCTCCTCTTTGCGAGCTTCTAGGGCGAGCCGCCATAGGGTTGACAATACGGGTTCCGTTTTGACAATGAGTGCCATCGCTACCTTGATGGACTACGGGATCCCCAATGGGCTTATCGTGCTCTTGGTTCCACGGATAGAGCCAATGCCCTCCAGATGACTTCGTCACTGTTTACGAGCACCATCCTAGAGGGGGACTTCGTTACCCCATGCCATGCACTCTGTATGCACTGGTCAAGGCATTGGGTGTTTCCGTGGCGAGGCTTCACACCAATGCCGTTCGTTACCTAATTTCACTCTATATCTTCTCCCGCCTTCATACTAGTGCGTTTGGTGCAAAGGCGGCAAGAGTGATCTTTTATTTCACGGAGTCGAAGGATTGGATCTCTATGTCTCCAAGAACAGGCTTTCAGTTCCGGGGGACCAACTCCCACTCGGTGAAGAACTGGAAGAGCCGCTTCTTCTTCCTGCAGGAGTCTTTTGACTCAGAGCTCTTGCATGAGTGGAGCCCAATCTCGAAGTACTTCCACAGGAAGGTGTCCTCAGAGGACACTAAGGATACCGCGGAGTTGGTCGCCACCATTGACTCCCAGATGGCGACATTCTCCGTTCAGGGCTACTATATGACGTCCCACACTTTCAAGGCCACCAGGTGGGGGCCTTCGTCTAGTTGGGGCGTTGCTGGCTCTTTGAAGAAGAAGCCTAAGGATGTCGTGATATTCGAGCCGTCAGGAGAAGACACTGAGGAGAGTTGTTCTCTGCTGGAGTCATCTTCGGATGAGGAGGAGATCGAGGCTCCATTGAAGAGGTTGAGGGAGCCTGGAGGTACCTCCACCCGGAGATCGCGGAGGTTGGCTGCAAGGTCCATCATACGGGTTTGGAGCCCAGTTCTAAGGGCGATATCGAGCGTCGAACCACAAGAGAGAGCCGCCGAACCCATATCGATTTCCACTGTGGCATTGGCTGAGTATGGCATTCTTGCAGTGGAGCTTCATTCTGGTGAAGAGTCTTCTGCGGTTACTTTAGTCAATCTGGAGCAGCTGGAGATGATCGCTAAGGGTGCGCCGGTTGTGGAGGGCAGCGCGTCAGTTCCTAAGGGGATGGAGGGAGCGTGTGCACTAGGGCCAGTACCAACTCTGGTGAGGTCTTCAGATCTTGCTGGATCTTCTGCCGGGACATTTCTAGAGGCGGGCATTTAGGAGGATGCTCCCGTTGGGTCGGAGGTCGAAGCTGGGCAAGAGGCCAGTCTACCAAACATTGACGCGACTTTGGAGACCGTCGCAGTTGGGACGACTCGGGAGCCGGATCCCCCAAGCTTTAGTGTTGGGTGCGCAGAGCCCCCATGCTCGCTTGCGTTAAGAGAGGGAGCCAGTCGTCTAGACGCACCTTCTGCTCAGGTATAATCGCCTTGAGCTGAGTGCTCATTTGCAATCTAGAGTTTTGAGAATTTCTAACCTTCTCTTATCCTATGCAGGTTCCTAGGGAGGTTGATTCTTTCAACGAGTTGGCTTCTTAACTGTACGAAAACTTTCACTGCAGGCAGGAGGTTTCTCAGCCCATGAGAATCATGGTCGCTTCCCTCCAAGGAGAGAGTGAACGACTGCAGGGAGAGAACAGACAAATGTAGGAGGAAATCAGGCGCTTGAAGGTGGACAGTGGCCAGTAGACGCAAGAGGTTTCACTCCTAAGGTAGGAGGTTCAACAGTTGAAGAAGATGGTCACTACTCTTGAAGACGATAATTATCGCCTGTCTAGAGACCTGAGGGTGCGGCTCTCTCCGTCGGAGGTGAACCTTGTCCTGAAAATCAGATTCTGGTACAGCATCTATTTATGTTGTAAGATTGCCTCACTTATGCTTCCTGATGTTCTGGAAGGTGACTTTCACCCTGGCAACTCTAGGGTCTATGATAGGTCCCGCCTGAGAAACTTTCTTGTAGAGGTTGGCCCATCAGACTCTCGGGAGTAGCTCTGCTTGTACACATCGGTTTCCTTTCCCTTTTTGCCACTTGTTAATGAATTGTACATATGAATGAGAATAGCATCCCTTTTTGCACTTAACGCCTTCAAGTGTGATTTTAGAGACAATATCTTGTGTTTAACGGCTAAGTTTGCAAAGCTATTATCACCAAGGCCCCAATCCGGCGACTTCTTGCCGTGTACTCGTTCATCATCAGAGGATGTCGTCGTATCTCGTGCGTTTAATGGGAAGCTCGATTCAGTAGAGTGGACGTCATCGCAAGTCCTGTGGAACCATGCTAAGGGCCAGCTGGGTTTTCAAGCCACAGCAGCCAGACTCCGGGTCTAGGCCTTTTCGCACGCAATACCTGCTTTAGGTGCTCGGCCCTCGCTTAAGGCGTTGTTGCTATCATGTGCTTGGTCCTAGCCCATGACCATTGTAAACTAAGGGTGCTCTCTTCTTTAAGAGAGGGTCACCACACGCATGCGATTCTTGCTCCCTAAGGTTTTGGTGGCCATAAATTCAGAAATTTCAAAAGCCCCCAGGCTGGAAGCTTTGACTGCCCAGGTCGCTTGGCACAGAGCCTAGGTATAAAGGCCCGCTTAGGGCCTTTCGACGCGGAGTTGAGATTTTTAGGTGGCCGTTTTTAGGCCGCTTGGTGTGGAACTAAGGCATAAAGGGCCGCTTAGGGCCGTTCGACCCGAAGTCGAGATTTTGAGGTGGCCGCTTTCGGGCTGCTTGGCGCGGAGCCAAGGCATAAAGGGCCGCTTAGGGCCGTTCGACGTGGAGTCGAGATTTTAAGGTGGCCACTTTCGGACCTGTTGGCACGGAGCCAAGGCTTCATTTTACAAACGGACGATAGTCCTCCCGACTTATGGACAGTATACGTCGTTTCGTTTTCTGAAATGTCATGCATGTAAACACTCATATGAATGGACACATAAGATAATAGAAATGATCAGTTTTATTAAATAAAAACACAATGTATATACAAACATTCCTCATGGTGTGTGTGTATGGGCAACGCTGTGTTACTGGTTGTATTTTCTTAGATCGGCGGCATTCTAGGTCTGAGGGACTAGTTTGCCGTTCTGGGTGCGTAACTTGTACGCTCCACTCCGAATGATCGCGGAGACGAAGAACGGGTCTTCCCAGCCAGAGAAAAGTTTGTTCGTACTTGCGGCTTTTCCCGCGGCCTCTACACTTCGGAAGATCAGGTCTTCAACCTCAAGCGGGGGTGCCTTCACCCACTTGTTGTAGTATCCTCCGATACGCTGCTGGTAGACTGCGGTTCTCAGGCGAGCTGCGTCTCAAACTTTCGGGAGCAAATTAAGACATTCTCTAAGTCTTTGGGAGTTTGTGACCAGATCAACACATTCGACCCACTGGTAGGGTAGCCCCACTTCAACGGGGATCACGGCTTCTGCCCCGTGGCAGAGATTGAAGGGCGTATCTCTCGTTGGTTCCCACGAGATTGTTTGATACGACTAGAGCACGGAAGGTAACTCAGCGACCCACGAGCCCCCTGTGTCTTCCAGCTTGGTCTTCAATTCGTGTAGCAGCATGCGGTTGGTGACTTCGACCTAACCATTTGCCTGCGGATATGCCCCAAATGTATGTACCAGCTTGATGCACAAACTTGCGCAATATCTGGTGAACCGTTTGCCGATGAATTGGGCTCCATTGTCGGTTACTATGATCTCGGAAATCCCAAAACGGTAGACGATAATTTGACAGAGGAACTCTGTCGCGTTTTGTTTGGTGATTGAAGCTAGAGGGACTGCCTCTACCCACTTGGTAAAGTAATCGATGTCAACGATGAGGAATTTTCATTGTCTAGAAGCCAAAGGTTGCGGGTCAAGGATGTCGAGTCCCCGTTGTGCAAACAGCCATGGGGACCGAAGGCAATGCAGCTCCGTATGAGAAAGGTGCATCATGGATCCGTGGACCTGACAGCTTTCATTTTTTTTTTCATGAATTCCAAGGCTTCTCACTTCATCGTGGGCCAAAAGAGACCCTGCCACATGATCTTGAATGCGAGGTTTTCCCTCCGACGTGTGAGCCACATTTTCCGAGGTGGATTTGCTTAGGGCGTACTCAACCTTCTCAAGGATCAAGCATTTTAGGTAAGGAGTGGAATATTTTTGCCTGTATAGCCTCCCATCGAGGATCGTGTACTAGCCTGTCATTTTCTTGATTCGTTTGGCCTCAATGGCATTTTCGGGTAATATTTCGCCCGTTAGATACTTTCGGTACGTGGTCATCCAGTTGTCGCCCTTGTCAATCTGCAGCACTTCCTAGTCTAAAATGTCAACACTGGGTACGGCCAGGGTTTCCCGCAGGTTCCTAGTATACTGCTCCGGAAAGCCTGCAGCTGCGTCCCTAGCCAACTAGTCAGCTTTTCAGTTTTTGGCCCTAAGCACATGTTCAATCTTGAAGTGCTCGAAGGCTTGGATCTGAGCCTTTGCTCTCACGAGGCACTTTGTAAGCTACGGGTTCAATGCCTAAAAGGTCCCTTGGATTTGATTGACTACGAGCTCCGAGTCATTGCACACTACTAATGACCAGGCAAAGCATTCCTTTGCCCAGGCGGCCCTTGCCAGAAGGGCTTCGTATTCAGCCACGTTAGTAGTAGCGGGGAAGGTCAGCACAATGAAGTACTTAATCTCTGCGCCATCTGGAGTCCTGAGCATGACTCTAGTTCCGTTGCTTGTCTGAGTGGATGATCCGTTCATATTTAGGGTCCATGTTGGAATGTTAGGATCGTCCACACTCCCCGGGCTATGAGGGTCATCTAGAGTCGGGGTCACCGCCTCGACGATGAAGTCCGCTAGGGCCTGACCCTTGAGGACCAGCCGCGGTCAGAAATTCACATCGAATTCTTCCAATTCTATAGCCTACTTGACTAGTCTCCCAGAGGTTTCTAGTTCTGTAGGATCAACTTCAGGGGATGGTTTGTTAGAACGACGATCCAGTGAACTTGCAAGTAGGGCCGTAGCTTCCGTGCCGAATAGATGAGTGTTAATGCGATCCTTTCTGTGTGCGGGTAGCAGGTTTCCACATCTATCAGTACCTTGCTCACGTAATACACCGGTCGCTGCGCTTCCTCATGCTCTCTGACTAGCACGGAGTTGAGTGCCATGTCTGACGTAGCCAAGTAGAGGTATAAGTCTTCACTCGCGTATGGTGAGCTCAGGAGAGGTGGGATGACAAGGTATGCCTTTAGCTCTTTGAAAGCTTCCTCACATTCCACGGTCCACCGAAATCCGGACGATTTTGTCCCTCTAAGCGCCTTGAAGAAGGGCATGTATTTCTTTGCAGACTTGGTTAGGAATCGCAAAGAGAGCTGCCAGTCGTCCTATGAGCTTCTATACTTCTTTCACCATTTGCAAAGAGTTCATGGCGAGGATGGCTCTGATCATTTTCGGGTTCGCTTCTATGTCGCGTTGTGACATGATGAAACCTAGGAAGTTCTTGGATGTCACCCCGAATGCACATTTGGCTGGGTTGAGCTTTATTTTGTGTGCCTGGAGGACTTGGAAGGTCTCCTCTAGGTCACTGATGTAGTTGCCGGCAACCCTGCTTTTTACAAGCATGTCATCAACGTATACTTTCACGTTCTTCTTGATCTGAGTTTCGAATATCTTGTTCACTAGGCACTGATAGGTTGTCCCGCCGTTCTTGAGGTCGAAGGGTATCACCTTATAGCAATACGTCCCCTGGTCGATCATAAAGGAGGTGTGCTCTACATCGTTCGGATGCATCTTAATCTGATTGTAACCTAAGTATTCATGAATCTCAGGAGCTCATGCCCGGACATGAAGTCCACCCACTAATTAATCCGAGGGAGAGGGAAGTGTCCTTTGGGTAGGCTTTGTTTACATCGATGAAGTCCATGCACATCCACCACTTGCCTTTGCTCTTCTTCATGAGAACGACGTTGGATAGCCAGTCTAGATATTGGACCTCCTTAATAAATCCACCATCCAACAGTCTTTTTACTTCCTCCCTTATAGCTATCAGCTTCTCGACGGAATGGTTCCTATGCTTTTGCCACACGGGCTTGTGGCCGGGATCGAGGCCTAACTTGTGGATTATTATTTCGGCCGGTATCCTGGGCATGTCTGCAGAAATCCAAGCAAACACGTTGGAGTTCTTTTGCAGGAAGGTAATTAGTCGATCACGGTCAGCAGGAGGGAGAGAGCTGCTTACATGTACGCACTTTTCTAGCTCGATAGGATCTAGAGGAATTACTTCGGTTACTTCTCCTGACTGGGCTTGTTATTGTGTGGCTTTATCGCGAAAATCTAAGTCTCCGTCCAGGCGGTCTGGCGCCATTAGAGCAACTTGGGACAAGTAACACGTCCATCCCATCATCTGGTCCCCGAGCACTTCCCCTATGCCGTACGGGATTCGAAATTTCTTCTTTTGAAGAGGAATCAAAATAACGACCCTGAAGGCCATGATGAAAGGTCTGCCTAGGATGGCATTGTAAATGGACGGTGGATCGACAACGAGAAACGTTTGCTCCCGCGTTGCAACGTACGGGTAAGTTTCCATCGTGACCTCTAGCTGGACTATCCTCTGTGCAGGTACATGTTCGTTATCCAGACCGTATAGAGAGCCGTCGGCTGCTTTCATTTGAATTCGCCTCAGTCCAAACTTTAAAAAGGCACCAAGATACAGTAAATTTTGAGACTTTTCATTATCAATGAAGACCCGTTTTAGTTGGTAGCTTACCGGACTATCTGAAACGATGGCGAATAAAACAAGGGAATCAGAATGGGGGAAGGTTACATGAGCTATATCGTCGCTAGTAAAGTTAATGACATCACTCTTGTCCCTTATCTTTACTCTCTTTCTGCTAGAAGTCTGCTCAGGCTGTATCTACCCATTACTCTTGGTCGGGGCGGTTGAGATCCTACTGATCACGCTTGCAGCCGTACGGTTCCTAGGAGGCTCGCTTGCCTCGTCTTCTGATACTGCGGGGGCCTGCCTTGTGCCATTCACAAACCATTTGAGGTGTTCACGGTGGATCAAGTCTTTTATTTCCTATTGTAGGGTTTGACAGTTCTCCGTGGAATGTTCGAGGCAGTGGTGGTACTCGCAGTACCTCGTCTAGTCATCGCCGCTCGGGTCCTTCGGTGTTTTCGGCCACTTGAAGAACTTTTTATCCTAAATTTACATCAGGATGTTTACGTGGGTATTGTTTAGAGGAGTTAGGGACATTGGCCCATGCTCCTTCCTTGTTCCCGGCAAAGGACGTGGCTACTTGCGGCGCTCCTGGAAGCAGCTACTATCGCTGTTCCTCTTCTTGTCGGTGGTAGGTCTGGGAACCTCAAGAAGATGGTCCATGCGCTGGGGATGCTTTGTCTCGTTGGCTTCCTCCACCAAGATGTAGGCTCGGGTAATGGCTTCTACTTTCAGAAAGAATTGAGGGCGCTAATGTGACAAGTGCTTGAAGAAGTCCCCTATTGCCAGTGTAGCAACGAAGGCGTTGAGCTTCAACTCGTCAAAGAGTTGGGGGATCCTATGCGCCTCAGCGATGAAGCGGTTGAGGAATCGCTTCAGGCCTTTGTCTGTCCTCTAGCAGAGGCAGACCAGGTGCCACAACTGCTTTTCTTCTCTCCAACTGGAGGCAACTGGTTCAGAAAGCTGTCCGCGAACTCGTCGAAGGAACGGATAGAGTTCAGGGGGAGTCCATGGAACCATAGCAGCGCGTCCCTGCTGAGGGTGACGGGGAAGCACTTGCACATCACGACCTCACTCGCCCCTTGGAGAGACAAGTGAGTACAGAAGCAGTTGAGGTGGTCCATCAGGTCCGTACTCCTATTGTACCGCTCCAGTGTTGGCATCTTGAACTTGCGGGGAAGCGACTGGGTCCAGAGATCCATGGCGAAGGGTGACCTTCGCAGGTCGGTGAAAGACCGTGTGGGTCTTTCTTTCTGTAAGAGGTTCCAGAGTACTTTTACCTTCTCCTCCATTGGTGGGTCGAACCCACTCCTCCCCACGTTAATGATGTCGTGGAGCTCCGTGTGACCCTGCTGGTTCGAGCGAGCTTGTTAGTTAAGGCAGCTTTTCGAGTGGGCTGGCCGCGCGCTGTTTGAGTTCGCAGCTGTTCGCCTCCTTTAGCCGTGGGAGCTACGGGGGTTACGCCGCTCCGGGCTTTCCTCCCGCTCTTACCGGCTAGGGTGGCTTCCAGCTACTGACTGGGCCCTACTGCCAGAGGTCACTTGTGCCTCAGTGTCATCAGGCCTAGCTGTTCTACCCCTGGGGGCTCTGGTGCGACGCCTTCCTCACCTGGTGGTGTCTGAGGTGATGGAGGAGCATTCCCCATCTATGCTGTGCTCGTCCGGTTGCAGAGAACCTAGATCACCGGACTCATGTCACTCATGTCCGCTGCTAGGTGGTGGATGTTAGGCTCTGGACGGACGTCTGCAAGGCTACCCATTGAGGGGTCGCCGCCGCAGGCAACTGCATCTCTTGCTGAGGCACTGGCTTGTGCCATGTTGTTTGCCATCTTGTTACGAAGGAATGAGTATGAGAAGAAGACGCCTGGCTTCTTGTCTCGTTCCCACTAATGGCGCCAATGTTGCGCCCCGAGTTTCCGGTTGTCATACAGATTAGGGAGCCTTCAGATTTCTCATCCTTTGGAGGTGGTTGCGAGCGGGTCCAGTTTTCGTTTCTATTAACCTGAGACTTGTACAACACAATTAACAAATAGGAGGTCAGAGGCTCGGCGTGATTTCTCCAACCGAAAATATTTTGACACTCAAGTCAACAACTTTTCACAATGAACGGAATGGGGCGCACTCTTAGAGGTGCGCGAAAATATGCTGCAAATGCGTTTGGAGTGCGTGGATACAGAAATGGGAGATTAGTGAGCGAGTAATGGGAGACCTAGCTCCTGAAATGCACCACAGCAGATGGCTAACTCTCGTTGCCTGAGAAGGCTGAGAAGGTCAGATCTGAAAGATGATTTTGGAGTTTCACTCATGTGACGTAGAGTCAATTATCTAGGATCCAATCCCTTCCCATGTACAAGGAGAGAGATTTTATAGGCCCCCTGGTTGAAGGCTTTGGGCACGAGAATCCTCATTGTAAGGATTTGTCGGCCGCTGATCGCTAACGGTGGTCGCCGATGTGTTAGTTGTTGCCTTGCAATGGCAAGTAGACCGCCGAGGGTTGGAGGTCACGCTTGGTCTACCTCTTGTGTTCGGATTGGCAGAAGAACTGTGGGTAGCGGGGTGAGCCGTAGTTGGTAGCGCTGACCTTCTCCCTATTGGCTCGTTTCCTCTGCGCCACCACTGTCGCCTGACAGCCGCATTAATGAGCTGTCGGTAACAGTCATTGGCTGCAAATACGGGTGGTCACATAGGCTGTTTTGAGACGCTGGGTTGGATCCGCCGTTTGGGCTGTTGCTCCACTGGTTGGGGTTCGAACTTCCTCGGACCTTCGCACTGGACCCAACAGATATGCTTCATTTTTTAAGGTGTTGCCATTTCTTTCAAAGTTATTATTCATTTTGGATACGTAATATTATTAATTTATTTATAAGATGATGGTAGCTCTTTATTTAGTTAGTGTGGGATAATTTCATCCCAACATAATCCCAAATAAACAAGCACAATCGATAAAGCATCGGAGAATGAAGAGTATGCTTTCGATGGGAAGTTAAACGATTGTATAGTTTTATATGATGAAATCGTTGAGTTTCGAGGTGTCGTTGTGGCCTATTTGAGTTATTGTTTGCTCTAAGAGCGTGAATTTTAGGAACTGAGTTGGCTGATATGATTTCTTCTTAAAAAAGCCGTCTCAAAGTGAAAGAGAATGTCATTATTTTTAAATGGCAAAGTGTTACGTTTTGACTCAGTGAGTATGAGATATTTCTTCTCCTATTAATTGAACTGCTAAGTTTTAAGGTGTTTTTTAGGCTAGTTTGATATATTATTTGTGTTACATCTCAAACCCGATTTCGTAAAAAATTATTTTATTTTATGTTAATTAATCACATTATTATGTTAATCAATTTCTAAACTCAAAACTCGAAATAGAGTTGCTAGAAATTTTTAAAATCCCGAATTTTGACCTTAGACGTGAAGTACTAGTCGATATCAGTAACTGATATAAAATAAAATAATTAATCAAATCATAAGACCCGAAATGTTCCGAATACTAACCATACCAAGATGTCGAAACATGTGTAAGAAGATATGTCTACACTAAAAATAAGAGTACTCAAAATCTAGACTTATATGAATCACTGAAAAGAAAATCAAAGTCAAGCTACATCATCGACAGTATATCATAATAGCTAAATTGATGCAGAACGACTCAATTGAAATGAAAATAAACACCATAAGACTACTGTTTTAAGATGAGATACAGAGTTTAAATCATTCTGATTCCTTATTCTAGTTCCTTGAACAACTTCTCTGCCAATATCCTTACCTGCAAGTGCGATCCGAGTAGTTAATTTGAAGGGGTCAGTAAGAAAAATAAAAGTAAAATTTAGCCAATTACTCAATAATGTATATTTATTTTTCATAATTAAATATATAATTTATATTTAAAAAAAATACAAAAAAGACAATGACAAGAATGTTATATATAAGGCCATGAATTTTCATATCATTCATACAAATGTTCCAAATTTTCCTTTTTGTCTAACTCTTAATCCAAAATATACTATAAAAATATGCTCAAATTATACTAATTTTTATGGATTAGGGATTATCAGAGTTTCACTGATAAATGAGTAAATAATTAAAATTTAAATTATATTTATTTTTATAAAATTAAATATCTTACGCTATAATTTAAAACTCATAAATAGAACATTATACATACATATAATTCATAGACGAGACTGAACGTCGCTTTCACCCTATGAATGATAAATTTAAATTTTAATTACCACTATAATATATTAAAATATATCATAATATATTACATCTAATTTTTTATAATTATTCGTACATAACAAAAAATATATATAAATAATCTTCTATATTTTTTCATACAGAAAAAATATCTTTAGTTATTTTACAGTTTGTAAAATTTTTACTATAATTTTTTTAAATACTTGTCATAAAGTACATATATTTGTAAAGATTTATAGAAAAATCAATAAAATTTCTAAAATTTAACATCTCTTTTCAATGGATAAATATGTAAAGATAATTTATGACAATTTCAAGTCATACAAAACATATATTTAAGAATTAAAACTTATGAGAGTATTAAATCAAAATTTTAACGCATGTATTAGTAAGAAATGTAGAGTACATGCATGTCAATACAATATAAATGAATTTTAGGATATAAATTTCATAAAATTTATAAAGTATGAAAATTAGAGTCCATGCATGTGGATTACAAATAGTCTATCTACGAAAATATGGTATAAATGAGTATTTAAAATAATAAGTACTCAATAAAATAAAAAAATTAACAATAAAGAAAAGAAATTTATGTTGTACTTATATTATCTTTAAATTTATCAAAATCTTTTTTAAATTTACTTCATATGTTTTCCTCTAATTTTTTTTTATCTCATTTCTTTTCTCTTCCTCTCCTTCTCTCTTTTCTATTAAAATCTGGTAGAAAATGATTGAAAATCAATTGGATATGACTTTTGTTTGGCACACGTGCACTGCAGCAGAACACTGTGGCACACGACGTTATTTCAGGCACATGTTAGACGCTGACAATCTGTCAAAAATGCACATGAGTATCTCTAAGGCGTACATAAAATATTGACAATTTGCTAAAAGTGTATTTGAACTTTGATCAGGCGTCCTTAAACGCGACCTTTTTACCCAAAATATGCAGGTACGCACATTATGCATCGGTCAAGCGTCATTTAACTTGATATGACTCGATCCAAAATTGATTTTGATTCAATTTTTTTATTTAATTTCAAAAATTTTTTTTTCTTAACTTAACTAATTATAATTAAAATTATGATTTGAAAAACTCATACCTTACAATTTGATCCAGAGTTGCAGTATTATTTCTAGAAATTGCATTGGCCAAAATAATTTTGTATTGAACAAAATTTCAATTACTAAGCTAACATAACATATTTTGCCTCCTACTAAACATAGATGAAGAGTATGCGACCGTGTTGTTTCGAAGCAAGATGATGATGGAGTTTCCCACAAATGGAGCAATTGAGTTTCGAACAGTCGTAGTGGCCCATCGATGGCATTATCTACTTGGAAGACGCAACATCAAATTGAATTTGGAATATAACATTAAGCTTCTTATTAACTCCTTCAAGTTAAGGTTATGAAAAATAATCTTCTAAGAGAAGGTCATTGCGACATTTGGAAGCAATATAACATTAAGGTTTCTCACAAATTAAATTATTGAATTTCAAGCTATCATATCTAAAAAATTTATGGTACGTTTAATCGTTGAAATGAAATAGAATAGTTATTCTTAGGGAATATAATAGAATGGGAATAGAGTGAGAATTGTTATTTTCATATTTGGTTATTGGAATAGAATAAGGTGAAAATTAGTATTTTATCATTTGGCTTGCAGTATAGTATGAGAAATAATGTGAAAATAGTGATAATAATAGTAATTATTATTTTCATAATTTACGAAAATATTTATTCCCGATTAAATTGTAATCAAATGAAAAAATATTTATTTTCAGGGAATAACAAAAAAATAGAATTTATATACTCTCCAACCAAACGTAATCTTAAACAGTGTCATATTTAAAAAGCCATTAGTCGATACAATTTTATATTGAACAGACGTCCAACAGTAAATTAGAACGACATTCTTTCTAATCAACATGTTACCTTTTAACTCAATTGATGCCCAACTCCTACTTATTAGATAAAAATTAGTTACTTTCACGATATATTTTAAGATACCATGTCCATAATCCAAGGCAAAGTTTTAATAAGAATTTTAGAAATAAATTAGGTGGACTGATGTAAACTTTAATGACCTTAATTATTTATACTATTTGATCTCAGTCGTCTTTTTTAGCCCTAAGGAAAACTATTGGGGCCCATTCTCAAAGGAAACACAAAAAAAAATAAAAATGGGTTTTTATGGGGAAAATGATTGATCCATAGGAGCTGGACCAATCGACAAATTTGTCTTGTTATATTAAAGTTTAATGAAGCGGCCTTAGAGGGATATTATTTAAAGTATTTTCTATAATTTAATATAATATTCATTACTTTATAATAGTAAACTCATATGAGAGCATATTGATGATGTGATAACGTTAGACCTAAGAAAAAAAAGGGTTCGGTTTGGATTTAGATGAGAAATAGTAATAGTAAAGTCGGGCTTCATGAGACCCGATTATCTGAGTTGAAAATCATAATAATTTTCTTTAATGATCAAAACCGGATCAACCAATAGATAATTAAGTATTTTGATTTAAAAATTTATATTTATATAAGAGATTCTTAATAAGATTAAATATTTCAATAAAAAATTAATAGTTAGATAATAATATTACCCGAAAATATTTTAAATGAAGTCACTAATTAAATAAAAAGTTATTGATGGGTACGTCAGTGATGGGTTGTCCAAGAGAAAAAAAACGGCTCAAATTCATAGTGGTCCATTTGTGCTTGAACGGTCAACGCTATTCGTTAACTGAACGAAAGGCTAATGAACCAATAAAACCCAAAAGCAAAACGGACAACTTGGTCTAAAGACGGTCAACGCTTTCGTTGACCGAAAATATGACCAGTTAACCGGTTGCTGATCAGGCCTCAAGTGGGCCAAGCCCAGCTGGGCTCACTTGTTCGTCCTCGATCAATAACGATTTTCTTCTCTAATTTTGCGCTCTCTATAAAAGGCAACCTCCATCAACAACTCTTTGCCTTCTCGTTACATCTTTTTACTTACATCTTTTTTATTCGAAAGTTATTTACTGATTTAAGTGTCAGAATATTTTCGATGAGATAACATCCCGTGACAACCTAAACCATTGTTCGTAATTGTGGTGTGTAGAATTCAATTTCAATAGACAGATTTAGACTCAGACGAACAATTTGATATGAATCTGTTCAAAATTTAGATTCATGGCGCATCAGTTATAATACAAATTTTAATATATTTACCATCTTCTTTGAACTCATACTTTTCTAAGATCAAAATTTAATAAAAATCATAATATCCCCGGTGGTCATTTTCACAAGTAAAGTTGTCTGATCTTAAAAAAACCAATCTAATATTTTGATTGTGTCCGTCCATAATATTTATATATTTTGATTATACAGTATAGAATTTTTAACCTAAGAGACTGGACCAATTTGGTAGACTGATTTTGATATGATCTAGAAGTCGCATTCGATTTGCGTAAGAATTGTCTCTAAATATTTATCTTATTTATGAGGTTAAATTTTTTTTTTTTGGTAAAATTATTAAACATTGTTGTAATTTTATTTTCATATTTATTTTAATTTTCACAAATATGAGGATGAGCTGGTTTAGTAGTGGGAAAATGAAGGTGGAAGATACAGAAAAAGGAAAAATGAAAAAAATGGACCAACGGAACCACAGGTTGGACCAAAAATTTAAATAGCTTGATTAGTCTAATCAAACCTATTAAAAATTTATTTAATTAAAATATATTAATATTATAAAATAATATAATTAAAAATTAAATCTGATTATTATTTGGGTGGCATATGGTCACGGATAAAAAGGACTTGTTCGGCCTGGCCCCACCCGAAATTTGAGTTTTTTAAAAATAATTATTTTAAATAAATATTAAGTTTTTAAAAATTATTTTAATAAATTATTAATTTTGTATAATTAATATATTTTTATGTAAATATTGTTTATATAATTATACACTTAGATAATATTTTAATATAAATATTATAATTTTTATAATATTTATATTTTTAGGTATTTTTATGTAAATATATTTTTTAAATAAAATTACTTAAAAATAAAAAATATATATTGACCGATCTAAACCAGTATGGTTTGAATTATGGACGGACACATTTATGATTTTTTCTTTGGCCATACTAAGCTGTTATAAATTTTTGCATAAAATCGACCCATATTTTGTCTAAATCCTAATTTTGGTTAGATATTAATACATCATTGGATTCGGATTATTATACGAATTAGAAAGTCCCATGTTTTTTTCAGCGGGTTGAATTGAGACGGGTTTGATCTCCATTCTTGATAATTTTGATCATACACACTATAACAAATTAACAAAATATTAGAGAACAGTGTGATTCCCCAATATATTATTTGACATTGAAGTCAAAAATCATTCTGTGACGAGGAAAAAGATGGAAGATGTAAGGAATATATAGACACACGAAGGATGGGGGATTGAGTGTGGATTAAAGTTTTAGGCTTCGAGGAATGCGCTCAACGGAGAGCGGTTTTTTAATGGGTGTGCATTCATGGATTGAGTGGCTTGAGGAAAAGAGAACTTCTTCAATCTTTCTAGGGTGCTTCAGAGAAAAGATTGCTCGATCTCCTTCTCACAGGGGCGAAGAAGTATTCATAAGATTGGAGCAGGCACAACCTCCCCTAGGATTTGCGGCTAATTATCGGTTGCCTTGACAAATCCGCTGAGTTATCTCAGTAATCGTGTGCGTAGTGTATATGGTAACTGTTGCCTTTTTGAAAACATGATAGAGTTGCGTTTGCCATTTTGGAACAATCACCATACAGGTAAATTTGCATATACGCGTGAGCAATAACCCTAGTTCTAATTTTATTACTTGATATCATATAAAATTAAATTTTTTAATTTTAAAATTTAATTTCTTAAAATTAAAAGAAAAATAGTATGGGATTGTAATTTGGAATTATTGGAGGGGGACAATAATTATAAAATTAAAATTAAAAATTATCTATTAATTAAATATTATAAAATTTGATAAGATGGCTACATTGATAATATAATTTTATTTTTTGAAACTAATATTTACCTAAAACATTTACCCAGAAATTGATAGTTCGTCATCCAAATCGGTTTAAACTATTGGTCGTATAAAACATAATATTAATAAATACTGTCGAAAAATAAACAATAAATATTTATTTGAAAATAATATCCTTAAATTAAAATAAATATTATCAGTACAAAAAATAAATTACTAAAATTTGTATTCACATAAAACTTCACAGTTTAAAAAATTTAGAGTTTATTATTTTCTTTATTTTTTGTATATCAAGCCTTAAGTTTATTTATTTTTATCTAAAACTATAATTTATTATACAAACCCAAATAAGAAAATTTAAATTCTATATAATTTTAATAATTTTATAATTCAATCTCAAATATTATAATATATATATATATATATACACGTTTCGAGAATTCGAATTGTCATACAAATTAAAAAATCGACTGTTTTGTTTGAATATTCGAATATAAACAGGTTTGATCTTTATAAGTAAAAATTAGAATATTGCCCACCATAATAAAACAAATTAAAGATAAGAGGTATACGTGACTCGTTTTTTACTATATTTTTTAGCTCTCAAATCAGTAATTTTACTAATTGAATTGGAAGGATATTGAGAAAAAAAATATAAAAAATAAAAAAGGATGAGGATGAATATTTGTATGGAGATTTATACTTTTTTTGTATACTTGTATAGTTTTTTTTTTCTCTCTTTTTCTCATTCCTTTTTTTGGAAAAGAGGTTTGATTTATAATTAGAAGCATCATTTGGTTAATTTACACCTAAGATTGATGCGTATGTATGACACTACTTAAGATCAGTGGTGAAAGGTGTTGCTAATAGTGTACAACGGTTGTTTCTATTTAATAATTGGACAATCTAGTTTTTAGGTTTAACATCGTTTCAACTGCTCATTGTGGTCCTTAAATGTCTAGATATTTAGATTTCACCCCTTCAATTCAAACGTTTAATCGCTATTGTTTGATGGGCTCTGTAGCAACTTCTGTTAGGTTGTTTGATATTTGAGTCTCTTATTCAATTGAATATTGGGCCAGCCTATTTTTTATTGTACTTATTAATATATATACGTGACCTAATTTGACCTAATTTATTTAATCATGAAAGTAACTCATCATGAATTTTTATATCATAAACCTCTATAATTGATTGAAAAGAAACAGCCCAATTGCAAGCACTATAAATGAGGAAATCCAATCTATAATTGGCACAATAAATGAGATTGCAAAGGGGTTGCATCGCCCATGGTCACCCTCTTTAATTAAAAATTTTAACAAATAAAATTTATAATTTTTTAAAAAATTAGAAATAATTTTTGTTATATTTTAATATTAAGTTAAATATTTAACAAATATTAATATGTTAAATAATTAGAAAATTATCTTTAGTATTTTTTATTTAAAAAACCCATTATTGAAATTCATTCAATAATAAAATTTAAGATGCAATAACGATATCTCCTTTGTGCTATGTAACTTTCCAGTTATCAAATTTGGAGATCTTACTCTTTAAGGAGTAGTATGTTATTTTTCTTATTTTTGCTATTGACTTGGAACAATTTAATAATTTAAATAGTTATTTTATTTATTTTTAAAGATATTATATTTGATATTTTATAGATATCAATATTATAAAAAATTAGAATTATAACTATAGTCAATAATTTTTAATTTTTAAATCTTGATCATTAAATCAATGGTTGAGATTATTTTAAAAATAAATATTTATAATTATTTAAAATTATATTTATAGAACATAAAATGGTAAAAAAGTAAAACTATCCTTTTTACTAATTTTGTTTTAAATAATATTATTGAAAGAAAAAAGAAAAATTTTGATGCGTCCCTATATTCAAATTATTATGCGGATTAGAGGGCCACCTGATCTTATACGGTAGGTCAAACTGAAATGGATTCAATTTTCATCTCTACTAATTAGAGTCCTGCATAACAAAACGAACTAATAAGATATCAAAGGATTGACGAGACTTACTCCCCGATATATCCTCTGATACTTATGTTAGTAGTATTTCAACAAGTGTGAGAAAGATGGGGAATGTGAGGGATGCTAATACACGGGCAAGGGATTGAGTATTGGTCGGAGAACAGTACTTTGACAAGTATGCTTGGTAGAGAGCGGCTTTTAATGATGGTGCATTTAGGAGATGAGTGGCTAAAGAGAGGGAGAGAGTGCTTCGATATTTTAGGGGCTCTTGAGGGTGATGATTGCTATGTCCTTCTCACAAAGGAGAATGGATATTTATTGTTGGGGCTCAAACAATTCAGATTCACCCGATTCAGTATAGCGAAAACCTGAATTCTCTGTCATCGTCGGCTACCAATTTAGTGAGTATAAGGAATAAAAGATATACGATATTTTTAATGTGGAAACCTATTCTCAATTAAGGAAAAAAATCACTGGACAAACCCCGAACAATTCAATTATGTAAAATCGGTTACAAAAACTCCGAAACAGAGTATCCACTACATACTCGAGACAGAATAAGAAAAATAATTACTAGGAGTAATGAAATTCTCTTTTCCTCTTATCTCTCTATTTTTCTCATATTATTCTTTTTATTGGTAGTTCACTTCACTCACAGACATTTTACAAGTGTGGTAAAACGGTAACCTCCGTTTCATCCCCGCACACATGCAGCTTGACGTACAGCACTCCTAGTGATTTCTCACATACCAAGTATAGCGGTAGACGGCTGTCTATCGCATTTGCTGCCGCTTCAACGGCCGCTCACCACGCACCCTCATAATTGCTGCTGTTGCTCCACGAACTCCTTGCGTGACCCCACTCTGGCTTCAAAAGCATGGTGCGCTTTATAGAAAGATTTGGCCCAAGTTTTAGAGCATACATGCTTTCCATGCCAGGTTGCGTGCGTCAGAAGCTCTACCATCTGTAAACTGCTTTCTGCCACTTTATAGGCAACTTTCGGCGCATGGTCTGTAAGTCTATCAACCCTGTAAAAATAACTGTCCAGTATATCAGCTGCCAACTTTTCACAATGTTCTTGGGCCATTACATAGTCGGTCAACCTTCCGTTGACCAAATTCTTTTCCCAATCGGTCAACATTTCGTTGATCAGATTCTACTCTCAACTAGTCAACCTCTAATTGACTATCTTCTACTTCCAACCAGTTGATTGTCTTCTACTTCCAACCGGGTAATCTCTAGTTGATCGTCTTCTGTTACCTGGCTGCCAGCCGGCCATACTCTTGCAACCCCTCCTAACTGCCTCGGCAATTGCCCCTCTGGCAATTGCCACTCCATGATTTGCCACTCCAGCAATTGTTCTCCTCCTGGACTTTGTTGTAGCCAGTATAAAACACTTCGACATCACACAAAACCTGTGTGATCCAAAAACGTCCGTTTGTTGAGTCACCCCCAAGGAATGACCAACCCCAACAAACTTTTCCTCACGACATTGTGAGAAATAACCTTGTCTTTTTCCGATAACCGTCATCGCCTACCTTCCGATAGCTTCCCATTAATTGGGAACCTATCGTTGGTCTCCGCAAGTCTAAATGACACCTTCTTCTGCTTCATTGAATATGGAGTAGTCCACTCCCCTCCAACTTCTTCCTCGCGGTTGAATCATTCTCCGATGCATTCTACCTTCGCCACCTTAACTCCGCCCTTGGCCCTACTGAGGTTCGCCATTGGCCCTGCACAGCTCTGCCGTTGGCTCTACTAGCTTCGCCCTTAGCCTTGCTCAGTTTCGCCATTGGCTCTACTAGCTCTGCCGTTAGTCTTGCACAGCTTCACCCTTGGCCCTACTTAGCTCCGCCCTTGGCCCTACTTAACTCCGCCTTTAGCCCTGCACAACTCTGCTCTTAGCCCTACTTAGCTCCACCCTTGGCCATGTTAGCTCCGCTGTGACGAACTGAGTAGTTTTCCTTAAATAAACTCCGTCAAGAATAAAATAAATTAGAATTCCTAATTAAAAATTATTATATTCTGTAAAAAATTGGGTAGAGTTTCGTTTGTAAATCGAGCATTTGCCAAAAATACAAACACTTGTAAAACAACCCTGCACATTAATCTACAATCATCCACAAATTTACAAGTCCTATTGTTCAATATTCTGCACAGGATCTAATTACCGTATCAGTTGAGACGGCACTGACATCATAACTCCAGTATAATGCCGGTGGGGAAGGATGCCAACTAGGAACCTCGATTTTAGGTTTGTAGCACTCGACCATCGGCTACATTTTAGATTTACAGTCCTCGACCATCGGCTATATTTTAGGTCTGCAGTACTCGATTATCGACTACATTTTAGGTCTGCAGCACTCTACTATCGACTACATTTTAGGCCTGCAACACTCGGCCATCTCAATCGCCTCATATCCCCTGGGGATTAGGGTAATCCTCGTTCTTTCACAGCAGCATCCTAAAGTGTACCCTACACACCACCCGCCCCCAAGAGCGGCAGGAGTATTCTTTGGGTTCCCACCATGATGTACACGGTAAGCTAAATGATACTACCCTTATGATTCGTGGTCCTAATTTCAATATTAGTCTTAATCCTTAAAGGAAAATCCACCACTGCCCTGCATATTTTCGAACCGAAAAATCACATTCCCATCACTTGTCTCCAACCGGGAGACCAAATCCATCACTCCACATTTTGTAGATTTCATTCGATTTACTCATTCGGTTTCTTTCTTTCATTTGGAGTTTAGATCTTTCAACTCGTAAGAGAGCTTGATTACACTTACCTTCGTGGGTCAAACACCACCTTAGAAGCCTCCGGGATGCATTCCTTTCGCTCCCGATGCACAATTACACATTTAAGAGCTTACAATTCAACATGGCATTCATTCATACATTCCATCACAATTGAAGAGAGCTAAAGTATGTACACTTACCTTCCAATTTCGGAAGAACATTGTTAGGCCACTTTTAGTGGGATCGGATGCCGCGAACAGGTCAAATTTTGCGAAATTGATCATTCGGTCAACACTTACATACTTTTGGGATGCAGGGATTCATATTCTAGAGTCAATTCAATATTTTATGAAGGTAAAAATATGTAATTTTCACTTTATGTCTCGGGTGAACAGTGTCGGCGCCCACTTAGAGAACTTGGACGCCACGAACGGGTCAAGACATGCGAAATCGATCGCGCGGCGGACGTATATGCGCATTTGGGACTTGAAAATTCACATTTTGAGGTCAATTTAATGAAATGAGGGCCGAAAACGGGAAACCCCCAATTTCCCGTAGGTTAGGGTTTGACGATACTCTACTGGTCGGATCAGTGAGTAAATCGAATAATAAATTACATAATTCTTAATCTCAAGTCACGGGTATCACATTTTTCATGGTTCGGGTGGGTATCGAGATGAAAATACCCAACAATAATCAAAAAATATCGAAAGAGAAAAGTTAGTGGGTATGAGAACACTTGCCTCGACGTGTGCTTTCACTTTCGTAACTAGCTCCCGGGCGGATCCGGACTCTACGGCTTGATCTCCTTCTTTCTCTCTCTAAAATAAGCACTCGTTCTCTCTCCTCTTCTCCAAAAACTTTCTGAAAAAATAAAAAAGTGGAAGAAACGCGAAGCAAGTCACATTTTTATA
Organism: Nepenthes gracilis; assembly: GCA_033239525.1. NCBI lineage: Eukaryota > Viridiplantae > Streptophyta > Magnoliopsida > Caryophyllales > Nepenthaceae > Nepenthes > Nepenthes gracilis. Next base: position 3,539,482 of record BSYO01000027.1, on the reverse strand, counting down.
CCAGTTGGGGCGCTAGAGCGCCGAGTGAGCGAGCGGCGAGCGCGCCCTCGCTGTCGGCACGAGGTTGAGCGCGCACAGGCGCTCAGCGGGCGGGGGAGTTACTGAATTTTACCGCTCGAGCTCTGCTCAAACGGGCAGCAGGCGCGGCCTGCTGCTTGCGCCACTGCCTTTTGCACTCGAGTCTATGCTCGAGCGCACAACAGGCGCGAGCTGCTGGCAGCAGTTCTGCAAATTTTCAACTCGATTTTCCTTTCGATACGCGTACATATACATTCAATGGGTCTAGTATTAATTATTATCATGTTGATTTCCTCGTATTAATATATATTTTAAACCTGGAACCTCACATCCACCCATGACCCTATTGAGGTCTGTTGTACTTTTATCGTTCCTTCCTGCGCCACACTAAAATGGAAAGCTCCTTCATGATGACACAAGGATTTTTACTTGAGGCCCGCAGACCTCAGTAGCTACATTTCTGCGGCACTCCACTCGACGGCTTTTTCTCTGCAATGCTTTACTTCACCTCGGCGCATCGACAGCAGGTCAGCACCTCTACAGATAGACCTTTTTTGTCAATACCCTCCGCAAATAGCCATTTTCAGGCTTGTGCCAACCTTAACTATTTCTGATGCCACTTGTTGGAGTCGAACAATCCGAATTCACCCGATCCAGCGCAACGAAAACCTAAACCCCTCGACATCGTCAGCTACCAATTTAGTGGGTATAAGAAATAAAAAATGCACAATATTTTTAACGTGAAAACCCCTTCTCAACTAAGAAAAAAATTACGGGATAAATTCTAAATAATTTTACTATATAAAATCGGTTATAAAAATTTCGAGATAGAGTATCTGCTAGACACTCGAGACAGAATAAGAGAAACAATTACTAAGAATAAGGAAACTCTACTTCCCTCTTATCTATCTGTTTTTCTCATCTCCTTCTTTTTACTAGTAGTGCACTCCACTAATAGATATTTTACAAAAGTGGTGAAATGACAACATCCATTTCACTCTGCACACATGCGGCTTGGCGCATAGTGCTCTTGGTGATTTCTCACATACCAGCTGTAGCGGTAGACGGCTGTCTACCGCACCTGCAGCCGTTTCAGCAATCGCTCGCTATGTAGCCTTCACATTGCTACTACTCCACACACTCCTTGCGTGACCCCACTTTGGCTTCAGAAGCCTGGTGTGCTTTATAAAGAGATTTGGCCCAAGTTTCACAACATGCATGCTCTCCATGCCAAGTTGCGTGCATCAGAAGTTCTGCCATCTGTAAACTACTTTTTGCTACTTTTTAGGTAACTTTCGGTGCATGGCCTGCAAGTCTACCAACCCTGAAAATATAATTATCTGTTACATCAGCTGCTAACTTTTCACAATGTCTTTGGGCCATTACTTAGCCGGTCAACCTTCAGTTGACCGGATTCTTTTCCCAACATGTCAACATCTTGTTGATCGGATTCTACTCTTAGTCGGTCAACCTCTAGTTGACCATCTTCTGATTTCAACCGGTCAACTTCCCATTGATCTGCTTCTGTTGCTCGGCTGCCAGCCGGCCGTACTCTTGCAGCCCTGTCTAGCTGCTCCGACAATTACCTCTCCGGCAATTGCCATTCTGCGATTTCTCGCTCCGGCAAACGGTCTCCTCCTGGACTTTGTTGCCAGTATGCAGCACTTTGATATCATACAAAACCTGTGTGATCCGGTGACATTCATTTGTTGAGTCACCCACAATGGAGTAACCAAGCCCGACATTTATAACGTTAGAGTCGGTTTGGCATTAATTGGGCACCAAGACTGGCCGTGGGTCACTACGACGGATCCACTGAGCTGTCTCAAGGATCGGTTTTTTTTGGTAATGTCTCAAGGATCGTGTGCGGGATGAGTATAGTATCCGTGGCTATTTGGAGATATTATTTTATTTAATAGGGCAATCACAGAAGTCGCTGAATGACAATATCCGTTTGAGAGAATTTATTGAGTTATAATTATCATTTTAAGAACAATACGTAATTATTGGTATTATTTTAGGAATATTTGATAAGCTAAAACCTGCCACTCTAGGAGGAATTTGCGATCCTAGGCTGTTATGACACGTATTGTTTTGCAAGATGAGTTGTATTGCAGGTCTGCTGGTGAGTAGGAGGTATTCTTGTGAATCAGCCCTAATTGCCCATTTTTTGCCTGACAATTTCGTGTTGATCCATCAAGATGGATTGCATCCGTGGGCCGTCTCATCTGGAGCCTTCCCTTTTCAAGATGGACTGCTACCATTTTTTGCGAAACAGAACCAGTACTGTGAGAAGGAGAAGACGATGCCACCACCAAGATTACTCTCCAATCCCCCAAACGCAAATTTCTTCTCTCTCATGCCAGTTTCTTCTCTCTCTTCTCTACCTCTTACAACTCGTAGTAGCCTCTCACCGGCCCACAATTTCTTCACACTCTCAAAGAAACTCCGTTCGCTCTCCTCCCTTTCGCTCTACTCTACCTTCCGATCACAATCACAAGCTCCCCAACAAATAGAAGCAGGAGGAGAAGAAGAAGAAGACGTACTTGGTGACTGCCTAGTCTTCGAGGACGGCATCTTCGAAGATCCATATCTCGAGGAAGAAAATGTAAGCAGCTCGACGAGTTTTTATAGGACGAAAACCCAGAAACCTAAAGGCTGGAAAAAATCAATTGCCCCAGAAGTTGAGCCTCAAAACTTGGTCCCAGAAGATTGGCAACAGATTGTCGCAGAACTCAACATTTCTAAGAAGGATAGGCGCAAAATTGCTCAGGGATTAGAATATGGGCAACGCCTTGAGAAGAAGAGCAAGGTGAGGAGTGTAAATTTGGAGGAGTATTTGAAGTATAGGAATGAGAAGCTAGCGCAATTGAAGCAGGTTATTCTCGACAACCCAAGTGGTTATTCGTTGAGAAATGATGAAAACAGAAGAAATGATAATGATAGAGATGATTTAAAAGGTGTATTGGATGCAAATTCTAGCGGGATTACGAGGGTTGAGCCCAGAGATCCAAGGAGAGCAGTTTATGGTAAAAAATTGGATGATATAACAGAGTTCTTCAATAATGGGAATTATCAGCCTGGTGATACCAAATCTGAAGGTAATTTATTCATTCCGACTACCGCGCAAATTATGATTAACAATATTTGTTTTTTGGTGTTTTTGTTGATTTTTTATAATTAAATGATTTGAAGATTAAATAGGGATGAATTACATATTATGTCCTTGAATTATGGCCCTTACCAGTGCTCATGTGTCATTTGCACTCGTTGTATAAATCCTTTATTCTTACCTTTTGTTGGATTAAGTAGAGTGGTGGGAGGCCATGATAGGGTCGATCCGCGCCGGTGGTTGTTTAAAGGTGGTTATCTCTACCACTTGTGTGATATTCGCTATCCTTTTCCTCCAAGGCCTCTTGTCTTTAAATGGATGGCCTCCTCTTGTCTTTAAATGGATGGCCTCCATCTTTAAGAGAAGAAAAAAAGTGAATGTTTCTATTTGTGAATATACTCCGACCAAGATATTGGTTTTCCAAAAAGAAAACTGTGATCTAACTACAAGCTTTTTCGCATATTTTGAAATATATATTTTTATTGTACTTTTTGGTTCTAGCATGCTCGATGGTTTTATCCCTCACCTTTATTGAATCAACTGTGAGAAATCTTATACTATTGTTGATTCTGAATGAGTTGCTGAGATAGCTATTAACTATAGGTTTGGTATGGAAGAATGCAAGGAATAAGAATGGGAATAGAAACTTCATTCACATTTTCATCTGTGTCCTTAGTAGGCATCCTGTTGCACTGTAATGAATTTGGTAAACAAATTCCCTACATCATCCCATCTTCATATCCATAGAAGAGATGGATATGAAAATAAGTGAATAGGAATAGGCAAGGGGAGAATTTTACACCACCATCAAAGAATTAAGAAACCTACTATTGAGTCGCTTAGCAAGTAGGTTATCGATGAGATCTAGGGACAAATACGTCTCAGGTTAGATTTCTCCTCCCCCAAGGAAAAAGAAAAAAGAAGACTATTGTTGAACCTTCTCTATTCCTTTGTTAGAGTATAATGTTATTCTAGGACCTTTATGTGATAATCTCAGTTTATGGATTAGTTGGTGTAACACCCGATTGAAGTCCTTTATCAAGAATTTGAAAGTTTAAGTACCTACGTGGGCTATTACTAATGTCAAGCATTCTCCCCTTTTTGTGGGCCTAAATGCAGATAAGAGGCACGTGGGGGCATGGTTCTTAGACTACTGACCTCTTGTAATGCCCTGAGCAAGCCACTAATCCACATGTATGACCATGTTGCTCCTTTATCCTTACTTAGGCCCAAGAAAAGGGAATAACTTCTGATGATAGTAGCCCACCTAGGTAAATGGAGTATGGTTGTTAAGATGAATGAGGATAGTTAGTGAATAATTGCATCTTTTTTATTGGTTGTAAGCACATGAAGATACAGTGAAAATGTCAATATATCATAGGGGCACAGTTCTTAGGCTACTAACCTAATATAATGCCTTGAGCAAGCCACTAAACCACATATATGCCCCTGCAGGTCCTTTGTCCTCAGGTAGGCCTACATAGATAAAGGAAGTATGGTTGTTAGGTCAGTGACCTTTTGTAATGCCCCAAGCAGGCCACTGACCCAACAACCACACCCCCTTAGGTCCCTTGTTTCCCCTTAGGCCTAAGAAAAGGAAGATCTATTGCTGTTTAGTAGTAGCCTACTGAAATAAGTTCTCTAATTTCCAATGTGGAACTTTGGGTTGTTATAATTGTAACACCTCGAGGGGCTATTTGGTTGGATGGAATTGCAATTTCCATTCCAGCGTATTCCAAGGGAGTTGCAATTTCTTTGTTTGGTTTGAACTTTGAGAGAGGGAATATTATTCCAATGGACTTGCAATTACCTGAGAAGTGGGAGTAAATTATCGTGTACATATTTATTCCTAGGCTTCAGGGAATTACAATTCGAAGGAAGTTACCAATGGCCTAGCCCCTCCAGCCACTATCGCCCCACCGGTGTCGCCAAATCCCCACCATCGACCACCCATCTTGTCGACCTCGGTCACCTTTGTTGCCAGTTGCCACTGCTGAACACCATATGGAATGCCTAGAATTGTTATTGTTATCCTTACAGTACGTTTGGTTGCTGGAATAGAATAAGGTAGGAATAGAATAGTTATTCCAGGGAATAGAAAATAATGGGAATAGAGTTGGAATTATTATTCTTATGTTTGGTTGTTGGAATAGAATAAAGTGAGAATTAGTATTCCATTGTTTGGTTTGTAGAATAGTATGAAGAATAAGGTAGGAATAATAATAATAATAATAATAATAGTAATAATAATAATAATAATAATAATGATAAACATAATAATAATAATAATAATAATATGTAATAATAATACCTAATAATAATAATAAAACAAATAAATAATAATACCTAATAATTAATAATAATAATAATAAATATAATAATATAATAATAATAATCATAATAATAAAACAAAATAATAATAATATGTAATAATAATACCTAATAATAATAATAATAAAACAAAATAATAATAATACCTAATAATTAATAATAACAATAATAAATATAATAATAGTAATAATAATAAAATAAAAATAAATAATAATAATAATAATAATAATAATAATAAAACAAAAAAAATATATGTGGGAATTGTTATGCCCACATTTGTGGAAATAACAATTACCAGGGAATAACAATTCCCATCCTACTACTAACCAAATGAGGGAATTCCTATTCCCGCAGGAATAAAAATTCTATTCCTCCCAATTCCTGCAACCAAACATGACATTAGTACTTTTTTTTATCAACTTCAATGGAATTGTAATTCCATGTCGTTACTAAAGGCCACTGGCCTCTGACAGCATCCTGCTGGCCTTACTAACCTCTATTGCCAGCTGCCACTACTAACCACCACATGGAACACTTGGAATTGCTATTCCAACACTATTAAAATCTTATTCCTAGATGGAATAGTTATTACACACGTAAACCAAGCAACTCTAGATTTGGTCCCACCTTTTTCCTAATAATCATTATTTCTATGCAATAGTTATTATACTCTAGCAATCAAACTTACCAAAAATAGGCCATTGGCCCAACAACCATGCCCCCTTGTGGATTTTTCCTTGACTTTGGCTCATAAAAGGGAAGATCTCATTGTTAGTAGTAGGCCTACTTATGTCTTTGTAAGTGGAAGGCAAACTTCTCAAATTTTCATATGTTAGACCTGGCTTAAACATGCAACGCCTGTGTTGTAACACATCACAAACAAATCCTGGACTTTTTTTAGGAGGAGGGTGTTGTGATTTGTAAGCACAAATCATAAATAACAAATAGCCCGCATGGATTCGAAACAGAATGAAAAGCCATATGATGCAGTCTTGGGTTGTCTATAATACCACTTGTAAACCCATGTAGGCCATGGCACAACAAGCATGTCCTCTCAAACCTTTTGTCCTTACATTGGCCTAATGAAAGTGAAAAGCTCTTCTTGTTAGTACTGCCTATTTAGGTACTTAAACTCCTCAAATTCCCAAGGTGGGACTTTGGGGTGTTACATTTGTTTTTTTTGAAATGATATAGAGCCTCTTTTGTTAATGGTTTGAGGTACAAATCTTGGAATTTGCACGATGGGTCTGTACAAATCTATAAGCAATTATGTTAACAATGCCTACTCAAACCCTGCCATAAATTTATATTTTCTAATTTTTTTTGCTCTGTACTTAAAAATTATATGTCGATAGATAGAATAGATGTGCATATTCTTACTTCATGCTTGAAGTCTAAACGGAATTTGCATCATGAGTGTTGAATTTTAAACAGTTCTGTAGCCTTCCGTTAATATCTTCATCTTCTAGGATGAATTGGCTCCCTAACGCTATCTACTCATGGTTGTTTCGATTTTCACATCTTACTCTCATTTGTTGCATTCCCTTCTACGCAACAGGCCATAAGCATCCTATTGTTAGCTTGGTTGGTTTCCTCGGAGACTACATTACTAATGTCGGAAATCATGCTCTGAGCTTATGCAAGCTTTGTCAAAGGAACCCGAAATGAGAACCCATATGCATGTACCACAAGACGTTATGCTTTAAACATGTGATTATGTGACTGTAGAAGAAAGATAGACACTCTCTATGTTTACATATAGGGTAAAGTTTTGTTGATTTTCGTGCATAGTCATGTCAAAAGCTAATCTCTTTAGTAGTACATCTGACATAAGTATTCCTGGAGATATAGGCCGTCCTAAGTTATTTTCAAAGGAGGAGAAGCTTTTATTAAATGCAAGGGTACCTAAATTAGCGGTTGCTACCTCTGTAAGTTCAAAGTTCCCTACTGCTAGGAACATTGATACATATAATCTAAGAAGCATGGACATTGACATGGATATGACACTGATAAACTGACACGCTATTATTTAAAAATGAGGATACAATACGTTGGAGACACATTAACTGAAATCATAATTTATTATTTTTTTGTAATTAATGAATAATATTATTTTATATTAAATTAGTAATAAATATGTATATATTTTTATTCTTCACCCCAAAAAATTTATAAAAAAGTACAAAATTGAACCAGTATAAATAAGTTATGTTGTAATATTTCAATAAACTATTGTAGTAGAACAATAATATTAATAATAATATAACTTAAATTAAGGTAAAATTTAATATGGCAAATTTTTTTATTTGTAATCAACATTTACATTTTAACTTTATATCATTTTACACTTCATAACTACCAAAAGATAATCCAAATGAAAGCGTGTACAAAGCATGTTCAAACATGTCGGAATTTTCACAAAAATTTGTACAAGTGTTTGGCCATGTCCGGAGAGTGTTGGTATTCGATACATGTCAGATACCAGCACTTTAGTCCTGAGAAAATGTCAGTGTTTCTTAGCATACAATTTCCTGTAAGTGACTCATGAAATATGTTACTGGACTCTTGCTTGTGGTTATTTTTTAGATTATATGGCGGCTAGTTATAGCTAAGGATCTTTTATGACTGCAAACTTCTGATAAATCTGTCTCAGGCAAAGTGGCTCCCTCTGCATACTCTTGCTGCATCCGGAAATTTTTACCTTTCAAGTACTCTCTTAAAACATATTCTAGATATCAATGCAGCCGATAAGGTATTTTGCTTATCCATGAAACACTGAGTATTAACATATTTGCTAGATTTTCGTTCGTTTATTTAAATTCAGGCCCCCTTTAATCTTTTTTCCAGGATGGTTTAACTGCTCTTCACAAGGCAATAATTTGCAAAAAGCAGGCTATAACAAATTTCCTTTTGAGAGAATCAGCAAATCCTTTTGTTCGTGATAAGGTGAGCAAATAAATTTCAAATCTTGGATTATTTCAACTCATTTTGTTGTTGAAAGACAGTATGATTTTTGATTTCCTATCCCTTTCGAAGATTGAACTAGGCTGATACGTACATATGGGGCTTCATCTCAATATGTTATTCAATCTATTATACATCTCTGCATATGTGTTGCGGACATCACAGAGATTTGATTTTATTTGTTTCTATATTTTATCATTTGTTGGAGATTTCTAAAATTTTATAATTTTAATAGTATTTATGATACTAAAGTAATATTTATTTTTATTTTTATTATTTTATCATTATTGGCCTTTGTTAATTAGGATATTTTGACTGTTTTCAAATTAACCTAAGAGCATGGTTTCTTTATGTAAAGACCTTAGTTTTGCCTTTTGTGGTCATTGATAAATCGACTTATTATTTGATCCGCTACGGAACAAATACGTTTATTTTTCAAATGATTCATATCGTCAAGTTGATATACCTATTCGATCTGAGATCTTGGAGAAATCAAAGTGGAAGGAGAACCCAATTCAAGTATTAGGTGAGCTTTCACATGTTATAGGCCTCACCCTGCCCCCACTGGATTTGTTCATGAAATAGCTGAGAAGTCCAGGATAAAAAAGAAAAACAATATAAACTTAAACAGCACTTGAAAGAGGAAATTCTCTAATCCGGACCATCAATGAATCCAAGATTGTTGGAGCCAAAATACCTCATTGTATTAGACTCTTGGAGAGCACGAAAAGATCTATCCAAGGGATGGAATCTCCTTCTCTTGATAATATCTTCTTCTTCCTCTTCTCTATTCTCTTCTCTACTTCTCCCCATTTTTTTCCTTTCTCTTCTTCTTCCCTTTCCTATTTTCCCTTCACTGCATTAATATGGTTGCAAAATATTAGTAGCTATATATCAGTTTCAGGCTCTCTAATAACGATACTTCTCAGTACTACAATAAAATCACTTTATGTCGTTGTATCGGCCAATATACTCGATATTTCGTTTCATATTTTCTGGCCAAGTTTTGATTTACAAAAAAAACAATGTGCCCTACATGTTTGATATCAATACATATCACCCAATATGGCAGATGTTAATACATTCACTATACTAATACTGATATATTTATCTATGTTTAAATATGCTCCATCATCACTTGCGTTATTTGATTTGCATTGCATGTTATATATATATAACAATTGACAAAGTGCTATATTTTTCATTCTGTGTTTGTGACAGGATGGTGCGACCTTAATGCATTATGCGGTACAAACTGCATCAAGCCAGGCGATTAAAATACTTCTGTTGTACAATGTGGACATTAATCTTCAAGACAATGTATGGCTAGTGATTACTATTTAAGTAGCAGCTATATGCTTTATCAATCGAAAATTCTTTAGATTTTTCTCTGAGAATGTTTTTTTATGGTTTCCTTCTCTCAAGGATGGATGGACACCATTGCACGTCGCTGTTCAAGCACGAAGAACAGACGTGCTGAGACTTCTGTTGATAAAAGGAGCTGATAGGACCCTGAGAAACAAGGTAAACATCAGTAACTTTGCAAACAATTGCTTGACTGCAGTATTGATTTTAGAATTTGTATATTTTGTAGTAGTTGTGTTGAGTGTTTTCCAACAAGATTCATGTAAACTCTCTCTTTACTACTTCGTACCGAAAAGATTGATAGAAATTAAAAAATTGATACATACATTGATTCATGGGTTCCGTGGTGATTTTTTTGAAGAAGAAAAATTGCGTCGGAGATCAAAAGTAATTTGTATACAATGATCATTCTGAAGAGAAAGAGAATCATATGCACAAATAAGATAAGAAGTCTTTCATGCAATATTTGTCAATTTTTCTCCTAGAGATTAACGGTTCTGTCTTTTTATAAGTGAAAAGTGATGCGTCTCTGGATCAAAATTTCGAACAGATTCGGATGATCCTCTTGTCTTGGCTCCGGCTCCAACTCCAGCTCCGGCTCCGGCTCCGGCTCCAGCTCCGTTCCATGAGTTGGATCCTACACACCACTAAACAGAATAGGAGGTCAGCGTGTTCGGCGGGAAGTTGTCCCACCGAAAACACTTCGACACTCAAGTCAATCAAACAGTTTTCAAAAGGAAGAAACTGAAATTGAGAGAAAAAGAGTGTGTGTTTTTATCCAGATGTAAGAGAGACGTGAGGTCTTCTTGAATCTGAATGGTGGGAAGGCAGTAAACGGCCGTGAGGGCACGCCTGTTGCCTTAGGGTTTTTGGAGAACGTTGGCGGCAGAGAAGACAGGTCTCTCAGAGCACTCGTTCGTGTTGCAGAGAGCGTATACCGTTGAAAGTGCTGGAGGAGGCGTATGCAATTGAGTGGGTGGCTAAAAGCGTAATTGAGAGCGTTTGCTTTGTGTTATAGAAAGCATGCCTTGAATGATGATTCAATGACTTCTTTTGTAGTTGAGAGGACGATCCTCCTTCTTTGGAATGAGTGATTGCCTTCCTGATCTGTTGGCTGGCTTGTCTTCTGGAGTAGACGCCAGTTGCCAAGCTGATCGTGATTGTTTCCTTGTGAGGCGGCCAACAGCTTTTCAAACCGTGCGCTTTCCTTCCGTGCATGTTGCTGTTGGAAAGCCTGGATTGGCAAAGATTTGGAGGAAATCTGGCGCCTTCCTTATATGGGAGGCGCCAATATTGCCAATATTCATTTTGGTGCCAGCTGGGATCGCGAAATATCTTTGGAAAACCGTGGTTGGCCTTTTGGTGATTTGTGGGCTTAAATGGGTCAGGCCCGTTACTGTAGAAAGGCTCCTTTGGGACCAACGTGCGAAACACGGACGATCAACGTTCGAGTTGACCGTCTGCGTGCGTGTTGGCCGCCCTTGTGGAGGATGTCCGTCGTCAGCTGCCAAATGGGCCATGGGCCTGAGTGAGCCAGGCCCAATACTGTAGAAAAGCCTCTTTGGGCCCAATGCGCATAAGGCAGACGATCAACGTTTGAGTTGACCGTTTGTTTGAGAGTTGACCGCCCTGGGGTTTCCATCTTTTGGGCCTGTTTTCCAATTGGGCCGTTAGAGTGTTGCCCATCATCTTGGGCCTTTGTTGACTTTTTTGGGGTCAGCCCATTTTAGGTATACCCATCACTAGCCCCCATGCTGGTGGTCAGATTTCTGGCCTCCAGTATGTTCATGATAGGATGCCCTTGATTGCTTTGAAGATCTCGTGGAACTTCGTGAAAAGGAGTGAAGGAGAGTTTGACTAGAATTGTTGACCGTCCTGGTCAATTCCGGAGCACCAGAATTGTTGACCGTCTTGGGCAATTCCGGAGTACCAGAATTGTTGACCGTCCTGGTCAATTTCGGAGTACCAGAAGTGTTGACCGTCCTGATCAATTCCGGAGTATCAGAATTGTTGACCGTCTTGGTCAATTCCGGAGTACCAGAATTATTGACCGTCTTGGCCAATTCTAGAAGCGTCTTGCGTGGCCACTAGCTGGTTTACCTGGCAGAGTGCGACAAATGTCTCCCTTTGGTTGGGCGGATATCCTGGCCATTAATGCGCCGGAGATCCGCCTTTTATAGGGCCAAGTAGGGAGGCGACACGTGGCGATCCTGATGGTGTCCTTAATGAGGGGTTTCTGCGCCAGAGACCCGTCCTTTTGCAGGGTCAAGTAGGGAGGTGATACGTGGCAGGACTGACGGTGTCCTTAATGAGGGGTTTCATGCTTGGCACTTAAGTTTCCCTTCCGTATTTTTGAAATCATTTGCGCCTTCAACCCGTCGTCTTCTTCATTCCAACTCTGGAAAACCTAACTCCCTGTGTGACCGTGGCTTCTGCTGCTGATTTTTCCGCCGTTCTGAGAGAAAGCGACATCAAAGCTCTGTGCGTCGAGTTCAATATCTCAAAGGAGATGGCCTGGAGAGTTCCGGACAAGGACGACAAGGCCTTTGCCCCACCAGAGGGGTACATCACCGTTTACGAGGCTCATCTGAGGAGCGGTCTCCCCCTGCCATTGCCGGAGGAGCTGGAATCAATTATGAAGGCTCTGCGAGTACCCGTCGCCTAGCTTCACGCCAACGTCGTGAGGTATCTATGCACTATGTGTATTTTTTTCAAGAAACTTGGCCAGAAGTTTAGGATGACCGGCGTTAAGGTTGTGTTCAAATTGAACCCTGGGAGTGAGTGGATATCGCTCTCTCCCCGCACCGGAATAAAGATTAGCATGGCCATTCACGACTCGCTGAAGAACTGAAAAAACCGGTTCTTCTTCGTGAAGATGGGGGAGAAATGGCCTCTTGCAAGGAGCTGGGGCGAGATTCCTGAGGTGTACTTTGGTACGCCGTCTGCGGCGGATTGCGCCGCCTACGCATGGCTAACCAAGGCCATACGGGCTAACCCGGATGAGTTCAAGAGGGACTTCTTGGTTTCCCGGGCGGAATCCAAGAAGGTCAACTGGGGGCTGCCATCACCGGTTCAGAAGCCATGCCCTCCGGTTATGATGATGAACCCCGAGGACTCAAGGGGTGTGATCATCCGCTTGAGGTGCACGGAGGAGGAGGTTACTGAAAGGGTAATTGGGACGCCCTCCTCGTCTTCGTCTCAAATTGATTATGTGGCTGCCGGGATCTATGGCGGATCCGGCATCACTGCTGGAGCGGCGAAGTTCATTGAAGATAGGCTGGCGGAGGCTGGAGGAGTCATCCTGGCCCAGCCTGCGACGAGGGTGGTCCCAGGCGCTGCCTGGATGGAGTCTGCGGAGGAGCCAGCTCGCGACATGGCTGAGGGTTCGCGAGTTTTTATTGTGGAGCCGTCGACGAGAGTTGATCCTCCAGCAACCGCTCCAGTGGCAGCTAGGGGGAAGAGGCCTGCTGCGGCTACTCCAGAGGCTGCGAGAGAGTAGTCCACCGCTGCTGTTGATGATGATGAGTTTTTAGACCGCATTTTAGATGAGGCAGCAGCGAGCTCGGCACGAGAGGATGCTCCTCGTTCGTCATCTCCTGGTCCACCGCCAACTGGTTCGCCGCCAGCTGGGCCAGGTTTAGAGCCCAGGCCTGTGAGGCCCTCGAGGAAGATTTATGAGGTACGATTCTTATAATAGCCTCATTGCACTTCTTTCTTCATCGTATTTATAACTTACGTTTTACTTTTGTCTCGTGCAGTCAAGGAGGTTGATATCAGCCTTCTCTCGGGAGGTAGAGCAACGTGATCACATCATTGCGAATCGGGAGGCTGAGATCGCCTGGTTGGAGGCCAAGCTTGTTGCCTCAGGAGGGGAGCTCCATGAGCAGACCGCTGCTCTTGAAGCTGTCATGGCGGGCATGGAGGCAGAGAATGCTGAGTTGAAGGCCAAGGTCGCTCGCTTGAAGGAGGAGGAAGATCGACTTAAGGCGAGCAATAAACGCCTTGCCGATAGAGCCGCAGCCTCAGAGAACGAGTTGGCCACTGGATTAGCCCCCATGAGATCGGGGGCGCACTGCACGCCCGGCTGTTGGAGGGGCTCAACATTGGACGGCGTGTTACTCGGTTAATCGATCCTGACTTCCCAGTTGAGTTTATCAATCAGAGTAACCGCGTAGCGCAACATAAGGAAGACTTGGTTGGAGAGCCCCGAGACAGCCAGGGTGGTCCGTCGCCTTTATAGCCTTTTGCACTTTTGGGACTTATATAAATTGTACCTCACTTTTTAAGCAATAAAATGGAAATTCTTTTTAATTTGGTGTCCATTGTCTTCATTGCTTTTTGTGTTTGTGTGGATCATTGTATTAGGCGGCCAACCTGGTTGGCCAGTGACCGTTGCTTGGTTGCCTAAGGAGCTAAGTTCCTAGGCTTGGCAAGTGGTTGCGTTAACCAGCCCTGCGGTGCTGTCCAAGTGGTAACTTGGGCAGTCAGCGTTGGAGAAGGAACGCTTCTCGCTACTGTTTCGATCACGCTGCCCTTTCGTTGAGAAGGTTAGTGCGTGGACAGCCAACCTGGTTAGCTGGCTGCTTAAGGAATAAGATCCTTAAGCTGGGTAGGCGGTTGTGTTAATCAGCCTGGTGGCGCCGTGCAAGTGATTACTTAGGCAGCCAATGTTGGAGAAGAAATGTTTCTCCCTTCGACCGTCGTTGACTGACGTTGCTACTCCCCGAGAGGAGGTCGTCGCGTGTGCCATATTTGCCCCCGTAAGGTTTTAGACCGCTATCGGGCCACTTGGATGACCAAGGTTTAGTACGACCGCTATCGGGCCGCTCGGATGACCGAGGTTTGGACCGTTTACGGGCCACTTGGATGACCAAGGTTTCAGACTGCTCATGGGCCACCCGGATGACCAGGGTTTCAGACCGCTCATGGGTCACCTGGCTGACCAGGTTTTAGACCGCTCATGGGCCACCTGGATGACCAGGGTTTCAGACTACTTCTGGGCCACTTGAATGACCAGGGTTTAACGAGAGGGTGAAAACCCTCCTGACTTAGGGGCAGTCTAGGTCGGGTAAACCTGCAAGGCAAACGCAATCTATATGTATGCACACAATGACTAGGGCCCTATATGCTAAGTAAACTTCCTATTTTGCCAAATTAAAACAAGCATGCGAAAGAATGCACACAAGTGGGTGAGTGCGTACCTGGGTTCCTCACTGGAAGTAACGTTTGAGGTGGATCGCGTTCCACGTTTGGGGACCAAACTTTTCGTCTTGGTTTTGAAATTTATATGCTCCGTTGCGCAGGATGGCGGAGACAAGGAAAGGTCCTTCCCAGTTGGGAGAAGCTTGTTGCGGCCGGCCAGCTTGCCTGTGGCCTCGACGCCTCACAGGACCAAGTCCCTAACGTCGAACCGTCGGGCTTTCACCTTTTTATTGTAGTATCGGGCAACTCGGTGTTGGTATGTTGCTGTCCGTATTCTAGCGGCGGCGCGGACTTCCTCTAGCAAGTCTAAGTGCTCCCTGATTTTTTGTGAGTTGGTCTGTGGGTCGAAGGACTCCACCCTGAGACTTGGAAGCCCGATTTCGACTGGGATCACTGCTTCAGTCCCATAATAGAGGCTGAAGGGTGTCTTGCGCATTGGTTCCTTCGGGGTTGTTCGATAAGACCAGAGAACGGAAGGGAGCTCGTCAACCCAGGAGCCTCCGGCGTCCTCCAACTTAGTTTTTAACCCGTGGAGCAGCGTGCGGTTTGTGACCTTCACCTGCCCGTTGGCCTAGGGGTATGCCATCGAAGTGTGGACCAGCTTGATCCCGAGGTTGGTGCAATACTTGGTGAAGCGTTTCCCTGAAAATTGGGTCCCATTGTCGGTCACTATGACTTCTGGGACGCCGAACCTGCAGACAATGCTCTAGCAAAGAAATTCCAGTGCATTGTGTTCCGTGATTTTCGTCAGCGGGACTGCTTCGACCCACTTGGTAAAGTAGTCGATGCCTGCGATGATGAACTTCCTTTGCCCCGTGGCAATGGGAAATGGGCTGAGAATATCGAGCCCCCATTGCGCGAAGGGCCGTGGAGCTGAAGTGACTTGAGGTTAGCGGACGGTAGTGGTGAAGGTTCTGAGTGGTGGCGGCTTTCACATTTCTTTACAAACTCAAGTGCGTCCTTTTTCATTGACAGGGCGATAATAGCCTGTAGTATGATCTTGAAGGCCAGGTTTTTCCCGCCTACGTGTGATCCACAGATCCCGAGGTGAACTTCACTCAGCGCGTAGTTCGCCTCCTCGGGTGATAGGCAGCGGAAGTACGGAGTCGAGTATCCGCGGCGATCAGCCGCCCATCGACTACCGTGTACCAACCAGCTGTCTTTTTAACTCGCTTGGCCTTTTCGGCATCCTCTGGGAGTGATCCGTCTGCCAATTATCTAAGGTAGGGCGTCATCCAGTTTTCCGTTTCAAAAATCTGCATTGCCTCCTGTTTCTCTATGATGGGAGCATTCAGAATCTCCCGCATGTCCTTTGAATACTGTTTTGGGTTTTCGGCAGCAGCGGCTCTAGCCAGCTGGTCTGCCTTCCAGTTTTCAGTTCGAGGAATGTGAACCAGGGTCAATCTGTCGAAGCCCTGGACGACCTCCTTTGCTTTAGCCAGGTACTTGGCCAAGTAAGGGTTGTTTGTCTCAAAGCCCTCGTTTACCTGGTTGACGATTAGTTCAAAGTCACTGTAGATCGCCAGCCTCTTGGCAGAGTACTCCTTTGCTAATCGTAAGTCGGTTAGCAGGGCTTCATACTCGGCGACGTTGCTGGTCGCCGGGAAGTCAAGTTTGAGGGAATACTTAACCTCGAATCCATCGGGGGTCGTAAAGACCACCCCTGCTCCGCTGCCACCGTCCGTGGACGATCCGACCACATGGAGTGTCCATTTTGGGACTTTGTTTGGCTGCTCCACGTTTTCGGTGGGCTGTTACTTGTGAATCGGGGTCGTGTTCTCAACAATGAAGTCAGCCAGGGCATGCGCCTTTATGGCAGGTCTGGGCCTGAACTCGATGTCGAACTCACGCAATTCGATAGCCCACTTCACTAGCCGTCCCAAAACGTCTGGTTTCTGGAGTATGCCTTTCAGCGGCTGGTCAGTAAGGACCACTATGCGGTGCGCCTGAAAGTACGGCCTTAATTTTGGTGCTGCGAAGATAAGTGCTAGGGCCATTTTTTTAGCGCGTGGATAGCGCGTTTCTGGGCCGGTCAATGTTTTGCTCACATAGTAGGCCTTTGCTAGGTATCAGTTCACAGCGCCACGGGAAGGACGGAGGCGAGGGCCACTTGATCTTGCCCAGTAAAGGTATAGCTCCTCTCCGTCTTTGGGTGATGCTAGCAATGGTGGGCTTGCCAGATACTACTTCAATTCATTGACGGTTGTCTGGCAGTCAGCTGTCCAACGGAATCTGTTGGATTTTGTCCCTCTTAGGGCTTTAAAGAAAAGGCAGTACTTGTCACTGAGACTTCGCGAGAAGCGGGATAAAGGCATCGATCGCCCGGTTAATCATTTGGGCGTCTTTGACGTTAGGTGGGGAGCCATGTGAAGGCTTTAATCTTTTTGGGTTTGCCTCGATCCCCATTTGGGATACGATGAAACCCGAGAACTTCCGGAGGCTACCCCAAAGACGACTTGGGTGGATTCGGTTTCATTTGGTCTTTGGCGGAGCACCTCAAATGATTCTTCCAGTCACGTATGTGGTCGCCGGTGACTCTGCTCTTGGCGAGCATGTCGTCCGCGTAGACCTCCGTGTTGCGAATAACTGCTTTTGAACATCTTGTTGACGATCGGTAAGTTGCTCAAGCGTTTTTCGGTCAGAAGGGCATCACTTTATGTGATGAGGTGCCTTGTCGTTATGAGCGAAGTATGCTCTTCATCCTCAGGACACATTCGAATGTCAGTTGTAACCGAATAGGCGTCCATGAAGGCCGGCGGCTCGTATGTCCCCGTAGGAAGTCAACCAGTAGGTCAATCCTAGGCAAAGGAAAACTGTATTTTGGGCCGGCCTTGTTGACGTCGATAAAATCGACGCACATTCGCCATTTTTCGTTGCACTTTTTAACCAGGACGACATTTGAAAGTCAATCTGGGTACTGGACTTCTCTAATAAACCTAGCGTCCAATAGCTTTTTCACCTCCTCTCGGATGGAGACCAGCTTCTCTGTGTAGTGGTTTCTCCGCTTCTGCCTGACCGGCTTCCGGCCAGGATCGAGGTCCAGCTTGTGGACCATCACCTCAGCCGAAATCCCGGGCATGTCTACGGGAGTCCACGCAAATATGTCGGCGTTCCGTTGCAGGAACGCAATCGATTGAGTCTTGTGATGTGCGGTGAGTGAGCCTTGATGATCGAGTTCTCACCGTGCAGTCTTTGCCGCTTGGCGAACTGGGACATGTAGCATGTCCGCCCGATTATCTGATCGCCCAGCACCTCCCCAACACCGTAGGATGTTGGAAATTTTATTTTGAGGTGCAGAATCGAGGTAACTGTCCCAAATGCCGCCAGGCAAGGTCTGCCTAGTATAGCGTTGTATACTGAGGGTAGGTCGACCACCAGGAAGGTAAGTGTGCGACTTGCTGTCTTTGGATTCGTCCCTATGGTAACTTTCAATTGAATAGTCCCTTGGACGGGCACTGGTTCGTTGTCAATGCCGTATAACGGGCCCTCGACTGGTTTTAGTTGGTTCTTTTTTTGGCCTAACTTAAAGAAGGCATCCAAGTAAAACAAATATTTAGAACTTTCATTATCTATAAAGATTCAGTTCAGCTGGTAGTTCGAACTGCCATCTGAAACAAGTGCTGAAATAACAAGGGGGTCAGCATGAGGGGACATTACATGGGTTGAGTCATTATCATTGAAGCTAATCGTATTGTCTACTATGCGCTGCTTCCTCCCAATCTGCTGCTCCTTGTTGTCAGCCGGGTTCTTGGCAGGTCGGGTGGTGACCATGTTAACCACCCCCGCCGCAATCCTGTTCCGGGGTGGAGTCTGCTCCTGCCCTTCTTCATCAGTTGCTCCTGAGCTCTGTCCGGGACCTCTAACAAACTTCGTGAGGTGGCCTTTGCGAATCAGGTCCTTGATCTCCCTTTGCAGCGTTTTGCAATCCTCAATCGAATGGCCAATAGAGCGATGGAAGTTACAGTACTTCGACTGGTTTCCAGAGTCTTTCTTCAGCGGTTTGGGCCACTTCTAAAATTTTTCTCCACGGATCTGTATAAGAACATTGGCTCGCGTGTCTGTTAGAGGCGTGAAACTGGTGGGCCCATAGTCTCTGCGTTCTGGGGGCCCAGTCCGGCGCTGCTTCTGGCAGGAGTGTTCTCAGCCGCTGTACTTTCTCTTCCCTTCGCAAGGGAACGACCGAGGCTGATCCGCCCGCTCTGGACGTTTTGCCTCGTTGGCCTCTTCTACTGCAGTGTAGGCTCTGGTGATGGATTCCGCATCGCGGAAGGTCTGTGGATTTTTGTGGGCAAGGTGCTTGAAAAAGTCACCGTAAGTAAGCGCAGAGAAGAAGCTGCCCAGCTTCATCTCCTCTGTGATCCTGGGGATCTTTCTGGCTTCAGCCACGAAGCGATCCAGGCAGCATCGTGGGTTCTCTCCCGGCTTCTGCTTTATGTGGAAGAGATGCCACGGCTGTTTCTTTTCCCGTCGGCCCGAGGTGTACTGAGCCAGGAATAGATCCATGAGTTCACGGAAGCTACTGATGGTGCCTGAAGGGAGGTGATGGAACCAGATTCGAGCGTCTCCCTTCAGCGTGAGCGGGAAGCAGCGGCACATTGCCGAATCTTCTAGCCCTTGTAGACTTAGATGGGTGCGGAAGTGATCCAGTGGTGTGGATCTTTTGCCCCCATCGTATAAGTCGAGGATGGCATCTTGAACTTTGTAGGCGGTGGATGCTCGGGATCTCCCTTGATGAAAGGAGATCGGCCCAAGTCGATGGCGCGCTCCTCCTCTCGGGAACACACGGTTCAGATCTTGTCCACCAGCGGATCGGTGCGGCGGCGTTTCTTGTCGTTTGGAGTTGAGGTAATCCTCAACTCGTCTTGTCCTGGCGGGTTCGGCGGTGGTCGGCTCACTGCCTCTCTAGTGGATTGGGCAGTCCTAGAGGCTCGCTCCTGGACTGCGTGGTGGTCTTCTATCCGAGAGTATCGAGGATTTCTTCTCTCTGGGCTCTTTGGTAGAGACGTACTCCTAGAGTGTTCCATTGGCCTGTTTTGGCCAGGAACGCGGGAGGATGCTGGAGCCAGATTGTCTCTAGTCTTTTCGGGCCTCTTGGCCGGCTTCTTCTTCCTCTGGCCACCCCTTTTGGTGGCAGGAGTAGGGATGGATGCTGGTGAAGCCACTTGTTATCGTTGCTCGTTTTGCGCGCAAAGTAACTGGAGCAGGCGATTGTTGGCCTGCATCTGCTCCACCAGTTGCTGGAAGTAAGGCGGTGGAACTCCGCCCGTGGCCCCGTTGACCATGGCACCAGCAGCGTGGTCCTGGTCAGGGTTAGCAGCGTCTCTAGCGGGGTCGATAGTTTGAGCTCTCGTGTTCACCATTGCAGTATCAGAAAGTGACAGAGAGAGTTTGTGCAAATTTTGTGGTAGGCTTTTGTAAGCGCTTCCCGTAGACGGCGCCAATGATACATCTCTGGATTCAAACTTCGAACAGATTCGGATGATCCTCTTGTCTTGGCTCCGGCTCCGGCTCCGGCTCCGGCTCCGGCTCCGTTCCCTGAGTTGGATCCTGCACACCACTAAACAGAATAGGAGGTCAGCGTGTTCGGCGGGAAGTTGTCCCACCGAAAACACTCCGACACTCAAGTCAATCAAACAGTTTTCAAAAGGAAGAAACTGAAATTGAGAGAAAAAGAGAGTGTGTTTTTATCCAGATGTAAGAGAGACGTGAGGTCTTCTTGAATCTGGATGGTGGGAAGGCAGTAAACGGCCGTGAGGGCACGCCTGTTGCCTTAGGGTTTTTGGAGAACGTTGGCGGCAGAGAAGACGGGTCTCTCAGAGCACTCGTTCGTGTTGCAGAGAGCGTATGCCGTTGAAAGTGCTGGAGGAAGTGTATGCAATTGAGTGGGTGGCTGAAAGCGTAATTGAGAGCGTTTGCTTTGTGTTACAGAAAGCATGCCTTGAATGATGATTCAATGGCTTCTTTTGTAGTTGAGAGGACGATCCTCCTTCTTTGGAAGGAATGATTGCCTTCCTGATCTGTTGGCTGGCTTGTCTTCTGGAGCAGACGCCAGTTGCCAAGCTGATCGTGATTGTTTCCTTGTGAGGCGGCCAACAGCTTTCCAAACCGTGCGCTTTCCTTCCGTGCATGTTGCCGTTGGAAAGCCTGGGCTGGCAAAGATTTGGAGAAAATCTGGCGCCTTCCTTATATGGGATGCGCCAATATTGCCAATATTCATTTTGGTGCCAGCTGGGATCGCGAAATATCTTTGGAAAACCGTGGTTGGCCTTTTGGTGATTTGTGGGTTTAAACGGGTCAGGCCTCTTACTGTAGAAAGGCTCCTTTGGGCCCAACGTGCGAAACGTAGACGGTCAACATTCGAGTTGACAACTTTTATTTCTCAACTTTTATTAATTATATTTAGTTTTTCTTTTCTTTAAGAACCAGGGCCAGTAGGCCTCAACAACTAATGAAGCGGATAAATCAAAGAAATGATTGTATTAATTCACACAATCTAAGGCAAATGTCCTAGCAATAGGATAGATTGTACTTCCACAATCGGGATTGTGCTTAATTCCACAATCCAATTCTTGTCCTCCTTCTTATACCCCGAGGTGGGCGGTATTACCTATAATCCCGGTAGACGAGGCTGAAACGGACGGGCCGTATAAAAGCAATTCTTTGATTTTTCACTGTAATATCCTACGACATATCAGGGAATATCACTCTCGAAAAAAGATCCATGGTCCAATTTTTCTTTTTTTAAATTTTGGAGGGATCTCGTATAACCAAATTTAGCAGAACTTAATTGAACATCACTGGACGTAACTGAATTTTTTAATAATTTTATAGAGTCCCTTCTAAACTTTCATGAATATAGTTTAACATAGCAAACGATGTCCAAATATAATATTTCATAGGCCTTGAACATGCAGAAAAAATACATACAGAACTTTATTTTATACTTAATGTCTTTTAATCTACTTGGTGGCCAATTAATTTATCAGAGTTTAAATAATTTAATTCAATACTTATTGATGCTAGTAAGTCAAGTCGGGGTAGGTCTTGAGCTAGTTTAATATTTTACTTATATTCCAAAAATTTTTCGGTTCACGTGAACTGGTTCGGTTAAAGCTTAGGACGGGGTTTCCTAATTATTTTGCACCTGAATTTTTTTTATAAATATGTCAATATCATTTTTAGGTCGATTAGTCATTAGTTCGGTCAATTTTTAGTTAAATTTGGGCCCGGTTCGACCATTTTAAATAATTAGCCCAAATTAATGTTTAAGCTAAACCGGTTCTGGGAAGGCTTTGAGGGACCGGTTCAGTGAGTTACATAGCCTATTATCACGAGCCGTATATACACAACATGGATATGAGTCTTAGCTATTTTGTGCCCAAATTTGAGCCGATTTGGTGATTGTTGTCACCCAGAATGGTATTTCTGTCGACCCAAAGAAAATCAAAGCAAATACTGGTTGGATCCGACCTACCACAGTAATTGAAGTGCGGAATTTCTTGAGCATACTAAGATATTATTGCAGATTTGTGAAAAATTTCTCCAAAATTGCTATGCCACTTACTCAACTGATGAGAAAAGAAGTCAGGTTCGACTGGACAAAAGAATGTGAGCAGAGCTTCCAAGAGCTAAAGAAGCGGCTAACATCTGCTCCCATTCTCACCATTCTGATAGGAGCAGGCGGTTTCGTAGTATATTGTGATACCTCTAAAACTGCACTAGGCTGTATTCTAATGCATCATGGGAAAGTCATAGCCTATGGATCATGACAGCTAAAAGTTTATGAGATGAACTACCCTACTTACGATCTAAAACTGGCGGCAGTTGTATTTTCTTTGAAGATTGGGAGGCATTATTTATATGGTGAGAAGTTTCTGGTATATTCAGACCACAAAAGTCTGAAATACTTAGTTTTACAAAAAGAACTAAATATGAGACAGAGGCGGTGGATTGATTTCCTAAAAGACTATGATTGTGAGATCAAATATCAACCAGGCAAGGCTAATGTAGTAGCAGATGCTTTAAGCCGCAAAATATGTCTTTTAGCAAGGTTGCAGATAAAGGAGATGTAAATACTGGAGAACATGCAGCAATGTGATATTCAGCGGTATGTCAAGGGCAACCGAATGATCTTGTTATATCTTCAGATTCAGCCGGAGATATTACAAAGGATCAAAAATGGCCAAATGAAGGACCCTTTTCTAGCAGAGATTGTCGGAGATCTAACTCAAGACTCTTGAGTTGACTTTAATATCCATATTGATGGAGTCTTGAGATTCCGAGATCGACTTTGCTTACCAAATGATCAAGAAATCAATGGGGAAATTATGAAGGAAGTCCATCGATTACGCTACACCATTCATCCGGGAATCAATAAGATGTATCAAGACATGTGAAAGATGTTTTGGTGAAGAAATATGAAGCAGGAGATTGTGAATTACGTCAGGAAATACCTAGTTTGTCAATAGCTCAAGGTAGAGCAAAAGAAGCCATCGGGGTTCCTACAATCACTGCCAATTCCGAGTTGGAAGTGGGAAGATATAACAATGGACTTTGTCATGGGTTTATCAAGGTCATCTAAACATCATGACGCTGTTTGGGTGATCGTCGATAGACCCACTAAATCGGCACATTTTCTGAGTATTCGGACCACGTACTCACGAGATCGGTTAGCTCAGATTTATATAAACGAAGTTATCAGACTGCATGGAGTACCTGCATCCATTGTGTTGGACCGAGATTCACGGTTTGTTTCTAAATTTTGGGAAAGCCTATAACGAGAACTCGGGACAGAGCTGAAATTCAGTACGACTTATCATCTACAAATTGATGGACAATCAGAACGGATTATTCAAATCCTAGAAGATATGTTAAAAGCTTCAGTCCTAGACATAGGTGGCAATTGGGACAACTATTTTGCCTTAGTGGAATTTACCTATAATAATAGCTATCAAGCCAGTATTAGAATGACATCATTCGAAACTCTTTACGGGAGGAAATGTCGATCTCCAATCCATTGGGAAGAAACCGAAGATAGACAGCTTCTTGGACCGGACATCATTAAGGAAACGTCCGAGAAAATCAAATTAGTTTACAATAATCTGAAGACCGCCCAGAGCTGCCAAAAGAGCTATGCTGATCAGAGAAGATCAAATTTACAATTCAACACCGGCAACTATGTTTTCCTGAAGGTATCACCTACCAAAGGAACAACGAGATTCAGAATGAAAGGAAAGTTCAAACCAAGATTTATAGGTCCCTTTGAAGTCTTAGAAAAGATTGAAGAAGTGGCCTATTGATTTGCCTTACCACCGAGTCTTGTAGAGGTACATAATACATTTCATGTATCGATGCTGCAAAAGTATGTACATGACCCAGAGCATGTCATAAATTTTGAACATTTGGTGATCAATGAAGATTTATCTTACACTTGAAGAGCCGGTCAGATTCTAGATAGAAATGATCAAATTTTGCGCAACAAAATCATTCCACTCGTCAAAGTTCTATGGAGAAATCATTTGTCCAAGAAAGCTACATGGGAATGCGAAGAGAATATTCGCAAAGAATACTCTCATTTGTTTTCTCCATATGTGTAATTTTTTTAAATTTCAAGGACGAAATTTTTGTAAGAAAGGAAAAATTGTAAATACTACAAATCCAGTAAACCAGGAATATAATTCGGGACGACTTATGTAATTCAGATGATGATGAAATTAATCCAAAATAGTCTTTGACAAATATACTAGCCCCCTATGTCTTAGTTTTTCACATACTCAGACCCGATTCCTTTAATTTAATTTTCGAACCTAAAAGCCAGGGATTTAATTTGGGATGTGTTAGGCAATCCGAATTTTGACGTAAATAATCCCAGTGGATTATTGACAAGTAGACTAACTTCCCATGTCTTCGTTTCCCAAACCCTGACACCCAATCATTTTAATTTGCCCTTCAAACCCGAAAGCCAGGGATGTAAATCGGGAGATGATAAGAAATTCGGTTTGGGACGAAATTAATACTAGACGATCTTTAGTGTCTATACTAAGTTTTCATGTCCTAAATTTTCACAAACGTATACCCGAACACCTTAAATTAAATCCTTCAAGATAATAGGCAAAATGAAAATTTTCACTTCAGTTGACGAAAACTGCCATTGGCAGCTTGTTTTCCCCCATTTTTCGTGGAAAATCTTACCAATACGAAGTACACTAGTTAGGAAATAATTATACTACGTTGAAGTGACTTCATGACATGCCACAACATCAAAAAATAAAAATTCATCACAAACTCAAACGGCATCTGCTGCATTTTTGGTAGCAACATCAGCAGCAGAATCGGATTGGATTAGATTGCTGTTTGGCAGCCATTTTTGCCAAATTTTTAAGAAAAAAAGGAATTAGTCACACATATGGGGTATTATGTGTATAAGACCTTCCCCATACTTAAAAAAATTCTGAGAACCAAAATGACCCTCAAAACCCCACTGCAGCAGCTAGATGACAGTTACGGAAAAATTCAGTAACCGAGAGGGACTTGGACAAATTCGATTTGGCAGCTGTGCCAACGGGAAAATTAGGTGGATTTTTCACTCCATGTTAGACTATAGTAAGTATAAAATATAGTAAATTAAGGATATATATATTATATGAAAAATGGGAAAAAGAGGCATGAAAGGTGGCATGCATAGCTAATGCACGGCACCTCTCAGCTGCATCAGCAGCCGAGTTTCTCTCCCTTCCAAACAGCTCTTTGAGTAGCTTAATTAGGATAAGTTTGGTCACAAATAACACTAAGTATTAGCCCTAGATTATAGCCTCATCATTGCTTAACAGAAGGATGGTGAATCAGCTAAACACGGGTTGCAATCTAATGCAATCTCGACCTGCTGCTGCATGCAAAATTTGGAGGAGTGATACGAAGGTTTAGGGGATAAGATGAGTAAATTTATTTAAGGCATGAATAGGGTAGAAGGGAAGAGAGGAGAGATTGTGAAGCACAAAAAAAATCATAAGTAAGAGAAAAGAAGAAGGAAACCAAGAGGCAACAAGGAGAAGTTCAGCTAAATAAATCGGCCAAGTGACTTGACCCATTCCTTGATTGTTGAGTAATTTTTGGCTAATTTATCTTGAGTATTGTTGATCCAATACTTGCAGATGCTTCCTTAGTTATCATAAATTCATGAGGAGTTGCAAGCAAAAAAAATTAAAAATGGGTGAACCGGCCCTGGACACATGATAGTGTCCAAAATCGGGTTCTGCTGTGGCGGTTCCTGATATTTACTTCATATCGAATACTAAATGGCCGAATTAGCCAACGACCAAAACTGGTCAAATGATCATTATTTGATGAAGTAAAAGTGAAAAAAAATATGAGCCCCTAAATCATCCAAGAAGGGTTTCAAAATCGGACCCAAACTCAACTGTAGAACCAGTAAGCTGATGTTGAAATTTCAGTTTCTGAAATTTAGCCAAACACACCCCAAAATGGGTTGATCCGAAGTCTAACCCGACTCGATTTGCTAGTATTATGTGTGGACTATTACTATATAAATCGGCAGCCCAAGAAAATTTGGGTCGAATACTGAATTAGACCCATGAATAGCAAGGGTCTTGCTGAACTGCTTCTGTGAGCAGTTGGAGAAATAATTTTAATTAAAATACAACCCAAATCTAAAATGGGCCAAATCGGTGCCAAAAGTTAACTAAGACTTTGGAGGTGATATTCAAGTATCGCCCCGTAAAATCGGATCCAAATTAAATATGATTCGGACTCATAAAGTTGAAACAGAATCGGTCTGTATTAGCTGATGCTGATGCAGAAGTTGTTTTGGGAATTGGGCCTGAACTGGCCAATATTTTGACTTGGATTGGCCCCAAACCAAATTTATTTTAAGTCCATTGGCTACAAGAAGACGCTCCGAACCGGTCAAAACTTGGCTCGATTGAACCATAAAAAAATTAGAGAAGCAGAACTGTCCTGGACAGTTTTGCTAAAAACCGAAGGGGCAGTTTTGGTTGGTAGACTGAACTGACAACCATCTGATCACCAAACCGGCTCAAATTTGGGCCCTATTCGACCCTTTTTAATAATTGGCCCAAATTAATGTTTAAGCTGAACTGGTTCTAGGAAGGCTTTAAAGGATCGGTTCAGTGAGTTACATAGCCCATTATCATGAGCTGTTTATACACAACATGGATATGGGTCTTAGCTATTTTGTGCCCAAATTTGAGCTAATTTGGTAATCGGATGGTTGCCGGTTCAGTCTGCCAACCCAGACTGTCCTTTCGATTTTCAGCAGAACTGTCCAGGACAGTTTTGCTTCCCTAATTTTTTATGGTTCAATCGGGCCGATTTTCAACCAGTTTGGGGCGTCTTCTTGTAGCCAAGGTACTTAAGAATAAATTTGGTTTGGGATCAGTCCAAATGAAAATATTGGCCGGTGCAAGCCAAATTCGTAGAACAGCTTCTGCATTAGCATCAGCTGACGTGGATCGATTCTATTCCAATTTTGTGGGTCCGAATCATATTTAATTTAGATCCAATTTTTACGAGGCGATACTTGAATGCCACCTCCAAGGTCTTAGCTAACTTTTGGCACCGATTTGGCCCATTTTGGATTCAGATTGTATTTTATTTAAAATTATTTCTCCAACTGCTCACAGAAGCAGTTCAGCAAGACCCTTGCTGTTTATGGGTCTGGTTCAGTATCCGGCCTAAATTTTCTTGGGTTGCCAGTTTATATGGTAATAGTCCACACATAATAAATCGGGTCAGGTTGGACTCTGAATCAACCCATTTTGGGGCGTGTTTGGCTAAATTTTAAAAACTGAAATTTTAGCATCAGCAGAACCAGTAAGTTAGTTCTACGGTTGAGTTTGGGTCCAATTTTGAACCCCTTCTTGGACGATTCAGGGTTTTTTTCTTCACTTTTACTTCATTAAATAATGTTCATTTGACCAGTTTTGGTCATTGGCTAATTCAGTCATTTAGTTGTCGATATGAAGCAAATATCAGGAACTGCCACAGCAGAACCCGATGTTGGACACTATCATGTGTTCAGGGCCGATTCATCCATTTTTATTTTTATTTTCCTTATAACTCCTCATGAATTTATGATAACTAAGAAAGTATATGCAAGTATTGGATCAACAATATTCAAGAGAAATTAGCCAAAAATTGCTCAATAATCAAAGAAAGGGTCGAAGTACACTTGCCGATTTATTCAGCTGAACTTCTCCTTGCTGCCTCTTGGTTTCCTTCCTCTTTTCCCTTAATTTACCCTTGATTTTTTTTCGTGCTTCACAATCTCTCATCTCTTCCATTCTTCTACCCTATTCATGCCTTAAATAAATTTACCCATCTTATCCCCTAAACCCTCGTGTCACTCCAAATTTTGCATGCAACAGTAGGTCGGGGTTGCATTAGATTGCAACCCATGTTTAGTTGATTCACCATCCTTCTATTAAGTAATGATAAGACTACAATTTAGGGCTAATACTTAGTATTATTTGTGACCAAACTT
Source organism: Nepenthes gracilis (assembly GCA_033239525.1). Taxonomy (NCBI): domain Eukaryota; kingdom Viridiplantae; phylum Streptophyta; class Magnoliopsida; order Caryophyllales; family Nepenthaceae; genus Nepenthes; species Nepenthes gracilis. The sequence continues at coordinate 3,510,971 of BSYO01000027.1, read as the reverse complement.
ATCCTAATTAAGCTGCTCAAAGAGCTGCTTAGAAGGGAGAGAAATTCGGCTGCTGATGCAACCGGGAGGTGCCGTGCATCAGCGGCCTAGTTGTTGATGCATGCCACCTTTTATGCCTCTTTTCCCCATTTTTCTTATTAATATATAATGTATCCTTAATTTACTATATTTTATACTTACTATAGTCCAACATAGAGTGAAAAATTCACCTAATTTTTCCGTTGGCACAGCTGCCAAATCGAATTTGTCCAAGTCCCCCTCGATTGCTGAATTTTCCCCTAACTATCATCTAACTGCTGCCGTGGGGTTTTGATGGTCATTTTGATTCTCTAAATTTTTCTAAGTGTGGGGAGGGTGTTATACACATAATACCCCATGTGTGTGAGTAATTTTTTATCCTTAAAAAAATAGCTGCCAAACAACAGCCTAATCCAATCCGATTCTGTTGCTGCCGAAAATGCAGCAGATGCCGATCGAGTTTGTGATGAATTTTTTTTTGATGTGGCATGCCACGAAGTCACTTCAACGTAGTATAATTATTTCCTAACTAGTGTACTTCGTATCGGTAAGATTTTTCACAAAAAATGGGAGAAAACAAGCTGCCAACGGAAGTTTTCATCAATCGAAGTGAAAATTTCCATTTTGCCTATTGTCTTGAAGGATTTAATTTAAGGTGTTCGGGTATGCGTTTGTGAAAATTTAGGACATGGAAACTTAATATAGACACTAAAGATCGTCTAGTATTAATTTCGTTCCAAACCGAATTTCTTATCATTTTCTGATTAACATCTCTGTCTTTTGGGAAGGGCAAATTAAAATGATCGGGTGTCGGGGTTTGGGAACATGAGAAGTTAGTCTACTTGTCAATGATCAATTGGGATTATTTACGTCAAAATCCAGATTGCCTAACACATCCAGAATTAAATCCCTGGCTTTTTGGTTCGAAAATTAAATTAAAGGAATCGGGCATGAGTATGCGAAAAACTAAGACATAGGGGGCAAGTATATTTGTCAAAGACTATTTTGGATTAATTTCATCATAATCTGAATTACATAAGTCGTCTAGAATTACATTCTTGGTTTACGGGATTACGGTCTTTACAATTGTCAATGTGGTTCATGGACGAAAATATCAGCATCGATATATGTCGCAACCATATCAATATTGGACATTTCGAACGAGACGTATTGTTATCGGATGTATCGGAAGAAAAAAATTTCTCGGAATCGTATGGTGACAGGGACATAAATATTGGCTATTATATTATCGATACAGTAACATATTGTGATCTTATAACAGTATCGAGAAATTTCAGTATATATTAACCTATATTGAAAATACATGCGATATTTTCATTTATATAAAGCTCAATTAAATAATTAGTCCAAGGAAAAAAATACTGAACTTGTTTTGGAAGTTTTCAGACACCTAACAGTTTGTTTGGGATGCCCAAAAAACCAGATACGAAAATGGATAAATGCGATTAGAGGTTAGATGGTTACTCCATTCTGTTTTCTATTTTTGTATTCATTTTTTCCATCGACATGAAAGCTCAGAGAATACGTGAGGTCTGATTTCCGGATTCTGTTAGGGATCACGGAATTCAAATTAACATGTAAAATTATAAATTTAATTCCAATTTTGTTTAAATTTGAGCTGGGTAGGATTTATATCATATTATTTAGATTATATAAGGATTTATAATCATGGGTTCGAGATAAAAACAACAGTATCGGTTTAATGTGATGAACTGCTTCCATTTTATTGCAGGATGGTTTGACTCCGCTTGAACTTTGCCTCTATTCAGGTAGAGACCTGAGAACTTACGAGCTCATCAAGCTATTAAAACAGCTTCCCAAGTAGCACTGGTAATTTTGCTTCCCCCACTAAATTCTGAAAAATTAGTTTTATTTTTTATGGCAAGTGGAATGTTTGATTGTTGCAGATAGAGATTGTCTATCAGATGATTGAATTACAATGTTGCTTTGATGTAAAATGGGAAAAAACCCAAAAACAAAAACTCGATAGACTTATGCATTTGATGGGAGTGTTGCGGTAATAGTAGAGTTGTCATCCTGCAACTTGATGGTCACTAATTCAAGTTTTGTATAATGCAAGATAAGACTGTATACGTTGGAGCCAAAGTCGTCCGACCATTTCCCCGATTATACATATAGTAGGAGCTTCATTCATCGGACCGTACTTGTATACATGCATTGATGTGGTTTGCAGTGACAGTAGAATTGTCGTCATGTGACACTGTGATCACAGATTTGAGTTATGGAAAAGGTCTTCTGTATGACACAAGGTGGCGTTATATACAATGTGGTTTGACCCGAGAGTCGGTGATTTGAGTTATAAAAATAGTTGTTTTTTTTATTATAATGTAAGGTAAGATTGTGTACAATGGGTCTGATGTGGTCTGAGTCCGAACCTTTCCCAGTTCCCGTGTGCATATGAGAGGCTTATTGAGCCTGGAATCGGGCGGGAATTGTTGTGGATAAAGATGGAGCCTTTTCATCCTTTCGTAGCCATTGGATTTATAAAATCTAACGGTTAGGATAAATTAATTTTAAAAAAATGAAAATAATTTTTTGTTATTTTTTTAAACGTTGGGAGTATTATTCAAAAAAATTCAACTGTCGTAATGTTTTTTGTTATTCAAAAAGGGTTTGTTGAAAATATGATAAATCTTGATAATTTAACAGTTTTAAAAAAAATCCATTTATAAGGAATTTTTTGATCATTTTTAGTATGATGATATTCATGTAGTACATAACTTGGCATGATCTTCCCTACAGTTTTTTTTTTTTATTATTTTTTTGAAAAAAAATAATAAAATAGGTAATAATTAGGATGAGCATTATTTCATGGGAATAAGGTATGGGGTGGGGGTGTATTATTTTTAATTTTTAAAGTGCATAAAACTAATAGTTAGTCACTCCTCTGCAAGTGTGTAAAAATTAGAATTTAGTATGAGAGATTTATGATAATCTATTGGGATTTTATAATTCAAATTTTATATGCGATAAATCAAAATGAGAGTTTAAAATTTTAAAATTAACTCGTCAATTTATTTTCTGATTATTAAATCAATTAAATTTTGATTTGATATTTTGATAAATAATTTTTTTCGAGATTTGTCAACTTCGATAAATAGTCTTCTTTGAAATTTATCTATTTTAGTATATGGTCACTTCGAAATTTATCTACTCCGATAAATGGTCTTCTTCGAGATTTGCCTACTCCGATAAATAATTTTCTCTGGTCTTTATTACAGTCAATTTGTAACACTCTAAATATTATACAAATTCTGTACGATCTTTCGATAACGTGTCTATTTATTGAGCCACCAATAAAAAAGTGATCAAATCCAATAAATTTTTTCTTATGATCAAATTGAACAGAAAAGAATGAAATGGATTTTCCCCTTGATAAGCCTTGGGTACCTTTCCACCCCCTTGGTATCTTTCTAGGCTATCATATTTTGATAACTCTCTTATAGTAAATATGATGGTTTTTCAATATCGTGTCATATTCTCATTTTACATTTCCATAATCTTAGGGTTCCAATCATAACAGGAGAGATCATGAATTTAATAGACCTCCTCACAACATTAGTTTGTATAGATGAGCTCAAGCGCGCTGCGATGCGTGCCCTGTATGATGCCTGTACGATACATGTTACAGTTATTAGATGAAAATCTGATACCCATTGTTTTTTATTCTTTAAAAAATAAAAGAAATTATATTTTTTAATATAAAAAAATGATGGGCATCAGATTTTTATCCGATGGCTGTGGTGCCGTGGCATACAGGCGTTGCAACACCCCTCAATATATATAGATGATTCTTCACACGATGCATTTGGTTCACTATTGACATGCACTTTTAATACTGTGCAGTTTCTTAATTAATGGGTTTCCTAGCTGAGTTTGTGGGTCCGTGAGAGCCAACCCTCGCGGGAATCATGCATCCCATTTAAAATCCAACCGACCCTATTTTATATAATTAAGAAGTAAAAAAAAAAGTTGTATATATATATATATTTATTTATTTATTTAAAAAATGGTAGAATATTAGAGTAACAAAATATATATATTGTAAAAAAATCACTCAAAAATATCAAACCACTCCTAGCTTGTGTGTAAACATTCTAATGACTTAGGAATATGATATAGCAATTATGTCATATTCTTGATATAAGTAGATAATAATTAATTAATTAATAATTTAAATAGTAATTTATAAATAATTAAAAATTTAAATATTTTCAAAGTCAAGTTAAACACACTAAATGTAAAGATCAAGGAGTAAAATAACCAAAATCATAATAGATATAAATTTAATTGAACTAATTCTATCCAATCTGTAAAATAAAATATATCAGCTTGCTTATATTTCAAAAATCTGCAAGGAAAATGGTTAACAAAAATTTAAGATATTATAATATAAAATTTGCATAAATCTGACTAATATAATAATTTTAAATATATACAGATTATGATAAATAAAAAATATATTAATCTAAAATACTAAACCCAAATACAAAATATAAATAAATGAGATTTTTTAGTCTCCCTTGTTTGAATTTTACATGTATTCAATATTTTCTAATTTTAAAAAGTTAAAAATTATGATAAATTATGAATTTAAATCTTAATAAGTATATAAATATATGATAAAAAAAACATATTTGCAAAATAAAATGAAGAATAAAAAATAATAAAATATTTGTGAAATTCAATGTATCAAATGCTCTAATATATTTAAATATTTAATATTGAATGTCTAAATATTAAATGTCCAAATCTAATTTTGTACATAAAATTTATAATACATTTATAAATATTAAATAATATCAAACTGTACAAAATCATCCAAATCATTACTATTTAGATTTATGTGTAGGGCCATCTAAAAATATATACTACAAATGGGTTTAAATATTGCTTTTTTTGCCATTATTGGTGAAATAAGATATAACCCTCAAGTATGTCTAATATATTATTTCGTTTAATTTTTTATAATGGTTCTCAAAAAAATAAACTAAGGACTCTATAACAAATATCAAAAAAAATTTTTTACTATATAAAAAGTATAAATTTAAAACATTTTACTTTGTGATAGAGTACAAATGTAAGGTACGAATTTTAATTTATAATTTTAATTATAATTAAATAAGTTAAGATAAAAAAAATTATAATATCAAATAAAAAATTGGGTCAAAGTCAATATTATGATTGAGTTATATCAGATTGAGTGACGTCTGATCGGCATCTGACACACATATATGTGTGTTGAGAAGGGTTGTGCCTGGAGGATGCCTTTGGGACACTTAAGCATACTTATGGCATATTGCTTATACCCAGTGCTCACCCAAGAAATGTTCGTACGCAATTTTGGCAAATTGTTAGTGTGTAATGTTGATCTAATGGATGATCGTGTGCCATATAATTTTTGTATCAGTGCTAGTACCTGACAAGCACATGTACACCAATCCTCTATATAGGTTTCATTCGATCGATTTTTTATAATTTTTATTAGATTTTAGAGAGAAAAAAGAGAGATAGAAAAGAAAGGAAGAGAGAGAATAAGAAAATATTAGAGGAGAATATTTCAAGTAAGTCTAATAAAGATTTTGGCAAATTTGAAGATAAAGCAAGTGTATCAAAGTCATATTTCCTTCGTTACTGACATTTATCTAATTCTTGAGTATTTATTATTCTAAATATTTATATAATGTGATATTTTTATAATTGAAGAGCTTATACTTTACATTTATGTAATTTGACTCCTATCCCATAAAACTTTTGTGAAATTCATGCAATTGTTTTCTGTACCTTGTATTTCCAAAATAATTTTTCCGCAACAACATTGATATATATTCTGAAATTATACTTAAATATTCTTATATATTTTAATTTTCATATATAATGTTTACACATATCTTAAACCTTTTAAGTATATGTTATACATGTATTAAGTTCAAGCTTAAATTGTCCCTGGATGTTTGACAATTAAAAGAAAATGTTAAAACCTCATAATTTTACTAATTTTTCTACATTTCTTATTGTGAGTGGTTTTACATGTTTGCAAATTTCGTAATATAACTTTTGTATGTTTTAAAATTATATATTTAAATTATTGTAAGAATTATAATGTACTACATGACAAATATTTAAAGAATTATGAACAAAACTCTATAATTTGTGAAAAATAATGATATTTTTTTTGGTATAAGAAAATATAAAAAATTATTTATATTTGTATAAATTTTTTTTTCATTTACATACATATCATTGTAAAAATTAGTGATAATATTTTATAATGTGTCTTAATTTATTATAATGATAATTGAGATTAGAACCTATCATTCATTAGTTAAAAGAGATATTTGACTTTATTTATATGATTATATGTATGACGGATTACCTATCGATTTTGAATAATAACGTTCAAAATCACTTTCGATTGAGGTATTTCGGATTATGTGATTTAATTGATAATTTTATTTTGGGTCACTTGTCGATATTTGATTGCAAGTTCACGTCCATTGTCTAATTGAGATTTGATTTTATTGGTAGAATAAATAATAAATTTTTTTAGAAATGAAGGAAAAAAATATCTAATTTATATTAATTAAGAAATATAATTAGAAAATTGAGTGACAATAAATGAATTTTTATAAATATTTTTATATATAAATATATTTTTACATAATATTTACTTATTCTATGAAAAATGGACAAATCTTTTAAATTTTGGGTAAAACCTAATAAAATTTTAAAATTTTTGATAAAAATCACATATATGTAATAATATCTAAAATAATAAAGTAAAAAGTGACATGCATATATAGTAAAATAAGAAACATAAATAAAAATTAAAGAATTTTAAAATAGATCAAATATTAAATTTAAAAATACTTAGCCTTAGATATTTGATATAACTTATCTGACTTCTAAAGACTTAAAATGTTCTTCCTCATTTTTCTCTCTTCTTGTTCTTTTCTTCTTCTTCTATTTCTCTCTATTTATTCCCCTTTCTTTATTGAAATGACTAAAAATAATATATGCAGGTCATTATATACACAATTGATGCACAAACAATAAATAATCGCACGTCAAACACTCTCTATTCTAGTTTATTCATACACGAGTGCCACATTAGAAATAGCTCAGGTATCAATACTCTGTCACAAATACGTATGAGTGCTGTAGAAACACACATTATATGTGCAGCCTCGGCTTCAAAGACGCATGAGCATGGAGACTGTATCTATCAAGGTTAACTTCAAGTAATCTAATTTTTTTTAAAATATTTATTATTTAATTATTTATAAATTAATTTAAAATTATACTAATAATACTATAAATTATAAAGAAATTGGACATTGCATATTACTTAGACATTTTCAACTTGCTAACAAGGCTATTGTTTTGCGTAATATAGTTTTGTAGCCACCAACCAACCCGAAACCCTAACTATCAAACTCTGAAAATACTAAACCCTAAATTATAAAGTTACTTTTAGTTTTTATTTTTTTGTCTCCTATTGTTTATGATTCTCTAACGGTACGTTTGGTTATTGAAATGGAATAGAATGAAAATAAAATAGTTATTTCAGGAAATAGAATAGGATGAGAATATAATTAAAATTGTTATTTTCATATTTTATTATTAGAATAAAATAATGTGAGAATTAATATTATATTATTTGGTTTATAAAATAGTATGAGAAATAATGTGAGAATAGTGATGATAATAATAATAATAATGAGAATTATTATTTTTAAATACGTAGAATTAATAATTTTTATAAAATATTTATTTTAATTAAATGAACAAATACCTATTCTTAAAAAAATAAAAATTTTATTTCTTTCTTATTTTTTCTAATCAAATATGTCATAATTTTAAATTTTATTTTCATGAAAAAGAAGACTCACTCACTCTGCAACTCCCGATTGCTCGCTCAACGGCCGACCACCGTGTCGCCCTATCCGTCGATCGCAGTTGGATTCTCACGATCTCCTCACTTCTCTCTCAACGGCCGGCCACAATTTTTCAGCTCATGGGAGGTCGCCCTAGCTGCGTCCTGGACAAGAAATTAAGGTAATCTATTGTCCCTCTATGGAAGAAGAGAAATCGGAAGCCTCTTATTAAGTCAAAAAAGGAGCATGTCGTTTTTTCTAGCTAAAATTTTCCATAGTTGCTGAACAAAATGAGCCAGGATTTCAGGATTTGCGAACTTTGAATTTTCTTTTTCTCTATTTTTGGTTCTATATAATTTTCTGTGTACTTTTTTTCCTCTCTCTCGTATCTGTTTGTTTCCCTGTAACTGTCTTCAACAATGCAGGGTTAAGGCTATTTAGGACCTTGGTGCAGGACGACATCCTTTAATTAGGTAATGAATGCTAACTGAGAAAATTAAGCTTTTTTTTTCCTAAATCAAGTCGTATAATCGGGCTTGTAAACATGCTGAGGTTGGCTTGATAATGAAACTGACACAAACTAAAATCAAGCATGCTTTAGTTAGACCTGGTTCGATGGGTCTACCTAAAACAAACTTCAGTTGGCAGCCGCAGCATTTGTTCATCTAAAATATTAGAATTGCATCGTAAAGATAGCTTGTTCAGCAGTTTAAATGCAGATTATTGATCCAAACATGCTACTTGATGAGACAATAAATGCATACGTTTTCCAATTCACAATTTCAGAGAAGATACATCTAAGATCGAGGAAATCTTCAAAATTTCCAAGGAAAACCAATAAGATGACATCCACAGATAGTGAAGTTGTTCAGGTTTTAGGGAAACATTAAAACTGGCCAATATTTGGCTAGTAAAACAATACACGGAACCAGGAATTCCAACCGGGTAATTCTAGTACACAATAATTGCATCCGGTACATATTTCTGATACTCAATTGATTGCAAACTTAAGTAGAGCAGAAGAAACTGATTATTCAAGGCCGCAGCATATCATTGTCATTTCATTGAGTTGACAAAAGCTAAACCATGATTTTCCTGTTGCACACAAAAGTGAATCAAAATGCTAAGAAAGCACCACAACTTTTATTTTTTTATCCGAGCAACAGTAGAGGTTTCTGTTGAAGCTCCTCAATTCAATGAATAGATTGGATGAACTGGGCACTACACCTCACCCAAAATCCATCATCGTGAGTCTTAGCCTTGGGATCCAAGAGCTTGTGAACACTAGAGGTTTTTGTTGAAGCTCCTCAATTCAATGAATAGATTGGATGAACGGGGCACTATACCTCACCCAAAATCCATCATAGTGAGCCTTAGCCTTGGGATCCAAGAGCTTGTGAGGTAGAGGCTTTCAGTTTGTTCTTCTCCATTTCTCTTTTGTGGTGTAAGGATACATTTTGTCTTTTTGGGTCTTGAGCGTGCACCAACCTAAGTTAGAACAATTTAATTTAATTTTTTTTTTCGGGGGGAGGCCATGTAAGCTAAAGCTTATTAGCGGCAAAACTATCAAGTTTTTGTCACAGTTTAGTAAATCTAAGTTACTATGTTAAACAGAGATGCCAAACATTAGGTGAGATTGCTTTGCTGAATCTTATTAAATACTAGATATCGTGAGTTTAACTTCTTTGGGTCCATAAATCCCTCAATCTAAAGCATTTGGGCTAAAGAACAAATAACAAGAGTTAAGAAATTTAAAATCTTTAAGAGCAATCCTTTGAAAGCATGCTGACCACCTCTTCAGGATTTTGAGCTTAGCAAGATTTTAAATGGAAGGATTTTGGATTGTGAGTTGAGCAAGCGTGTGCCTTTTATTATGGGTAACATGCTTGGATATATTATTTAATGGACGTGTATTTCTGGCTGTGCACAATAGTCTGTTCATGATATGTGGGAGATTACTGAAAGGAAATTTCTAATTTAATTCATTTAGTGGAAGTAGCAGGATGCAAGTTGAAATTATAAAAGTGAGATTTCATTGACATTGGATATATAAAATAAGGAAGACTAATTATGGCAGAAAATACCTAATAACTATGGAGCATGCTTTGAACAATAAATATCAGATAAAACATACTGATGTGTTTGCAGGAATAACCCTCAACGTATTTTTATGTCCAAATAAATACTTTTGATCCGGATTGTGATCACCAATGGAAGATACCCACTTTTCACAACCTAAATATCAAAGCTTGAGGAAGGTGGGATTCATGTTGGCTTTTCCTTCTCTGGTTCTCTCTTTCTTTCTCTTCCTCTTTTTTTCTCACTCTTCCCCTTTTCAGGGATTTTATTTAGCTTCTTTATCAATAGCCATTTGTAGCGTGACTCCATCAATATGCAAGCTTCAACTTGCCTTTTGGTGATTCAGTAGTCGGTATCAAAGTCAGTCTATCCTGGGGTTAATTTAGATGCCTCTTGGGGATACCTGTTAGGCTAAAAGGTTGGGCTTTCCTTTAGTACTCAAGCTGTGACTACCATTTTCTAGGCACTTTTGTTGAGTGGAGGTGTAGGAGATCTCAAATATGGAACTTACAGTTTCAACATTTGTTGCAAGCCCTCGAATTAAAAGAGATAAGTTTGCTTTCTTCTGTTTTTTTTTTTTTTTTTTTTTGGTTAATGGAAGAGGTAGGTAACTGTTAGGATAGGTGGGCAGCAAAGTGCTGCCTGCTGCAGGCAGAAGAATTATGGAGTGAAACCTTCGAATGACCTGTTTTAATACCATGTTAAAATTATATATGTGAAACTTGTTTTTTTGTTGGATAAGTAAAATGTCAAACTTCATTGATAGTCAGATAGATGCGGTAAACCTATAGTTGGGTTTATATAAGGAAAACTTGCAGGATGATTATGGAAATAATTAACAAATAGTATTAGATGACAATACTGGAAAATAACCTCAATCTCCATCTTATCAAAGATATTGAATACAAAAGATATTATTTCATAATAATCTCTAACAATGCACATTTCTTTTGGAAAGTTGGCACCGATAACCCTGCATTTTGGGTAAAAAGATTGCTTTTCTATACTAAGAGAGAAGCTTATATATAAATACTAATGACCATAGAATTTGACAGGGTTTTGATTCTGCAGCTGCAGCAGGTAGCATGGTTAGTTTCCGGTTGCTGCTGTTATTCTCTGCGATCTTTCGTGTCCTTTTAATTCTATATGGGGAATGGCAAGATGCTCATATGGAGGTCAGATACACAGATGTTGATTACATTGTCTTTTCTGATGCTGCTAAATTGATGTACTCGGGAAAGTCCCCTTACCAAAGGACCACGTATAGATATTCCCCTTTGCTTGCGTTTCTACTTGTTCCAAACGCAGTTTTTCACCGGTCATGGGGGAAATTTCTTTTCTCAGCTTCAGGTATATGAATAGCTAGATTTCATTTATGGTTTTGTATCTCAAGAGTTGAAGTAACTTTGGTGCATATTCCATTGCTCTTTTTATCATTGATTTCTTTCTGAGATCCATTGCCAGGCTACACGCATCCCACCCAGCTGTGATGATCTCTTAGCTCGATAATCACACAATTAGAGTATGTTTGGATCAAAGAAACTATAAAGGAAAGGAAAAAATTTGAAAGAAAATGTATTTTGGTGTTTGAATTGGATGAAAAATTTTAGAAAAAAAAATAGCATGGAAAATATGTATGAAGATATTAATGTTTTTATTGAAAATCATTTTCCCTTTAAAATTAAATGGGAAATCAAAAAAATGGTAGGAGAAAAAAAAATCAACTTTCCATTTTAAAGGCATCTATTTTTCTTCTCTCTCTCTCTCTCTCTCTTCCCTTGACAACCAAACAAATAAAAAAATATTTTTTTTCATTTTTTTCATTTTTTTCTTTTATTCTTTTCCTTACTATTTACCTTTCCTTCATTTTGATCCAAACATATACTTGAGGAAAAGGGAAATGAAATACAATTAGTGCCCTGAACAAATTACAGATGTGAACCAAATGGTTGATGGAAAATCTTGTAGGCTAGTTTACTTGGTCCTGTTCCTCCTATTATATGGACATAATGTTAATTAAAGTAATGCTGTATACATTGCAGATCTTTCAGTGGGACTGTTTATCCGCACAATTTTGAAGCTGCGTGGGGTGCCTGAGAATGCTATCATTTTTTCAGTGATCCTATGGCTTTTTAACCCATTTACCTTCACCATTGGAACACGTGGGAACTGTGAGCCCATTGTTTGTGCTGTGATCTTATGGATCATTATCTGTATTATGAAGGGTATGCATTATACTTCCTTGCTACTTGTTTTGAGTGATGTAGCAATATTAATTCCCAAAGTTTTACATTTTAAATTCTCCTCTAAATATATGTCTTATAGCTAGGTTCAAGTAACCTTCACTCGTCAATTTAGTTTTAGGATACTTGAGGGTAAAAAAAATCAGACATAGAGCCACCTCAAGGCAACTGATGAAATTGATGGGGAACTTCAACGAAGAGTCTAAGAATAGATTATTTTCTCGCCTGTTTGAGCATGTGCTTGGAAATGTGTGCATTCATGTAAACATTGTGGAAGATATGTTCTGCATAGTAATTTGGATGCCATTTTGATCATATCAATGCCTTATGTTCAATCATTTGGGCTATGCAGTATGAATGTTTTTTCCGCTTTTATGTCCTTGTTCAATCAACAATTTCCAATTGTTGAAGGGCCATAAAATTGTTCCTTCCTGTTACGAGCAATAGAATCACTATTTGAAAGTGCATTAGCTGGTCTAGATTATGTCTCACCTTCTGTTTGGACTGCCTTGAATCATGGGAGTAGGAAAGATAGTAGGCCTGGGTTAATATCAAAATTAAGATTGATATCTTTTTAGGTTTAAAAAAAATAAAATACCCAAAAATTTTTTGATCTATACATATTTTATCCTCTATAAATGTGGATTTAGACTTACTAATAGATCTGAGTATATTTAAAATATGTGGATTTAGGCTTAGTGAACAAAGCAAAAAAATGACCAACACATCTGACTTATATATTGCGATATGTTACAAATACAGAGACATCATGATAATTTTCTTATATTAGGAAATATAGGTATCAAAATCTCCCAATTCCTACCTATATCGGAATATTGAGACCTTCCGATGCTGTCATATATTGGAAAATCGGCTGACTTTTTGATTCCTGATAGGAGGGAAAGGATAAGGAGTGAAACATTTTGAAAATGTTATTTGACTATTCTGAATGTAATGCATGATTTTTTAACTATCTGACCCTCATCTTGTCAAATGCAATTTATACTTAATATTAACATGACCAGGAATTTGGATTTTCACATTTTCTTTTACTTTTTATTTTTGTTTAACAGGTAAAGTGTATCAAGTTGCATTTTGGTATGGACTTATTGTCCATTTTAGAATATATCCTATTATCTATGCGCTTCCTATTACTTTAGTTCTTGATCCTCGGTACCTCGGATCTAATCAGAAGCCTTTGCTTACAAAATGGAAGACTTTACGGAAAAACTCTCCTCAAACACCATATAGCACTGACCCGAGTAACGTGCATCCTACACGAACTACACTTTCAAGCATCTTCACAAGGACCCGAGTCCTTTTCGGTCTTATATCGGGTGCTGTTTTCGTCAGTTGTACTGGTCTGTTCTTCTATCTGTATGGCTTCGAGTTCTTGCATGAAGCATTGCTATACCATCTGACTCGTACCGACCCGAGACACAATTTTTCTATCTACTTCTATCACATATACCTCCATTATGAGGATCGGTTATCACTATTTGAGAAACTTATCTCTTTCCTGCCACAGTTTGCTGTGCAGCTGATTCTCATTTTCAGGTTTGCATGGGATCTCCCTTTCTGCTTTCTGGTGCAGACGATGGCATTTGTCGCGTTCAACAAGGTCTGTGGAAATTGTCTGATAAGTATTTCCTGATGGAAGGTGTACACCTCTTTTGGGAGAGTTGTTATGGTTCTCCCATGGAAAGGCTCCCCCATCCACTTAACAATTAGGATTAAAAGTTAGGAAACGAATGACGAAGATTAAATAAATTATTTGATGCAATCTTCACTATTTATCTATTTAATTTTTAATCCTGGTTGCTGTGTGTATATGGGAGACTCCTTACTTAGAGGATTATAACAACGTTCCTCTTTGAGAAGGGGGAGTCTCAGTGGCACAATATAATTATTACTGTATAACCTGGCAGTTGTGTGCTTATATTGTGAAAATAACCTAGTACATATTATAATATAAGACATAACCAAAACCCAATCCCAACCCATACTTTAAAAGTGTAACCCAAACCTAACATAATATAATATTGAATTGGCTTTGGGTTATACCATATATTATTGGGTTTTGTTTGGGTTGTGCATAGCCTATCCAAACCCAATATAAAGTCTACTGTTTTACCCAAACCTAGACCAAGACTGATCAAAACAGGTAAAATTTGGTCAATTTGTGCTGATTGTATCAGTTTTTTGATTTCTTTGGCATCCTTAGCTACCCATTTTGTGTCCAATTTTGTTGGCATTTCAGTATTTCTATCAAGAGTTGTTATGGTCCCTCGAGCGAGGATGCTCCCATATCACTTAATGATTAGAATTCAAAGTTGAATGGATAAATGATTAATATTTTTTATTATTTCTTTATCCAACTTCTTATCCTAATTATTAAGTAAATTTGTGAGCATCCCTACTGAAATGATCATAATAACACTCGTTGCTGCCATCCTAGCTATTTCAATGGATGCGACTTGATTTTGTTAGTGTCTCGGGATCATTCTGGCAGGTGATTACAGCGCAGTACTTCGTCTGGTTCTTTTGCTTGATGCCCATCGTTTTGCCATGGAGTAGCATGAAACTCAAGTGGGAAGGTCTCGCTTGTATTTTGTGTTGGATGGTTGCTCAGACTCATTGGCTTATGTGGGGTTACCTCCTCGAGTTCAAAGGCAAAAACGTATTTATACAGCTTTGGATAGCAAGCTTACTCTTCTTGGCAGCTAATACGATGGCCCTGATCACGATTATACGTCGGCATAGATACTCTCCATTATTTCAACCTATTCGGCCCGGCTTCAAGGCTCTGGCAAAGCGCAAGTGAGCATATGATCCTTTGTAAACCCGAGCCTCCTTTCCCAGAGAATGACCATGCCAAATTTGGTACAATCGGGTTTTATTATGATCCAAATTTGTTTTTGTGACCGGTTCATTTAAAGATTCGACCTAAATATATGACGTGATGTAAATTTTGAATACAGATTAGTGGTTTTTGGGGTCGTAATTTTCTCTATTTATAACTCGTTTTGGGCTCCCTTTAAAAAATCGTAAAACCTTTTCTTATTTATCCATATTTCTTTCTTTCGAGTTTTTTTCATATAAATATGATGCGCTGTTGTATGATTATTTTTCTTTTTATTGTTGCTAAAAACTAGAAAATTTAGGGCAATTTTGTAGGAAATAGAGTAAGATGAAGTTTTTTCTATCTTAACCGTCGATTTAAAAATGGAGGATTGAGATTTAATTACTTTCACATTATTTTTGGAGGATTTTTTTGAAATAATTATATTCGCCTTTTATATTCTCCACTTGAAGATAGTAAAATTCTTTCTCTTTTGTCTGCGATTTTTTTTTCCTGGGGATTTTTTTTTACATAAATTTAATTTTTTTATCATGTAATTATTTATTATTATTATTATATTCTCTCAAAAATCTTGCTTTGAGCATTTTTTAAGAAATGAAATGGGGTAATAATTCTTTCTATTTTAATTGACTATTTAAAAATAGATGATTAAAATTTAATTATTTTTATACCATTTAAAGATTATATGCTTGTTACACAATAGAGAATATTTATTTTTTTAAAAAAATAATAACTAATTACACAATAGCGAATATTTGTTATTGTAAATCAGAATATCTTGATCATATTTATTTTTATTATATTTTTAATGCAAGTGGTTAAATTATTAATCTTTTAAAAAATTTTTAATTTATTATTGATATGCCCATATTTTAAAAAAAATTTCATGATATTAAATAAATTTTATGTGATATTGAAAAGTTTTAGAAAATTATATCATACAATATTTTTTTTTTAAAAAATATGATATTTTATTATTTTTATATTATTTTTTTGATTAAAGAATATTTTATGATGTTTTTCTCATCATGGACCAAGTATAAATTTAATATTATGGTATTCCTTATAACAAATTTAATATTTGTTATATTTTTTTGGAGCATGTTTAAGATATTGTTATTATTGCTAGTTTACTTTAATTTTATATATCATATATTAAATTAAATAAATAATATTTTACAGAAATAAACTTAATACTATAAATCGTATAAATCATTCAAACCAAGTCAATCTGTATATTGATAGTTTAGGCAATTTGTCTCAATTGACAGTTTGATTTGATCTGATAAAAATTTATACTATAATATATAATTTAGTTACGGATTAACCTTCAATCTACATTAAATTGAACCATACACACTTCTAATTGAATCTTATCCCTTATTTATTTGTCAATTATTAACCTTATAAACTAAGAAAAATCAAGAAGACTTTTTTTTATTATTAAATAAAAATTTAATGATAAAAATTTTTAAATAAAAATTAAAAATAATTTTTCTCTTTTTTTTTAAAATAAATTAATACCTATTAAATATAAATTCCTATAAATATATATATAATAAAAAATACAATTACACATATAGTGGAATCTTAAATTCTGTTTTGAAAGGACATTATCTAAATTTAAATACATGCCCAAATCATATTTAAACATTCTCAAACTATTTCCCTTTGGAATAGTCCTCGATTTAATCCTACATGACATCTAAGCTTACTATTTTAAAAGAGACTTAAAATATTTTAAATATAAATTTGACATTCAATAAAATATATATTTATAATATATGAATATATGTGAATAAATAGGTATTAAAAATATTAAAATATGATCAAATACAAAAGTATAAAAATGTCCAATTATCGATGATAATGTTCTAAAACATAATTGCATATGAATTTTTCGGCATATATGAATGTACGAAATATATAAATGTCTATGAAGTACAAATGAGAACATATCATAAATATGAAAAGTTTGAGAATTATATTGAAAATATATGAAAATTTTAAGAATTAATGATCGATAATTCACATACCGACTAATTAAATAATAAACTTAAAGGTCGGGCTATACATATTCCTGATAGTTTGATATCCATGTATTACTATTCAAGATCCGTAGGCAGGTCATATATATTATTTTATGGACTAAGTTGAATATTACTTTCTTTATCCACCTATGAATAATAGGTATGATCAAATTGTGTAAAATATACTAGAATATGTTTAAATATGAGCCGTTAATTATCTTATAATGATCATTATATATTCAAAACTGTAAACTCTGTATCACATATCATATATCTAAAATTTCTTCAAATCATAAAAAAATAACCTCTCTATTCCATTTTACAATGTATAGTACATAAAATAGCATATAAAGTTGAATACTAAACAATTTTATGATTTTTTTAACAATGTCTTAAATGTAAATATAAATCTTCAAAATTGTCTAAATTTGAATAAAAATAAATATATATGTAACAAAAATTTAAAGCGAACAAAAGAATAACATGTATATACATTTAAATATTAATCGAAAGAAAAATCATAAGATTTTAATAATAAATAAAAAATGGGTTTAGATACTTATTTTAAACTAAATATTTACTTGATCTAATATGAAATAGTCTCAAGATTTATTTTCTTTTCATTCTCTTCTCTTTTCTCTCTTCCTCTCTCTTCTCTCTCTCTTATCCATGCAAAATACCCAAAAATCAAGTAACAAGTTTTACATACCTAGACTGGCATACAGGTACTGGTCGACATACATTATACACAAGGCCTAATTGCATGCACACATAAGCGTGTTTAGTCGATGCACAAGTATGACCCATTCTACTGAACCACAACGAGTGCCTCTCCATGCACAAACACCACCCTTATTACCAAAATCACACATGAACATCCAATATGCACATCTCATTTGCGGCAACTCTACCTCAGAGTCACACAGGTACGGCTTATGTACATATCAGGCACTAGATCTTAATCATCCAAACTTGATTTTCTTATAATTATCATTATACAATTATCTCAAATATTTACTGAATGTATAAAAATTATGATCACATAAATACAAACCAAAAATTTGGGTATCACAAGGGCTACTTGTGTTGGACCAAGTAAGTCATGTTCCAAAATCTTATGTCAACATTAATTAATGACAATCCAAGTAGTTTTGCATACAAATTCTCTTTTGGGAAAATCTTTTTCTGATATTGTGCCCCCTTTGGAGCCTAATTTTACATCTGTACCATAAGATGGGTGAGCTAAGCTTTTAACTTGTAAAAAGACCAAATCTGTAGCCATCCTTGCCCAGACAAGTACTATATCCTAGTGTCTCTTATTCACCATTTACGGTCCATGGTCATCAATTCTAGAGACAAAGAACATATGACTGGTTTGTGTACTTCTCTTATTAATTATTATCATATTAATTCTTTCAAATGTGTTACCTTTTTTAATAGTTCTCAAACTAAAGTTGCAAGGTTAGCCCTAATCTTGTTTACATGATATTATTTATGTCTCAGACTTTCAATTAGTCTATTATTTATTAGTCAACTTATAAGAAAAACACTTCAATATTCAATTAGTTGTTGTCATTCCTATTGTGTGTTTAAGATCTCAAGACAAAAAAGAAGATTGGTATGGGACATGAATCAAATGGTTTATATCAGCTTTGACCTCTCACCTATCTCTACTCTAAACTCTTATACTCATCAAGCTCTCTAATTTACAACATCTCTTATGCAATGACATTGTTATCTTGGGCATCCATCATTACCCATTTTAAAGTCTCAAATTAGGGATCTTAATTCTGTATTATTATTTTTATGTGAAGCTTATCAATCTAGTAAATATCATCATGTGTCATTTCCATTTAGAAAAGTTAGTTATATTTTTAAGCCATTTGAGCTAGTTCACTTTGATGTATAGAAACCAATTCATATATTTACTAATATTTTAGTATTTTGTCTCTTTTTTTTTTGTGATTTTTCTCATATGACATGATTATTTCTAATGAAAAACCGATCTGAGTTATTTTTCATCTTTAAAATATTTTGGGCCCACATTAGAACATAATTTAAATGCAAAATTTAAATTCTCCACTCTTACAATGTTAAAAAATATAAATCCACCAATTTTATGTCTTATCTCTCTTCTAAGAAAATCAATTATTAGATTTCATGTGTATATACTCCTTAACAAAATAGGGTTGCTGAACATGTGAACCATCACCTATGGAAGGTTACAAAAGCTCTTATGTGTCACATGCACATTTCCAAATAGTTTTGGAATAACATTTTTCTACTGCATACTACTTTATAAATCATATGCTATCCCTTGTTTTAGATGGTGCCTAACATTTCTCTTTACTTTTTCCATCATCACTACACTTCTCGTGGTCTCTGTCGATTTTGGATATGTTTATCCTGTTCATGTGCTTGGGACTAGCTATGATAAACTGAATTTTTGGTCTACTAATTGTGTCATTTTTAACTACTCTAATACACAAAAAGCATATTGATCATGCAATTGTACTCTCAAACACTACTTTGTAAGTGCGAGTATTATATTTGATGAATCCATACCTTTTTTTCTCATTCTCACCCTTAGTGAAATCCCATGTTTCGATATCTATTTCATATTTTCTTATTAGTGAATTCTCTAACCTAGAAGTCTCTCTTGCTACAATTGAATCTTCTCCTTCTAATTCTCCATCTATTCTACTACTCTTTCACATAGATCAACATGATTAATCTCATCCTTTGAAGGTTTATACTCAGCAACGAACCACTACTATGCCCTTGCCAATCTCCATACTATCTCCAAGTCCCCCATCAACATATTTTGACTCTTTGCCCTTTACTCTTCATAAATTTAAGTTTACACGTGTCACCATTTTATTACCCAATATGATTTTTTTGCCATCTTTCAAGTGCTTAACTTCTCAATTTTCTAGTATGGTTATCCTTATAGCCGTACAAGAAGCATTGTTATCAAATCTTTGGTGAAAGAACACTAAAGAATTAGGAATGGTAGCCTACATGACAATGGCATGTGGGACTTGGTTCCTTTACTACATGGCACTCGGACCATTGGTTGCAAATAGTTTTTTGTACCTAGATTTGATCCAAATAACTTTGTTGACTACCTACAAGCCCAATTGGTTGCTAAAGGCTACACATAAACTTATAATATTGGCTACAATGAAACTTTCTCATCCATTACTAGGATGTCATTTATTCGTATTTATATTTCCATTGCTACTAACCTCCTATAATCTCTATTTCAATTGGATGTTAATATACATTTTTTTATGGCAATTTGCTTGAAGAAATTTATATGGGGAAACCTTTGTAGTTCATTGCCTAGTGGGAGTACCAAAATTGCATTTGTAGAATGAAGAAAACACTATATGGACTAACCAATTATCTAGAGTATAGTTAGAAAGTTTTCTATCCCTGAGTTCGGCCTACAACAATATCAAAAAGATTACTCAGTCTTTCGTTAATGGAAGAATATAGATTATTTTATCCTTGTGGTTTATGATGACAATATTATTACCCCTAGAAATGGTGTAAATGAAAATTTTCATCCAAAATAGTTTCTACAACAATGATTTCAAATAAAAGATTTCAATAAATTTTATAATTTATTAAGGATAAAAATTGCCAGATATCAGAATGGTATAAATCTATCTCAACAAAAGTATGAATTTGATCTATCAAATGAAATCATTCTTCTTCATACCTATCCAATAGATACTCCCAAGGATCCTAACATGAAGTTCCTAAATGATAAATGGCAGTTGTTTCAAGATCCAAGTTAGTACCTTCAACTAATTAAAAAACTAAGTTACATTATTATCACTAGACTTGATATTTCACATGCAATTATTGTGATGAGCTAGTTTTTGAAAACTCATCGAGTTTTTCGTTAGGAAGTTGTTATGCCCTTTATTAAATATTTAAAAAAAGGCTCCAAAATCTAGAACATTACATGGGTCAAATGACATCATCGGGTAAAAGGGTTCACATATGTAGATCTAGCATAATCTCCTTCTAATAGATGATTCACTGTCGGGTACTGTATATTCTATAGTGGTAACATTATTTTATGGAAAAATAAAAAAGTAAATAGTGGTAAAAAGATTAAATGTAAAAATAGAATACTAGACAATGGGCCACACTATAGCTAAACTAATATGATTATAGTATTTTCTTCAAGAAATTAGTTTTTGTCCCACTACTCCTATCTCATTATTTTGGGATAATCATGTAACAGTACATATCACATTCAATCTAATACATCATAAGAAAACTAAACATAGAATTTGATTGTTATTTCATTAAAAAAAAAACAATCATAAATAATGATATATGCACTTTATTTATAAAGTTTGCAGATCAACTCTTAGATATAGTTATAAAGTATTTTAGCAGTAATTTGCTGAAGTTTATTTACTTCAAATTAGGTAAAAATGATGTTTATATATCAATTTAAGGGGGAGTGTTATGAAAACTAAGAGATTAGTAAAGGATGTGATTGCCAAAAATAAGGAGACCATTGATACACTATTATCTCATTAGTTATTGTATTTATATATTTTTTTATTGTATTGATTTTATTATTATATAAAATAAATAGAAATGAAAAGAAATGTGCAATTGTCCTCTTACCATATTCACATAAACCCTAATTATAATATTTTAAAATAATTATATTGTAATTTTTAAAAAAATATTTTATAAAATCTATTGTGATTATCTATTTTCAAAATAATTTTTAATAACATATTAAGGTTCTTTTATTTGTTAATAAACTTATTCCTAAACTTCAAAAAAATGATATCTCGTAGACCATGAAGCCCCGACTTTTCGCCAATCATCCACCGACGACACCTTGGGTCGCCCCCATCGACTCTGCACTAGCCGTCAACCATCTAGCAATGCCTCGAGCTACCACTATTAGCATCTTTGACCCCATCATAGGTACCATCCTGTAACATCTCAAGTTGCTTCATTGGTCATTGAGCAGAGCTCTTGGCCCTAGCCAGCCAGTTCTCGATGCCCCGACCACCTCTAGTCGAGTCCTCGTCGATATCATTGGTGGTTACCTACTCTAACCATGTAATTGGTAACCGACCGCTGACATTTTTTATCTTACCACTTAATAGAAAATCACCACATTAATGCCTAAGTGATAGTGAATGCTCATACTTTTAAATCATAAAATATAACCATTGAAAATAATCATGAATATTTATCATTATTAATCAATTTGTGAAATAATTTATATTTTTTATACTTGTTAAATATAAACAAAATTATAAGAAATTACTTTCATCAAAAATATTTTTCATATATTATATGAAAAAATTTTCTGAAAGTACATTTTTTATAAAAAAAATATTTTCCATTTAATAAATATTTTTAACAAACAAATATAGCCTAAAATAATTGGTAAACTATTTTGACATGGTTGTAACATGCTAAGTTTGAGTCATTTCAAGCTCACTCATTAAAGTTGAAGAATTTATATATCATGCCCAATTTAGACACTGATGCATATCTGGATTCAACTTCGAACAGATTCGGATTCTTCTGGATGGTTTGAACCGGTTTCGTTCACCGAGTACGAATCCTGCACACTACTAAAACAAACAAGAGGTCAGCATTAACAGCGGGATGTAATCCCACCGAAAATACTCCGACGCTCAAGTCAGTAAACCAGCCTTCAATGGAAGGAACTGAAAGTGAGAGAAAGCAATGGGAGAGGGGAATGGAGTGTCTTGTTCCAGATGTCAGAAAGGCACAAGTCCTTTCTCGTATCTGGATGGTAGGAAGGTAGAGAACGTGTGTAAAGACCCGTTCGTTACCTTGGAGTTGGATTGTGTTTGAGAGTTTGGCTGCCGGGAACTAGAGCTTGTCTCTCAAAACACTTAGGGTTTTCTATCTCAGTCTAAGCTTGAAGAAAGAGTGTCTCAAAGCTTCAATGAAAGCATCCAAGAAAGCGTGCCCTGGATGGTGGATCCAGGGCCTCTTTTATGGTAAAGGTGGCGATCTTCCTTCTTTGGAAGGGATGATTGTCCCTGGGATCTGCGGCTGGCCTTCCTTTTGGAAGCTCATGCCTGTTGCCCAACTGTGGAGGATTATTTCCTTCGAGGCGGGCCAACCACTTTCAGTTAGCTTCTTTCCAAAGATGTTACCGTTGAGGTTTCTTGGCTGGCAAGGAGTTGGGAGGATCTAGCGCCTTCCTTATTTGAAGGGCGCCAATCTTGCAGATATTTCCTTTGAGATCGTGGAATATCCTTGGAGGATCGTGGCTGGTCTTTTTTTTACGGTGGTGGGCTCAGAGGCAGGTCGGGCAGATTCTTGGATGGAAGGCCTCTTGGAGCCCAATGTGCAAAGCGCGGACGATCAACGCCTGGGTTGACCGTCTGCATGCGTGTTGGCCGCCCTCATGAAAGGCGTTTGTCGTTGGCCTCCATTTGGGTTATGGGCCCGAATGAGTCAGACCCATTACTGTAGAAGAGCCCTGTTTAGGCCCAACATGTAGGGAGCAGACGGTCAACGTTTGAGTTGACCGTCAGTT
Source organism: Nepenthes gracilis (assembly GCA_033239525.1). Classification (NCBI taxonomy): domain Eukaryota; kingdom Viridiplantae; phylum Streptophyta; class Magnoliopsida; order Caryophyllales; family Nepenthaceae; genus Nepenthes; species Nepenthes gracilis. The sequence goes on along the minus strand of BSYO01000027.1, from coordinate 3,487,248 downwards.
TATTGGCCGCCCTCATGGAGAACGAAGGGAGAGCGGTGGGCGATCAACTGATGAGCTGTGGGCCAGAATGGAATAGGCCCATCACTGTTGCAAAGCCTCTAAAGGCAATAAACTGGTCAATGCCGAGTTGACCGTTTGTGAGTAAGTTGGCCACCAGGGCGGTCAACGACAACGTTGACCGTCTTTGGGCCTTTCAATTCCTGGGCCCATCTTCTTATTGGCCATCGTGAAATGTTTGGCGCTTTTCATTGGCTTTTTTTTGGGCCAACCCATTATTGGTGTACCCATCAGACACATTAACATAAGATCTACTCGAACCAACCAAGCCCGATCCGAGAACTTAAATTTCATGGGCCGGTCCAAATTTTAACAATTATTATTTATTTTCATGTATATATATTTAAATTTTTATTATTTTAATTAATTTAGTACATTTATCTTTGAAAAATATAAATACTTTTAAATTTTTTTCTACTATATCACTTCATATTTTCTTTGATCTATATGATTATTTCTTTTATCTAACCATAATAAAATTATATTTTTTATTGATATTTTTTTATAATTTATATTTTAAATGTCTAAATTATTTTAAATATTTTTTATCATCTTATCTTTTAGACCTTTTTGTTAAATATCAATATTTCTTATTTTATCATCATTTCACATCACTTCATCATGTCATAGGTCTACCCTAAAGGCCCCATTTGGCCTAAAAATTGGACACTAAAAATTAAAATTAAAATTAAATTTCTAATTAGAATTTTAATTTTATGTTCTAATCAAGTAGAATTGAAAAAAATTATAGAGTAATTTGTTATAGGTTTTAGTAATAAAGTAAATAATTATATTATAATATTAAAAATTATCTATTAATTAAATAAAATAAAATAATGTAATATAATGTCTATTAAATAAATTATTTTTAATTATTTAGATCAGATAAAAATGAGCCAATTATAATTATATATTTTTTAAAATATATATATATGTATATTATTTTAAAATTTAAAAGTTATTTTATTTCTATATATGGTTCAAAAAATCATCCATATGTTAATTTTATTTTTTTCTCTTAAAATTATAATTTTTACATAATTAAAATAATAAAATTTAAATTTTATTCAATTTTAATTTCAATAAAATAAAAATTAGATTAATATATTTTAATTAATTTTTTTTTAATTTCAATTTTAATTTTATAATCGTTGAGGTCGAAAGGATGGCGTTGTCACTGTGAATGTTGCAGAAGACCTTACGGGGTTCAGACGCTCATGCCCGACAGCTCTCCTTCGAGCGTCGTCCCCCAATCTCTCTCTCTCCTCCATCTCCCAGACGTCTACCTCCCTGCTTCTCCTTACCCGCAAGACGAAGAACAAACGCTCTGGAAGTTGTTTTCTGCTTTGAAATTTTCGTGATGCAACAAGTTTTCTGCTAGGTCGATGACGATGGTGGTCGGACTCTGCCGCGATGTTCGGGATCGAGCCTTTGACCGATGCTTCCGGTGGTTTCCTTGCTTATCCGATCCTGGTACCGTCCTATCTATCTCTGGTTGTTGAATACCTGCGAATAAATTGTTGACGTTTGTCTCTCTGTCTGCAAATGATGTATCGGAGAACAGTTCGGAGATCGTCATTATGTTTGAAGGTTGGATTAGTGACGATACATTTGATCTACGTGGTCGTTCTCTTTCTTATAGATAAAGATTTGACCGAAAAAACAAAGAGAGAGCCTTGGTATGTCTGTAATTCTATGTTTTGGTATGTCTGTAATTATATGTTCAAGTTAAATTTCTTGTTTGTGTAGTCAATTTTATTCTCTTGTGCTGTTCATGGGGTCCTGCTTTGTCGTCTCTCTGTCCGGTTGATAAAATAAAATAAAAGGTAAATAATATTAATGCGCAAGATTTTGAACGTACTGATTATATCGGTTGTTTGCTAATTAGAAACACTTTATTTGACTACATTTTATGGGAATAAGGCAATTGTGTTGCGGCGTTAGTGGTGCTTGGAAACCTGGTTAGTGGACTAATATGACACCTCTAGAAATGTCAGGACGTGGTACCTTTGGATGATAGATCATCTGCAAAGCTTCATTTTCCTTAAAAATGTGTCTCACGTACGAAGCAAGTGATTGAAGTGGGTTTTTAGATTAATATAATGTTTCAAGCTTGAACCTAGGTTTCATAAATTTTGTATGAGCCTTTTGAGCGGAGGTAGCGTGGTAACTGTTTGAGAAACATATGTCAAAATGTGAATGCATACGAGAGATGAGAAATTAAAAAATTTCTGCCAGCTCAGGCTCTATGTCATTTGTCCTATAAAAATTATTTGCTTGTAATGTCTATCTTCATCGTGTATCCTTGACCTATGGTTGAACTGTATATCTCAAGCTTTTATCCTTTTGACTGGTCGATTTTGTACGTAATTCTTGACTTTCCTGTTGAAAGTAAACAATTGATCTATTTCTCTTTGCGTCTTGTTTTATCCAATTCATTGATGCCTTGCTGGCATTTTGATTTAACAACACTTTCTCACCAATTGAAAAAGAAAAATCTTTACTTATTGATGAGCTCTAGGGTTTTGCATACTTGGATAATGTATTCTTACCATGACTTCTTTCCAGGTACACAGCATTATATCTGTTGCTTTTTGTGGTTACATTGGTTCAATATTTTATTACATCTGGTTCTTCTCCAGGGTAATTGTTATTTTCCCAATTGTTAGTTTCCTAAAATTCATGGTTTTCAGTATGTCTCATGTGAATTCTTTCGCCTGTAAATTCATGTAGTTATGTTTTTGATGCAATGAGGGCTGCCAACGAGAGAGATTCCTCATTATCTGTAACCTCAAAGTAAGCCTTCTTTCCACATTTGTGCATTTTGGCACACTATAGAATCTATGCATAGTTGATGCAGAAAACTTCCATCTTCATGACTTGCTTTTGAAATTTCTTGAATTAGGAAATCATAAGTTCATATGCCTTTTACTAGTTGGATATCTTAATGTTTTTCTTGTAATTATGATTGTCAAGCAAAGACAACCCGCAACAAGCAAACGGGGGAGCCTTGTGATTACTGTTGATGGAAACCAGTTGGGAAGAAGTCTTATAGGAAGTAATGCAAGATCTTGGACAAAACTAGTTATGGAGTTGTACCCTCCTGGATCCTCTGTGAGGTACTTCATAGGTCTTGGGGTCAGTTTAGTTATTCATGGATTCTCTATTTATGCAATTATGTTAATCTCATATCTCACATTATTATATTCCCTATAAACTTTATGTACCTATATTGTTTGAAGACGAGTTTTGGCGTAATGGTAAAGTAATTGTATTTTTATATATAGGTTGTGGGTTCAAACCAAAGAAATAGTCTCTCAGTTATGCTAAGGATAAGACTATGTACATTTGAGCCTCGCTGGACTATGCATTATGAGAGGGTTGTGAACTGGGTCACCCTTCTAAGGCACATGTTCAAAATAATGAAATCAATTTCTCTATAATGAAGGGGTGAGGCTTCATCTTCTTATATCCCACAACGTAGGAGTCTCATGCAGTAGGCTGCCCTTTGTTAATGCTAATACATTCTTTATTTTGTGTTTCTTGACCTATATCTGAATTTTGAGATCATGGATAAAATCACTTGTGTTGCATTATTACATGTATTATTTTCAATTAGTTAAGGTTGTCCTTGCTAGATGAAAAATTCAATTGGCATATGCAAATGTTAGTTATTGGCATATACAAATTCAATTGGCATATCTTAGAAAATGTAGGATTACTTGAGGATAAACAACCACATCATGAAGCCAACTCTTGTATTTGATGCCTATTTAGTAAGCCATGTTCCAAAGCCAACTCTAGTTTTCATGCCAATTTAATAATCTCCATTTACAGTTTCAAAAATATGGGTTGTCCTAACATACAGTGTTTGTGAGGAAAGAGTGAAATTGGTAGGTTACCTCTGGGACTCCAAAGCTGTTTGATTTTGTCAGGTTATCAAATGAATCGTGGAACAGTGAAGGTTAACTAATTAGGAAAGACTGCTGATAAAAAACTAAATGGGATAAAGTAAGATTGCCAGTTTTCGGAGAGTTCAGGTTCTTGGGGGATCACCTAGGGGCTGAATATTTAACTGTTTCATTCAGTTGTAGAGTCATACCTGTAGAACATTATAAACATTTAGGACAAAGAGAGCCTAGGAAAAAAAATTAGTATGGGGAGAGTTCTTTAACAGTCTTCTCCATTAGGTACTAACAATCTGCCTTCTTTCTCCTGCAACAGGCAATGGACCTGCTCATATTGTAACGTTGTGCTGGTGGTACTCTTATCCTTGTATATCTACCGTCTTTATTTCTTGTACTAGATGTGCTCTTCCATGTTTATAAAAGATTGTGACACTGAGTAATGATAGCTGCCTCTTGTTGATGTTTTCTTTTTTCCGCTACACAGTTGCAGTAATGTTGAAATATTCTTGAGGTGCATTCTTTAATTGTAAACCAAACATGTGCATATTATTCCAACACTCTCTCTTCAATTTGTAAAGAGGGAGGGGAAGGAAGACAAGTCTTGGATCCCAATTGGCTAACTGGTGGTGATTCTTGTTAGGGGTTGCGTAGTGTATGGCTGTGAGAAGTATCAAATGTACACAGCCTTCCCTTGCATTTCAGAGATATTTTTACCATTCCTTGTTTTAACAATAATAAAAAGTAGGAAAAGATGATCAACTTTTGATTTGTAAATGCACTTATGTGTCTTATATTGATGTACACCGCAAGGCATTTTCATTAATTTGTGCCAGAACTTTACAATGAATTGCATTTACTATTCAAGGTTAAATTGGTCTTTTGTTCTTCCTCCCTCTCTCCTTTCCGTTCAACATAACAGATAAAGAATAGAAGTCTGTAGTCGTGAAGTCTTCCCAATAAGGGCAATTCTCATTGCTCTAATGATCCCTTTGTCCAAGTAATCATTGTTTTTTCTCAAATTACACAGAAAAGCAATTCCTTTTAAATGCTGCTTTCTCATTAAATGATGATGGTTTAGCCATCTATAGCTCTTTATATAGCTGTGGATCTATTGTCCTTAAAGTTGTCTGCCTGGGGAAAGAAGCATAAATACCTGCTGGCAATACAAGAAAGTCTACACCTTGCTTTTGATTAGCTGCACTTGATTTCTATCAGGAAAGAACTTTGGCCTTCAAATAATAAACCTCCAATCTTATTTTAATGTCCCTCAGATCTATGAACTATGTACTTTCTTTTGGTCATTTGCTACCCTTCATGCGCATCTCCCTTCCTTTGGAAAGTCAAGTGAAGCATCTAGGTTTTTGTCTTTGTTATGTTTTACCCAATCTTAGGCTAAGATTCCTCTTGGATAAGCTAGTTGATTATGTGCAATTTTTTGTCTTATGTGCAATTTGTTGAAACCATTTGGAGAATACTACTAGTGGTTTCAAGGTCAGGAACTTTATCCCAATTTTTTTCATCTCTCATTTGATACCTCTTATTCTCTTGCCTCTTGCAGTCCTAATAATGCTTGCAATTTTTGCACAAACTTATTGCCACATCATATTTTTATCATTTACCAAGCTGCCAAAAGTTGTCTCCCTTTGTTACTGTAGTGACTTTTTTTAGTCTTATGTGCAATTCATTGAAACCTTTTGGAGAAAACTACTTGTGGTTTCAGGGTCAGGAATCGTATCCTAAGTTTTTTTATCTTTCATCTGATAACTCTTATTCTCTTGCCTCATGCAATCCTAAATAATGATTGCAATTTTTGCTCAAATTTATTGTGACACCATATTTTATCATTTATCAAGCTGCCAAAAGTTGTCTTCCTTTGTAAGTGTAGTGACTTTTTGGCATGCATCTGCATCGTTATTGTTTTTGCAGCCTCCACGAGCAAAGCATTGCCACGATTGTGATAAATGTGTTCTTCAGTTCGACCATCATTGTGTTTGGCTTGGCACTTGTGTAGGCCAGGGTAATCATTGTCTGTTTTGGTGAGTTGACAATTTAAAGGTACTTCTGCAAGATAATAATTTCATTTTTTTTAGAAGCAGAGCAATTTTCTTTGTTATGACTGTTTGTCTTGTGTTTGAGCAGTATGAAATGTTATTGGCTGGTGTGAATGAGCATTGACTAATCTTAAGTGGAAAAAACATTATTGGATGATGTGAAATTTTCTTTAGTACAAAGGAAATTAAATTTAATGTTAAAATATGCTTTAATAAGAAGGAAATTAAATTGAATGCTAAAATATTCTTTAGATATTACATTTAGTCTCCTTGGATACATATGTTATAATATAAAAAAATTGAAGAAGATCGATGCCCCATTGGTAAGTGAAAGTGGAGAAATGAATATGCGTTGATGCCCTAATACATCTGTAAAAGTGTAATTTTATAGGGAATGGATAAAGCTAGTTTTCTAGAGATAATAGTTGGGCAATCAAACAAAACAATGTATACATAAATCAGATGTAGCCAAAATGAGTAGTACAATGGTAAAAGATAAAATAAAAAATGAGCAACCTTGCAACGAGCTAAAAGTGGGACCGGAACCTATAGAAAGTAAGACCACAATAGAACCTTTAAAGACAATTAAAGAAATGTAGGTCAGCAAATGCTTCAATGAGGAAAACTGATTTGATTGATGTTAATGGAAATAGGAAGAGGGATTAGAAGAGAAAAAAAAAGTGAAGTGAGGACCGAAGGAATTAAAAAAAAGAATTGACTGTGCTGCAATGCTTCAGCTTTCAAATATTGCCTTTGATCAAGTACAACGACAAAGAGGATTCATGAGCCCGACCTCATTTATTAGGACTTAATGATTCATAAATCAACATAAAAGATAGTCTCTTCAGGGCCCATGCTTCACCTTAAGCGTAGGATTTGTGGAGAAGTGCATTTGTGGTATTTGAAGGTTCATTCTTCACCTAGTTGATTGTTGATTTTGTGTTGTGTACCAAAAGGATTCTTCCCCTCCAAGCTCCATCAAGGAGATCCTTTTTCCCCATTGATTGTCATTAGGGTTATGGAAATCTTTGATAGATTTAAGTGTGAGGCGGTTAAATGAGATTTTTAAGTGGTTTTTTTGTGAGATTATTGAATAGGAATCACATTTCAATGTTGTGTTTGTTGTTCATGTGACGCAAATGCAAGGGATTTACCATTGAAGTTGCATCATTCATTTTTGAAGGTTAGTCTAGGTAAATCAGAGTTGATCATTGTTGGAGATGTGCCTGATGCTGATGAACTTGCTGATATAATTTGGTTCGAGAAGATATCTTTCCAGTTGTCTGGGACTGTAGTTAGGTGCCAGATTGTCAGGATACAAGTATGCATCTCTTTGGCAGTTTGGTATCAACAAGTTTGAAAAATGATTGGCACTTTAGAGGAACAATATATTTTTATGGCAGGCTGGTAGAATTTAACGAAGAACACTCTTTGTAGCATCTCTCTCTTTCAATGAATATCTATATTCTATCTTCCGTTTCAGTTGCTAGTAAGCTTGAAGGACTAGTTAATCATTTTTCTTTTGGGGGGTAAATTAATGAGTTTCTGAAATTTTGTGTAGGAAATGGGTGTTGTAACTCTCCTAATTTGAGTGGGGCTCCTTATTAAGTAAATGGTTGGGGTTACAGAAGGAGAATAAATTATTGTTAAAGGAATGTGATTGGGGCTACCCAATAGTCAAAGAACAAAGCTGTAAGAGGTAGGTAGTTTTGGATGTGGGAATTGAAAAAATATTTTAAATGGTTGGGGCTGTTTTGATAATTTTTTCATATGGCTGAGTGTTGGGAGTTCAATGAGATTTTAGCTTGGCAATGGGTGGATAATAGTGCTGTGTAGATCTTGTGCAGTAATTTTCAGATTGGTTACAATCAGTCATGAAGTTGTGCTACTTGCTAGATCCCCCAAATCCCCTGCCTGTCCTTTTTTAGCAAATCTCATAGTGAATGTGAGTCTCTATTCAAATCCCTTGTAAAAATGAAAATTTGTCTTGTACCGTGTATTAGACCACACATATTGGACAGTGAATTGTGTACCTGTGATTACGCTGTATTTGGAAGTTATAATCTGGTGCAGTGTTTTATTTTTTGCTGACTGGGGGGCATGATTGTGCTTCCTTTGTGAATTTCAATGCCTGTTACAGTTGCTTCTGCAGCTGTCCTGCTTTTTTTTTTGGTTGAAACAATGCTAAGATGGAATCTAGTTCGAGCTATGTATATAAGAGACAGAAATTAAATGAAAACACATTGCCGCAAAAGACGACTGTAACTTTTGAGACACAGAAATCCCTCAAAGCAGAAGAAGAGGAAAGATATTGCATCTACTTTCTGTTCAAATAGAGAAGACACTTGTATTATATGTTATCTTGAAAGAAAGATGGGCACTTCTCTATCTCTTCTCTGTACAATATGTTTTTCAGCTACAGTCAGTTGGAGTTACCTTGGAAAATTATCTGGAAGTGTAATCGTCTTTCTGAATCATCATTTCTGGATAGGCAATCGTCTTGGGATTAAATTTGAATTTAGACTTTACACAGAATCTGATTTTTGAATTTAGACAATATTTAGAAGAGGTGTTGCTTACACAGAGAGACGCTGTTTGTGCAACTCCGCTAAATAATCGGGCACCCATCTGGTTCTTCATTTTAGCTGTCAGGTATGGCATGGTATCTTCCTACAATTTGTGATGATTGTTGGCTCGAAGCTAGCACTATGAGCGTCAAACTCCTGTTTTAGCGCAAAAGAAGAGGAAATATTTTGGTTTTAGTTCCTTAATCTATCATCTGGTCTTTGTGCTATAAAATGAATTTGCAGCTTTCGAGAATGAGGTTGCTGTGTAATGGGATGCCCTGTCTGGATGTATAAAATGGCTGTTTGTTTGTAACAAGAAATCAATTTCCTCAGTTACCTTTACTTCATTCCTTATCATTATTGATGGTTTTCCCCTTGTTTCGGTGCCATAATTTTGTTTAGTTTTGTAGGTTTTTATACACTTAACCTCCTACATTTATAGCATTTTTGTTTTATATGACTATACATCTCCAATATGAATAGTCAGTGTCATTGTGCTTCCTTAATCTTATTTCTCTCATGACTAAGGATGTGATATGATATGTTCTTCAGGTGGTACATTTGTGAAGAGACGGCATTGTGCCTCTGGACTGGCATTCTCTATATTGAATACCTAAAAGCCAATATGTCAAGATGTTGGTAAGTTGTACTCTTCCTTATCCTTTAAATTTATGACACAGATTGATTCCAAGGATATTGCTTTTTTGTCATATTCTTATAAAATGTTGATATTTCATGGATAAAGCCCTACACCTAATAGCTGTACATCACTTGTAGGCAGGGGTTAGTTCTTAAGGATAAATTAACTTTTAGGGTAGTATTCAAATGAAACCAATCATTTAAGATATCAGAAACATAAATACTGAAAGAAGAGGGGAGTAAGGAGCATTGATCTAAGTGTAAAATTCAAGAGTTTAGTATAACAAAGAAAGTGAGCCAATGTTAATGTAATTACTCAACCAGTAATGTTGCCATTATTATTTTTACTTAGTTTACATTATTTGTTTTGCTCTATTTTCTTGCTTACTTTGAACTTGGCTTTTAGGCAGTACGCATAGTAATATGATGTGAAACAATCTTTGTCAGGTGGATGGATGTGATCATGATATTGTTGCTCATTACTTTGTCAGTTTCCTTCATCTTTCTGGTTCTTTTACTTCTTTTTCACACGTAAGTACTTTTCTGGTTCGCAAACATTCTATAGTATGAAAGGGCAGTTTTGTTACAGCATTGATTTTGTGTTCATTTCTGTCATTCTTTTGCTCTGGGTGGTTCTTTCATTCATTGTGCAAGTATTTGCTACCATGTCTCTTTGATATACTCCAGTCATATATGAGAGTTCCTAACAAGTGTATATTTTATTTCAGGATTTGCATTTCTATCATCTATTGGCTTGTTGTCTTTTATGTTTGTTAATTTGCATTGGAACTTGATTGCCATCTGATACTAGTTTGGCATTGGGCTCTCCACTTTTGTATTGTATAATCCAAGCAAATTGGAAGTGTACCAAAAAATTTTAAACTTGTGTCTTTTTTCAATTTTATCCTCGACTTTGTTTTGATACAAAATTTATACTATTTATTTTATTTTTTTTACCAAGTTCATTTTATTTCGGTAATGTGGTAATGTGGCATGCACGTGACCTAAAAGACTCTGAATATAGAAGGATATTTTAGTTTTTCATATAATATTGGAGTTTTCCACCGGTGTGGTCACTTCCATATGATTTAGAATCTAGTCAATTTGATTTGAAGTTTTACCTGTAATATCATGAATAGTAAAATAAAAGTTGAGACCATTTTTTTTTTTTGGGGGGAGGACTTATTTTTTGATATTTTTCCCCAGGTAAAATCTTGCAGAATGGCATCACTATCTTGCTTTAGTTAAATCTCCATGCCAGGTGGATCAACCCTGCATGATAGTTCTAAGGAAAAAAAAATGTCTTTTGTGGCTAATATAATCTGACCGAAGTTTGAGGATGAGGATCTGCTTTAATTTGTTATGTAACTGGCAAACAACCACCAAATGCAAATATAGAGTGTAGAGGGTGTTGCTTCCTTCGTTAATTTAGCAAAATCTTGTGCAGCTCGAGCTAGGATTGTGCTTCAATCCAGTTTACATTTTTCCCTCAAGAATAGGATGCTGCACTGAAAGCTTGATTCCATGGGCTTGTTGAGGAATATGAAAGCTATCCCAGTAGAATTTGGAAAACTAGAGGTGTAGTGGCCGAGTGTTCTTATGGTATTTCCAGTGATGAGGCTTTCATATCTACCCAATAGTTGGATCAGAAGTTTGATGGATGAATGGTGGAAATTGCATTAGATAATTTAAATGGTTATTTAGTCTTCAGCATACATCCATCGAACTTGTAATGCTAACAATTTGGTGTATATAAGAAACTCTCCACTGGAAGGACCATAATAGCTCTGGTACTAAGCATGCAGTGTCAATGAGAGCAAGCCCTATCAATCAGTGAAAATGAAATTTAAAAAAATTGATGTTCTGGTAAATATTAATTTGAATCCCAAATGATTTGCCACCTCTTGATGATGAACCTGACAGTGTTAAGTGAATACAATATGCTGGTAGCCCGGTACTAACTGTAGTATCACCTTTAATGTGAATCATGGCTAGCCTTGTCGCTTTTGACGATAACAACTTAATCTGATTATTTCGGGCATGGAATTTTTATGTCTCTTTAATATTTTCCCGAAAAGAGTTAGTCCTTAGCGTAGCAGTAATGTTATTTATTTGTGACTCAGAGCTTGCAGTATAGAGATAAAACTGCTTGCAATATATGTTCTCTAGAGTCTACAATGCATGAATCCTGATGCATTAGGCTGCCATTTTTAGATGTGTCAAAATAATGTTGCTGCTTTGCTCTTTTAGTGCCCGATTCTCACTTATTAAGTGCTTAAAACATTCAATTCTGATTATTCTGTGCAGTTACCTTGCTTTTACAAATCAGACTACCTATGAGCTAGTAAGACGAAGGCGCATCCCATATATGCGGTTAGTTCTTGGATTTTATGTTATTGCTCATGAAATATGAAGCTTAAATTTATCTCATCGGCGATGTGATCTGAGGAAAACTGGAGGAATAGCTTGGTTGATTTGCCTCGGTCATTTGATGATTCTGCAAATTTGTGAATTCAAAAACTGCTTAGGATTTCGGTCTCGCTTGCTTGTAGATATTATGTCTAGTGTTGCTTGTATTTAGTCCATATTGTCACAGGATGATAGTTTTTGTTTAGTTTATACGTGTGGAACTTAACAGCACCGCTACTCTTTGAGCTAATAAATTAGTCTAACCTAAGCTCTTCGGCACAAGCTAAGCAACTTAGATGCTAGCCGAGAGCACCAAGGAACACAAAGCACCTCTTTTCCTTGGTGCTTACATAGTAAGACTCCTCCCTTAGTGGAGGTCCTTCCATCCACCTCTTTAACCAAGGGACAAGATCATTCCACATCAACGATGGCGATATCAGTATTGGTACCCATCGTGACTGTATCAGTACCTGATATGTCGGCCAACACGTATTTTTATTTGACATATTGAACACAAAATTCTATATATCGGGGTAGCTTGATACTGATATATATGGACTAATAGTTTGCATATCAACCAATATTTCATTCCATGTTCCATATGGATGGTTGAGAATTAGCTTCTAGAGTAATATGTGTAGACATTTGCCTAAGTTGTTTCCTTTAGAATACTTCCTTTAGAATACCCCACTAACATTCCTATTTAGGATAATCTACTGGAATATCTAAATATTTTTAAGGATCAATATATCTTTTCCCTCTTCCAGAATTTTCTAGAATATTTCACACTGTTCTAAATAACTTAAATTTGCAAGAATTCCCTTGCCATGTTGTATAATTTTGGAGCTGCACAAATATATCTGCTGGGTACAGCAACGGATCACCCTTTGGCACTGCATTTTTTCCGCCAGTGACAATATGCTTGAAAAAGAAAGAAAATTACTTTCTTTAAATATGAATTTATCGATATACATTTTTCAATATATATATTTTTTCTTGATTTTCCATACGGACAAACATAGAAACTTATTTTTCTCGATATATTTTTTTTCCTTTAAGATTTTCTTGAGCCAGATAGACCCTTATTATCTTATTAGGTTCTCCAATCAATTTGATGAACACTTTCTGTTGATATGCAGAGGGATCCCTGAAAGGGTATATCCTTTCAGTAAAGGACTCTGCAGAAATCTGTATGATTTCTGTTTTGTTCGACGCAGCATATACAAGTTGGAAAGGTTGCCAACAGCACAGGAACTCGAAGCTAAGTTGCGACCATATACATGCTGCGACGTGTTATGCTGCCGATGCTGTTGACCCCCCGAGCTAATTTTACTGTGTTTGAACTTCCTGAGCTTTCTTACCTTGTTGGGGCCGTTGTTCCCCTATTCGTTCATTTGCAGGATATCACAGCTCAATTTATGGGCGATGACAGTACCCGTAGTTGGTGGTGGTTCAGTCCGGGTTTTTGCTGACACCCATCACAATTCCTAGGGTTTTTGCTATTTGGAAAGATTGATTTGATCGGATAATCGAAATCAAAGGGACAGAACAGCTGTTTTGAAGCTTTGCAGGAGGCATTCATGGATCAGACACTGCTAAATTAAGGTGAGAAGATTTAGTTTTTCTTTTTTTTCACTAATTTGTTTTTTTATTTTTGATATGATCGATCTCCATTTACTTGGCTTGAAAATTATGAAGATCTAAGTTGACAAATTTGCTTGATCAGGAGTGTTTTTTTTTTTTTTTTGGGTGGATTAAAATTGGGCAAAATTTTAAGCAAAATTAAAAAAATTCTCAGAAGGGATGCTTGATCTTGAATAGCATTAACCAACCAAAACCTGTTGAGGTCCTTCCATTCAAATGGCTCTTGAATCCAAGGGTCGAGATTGATTTTCATAAAATGCGTGGTGGAGATTAAAAGATAACCAATGTTTAAGGGGATGATCATCTTGGTCCTGAATTGCTTTGATTAAAACCATTTTAAGGTCTTCTAATTAAATTGACTTTTTAGTCTATCAAGGGCTAAGATTGCTTCTCATAAAATGAGTGGTTTAGATTGAATTGTTACCTTTTGTCAATCTTTCTATTTTTACCATCCATTTTATGTGAAATAATCTCGGCCTTTGAATGAATTTAGTATTATTGTGCCCCTATGAATTTATAATTTTGATATAAATAAATGTATAAATAACACTATAAATAATATTACTTAATTATTAATATGTCTTTTTAAGTATATAACTTTATTCAGATTAGTCGAGTTAATAAATATCTGTTTGGGGGTATTATAATTATTTCACATAGCATGATGTATATTTATAATTTATTAAAATAATTAAATATTATAATTTTATATAATTTTATTATATTTTATTAGGAATTCTATTTCATTAGTTAGGCTGGTATTTGATAGAATAAAAGCATTTACATAATTAAATGACTGGTTTTATTTTTACGATTTAAATAACATAATTAATTATTATTTATTAATGAGATTTAATTTGTGAATTTTTTGGAATTATATGGACAGTTTTTTTATAATTAAAATTGATAAAAGTTTCTTAATTTTTAATTATCTCTAATTTTTAGAAGCCAACTAGAAAACTATGTATTAATTTTGTTTCTCATAAATTTTATAATTTTTATGAAGGAATAATCAGATGGGTGAATAGAGAAAAGCTAAGTCAATTTTGTGAGATATATCTATAATGCTTAATTTTGTATTATAAAATTAAAAAAATAATATAATAATTTAAATTATACATATAAATATTATAATTTCATAAAGGAATTGTTGGTAAAACTCATAGCCCAGCCCATAATTTTTCATGTTGGTTAATAATTCAATAATTCGGGGGATTAGGGGATCCTGCTTCTCCTTAGGGAGAAGCAGGATTTGCTTTTCTTATTTTTACCGTTGGATTATTTTTAATCCAACGGTAAAATTTTAAAATTTATATAATAATATTTAAATAATTTTTTTTATTAAAAAAATTTATAATATTTAATTTAATATTTGTTAAATATTAATATTATTTAAAAAAATTTTAAAAAATAACTATATGTAATATATTTTTATTTTTTAAACTTTCACCGTTGGATTTTCATCCAATGGTGAAAGATGGAAAAGCAAATCCTATTTCTCTTTAGGAAGAAGCAGGATCTCCCGTTCTATAATTTGGGTTTTATCAAAATTTAAAATCATTCCAAAACTATATTTTCCTTTTAAAGAAAATAATAAATTTTGATAATTTATTATAGTTTTTAACTCAATTAATTTTATAATATAATTATTAATAGTTACCGAATTTATAATTCATTAAAATTAATTAAGCTTGAAAAATATTTTTAATTATCAAATAATAGTTTAAAATATTTAGACGAAAATAAATATGATAAATAATATTATTTTTGTTTGGTTAGTAGCAAAAAGAATAAATATGTTCACTGTTTTTATTTAAAAAATATTATTTTTACTTTATTTCATTATTGGGTATTAATGAATAAAGGTTAGAATAAGTAAAAAATAGATGTAAATTAATTTTTTTACCCATTCTTGTAAATTAATTATGTTTTCTATTATTATGTAAATATAATAATTTTAACTATTTAAGATAACATATGTTTATTTCTTGATTTTTTTATGCTTAAAATACATTTTTTTTTCACATTTACTTAGCTATTCTATTTTCAGATACATGTTGTATATGTGTGAATTATTATTATTATTATTTTTAGAAATATACCAAAATTCCCATGAAAATAATTGAACAAAACCTAAAATTATGTGAGATAATTTATTTTCACACAATTGTGATTTTATAATTGTCGGGTCACGTCCCTAATTCCAATCCTGTAATTAATATTTAACTAATAATTATTAATTAACTAATTTATTATCTAATTATTATCCAAACATGAATTTTACGTCAATATATTAACTGACTATAATAATTTAACATAACATCATACACATGATTCAAAACATATACCATGTCTCATGTGATTTCGACATCGGCTCAACTGTGACATCAAACCTTACATAAGGAATGATCCCTGTTCAATATATAATCAGAGTATGAAATTTATGAAAAAATAAATCATAAACACTGCTGCTAGATAGCCAACATGCATGCTGACAAACCATAAATATAGCACCAAAATTAACATCCAATCATCAGACAACTAATTATTCGAAATAAATCATAAAACAATGACAATATTTAAACTGAATTATAATCTGTTGTCTAAAATTGAATTACATCATTAATCAAATTCTAAGCTGCCTGGAACTTACAACAACAGATTTAAACAGTCTGAGATATCAAAACAGCAAATGACAATTATCCGAAAGCCATAATACAATATTTAGACACATTAACTATTATTTGAAAATTATAATATATCATTAATCATTAATAGAATTTTAAATTAAACTCTTCAAACACCATTGATCTTCAATCTTGTTCATCCGACAATATTTGTGCATCTCATCTGAGATGGTTAATAAAAATAGTAAGAAGTATGCCAAAAGTTCAGCAAGGTACATATATAACAACGAATATATTTATGTCTATACATTAAAAAATATATCAAAAGGACTATAGATCATGATCGAAGGAAATGATGTGACATTTTCATAAAACTTATGCAGAAAAATTTACTTAATTTCTTTCTAGAATTTTTATCATATTCTTTCTTAATTTAAATAGTCAAATCATGTTTAATCCTAATTTTTCTTATGGACCAAGATCAATAGGTTTTCCCAACTAAATGAGCAGATAATTAAAACTCAGATTGTGTATACTTTTACATAACCAAAGACTACATATTATTATTTATGACCTGTAGGTGGATTATTTATATCATCCTATAAATAAGATCGAACGTTACTTCTCACCAGCGAATATTAGGTTTCAACATTAATATAATATATTATTATAATATACTAAGATTTGTTGTAATATACTACCCACTGAAATATATTTATAGTCCAATACTTATTCTTAGAAAAACTCTACATTTTTTTTATAATTTTTAATTTTGACCTTCTGAAAAATAGCTCATAATTTTTGAAATAATTATAAAATTTTTCACATAACTATGTATTTTCTTAACATGGAATACTGAATTTGACTTTCTTAAATTATGCAAAACCATTTCTAAAAATTTAGTACATAAAAACTGCAGCATAGAAGTGTAGAAAATTGGCAGCAGCACATGCAGCAAAAGAAATCAGCAACTAGTACAGGGATCAGCTAACATACAGAATATTTTAGTAAATTTCAGAATATACATTTTACAATTTCTAAAATGCAAGATGGCTATTTAAGAAATTAAGCATGTAGGAGCACTAAACTAGGATTTTACAACATGTATGAAACTAAAATGTAGAATTCAGAATATATATACATTATACATGAACTTAGATATGAATTTTTACAAAATTTTGTTATAAAATAATAAAAATATAGCATACATGCTTAATACAATCATTATAACTTTTAAATTATATCATTGATGAGTATTGAAACAAAAATCAAGAAAATTAACAAAAAATAGCAACAACAGAAGAAAAAATTTAGAGTATACTTGCCTGAACTCTAATTTACCAAAATTCAAGCTTAAATCAACTAAATTTCAAATTCTTTAGCTTTCTCTCTCTTTCTTTTTCTTCTCGACTACTTCTCTCATCTTTTAAATTTTTCTGAAAAATGACAGAAAAATGAGCTGAATGTCTCATTTATATACAGTAGTGCTCAAGTGCTACTCAAGCATGCATTGGGCATTGATGCTTTTGGACTGCCATGCTCGAATGCTGCTTGGGGTTGCTTCAGGTGGTGAAGCCACTGGATTTTACACTTGAGCATAGCTCAAACATCAATTAGGTATCGAGTCATCCGGTCCATTTTAACTATTTAATCTAATTTATCCTATATTATTATCTCAATTTTAATTATATTAATTTAATTAATTAAGATTATTCTAATTTAAAATTTTGGGCCTTATAATTATCATTGGATAATATATTAATAATATAATATATAACTAAATATGTTATTATTTATTTCCTTTAAAATTAGGTTAAAATTAATAATATTACTTCTAACCAAATAATATGTAAATTGATAATGAAGCCAAAACATATGGCAAATATATTGGTAAACTTTACTGATTTTTCAAATTCATCCTTTTGTTTTGTTTTGTTTTTGTTTTTTTTTTTTTTGGGGGTAAAAGAAAGGTTATTTTAGTATTTTATAATTGAATTATTGCATTTCTCCTTATAATTTCACATATTCTATTAATAATTGATTGTATTGGTTTTATTTTATTATAGTCAATATTTCTTATTTTATCTAATTAAAATGAAATACAAACTTAATCCATATTAAATAAATATTCTTTACCAAAAATACACATAAATTAAACTAAAATATAATTTATTTTGACATTTATCTGTAACTTAATATTAATCGGGCCAGGCCAATCATGTTATGTGTAGCCAATCAAAACTAAAAAAATAATTGGCCTAAGTTTTTAATTATAATCCCTTTTAATACTTATATACTTTTTAAAATCGAGTAAATTACAAAGTGTTGTCCATTATTTCTATTTCTACTATATTTTTTATTATTTATATATATATTTTTATCAATTTTAAGTACAAAAATATAATAATATTTTTTAGAGGTATTAAATTAGTCAAACTACTTATAATACGGTACAATGTAGCCCGCCATAAACTGTGCTAAGCATAGCTCACGATAAACAATATCAGACCATATACAATATAATTTAACATTTCAAATCATAAAAGACTGTACAATAAATAATTAGCGGGCCATACCGGCTTGGTTACAATCGTGTTGTGCCAAGCACAACCGATTTGGGGTAGAAAGAGGGAGCAAGTGCGAGAAAATGTTAAAAATAATTTTACTTTAAGTATATAATTTTTATATTTATATATATAAGTCGTATCATATCAACTTACGATATAATATAACTTATAGATATATTCAATATAACGTATCAATGACTATGTATTGTGCCAAAATTTACCCCCCCTTTTTTGTTGAATGACACTATTAAATAAATTATATCGATCTAATACGGCCTATTTAACAACTATAATCATCCTCAAACACCTATAATGTTTCACTAATAGTTCTTTAAATTGTTTTTTTTTTTTTAAAGTGGTGGGAGTACTTCCAAATTCACTTTTCAAATGCAGTAACAATCACCATCCTGTCTCTCTCAAGCTCGGTGTCTTCTTCTCTTTTAGAAATTCTCTCTGCAATCTCACCCATCAACGATTTTCACTTCGGTGAGGACGAAGTGCCATCATCGAAGCTCAAAATATTGGGCAGAAGGAATCAACACCACTCTGCAATTTGCTGAAGCAGATAACGCGAACTTCCACGCCCCTTTTACTGGTGAGCTACATCAGTAGATACGTTTTGTGTTTTTAATTTTAGGCGTTGTTATGATCCAAAAACCCCAAGTTTTTGGTCAATTTGGTTTTAGTGTGTTTCAAAATCTGGCCTTTTGTTGGGATCAGTTTAGCGTTTTAGGATCTAAGAAACGAAGTTGACGAATTGGTTTGATGACGGCAAGTACATCTTTCTCCCACTCGTACTTGTTTGTTTATCTTCAATTAATTTCTGTTTCTTAAGGTGTAAATTACAGGAAGTATGAAGTTCAGAGGTATATATACCTGAATTAACGGCAGGGAAAACTGAAATGAATATCATCGTTCCGATTTATTTGTCTATGATGGGGACAACCCATGAAGTTCTAATCCAGATTTTAGAGAAGGAGCTGCAGATGGCTGAAGAATAGTGGGAGAATAACTAGCGTGAGGGCTATACAGGAAAATCATAAAATTTGTAAGAGAGGGTTTTGATGTGAGATTTGGAGCAAATATTAGGTAAAAATGGGATAATAAATGAAAGCAGTCTTTTTTAGGAAGAAGAAATAAGGTTGTACATATCTAACATTTTCGGAGCATGCAATGCTGGAGACCTGATGCAACTGGGCCTCCTCTTTTCTATAGGATTACAAATGACATTTTTTTTTATTATCATGTTTGGATAGTAGATTCTGGTGATAAGCAATTCTTTTGCCATAGTTTTCCATGGAATTCAGAGACATCAAATCCCATCTGCAAATCCCCACCTGAATAAGCATAATTGGTATTTCCAAATGAAAGCAAAAAAACATAGGTAAATCCACAACAATATATATTTTTATTTTCTAAGAAAGTTGCTTATCAATATATTTTTTTTCCTTTGCTAGGAAAGCTATAAACAATGTTCATTGTGCCAATTTTTTATCTGATAATCTCCTTTTAAAAGTTGCTATAATTTCTGTAGTGCCATAATCTGTGGTAGGAGTATGGATGGCCAAAATATGGTGTTTAATCTTAAAATCTCCTTTTAAGTATTCCAATATGCAACAATTTATGTTGTGCATCTTATATGTTCAAGGAAAATTTATGGCCAATGACGATGGCCGGTGATTCCAGGGATGTTCAATCCTGTGATTGACATGTTTACTGCTTCAATTGGTCATCACCATCCACCATTGCTATTATCTATCATGCTTTACCTCTATTTGCCAAGACCATCACATTTCACCTGATGCTGAAATGCACAAGTCGAAAAGTAGAGGGTGTCATGTTCCAAGAATATTTATCTAAGCATAGGATTGTTTTTCATTCTGGAACTTGTACTGTCTAGATCTAAAAATGCAATTTTAGAATATTCTTCCAAAGACAACCTACAGGCAACTATTACAACTTTCAGTTGTAATAGTTATAGAAATTGATTAGCATTAAGCCCCACCTATTTTCTCTAGTTATAGATGAACGAACTAACCAAATTACCTTATGGATTCCATTGTGAAAGTTTACTGATAATATTATCTTATCAATAATACTAGAGAAAGGATAGAGTCAATAATTTTTAAGGGAATGAGACTTTAGAATCTGCATGGTTAAGGGCAAGTACCAAAGTTAACCTTGTTAAATATAACTTTGTCACTTAAAGAAAGGATATTGGACAAGAAAATTTGATAGTTGAGAAATTTGTAAAAGTTATAGATCTTTTTTGCTCATAATATGTCAAAATATGATAAATTGAGGACATAGCACATAGGTTTAGGGTGGTTGGTTAAAATAGGGAAATTAATCTAAAGGACAATGTAATCATTAAATACCACTAAAATCAAAGAATTTGGTTGGACCGTCATAAGATCAGCTATGTTATAGAATTTGAATGGGAGATCATAAGATCGGATATCTTATAAGGATTAACATGTCGAGATATTGAGAAAACATCTTATTAAGAAGTGATTGTTGGTGAAATGGACATGTTTGCAGTATGCTGGAGAAAGCACTTCTCAAGGATAAGTTGCAAAAAGGGTGTCTGATATGGTTGAGACACTTGATCAGGATGTTGGACTGGATATTGCATTGAATAAGTGGCAGTGAAGGTCATAGCTGATCCTGCTGAATAAAACATTATTCTTTGGTGTTGTTGGCAATTTGCTAATCATTGTTGCATTGGTTTATACTACAAGTTTACTAGAAATCATGATTAACCCATAAACATGAGACTTGATTCGAGAAAGGTGCTGAAAATACTTATTTTTATTTTTTAGTTCATTATATAACATCAAATCATTTTTGGGCTTTGATAGTGGTTGCATTAGATTGATTTTGGTGCGGTGGTGTTCGTCTAGTTCGCACTGTGGTGGTTTAAGTTATGACCGAAGTTGTAAGACTCTAGGAAATGGATCGGACAGGTAAATGATACAGAAGGAGAGAGAACTTTTATTCTATTTTCATTAAATAAAGAGTGTTTTATCTTTTTTTTTTTCTAAAAGAAAGACTTGTTGCTAGAAAAGCTGCTTTATATTATTAATACAGATCACCATTAGATAACTGGCTGTATAAATAAACTTAAGGTTGGATACTGTTTGAAAAACAAATTCTGGCAAACTATGATAGTTTGTTATTCATTTTGGTAACCTATCAAACAATAAATAACTCAAAGGGCTGGGAAAAACTCATGGTTAAAATATCATATCAAATTTACATGGTACAGTTGTTATTTTATAGTTCTCAGAATCTTTAATTTTCGACCCACTTTAATTCAATCCTCAAGGAGTCATCATTAGCAAAAAAAATATTGTTTTCGGCAATCTTCAAGTGTCTCAGGTGCAAAGTTTCAGGATGTCCATGTGAGGAAACTGTTTAATACACTGCCATTGCCTGGATGGTAAGTTAATTTAGGTGATTGTAGTAAGATTATTGGACTATAAGAATGTTCTTATAATGTTATATTAATGTTCTTCCTGAGGAAATCTTCTTTTGTCGAAAATTATATGACAGCTTTTCTTGAGTAATCTAATTTTCTTTTCCTTTTATCTTTTCGTGATAGATATATGGATGGACCAAGCAGAGGTGGTAGTGGTGTGGAAGTATTATTACCGAACTATCATCTTGGGAAAACTCTTGGTATTGGTTCATTCAGTAAGGTGAAAATTGCGGAGCATAAATTGACGGGATATAAAGTTGCTATCAAGATTCTCAACCGGAGGAAGATAAAGAACATGGAAATGGAAGAGAAAGGTATGATCATACTACTCCAGCTTAGCTTGATGTCGGCACTGATGAAAATAACTGGAATTTCCTGCACTGATGAAAATAACTGGAATTTCCTGCCTGTGTACTCACATTCTTCATCCGTGTTACTATCCATATGTCAAATTGTACTGCCTAAATAAATGTCAGTTCAGATCTTTTACAATACAAGAATACTTTTTGTGTAATCTATGTTACTTATTTGTAAATGTTATCATTTTTTACAGTAGGTTTTCTTTTCTGAGCTGATTTATGTACAATGCAGGAAAATGCTGATCCATATACTGGTTAAAGAATAGATACATATTTCTGGTAATTGTGGTACTTTGAATCTGATTAAGCAGAACAAGTAGAATTGTATGCAAATGGCTGAACTTAGTTACTCTTGAATTGATTTATTAAATCAGCTATTACCTAAGATGAGAGGACACTAAATCCCATAGCTAATTAAAATTGATCTCTGTGCAAATTACTAAAGAAGCCTTTGACTGTAGTTACATAAAAAGTAATTATTTCCTTCATTTCACTGTGCATGCTATTTTTCCTGACAAATCTGTTTTTAGTTTCCTATGTTAAGCAGTTGTGGAGTTGTAATTGAAGTGTTGTGATTCTGTGAATCTTCCTTTTGCCTTTATTGCTTCAAGAATTTACCAAATCGATTACCGTGGTAATCATCTTTTATGGAAGCATTAAGTTATTTCTTTTTGAGACCTGTGCTATCCGTAACCAAAGTCTTCTGCATTTATTTGCTTTTCAATATGTTATCCTTCTATATTTGTTACGTGAAGTGTTTTGACCATGGATGAAGATATCGATATCATTATTTTTGTGGCCATATCAATATCGAATGTATTGGATAATACGTATTGGTATTAGATGTATTAAAAAGAAAAAGATTATGAGAATTGTAAGCTAACATGAAGATATTGGCCGATATATCGGTCAAATATCAGATATATCAGTCGATATATTGTGATATATTGTTGATATAATATATTTCGATATTGTTGTGGTATCAAAAATATTGATATCAGGCAAATGTTGATATTGGGGGCCTGATACCAATATTTTGATCTATGATTTTGACTATTAAAATTGTTCTTTTACTTCGCTTTTAGTGGCTTGGCAATGTTTCAGTGGCCATTTTTGTCTATTTGTTATTTTCCTACTGAGTTGTTTACCAATTGTGGTTATATGCTAATGCCATTTGCTAACAACTGTTAATGAGGCTACCTGTTTTCCATGCATGTGTGTTCTTATTTTATCAGCGTAAAAGTTACAAGGAGCGATATCGGATATTGAAATGGTTAGCTTTATGATATTTCCTCTTCTCTTACTGCAGTAAGGAGAGAAATCAAAATACTGAGATTGTTCATGCATCCTCACATCATTCGTCTTTATGAGGTTATCGAGACACCATCAGATATATATGTAGTGATGGAGTATGTGAGGTCTGGTGAGTTGTTTGATTACATAGTAGAGAAGGGTAGGTTACAGGAAGATGAGGCTCGGAATTTTTTCCAGCAGGTAAAACTGCCATGTAATTTAAAGAAAAAAAAGTATAATAGACTTCTATGCTTTAGGTGCGTTGCATGTTGAATTGCTGTTTATCTTTTTTGAATCAGATAATATCAGGAGTAGAATACTGCCACAGAAATATGGTTGTTCATCGAGATTTGAAGCCGGAAAACCTGCTTTTGGATTCAAATTGCAATATAAAGATAGCAGATTTTGGTTTGAGCAATATCATGCGAGATGGTCATTTCCTTAAGACGAGTTGTGGAAGCCCAAACTATGCAGCCCCAGAGGTTTTGCACCAGTGCCCTTTAATATAGGCCTTGATGCTAGATGTATTGGTTTTCTGTCATATCTTAGTTGTTCTCTTTGTCCCCAACAAAACGTCTTTTTACTTTTTTGGGATGTTATAGAATGATGAAATATGGATGAAAATATCGATATCAATATTTGTCGCAGCTATATTTGTATCGGATATGTCAAACAATATATATTAATATTGGATATATTAGAAGAAAATCAATTTCTGAAAATCATAAGTTGGCAAGTCCATATTAGTTGATATATTGCTAATATGAAAACATATTGCGATATTGTCGCGATATTGGGAAATATCAATATCAAGGGGGCCCAATATCGATATCTATCGGCTGATATTTACGTTAATTGTCATGACAATATTCCTAATTTTATGGTGTTACCATATGACTGCATCATGTATCATTGAAAGCTTTGTTTCCTATTAGAAGTAAAAAAAAATGGCGGCTTTTACCTAGGGAAAAATAAATCTAAAGTGATGATGGATTCTTCTAGGAAACTAAGGTGTATTATGTTCATATGGGGTGTTTGGCAATGATTTTAATTGCAGCCTATGCAAAAAGCACTTTTTCGATGCTTTAGAAAAAGTTCTAAATTGAAATTCTTAAAAAAAGCCCAGAATAGCTTATAGAAAAAATTAATCATCTTTTTAGGTGGCTTTTTAAGAGAGATCCAATTTATAGTTTTATTTTTCAAAATTTGTTTCAACAACAATACCGAATAAACCCTTAAACAACATAATTCCTCGATGGGGCACTTTGTTTTAGGTAGGGAGGAGTATTTATTTACTATTTCTAAATCATCCTGGTAGTTTCATGTTGCTAAATTTATGACCGTTGTTCATTTAGGTTATTTCTGGGAAACTGTATGCTGGCCCTGAGGTTGATGTATGGAGTTGCGGCGTTATTTTATATGCCCTTCTTTGTGGAACGCTTCCTTTCGATGATGAAAACATTCCCAACCTTTTCAAGAAAATAAAGGTATTTCTACATTTACTATGGATGAAAGTTCAACTAAGTCCTGTATCTATGCATTTGAAGTATTGTATATTTGCAATTTTTAACACGTTTGGGTCAAAATATTGTAATACTTTATGAGATTATCGCATTTCACATATCATTAGAATTATCATATTGTTTTACAATTCAATAATACGAAATTAAACATTAATGTTATACTTGAATTTATGCATAAAGTTCTTTTTTTGAAGAACCTGGAATTGATTCCTCTCTCTTTATCCTTATCTCTGATTTTTAATGGGTGTTCCAAAATTTTGTGTAGGGAAAATATGCATATGGGTTTTCTAGACCATGGCTTATTAAATTCAGATTCAATGGTAAAATTAACAAAATTTCTTCTAATTCAAATCTAAAAAATGCCCCTTATATTCAGGAAAAAATCGCTCATTATTGTCCACATATATAAGGGATATTTCTATTATTTATAAGGTAAGAAAATGATTTATTTATTGATTACATAAATGCTCTCTTTTCCAGCAAAGATTCGGCCTATTAAGAAAATAATTTTTCTCCTAAACTAATGGAGCGTTATATTCAACTTCTGGAAAATTGTTTGAAATGCTATGATGCCATTAGAGATTCCTCGTACTTTCTACAGAACAGAGCATCTTCTTTTTTTTTTTTTTCCTTTTCATTTTTAGGCTATAAAATACGAACTGATTTCGTGCTATCGATATCTATCGGCTGATATTTACGTTAATTGTCATGACAATATTCGTAATTTTATGGTGTTACCATATGACTGCATCATGTATCATTGAAAGCTTTGTTTCCTATTAGAAGTAAAAAAAATGGCGGCTTTTACCTAGGGAAAAATAAATCTAAAGTGATGATGGATTCTTCTAGGAAACTAAGGTGTATTATGTTCATATGGGGTGTTTGGCAATGATTTTAATTGCAGCCTATCCAAAAAGCACTTTTTCGATGCTTCAGAAAAAGTTCTAAATTGAAATTCTTAAAAAAAGCCCAGAATAGCTTATAGAAAAAATTAATCATCTTTTTAGGTGGCTTTTTAAGAGAGATCCAATTTATAGTTTTATTTTTCAAAATTTGTTTCAACAACAATACTGAATAAACCCTTAAACAACATAATTCCTCGATGGGGCACTTTGTTTTAGGTAGGGAGGAGTATTTATTTACTATTTCTAAATCATCCTGGTAGTCTCATGTTGCTAAATTTATGACCGTTGTTCATTTAGGTTATTTCTGGGAAACTGTATGCTGGCCCTGAGGTTGATGTATGGAGTTGCGGCGTTATTTTATATGCCCTTCTTTGTGGAACCCTTCCTTTCGATGATGAAAACATTCCCAACCTTTTCAAGAAAATAAAGGTATTTCTACATTTACTATGGATGAAAGTTCAACTAAGTCCTGTATCTATGCATTTGAAGTATTGTATATTTGCAATTTTTAACACGTTTGGGTCAAAATATTGTAATACTTTGTGAGATTATTGCATTTCGCATATCATTAGAATTATCATATTGTTTTACAATTCAATAATATGAAATTAAACATTAATGTTATACTTGAATTTATGCATAAAGTTCTTTTTTTGAAGAACCTAGAATTGATTTCTCTCTCTTTATCCTTATCTCTGATTTTTAATAGGTGTTCCAAAATTTTGTGTAGGGAAAATATGCATATGGGTTTTCTAGACCATAGCTTATTAAATTCAGATTCAATGGTAAAATTAACTAAATTTCTTCTAATTCAAATCTAAAAAATGTCCCTTATATTCAGGAAAAAATCGCTCGTTATTATCCACATATATAATGGATATTTCTATTATTTATAAGGTAAGAAAATGATTTATTTATTGATTACATAAATGCTCTCTTTTCCAGCAAAGATTCGGCCTCTTAAGGAAATAATTTCTTTATTAAAAATATAATAAAATTGTATGGAATTGTAATATTTAACTATTTCAATAAATTACTAATTATGTGACACACGTGGGAAAATTCTAACAAATACCATTTGTAGTTTTCATGATGAATATGTCTGTAATAACTTTGATAGATATGATGTTTGACATACTAATCATATTCAGACTTATATTTCTGGACTTTGGTTTGTGCTAATGCTATTATTTATTCACAATGTCTTAGATTATTTCTTCCATTCGTCATTTCCTATATATCACGAATGGAAATATTGGTATTGGTATCAGTTGTGGTTGTATTGGTATTCGACATATCGGATAATACTTTTTAGTATTTGATATATTCGAAGAAAAAAATTTTTAAAAATCGTAAGTTGACGGGGTCTTATCTACTAATATTTTGAATATTGACCGATATATTG
The DNA here is from genome assembly GCA_033239525.1 of Nepenthes gracilis. Lineage (NCBI taxonomy): Eukaryota > Viridiplantae > Streptophyta > Magnoliopsida > Caryophyllales > Nepenthaceae > Nepenthes > Nepenthes gracilis. The sequence goes on along the minus strand of BSYO01000027.1, from coordinate 3,459,813 downwards.
TAATATTGTCATTGTTTCCAATAACAATACATATGAATTGAAAATATTTACATCAGTGCTCTACGCTGTGAGGGAAGTGGAGTCGGGGGTTGGGCATTAAGATGGATGACTTTTTCTTGAATTTTTGGTGGATTTTAATTTTTAATAAATCTAGGGTAGTCTGTTGGTAGGTTATTAACTTGCCCAGGCCAGTTGCCTTGATTCAATCTCCCGTGTGAGTGCTGTTGTGGTCCTCAAAGTATGGGAGACTCGCATATTTATTTAATGGTCAGGATTAAAAGTTTAATGGATAAATGATATAAATTATATCAAGTTATTTAAATTATTATTTAATCTCTACTATTTATTTTTCTAGTACTAACCGTTGAATAGATACGGGAGTCTTCTCACTTGAAGGACTATAACAGCTCTCCCCCTTATTACCTATCACAGAGAGAGAGAGAGAGAGAGAGAGAGAGAGAGAGAGGGGGAGAGAGAGTATGTGTTTATCTTATTTTATGTTTCGTGTGTTCCTTTTCTCCTCTTACTGATTTCTTTTATGCATATGCAAAGTTTACAAGATTTAATCTTCTTGGATTGTGAGTTACAGCATGGATTATTTTCTTGTATAATTTGCAATTTTGTTGTCATATATTTCTCTTTTGATTTTAACGCTTTTTGATCTTCTTTTGTGGGCGAATTTCATTTCAACTATAGGTAATTGATTTTCATTCTCCAAATACAATTGATATTATTATAAGGCATGAAGTTCTTATTATATACGTGCAATTAGTATAAATGTCTGTAATTTGAACAAAATGACTGAATTTTCTGTCTCCCAGAGTGGGATTTATACCCTTCCTAGTCACTTATCGCCGGGAGCTCGGGATCTGATCCCAAGGATGCTTGTGGTCGATCCAATGAAGCGAATGACGATCCCGGAGATTCGCCAGCACTCATGGTTTCAAGCTCGTCTGTCACGTTATTTAGCCGTTCCTCCACTAGACACAATGCAACAAGCAAAAAAGGTCGGTAATCAAAAATTTTCTTCCAGCAAATCCTCAACATGGAATGAATTATTGCACAGTATTTAATATATTGGTTGATATATATCAATATCGAGCCTCCCGATATTGATATTTTCTGCTTTCGCTACAAAATTGCAATATGTCACAGTATTGACAATATATTGGTTGTAATGCTTAAAATTTCTGTCAGCCATCACTCTTTCGTTTCTGTAGACTGATGAGGAGATACTTCAAGAAGTTGTCAAGATGGGTTTTGACAGGAATCAATTGGTTGAATCTCTGCGCAACAGGATCCAGAATGAGGTATTTGTGTATACATACATATACATATGCATATGCATACTTATATATATATATATATATATATATATATATATATATATATATATATTATTCGGCCTTGTATTTTGAGTAGTATTGACTTTGTATAGGTTCTACTCGATTTCAGGGGACCGTTGCTTACTATTTGCTCTTGGATAACCGTTTTCGTGTTTCCGGTGGATATCTCGGTGATGAATTTCAAGAAACTATGGTGCGCTTGTTTTCATCATTGGACTATAATTTTGCCAAACTTAGGCAATGTTTGTTTGTCGGAAAATAATTTGATGGGACATAATTTCTGCATTTTCCTATGTTCAGCATGGAATCGATGTTTGATGAGCATGTGCCACTTCCACCCCAACCCTGTGTTTGGTTGCTGGCTGGTGACGCCCCCAAGTCTTGTCTGTAGACGCCACCACCTTGACCATGCTTCCCTCCAATCACCGACAACTCTCCCCCAGCTCTTGTCTCAGGCCGGCAATGCCCTCGACTCTTGTTGCCAACCACTGACACCCCTAACCTCTTGTCGCAAGCTCTTGTCACCCGTCACAGCCGCCCCATCCTTATTCGCCAGCTGTGATGCCATTGCTCTGACGATGTCCTGGCCAGTGACTCTCCCAAATCTCATCACTACACCAATTCCTGCTGCCGGGCTCCGGCTTGGGCCACCTGAGTAATCATCTCATCACCACATTGATGAGTAATCATCTGGGACTGAAATTTTCTTTATAAACATAAATTAGCACCATCAACCAGAAATATGACAATCATAAATGTTACTACCATGAGTATCTGTAAATACTCACTAATGTTGATCAATTTGTATGATAATTTAAATTTTCTTGTACATGTCTATCTTTGAAAAATATTATGAGAAGTTATTTTTGAAAAAAAAAAATGTTTTCTATGAAAAATAATTTTTCTCCTAAACTAATGGAGCGTTATATTCAACTTCTGGAAAATTGTTTGAAATGCTATGATGCCATTAGAGATTCCTCGTACTTTCTACAGAACAGAGCATCTTTTTTTTTTTTTTTTGTTCCTTTTCATTTTTTAGGCTATAAAATACGAACTGATTTCGTGCATGACATTTTCAGGAATGCAATTTTAACCGTATGCATCAAAATGAAGCTCCTGTTTCACCTGTTGAACACTGCTACCATGGTTATATTGATTATCAAGGAATTGGCTCGAGACAGCAATTCCCTGAGAGGAAATGGGCTCTTGGACTACAGGTATTTGTACTGTTTATTTTTATTTTTCAAGAACCATGGTTGGGAGCACGGTTGGAAATATCAGTATCTATATCTATGGTAGTTGTATCTGTATTGATCTCATCAGGTGATAAGTATTAGTATTGGATATATCAAATGTAAGGTTTCTTTGGTGAATCGAAACTGTCGAGCAAACATTGGCTGATTGAGTGTCCAAAAGGTGGCCTTGGAACAATAAATAGATAAGATATCATATTAAATTGAGAGTCAAAAAGGCGGCCTTGTAATATTATTATCTCATTGAGAAATGTTTGGAGGACACCTTTTAGACACCATTGGATGATATGGTATTATATCTATCCATTTATAATAGTGGACCCATAAAAGAATAAATGGATAGATGAGATGCTACATGAAACTGGGTATCTAAAAGGCGGCCCTATAACATTACTCTTTCCCACTAAGAAACGTTTAGAGGATACTCTTCAAATACCATTGGATGATGTGGCAGATGATGTGGCATTTTATTTATTCATTCATAATAATAGACCCACGTAATAATAAATTTATAGAAGAGACATTATGTTAGATGGAGTGTCTAAATGGTGTATGAATGGTGGCCCTGTAGTGCCCCACTTCCACCGAGAAATATTTGAAGAACACCCATTAGATACTAGCGGATAGCGTGTCATTTCATCCATCAATACTAGTTAACCCATACAAAAATAAATAGATAGATGGGAATGCTACATCAAACAGCGTCCAAGGAGTTGCCCAATAACACTACTCTTTCTCATTTGGTATCAGGAAAGATTTACAGCATTGCAACTAGTACGATTAACAGTATAATCCTCTGGAAAGGGTACATTTTGATGGTTAAATTGTATGTTACCCTTATTATCAACGAAAGTAGACTATTTTGGATCTGCTGTCTATCATCAAACTTACAGATATTTGTTTTTCATTCTTTCTGCATCATTGGCCAAAAGTCTCGAGCCCATCCTCGCGAGATAATGACAGAAGTTCTGAAAGCTCTGCAAGAGTTGAATGTCTGCTGGAAGAAGATCGGCCATTACAACATGAAGTGCAGGTGGATTCCTGTTCATCACGAAGGAACGGTCAACAATCCCGTACATGGTGCTCATTATTTTGGTGATGAATCAGGCATCATCGAGAACGATGGATTGTTGAGATCGCCCAATGTGGTCAAGTTTGAAGTTCAGGTAATCATCTCCCTTCTTCAGTAGTTCCTTTCAGTTGATCATTAGGCTTAATGATAGTAGATGTTCCTAATTTTTAAGTATAGTTACTTTCAATTGATCATCTATGAGGAAATATAAATTAGTTTTTTATTGGATTATGAGGGGAATAAAACAAGAGATAAATTTAGGAAAATTTAAAGTTACGTGAAAAAACAATTTATGATTATTTGTATTCTCGGTGAATATTGCACTAAACCGAGTTAAATCACGAAAACAAATTCATATAATTGATTCTATTTAGTTAGATATAAGGCTTTGTTATTGTTTTTGGAGTTGGTTTTAGCCTTTTGATTTTGGATAACTCTTGCCATGATTTGGCTTTTCATAAACGCCTGAGGAATTTCTCTTGAAGCTCTTTTGGCTGACTCAAAAAATGTTTCAAGGGGCAAGGTATAGTTGCCCCTTATTATTAAATGAAAAAGTTCAGGAAATTATAAACAACATGGTGTTAGAGGGACGCCCTTTAGCTATCCTTGATAAACTCAGTGTCTCATCCATTCATATTAATTGGGATCACACAAAAATAGATCTATGGATGAAATTCATATTATCCGATAACTTCTCCAAATATATATATATATATATTTTACAAATAAACCTATTTTGATTCCATTCCTGTTTGAAAAGACTTCTCGCTCAAGAATAGTTCTATAGTTCGACGGGAATAACCGGTGCATTTATACCAAGTTATAGTTTATAATTGTCACTACTCAATGGATGAAAATATTGGTACGATATCGGCCACATCGAATAATATGTATCGATATTAAACATATCAGGCTTTATTTTTTTTGATGAATCAGAATCAAAAGAACAAATATAAGCTAGTATATCAGAAAATATTGGGTGCTTTTGTCGATATATTATCGATGCTGCAATATATCGTAATTTTATCATAGTATTAGAAAATATTAGTATCTGAATGGCTTGATGCAGATATATATTTTGCTTAATGTTTTACATATTGGCCGATATTTTATTTCGTACATTGCTCATTGAAATTGCCATCATGGGAAGATTTTCTTGCAAATGCTAATTCTCATTGAAAGGGATAGTATGAAGTTTGAGTTTCACCCTCCTTGTAATTGAAATTGTTTAAACATGGAGAAATGGTTTTCGAAATCCAAACCTCACAGATTCCGCAATGTGAAATCTTTGTGCATTAGATTTTGCCTTTTCTTTTCTTTTAATCGTATGGAACAGTGAAATAGCACACAGGAGTCCGTTGCTGTGTTGTCTAGATAGTCGGCTCTACTCAGTGAGACTTAAGCCTCTATTGTTGTCTTGCATATTACTGTACTGATCTCGGGACGGTACTAATCTATGCTGTCGATCTTCGACATAAACTCTCAGCTCTACAAGACTCAGGAGGAGAAGTATCTGCTCGATCTTCAAAGAGTGCAGGGACCGCAGTTCCTCTTCCTCGATCTTTGCGCTGCTTTCCTCGCCCAACTCCGCGTGCTTTAGAAGGTTGAGTCTCGGGGACACATCATCTGTCTGGGTGAGTCTTTCGTGCTGTTTTAACGACTCATGTATGTAACAACTCCTCATGCCCGAGCCCTTGTTTGTTTCCTTCACCTTATCCCAGCTCATCGCTAATTTGCTGTATCGGGCATGGATTCGGCTTACTCAATGCAGTTGGCTTGTCTGTCTTCCTTTAAACCTTGGATCTTAGATTTAGCCTGTTAATGAACCGATATGTTATGGTATCAATGATTCACAAAGGAAATAATATAATTTGTATCCCCAAGCTCTAGTCTTTTTCTTCTGGTTAATTCTTATTTCAGTATTGATTTTGTACCAGGTGAAATTTTAGGCCAAATGATGTTAAATAACTCTACAAAGGTGAGAAGTAGTTTTTATTTAGTATAATGTTCTGTAAAAATAATAATAAATTTATATTTGCAGTGTTGTTCCAAATTTTCCAATAGATTTGAGCAAGTTTACTGATGTCCTTTGAAGGGAGATGAGATCTTATGCATCAGCCAATGCTGTAATAAGAAGGGAGAATGGGAAAATGTTGCCTGGTCAGAAATATTTAGAATATTTGATAGAATGAAATGTATATTTTATTTTATTTTATTTTTAATAAAATTATTATTTTTTGCTGTTCCAATAATAGAAAAAATAATTTTAAGATAAATTATTATTTTTTAAAAATAATGAATAAAAATTTAACACCTCATAGCATTTTTTTATTTCCAAATATTAGGGAATGATTATTTTAATATATTGTTTATTTATTTTTATTCTAAACTATTTTGATTACAATTGGATTTGAGTTGGACATAAGATCAGTTTAGATAAAAATTTATGATCGTTAAGTCAGATTTAGTTTGACATGACCTGGTATCTGAGATGAAGTACAAACTTTTTTTATTTTTATATATATATATTTTAAAAAGTTAAGTTATATAAAAAAAAATTTAAAACTATTAAAATATTTTTAAAATTTAATATATAAATTAAAATAGCAGCTAACCATATGTATTTAAGTGAAAAAAATACATAAAAATATAATATATTAAAAAAAATTTAAAAAAATTATATTTATTTAAAATAAAAATATATATATTTAAAATAAAATATATAATCCCAACGGGTCGGCTTGTACCAATCACTTTTACCGGTATTTGTAGTTCATCTAAAAAACTAATCAGATATAATTTTTTAATAATATTTATTAATAATATTAATATATTTTAATTAAATTGTATAAAATTGTTTGTCTGTAGGATCAGGTATATTATTTTTTCTTATTATATTAATTTAAATATATAAATTAATAAAATATCATGATATTTTTGTGAGAGTAAAAGGATATACTGAAAATTATAAGAACTTCTAAGCATGGAAGAATTTAAATGCCTAAACAGGGCCTATGGGCCTCTCCAAGATAATAAAAAGGAGGTTATTTTTTTAAAAAATAATTATAAAAATTAAAAGATTTATTAAAATATATCTCTTTGATATGTAGGATTAAGGGGTTACATTTTTTAAAGAGATAGAAAAAATTATTTTTAAAATTTAGATAGTTTATTTTTAAATAAATAGTTATAATTTAGTTATTTTTAAAAAATTTAAAAATTTATTAAAATTAGTTATTAAATTATAAATATTAATTTAAAAATAAAATATTTTAAATTAAAAAATAATTTTTTATCTCTTTAATAAATAGAGACTCCTCGTCACTCAAGAGATACAGAGGGTCATACAAAATTAAAAGATAATAATTTTTTTTTATCTCTTTTTAAAATTCATATTTTAAAAATATATATAATTATAAAAGATGTTATTTTAAAATTTTGAAAAATATAAATATTTATATTTAATAAATAATAATATAATAATATAATTTTCCTCTCTTAAAATGTTGTGATGGCAACAGTAAAAATAATCTAAATTATACCATTGGACATCCATTATAATATCATGCAGCATTTCAAAATATTGATATTTTTCCTTTACTAATTAAATAATATTATTTATATTTTTATTATAATATTAATTATAATATTATATTTATATTTTGCCTTTACTTTAATATTCTATATATTGATTATTGATGCAACTTGGATTTATGATTTGAGCAAATTTAATCAATGCTAATTTTATGAATAAATATGACATTAACTATTAACATTTTAAATTTATACATCACAACTAAATAGATACGAGATTGAGATAAATTTGAAGTTTTAATTCAAGATTTCCTTCTGTCAACTCGAATCATTCATCAATCCTCCATAATATTGAAAAAGAATGTAGAAAAGAAATAGTATGAAATTCTTATTATTTCAAGACGGTTTTGGTAAGTCCCCATAATTTTTATGCTTCATTCTCTCTGATCCCAATAGGAGATCTTTACAGTAGTTTTTTTCACCGGAACGTCTGATCATATCATTCAGTTTAAAAAATCGGTTTTGATCCATTATGACCAGTTACCATGAACAGTTCTTCAAACGTGACTTTTAAACTGTAGATGTTTACTTGTTACCAAACGGCTCTATGACCCAATGGGTCATCTTTAATGGGCTTTTCTTCCATGTTAAATAAACTCATATGTTGTTGTATCCATCAATTACTCATTTTTTTAATTATATTTTCTATTTTATATTTCCTATTATATTACTGTTAACTATGTAAAAATTGTATATATTTAAAGGGGTTATTTATAATAGATTTATTTAAAATTTATTATATAATTTTTTATAATAAAAAATAAAATTTTTATATTAAATATTATTATATAATTTATGTAATTTAATATGTAATTTAATTTTAAAATGTAATTTAATATTGTGAAAATATGTAATTTAATTTAAAAATGCCTATTAAATGTTCCAAATAGGTAGTATATAGTTTATTATATATTGTTATTTTAAATTATGTTGACAATTATTTATATGGCATCGACGCTAAAGCGGTATCCACGAAGGCCATTACGAGGAGCGAACGGTCTCCGCCTCTTTCAGTAGCCACGCCCTACCGCTTTCTCTCTTTAGGTATTGCAACCTCTGCCACACCTTCTCTACACTCGTTCGTCTTCCTTGATTATTGCTCTGATTTCGGATATTATCGATTTGCCTTTCAATTCTTAAAGGATCAAGTAATTCTGTTTACCTCCTTTGTGTTTTTGGAGGTCTTGCAGAAATCTGGTTTGCTGCGTTGCGGGTGCTCTTTCTTCTCCTCATGGCAACGAGTGAGCATGTTCTTTTATACTATCTGAGTCAATCTGATGTTATTTTTTTTAACTTGATTTATTATTTAGAAACCATTTGGTCGAAGAGATTTTGATTAGCCAGTTACAAAAAAAAAAAAAAAAAAAAGATCCAATAATGGATTTGACGGTAGATAACAGAACTAATATGGAATGACTTCAGCTCTGATCATTGCTATTACCATTGAATCAGATTTGGGGTGAAAAATTAGAACGTGTATTCTGCTTCTCTTTTGCGCTTTCAGTATGATCCCAAAATGGAGTTGTTCTAGTGATTGTTCCTATGTATTGTTATGTTCTCATGATTCGGGATTTTTTCCTGCAGGGCTGCAGTTTGAGAATTCATGTGAAGTTGGTGTGTTCTCCAAGCTGACTAATGCGTATTGTTTAGTTGCAATTGGTGGATCAGAAAACTTTTACAGGTCTATCCATATACAAATGTGAAATATGTTCGTGCATTTCTGAAATTTTGTTCATTTGATGCGTAATAGAGTCTAACTTGCAAATTGCAGCATGTTTGAGTCAGAATTAGCAGATTATATTCCTGTTGTCAAGACCTCTGTTGCTGGCACTAGAATAATTGGACGGTTGTGTGCGGGTGAGTATTATTAGTTTCCCTAACAAGAAGAAACTCTGGAAGTCACGAAATCTCACATGATCACTTCTTCTCGCATGGCAGGAAACAAAAATGGCCTTCTCCTGCCTCACACCACAACTGACCAGGGTGAGTTGATGGGCAAGTTGAATTTATCATTTGTCATTACTTCATGTTGTAAAAGATATTAATTGATCTTCAATAATATGTCATTGTTTCGGTTATCTGTCTTATCTTTTAGCGTACATGATGTGTTGAAATTTACATTATTGTCTTCTGTTGTATCTAGATACAAATTCATTAACTTGACTTTTGGTATTCTTGAACATTGGATTTCCCCTTTTCCTGTCATGCTCTTTCCCCCGGGCTTGTCTTTTCATGCCTTTTTGGTGGTATGGAGAAAGCTACAATTAATAGGATTTTCCTGATCCTTGTTTTAGGAAGGACTTGAAATTCTTTTTTCTTTCCACAAGGACCAGGAGATTGGATCTAGCCATAAGAATAATGCTTGATATCACTTATTGGTCTTTAGCCCCCTTAGTTACTATCTATTTATCAATCTCTTGACTTAATTTCTCTGGTGTACTTTACCACTGAGCTAACGTCCTGTTGTGTGGGCCACCAGTGTGTAGCCTGCTTTGCCAAAAGCAAGAGATAGCAACCAATCTCTTTATGACATATAACTCCATTTTAACAGCCATGTTACAGCTTGCACAAGAACTATACAAATGTAAATTACTGAGGCTCCAGTGTACAATTGTATTTAGATTTAAATGCTCCCTTCTGCTCAGAGTTCCAAACTAGGAATAGGGGGGACTGGATGGAAGATTGTTCATGGGATGTGATGAAAAACACGTTTCTTCATATTTTCTAGAGGACAATATAAATAGCTTTGAGAATGAATAATTTTTCATTTATTTGTGTGTTTAGTCTAGTTGAAGTTTTTATAGTAGTTCTGTTTGGCTAGAGTTTTTTTAGAGGTGCTGTAGGGTAGTGAATTTGGGATTCTCTTTTCAACTAGACAGTTTCTTTGATATTCAGTTTTCTTATATCGGATACATTGTTTAGAGAAACTCCAGCTTAGAGCTTCATCCAAAAGCAGACTTAAAGGTTGTTTTAGCTTAAAAAGTCACAATCTGTTTTTTGATAGGAATTTACTGTGACCATCTTCAGCTTCTAGAGCTTAAAAGCTGTCTTACGAGTCAGGCTAAATGGGTAATTCTTGCTAAACATTGACACTGTTGTGGCTTTGATTTTTGGTTAAATGGACTGACAATTCTGTATTGACCTGCTGATCCATATTTACTATTTGAGGGAGTTTTATGAAAAACATGAAAGATTTTCTCAGGCCTCATGCTATCTTTTGACACTTTGTACCAGTAGAAAGAACCCCATCTGCAGAATAAAAAGAGCTGAGTACTGTTCCATGTCACTTCTCCATTTCTAATTATGGAATGAGATCTAAAATGAAAACACAAGTTACAGAAAACCAGTTCTTCAGAAGCCAGGGGTGGGTTATTCATGAACTAATTATTTTTCTAAACTCTTTCTGTACTTTTCTTCTTTTTTCACTTATGTACGTACCAATCATTCTTCAAGCACTCTTTTATGAAGCTAGGAAGTTATTGGTCTTATCAGGATGATCATATTGAAGAGATATAATGCTTATAATGACATGACAACTAGAAGACAATATAATTGAAAAGGTTGATGGAAATATGAAAATGTGGATGAATGTAAACATAATCTGGTCATCTTGTAAGTCCAAGGTGAGAGAAAATTTTCAAGAGGTGGAAAGCAAGTGGTCATCCAACATTGAAGGTGAATTAATAATAAGTACGCCATTCTCATGGCTTTTGATTATGTCATGTATTGATTTGGTAACCTTGTCTTCTTATTGTGTGTGTTTTACCTTCTTATAAAAGAACTTCAGCACTTGAGGAACAGCCTACCTGACCAAGTAGTTGTGCAACGGATAGAAGAGAAATTATCTGCCTTGGGGAACTGCATAGCATGCAATGATTATGTTGCTCTCACCCATACCGATCTTGACAAGGTAAACTTCTTTTGTTCCTTTTAGGATAAGTTTTGTTTTAAGAAATTATGAAGGAAAGGAAAAAAAAAAAGTAGAAGGAAATTATTTTTCTATATTTAGATTACATGGAATGCTTGAAAGAAAAAATAGCATGAAAAATATGTATTAAGATAAGAAAATTTTAAGAAAATGAATTTTTTTAAAGAAGGGTGGAAAGCAAAATAAAAATGAGGGAAAATAAAATGGGGCACCTTCTCTTAGAAGTCCTACCTCTTATAACTGCAACTACCTTCTCTTTCAATAGTTGTAGTATGTTATTATCTTTTCTTTTCTATGTGATTTTCTATCAATAACCAATTAAAAGAAAGAAAATAGTTTATTTTTGTTTTTAAAATATTTTTTTCTTACTATTTCCTTTCATTGATGCTTTCTTAAAACCGAACCCTTAAGCATTCTCCTTTTTGCATTTTCTATTGAACATTCTTGTTTTCTTTGTTTATTGATGATTTGATTCCAGGGGTCTCTCTTATAGAATGAGGAGTTTCACTAATCTTCATGTTGTCTTTGTATTTTCAACTGTGAATTCTATCATATTCTCCCACGATGCTTTGTGTGGGTGAAGATGACATTTTCTGTTGCTACGTATAGTTTGATTCTATGATAATAAAAGTTGATGGACTAAGATTTGACTGGTGCTATCCTCATTGCTAGAAGGTGGGAAATTGTTAGTCCGGAAGTTGTATACACAATCTTTGAGGATATTATGGCTGCATCGGGAAAAAGTTTCACTACAAAAACAACCCAAGACCTAACCTAACTCTTTCCAAAAAGCTTTCATCGAGAACCCTCTTATCTTGGATTATTTTGAAGCCTTACTCCTGTGCAGAGATAGATCAATATTCGCCAAATGGCTTGTGTGTTCTCGAGGTCAATTGACTACCTCCCACTTCCAACTGTATATGGGTCTTGCTCTCGGATAGTAAATGGTTGCTGCATCTTTGGGTCCCGACCACTAGTTGCCCTACTCCACCATCGATGCCACCTTCCTTAAAATGAGATGACTGAGTTTTGAATTTTTGCCTCTCCTCCTATATATTCTAGCTCTTAATGCTTTCTCGTCCAGTCATCTCAAATTGCACATCCTTCTCCTTCTTGTCCTCTAGATCAACAATGTCACTGCATCCATCTATGCCATCCTTGCGTCAGGCTTGAGCCTGCTACTCATGATATGCTCAGTGCAGGTTAGAAAATATCATTGTCAATTCAGCATCATTCACAGCTATATTGCTATTGGCCGTATTAAAATTCCAAAAATGTAATGGGAAAATAATAATATAAAATATAGTATTAACTTAGAAAATTTTGGGAGATTTGCCAAATGATTGGAGAGATTGGACTCTGAACCTTTGCAGCCTAGCTTGATGCAAGCTTGAATGTCTTCAATTATCTCCAAGAGCTTTCTGTCAAGTAGATATTCAATGAGATAGTAAAAGGTTGCTGGGAATGAATCAATAGGTTATTTGTAAGAGAAATGTTTTGGGGATATCATCGGGTGACATGGTGTTCATCCATCCATCCATTGCTATGTGGGCTGATAGGATAGATGATGCATGGAAGTGATGGCACGTCACGTGAGAGTGTTTCAAAGAAGGGATCCCCTGAACTAGATATAATCCAATACTAATTGGCTAGGTTTTACCTGTTTTGTTTAGGTTTAGATATGGGTTAGCCCTATATTTATAATTATGTCTGGGTATATTATATCTGAATCCAAACTTGTCCCAAATATCACATATACAATAATAATGATAATATTTAAATACTGATATATTTCTGAATATAAACTTAATTTTGTTTTATATAATATAGATTCTAGCTTTAGAATGACTCATACCTGATAAGTTTTTGATGCTTGGAGGGCCACAGAGATTTCAGCTGCCTCTTGGATTTAAGATTTAGGATATATATGTTCTGGCTTGATGGTTGAACCTATTTTTTAAAGAATTTTTCATGAGTGAAATTATATTTAATGGATGAATATTTATTGGTAATTTGCATTATTGACTTAATTGGCTACAAATATAATAATATTCTCAAATTTTTAATTTTTCCTTTAAGATGAAAAAAAGAAAACAAATTTGGGTTTAGCTATAACCTGTGACAAATCTTTTGGGACTATCTTTGGGATAATCTCGGATGGCATGACACAAATTGTATACGGATAGATGAGATGTCATGCTATCAAGTGTGGTTGAAGAGCGTCGATCTAAGACCGAGCTAACCCAAAATATTGTATGTTTACTCCATCGGAACACAAATTGTCGACAAGACTGTCCTACATGTTGTTTATTTGAGAGCCAGTCATTTAGATTTATGAGGTTGTATGATTTTTTTTCATCTCTTCTCTAACCCTGACCTGTCATTTTCATGTTTACATTTGTCTTGAGAGGAATCTCATTGTCCACAATTTTCTTAATACACATTTAAATCGATTTTGGTTTCAGGAAACTGAAGAATTGATAGCAGATGTTCTTGGTGTTGAAGTTTTTAGGCAGACAATTGCAGGCAATATTCTTGTGGGCAGCTATTGTGCTTTTTCCAACAAAGGTGGCTTGGTATGTAGCCTCTTGGTTCTGATTATGTTGTCGGCTATAGGAATCAATTTTTATTATTCTGCTCGATTTAGTTCAATATTTTTCTAGGATATAAGTAATTTTAAATCCTTTTTGTCACATCACTTTAAGCTTTTCTTATATCCACCTCTTCCTTTTTTTTTTTTCTCTAAATACAACTAACTCACATTTTCTTGAAGGAGCTTCCTTTGGCCTACATTTTAAATGCTGGAACCATCTTAAATGCTTGTTATTTGTCCTTTTCTTTTATATGTGTGATTTCTAAATGTTTATAGATATTATTATTTTTTATTATATTTTTTAGTGTGACTGCTCTCATTAATGTTAGTATTCTCATTCCTGTAACGATTATTTTTTGTATATATTATTTGATTGTCTAGTACTTTGTTCGATAAGACATAGAAGGTCTAATAGTTGTTTTATAATAAGCGGATAGATAAATTGGTGCGAAAGAGCACAAATAACATATGAAGGTTGGAAGCACCAAAAAGGCAGAGCCTACACTCGATCCTTCTTTGTATCTTTGGACATGGTTTTATTTTTGGTGTCAACAATAAAGCATTGCAAGTCTCACAAAGTCGGATCAGCCTTTAATACAATATTTTTGAGCATTAAAACACCTCTGGATCATATTTTTATTACCCAAGTTTTCCTCGGACTGAGACTTTTTTTCTTTCTACCAATCGAAACTAATTTACAATTTCTCGTTGGTATTTCATTGAGCCTACGTTTTAAGTGTCCAAACTACTCTTAACATTATTTTCCATCTATAAGTGTAAATTCTGAAATATTTAGCCATATCATCGTGCTTTATCTTATCTTTTAGTTTAACTAGAGTCATTTCTTTTCCATGCACAGAGAATTGTCTCTCATTTTGCTGCTCTAGTCAAGTAATTTTGGTTTGATGACAGGTCCATCCTCACACATCCATAGAAGACCTGGATGAACTTTCGACACTTCTCCAGGTTCCTCTGGTGGCCGGAACTGTGAATCGCGGCAGCGAAGTCATAGCCGCTGGCTTGACAGTCAATGACTGGACCGCGTTCTGTGGTTCCGACACAACGGCTACGGAGCTGTCCGTCATCGAGAGCGTCTTCAAGTTGAGGGAAGCACAGCCTAGCGCTATCGTCGATGAGATGAGGAAATCATTGATTGACAGCTTGGTATAAGTGCTTCGGAGTTATATTAGTTGTGTCGGTTCTCTTCCTCGGCTTTCTTTGATTAAATATTTATATTTCTGACAATAGAAAGACATCCCTTTGTCCCTGCCCTATAAAAATGGCATTGTTCAAGAATATACCGTTCTTGTCATCCTTGTTTCAAATTTGTTTTTGTAGCATATTCGATCCATTTTATAACTTAAGTCCTCAATTTTATTGCACTTTGATTTGGTTGCGATGCGTTTGGTAGAACCCAATCGATAGCTAGGCAACGAGAAGATATTGATTGAACATTACGACTACTTTTTTCTCTTCTCCAAGTAATGGTAGTGCCGCTACTAGTTCAACACCACCCATATCGGGTGCCAGGGATCGATCTCTGGCCACCGTATATATTAAGGGTTTGTACAGAGCTCTAGGCTTGGACGAAATGTCCCGAAACAACAAACCATTAACTTGATCAAAAATGCAAAGCAAACATTCTCTCATCACAATGGTGATAGACACACCAATTCCAATTGTTATAGACACATTAATTCCAATTGTTTTATAATAGAATGTGATTGGTTTGTCGGGCTAAATGAATGGTAGCAATAATGTTTTTCACACGCCAAATAGTATGTACAATAGTATTCCAAGGGTACTGTAATGTGCTATCTGTATGATACTATACGGTAACCGTTAGATGAGAATTTAATACAATTTTTAACCCTTTTTTTAAAAAAAAGTTTTATTTTTTAATAATAAATGAGAGGTGCAGTTAGAGTTTTATTCGATGGCTATCGTATAGTATTATATGAGAAGCCAGTCGCAGTGCCCTTATGTTTTGTACTATAGTACAATAATATTCTAAGGGTGCTGTGATACACTGTTCGTATGATGCTATATGATAACCGTCGAATTTGTATTTACCAAAAAATTAAACATAAAAATCATAAATAATGAAAAAATATTATTAACTAATTTTTTAAAGTATATTTGTATGATAGTTTAAAAAAAGTTAAGTATTTAATAAAGTTAAATATAAAAAAGATTATTTTTAATATTTAATTTTAGATGTTAAAAAAAACATGGCCGTGTTTCTTCAATCAAGAATCTCTTCCTTCTCGCCGGCATTCTTCCAATTGAGTCCACCTCCGTCTTCCGTTAACCATGACAGAGCAGTCGTCGCCTCCAGCGATCGAACCCACCACCTTCGACCTGATCATCGTTGGAACCGGCCTTCCTGAATCCATTATTGCCGCCGGTGCGGCCTCCGCTGGGAAATCCGTCCTCCACCTCGACCCCAGTCCCTTCTACGGCTCCCACTTCTCCTCCCTTTCTCTTTCCGAACTCACCTCCTTCCTCCAATCTCATTCCACCGCCTCCACCTCCCCAACCACCACGACTACTAACACCTCCGATTCCGACTTCTACGTCATCAACCTGACCACAGATCCCTTGTACTCTGACGTCGAGGTCTCTCCTATCTCTCCCGATCTTGAGCAGTCCAGAAAATTCAATATTGATGTTTCGGGACCTAGGGTTTTATTCTGCGCTGATTCGATCATCGATTTGATGTTGAAGTCAGGTGTTAATCAGTACTTAGAATTCAAGAGCATTGATGCGAGCTTCATCTGCGATGGGAATGGTAATATGTCGAGCGTCCCCGACTCGCGAGCTGCGATATTTAAGGATCGAAGTTTAGGACTTACTGAGAAGAATCAGTTTATGAGGTTCCTTAAGCTTGTTCAGGAGCATTTGGAGTCGGTTGGTTCGAGTGACTACGGTGGAGAAAGTGGAGAGAGAATGATGTTTACGGAGGAGGATTTGGAGAGTTCGTTTGTGGAATTCTTGACCAAAATGCGGTTGCCCCCGAAGATAAAATCGTACAGATCGCATCTGCCTCTCTCTCTATCTCTTTCTTAGTGAGAGTTTTCGACTTTTCATTTTTGCTGATTAAATAATTGGATTTTCCCTTGTAAATTTGCCGAAGTTTTAATTTTTATGCTTTCGCTTGTGCTTATGTTCATTTGTCTCCTATACAAATATTCCTATTTTTTGTCAAAAAACTGATTTTTAACTTTTCTTTCGGAATTACAAACCTGTATAGAATTTGCGATTGTGAAGTTTGTTCAGGCATCATCACTGTCTCCTCAGGCCAAAAGAACATACCGACTCTGACTATATCCTCCATCGAATTTTTTTAAGTACTACATAAATCTAGTTGCAGAGCTTACTCCTTATGCATGTTTTAATTTGATAATTTAGCCTGTATAATGTTTTGCTAAAAGGCTGGCCAACTGCGTGGTGCTTCATGCATTGTGGGCTTTAAGAAGGATAAGATGGATGCATTCCTATCTTTGCAATGTTGCTTTGCTGTATAATGTTGCACAAGCACGACTAAAAGTTGGAAACGTTATGTAGCGATGGGTTTGAGAGAGGCGCAGCAGGTGGAATAAAGGGATGATTTTTGTGGTTGTTTAATTCTCTAGCATAAATATTTTGCCTTTTTTACCCCCTTAATTGAAGCGTAATGGTTTTGAGAGAGGCATGTAGAAGGTGGAAGGGTAGGGATTATGAGTGTTTGTGCTACAATTGTTAAAAATGAACAAAAGAAAACCTTTTTTTTTTTTGCATTTTCATAATAAATTTGAGGATGAAGGAGAATCGGTAGATCATGAGTATCCCCTCCAATTGCTTTGGGGAATAAAGTGTATTTTCCCTATTCATTCATTGACAAATTTATGTTTATCTTGAAATTGTATTGGTGCAAGGATCATGAGTATATGAGCACCTTTTATTTCTCTATTGTATAAGTTGTAATTTATAAACGCAGTGTTGAAAATGAATGCTTTCTTCTGCTTGATTGCATGACTGATTATGATGCAATGCTGCTATGAATGAATGCCTATATGGGATTCTCTGCACTTGAGAAGGAATGGAATGGGGACACTAGCTTGATGCTAATAACCCGAATTGCTATAGATGCTTTAGAGAAATTTTAAATGATTCCTATGATTATTTGTGTTGAGGAAATTATTGAAGTTGCTCACATTTTTTGCATAGATCTTGCTGTTAACTTAATGCAAGCATGGTAAGTACCTGCATGGGGTGTAATGATTTCTAGCACGCACTTTGGCCTGAGAAAAGAAGGAACTCTATTTTGACCATACCATCTGTGAGATGTCCTCTTAGAATACTTCTTCAGAATATGTATTTTCTTTGAGGGGTAGCGATTTGTTATGCTCAAATATCATTGCATGAACTACTCCCCTGCAGGATCATTCTTTATGCAATAACAATGACAGATTATGACCAAGAAAACCTGGGTGCCACTAAAGTTCCACTCAAGACAAAGGATGGGATCAGTCGTTTGGCTCTCTATCACTCATCGATTGGCAGGTCAAAAATTGAGATCTCTCTGTAGTTGAACATCTCTAAAAAAGTTGTCTTTTGATGCTTCAATCTGTTGGAAGAGCAAGCGAAATATCTTAATTGATTATGCTTGTGATGAGTGCACTATGTAGTCACCATTAGTGTTTTCCCTCTGAATACAAATATCAGATCATATAAAATGAAAATAAGCTCTTATCTGACTTATATTTGCTGTTCCTTCAGATTTTCAAATGCTTCTGGAGCTATGCTATATCCTATGTATGGCCAAGGGGAATTATCACAAGCTTTTTGCCGTCGTGCAGCTGTTAAAGGTTGCCTATATGTATGTCTCTTTGAAAGCAACTAGATTCCCCCCCCCCCCCAAAGGGAATGAATACTATTCTTTTATCATCACTTCTGCATTGATCACTGGTGTAATTGTGTTTATGAATATCTGTCCAGTCCATAATTAAGGCTGCTTCCATTTAGCTCTTCATTGAGACCCGAATAGGTTGGATGCTCATACGGACGATTTTTCGCTTCATCTCTCTTTGAGCTGTATTTAATTTTTTCTATTGTCTTATCTGAACTCCTCCCTGATCCTCAAGTCACTTTATGAACTATGAATGACATAACAATCTTTAGTTTTTTCAGATTTTTGTTTCATCTTCAGTTTTGTGCGCCCCCCCTTCCTGAATAATCCATTGCTTGTTTTAGGGTTACAGACTAGACACGTGAGGCTTTCCAGAGGACTGCTTCCCTTTTCCTCACTCTTATCTTTCCTTTCCTTTTCTTTATTTTTTTTTTTTTTGGGGGAGGGCAGTGCAAAATCTGGTGTTTATGAGCCTCCTCTCAGAAATCTGGCAATAGAGCTGAAATATTTGAAATAAGAATTTTTATAAGTTCCTTAATATCCATGAGAGAACACGAGAAGTTTGCAGCAAAGTGTTTGCCACTTACTGTACCCCTATGTTGAACAAGAGAAGTTTGCAGCAAAGTTTTTGTCACTTACTGCAACCCCCCCGGGCCGCCGCCGCGAAAAAAGATGTGTTGCAACTTGTATCTTTTTAGTCCTGTTCTGTAAAAATAGAATATCATTTATTGGTAACAAGAATTCACCAAAACATAATGTGACCTGTATCTATAGTACTACTGCCCTACAAGTTCTCCGGACCTTAGTAGTAATTTCACCCAAATTTATTGTATTTAAACCAGATAATGGTGAAAAGTGATCTGGTACTGTGAATGATATCCATTGATATTGTTAGTTTAGTTGTTAACTGTTGCTTGTTATATAATCTGTGTCTGGAGATGCAGGTCTGCACACACACATTCTAATGCAAATTTCAGTTTGTTTTTGCTAGTTTGTGAATGCTTTATTTAGTTATTGGATTTCTGTATGGCTATTGCAAATATCAATGAATGGTGATTTATTTGATTCTTATTTTAAGTTCTGTCCTATCGTGTATAGGTATCACTACGACTAACTCTCAGTTATACAGGTTCTGCGAATGCCAGTAGTTGGTCTTCTTGTAGATAAGGTGTGCAGACGTAATCATGCTGTTTTTATGTTATAATATTATAACCTGCTCACTTTGCACAATAACATAACCAGTTGAGTTCTATTTTTTATTACCTTCGTAGGGTACTGGCCTTCATAAAGGTATTAGGTTAGCATCTGGTCAGGATCTCTTCAGCATGAAACTGGTTCTCGATCCACAATTTATAGTTCCACAAGCAATAGCTTTGTCTTCTCCAAATGCATCTGAAGATCGGCTTCCAAGAACTATTAAAGGGAAGGTGGCAAGAGGAATTTGCATTACAAGTAGATCATTAAAGTCAGATGTATCAAATTTACTGGTTGTCTGCCCTCCCAGATGTAGGATAAATGCCTTGATGTCCCATTTTTAATATTAAGTTGTGGAAATAGCTGAATGTTCTTTTCTTGCCAGCTTTGTATCCTGAGCAGGAAACATCCATCCGAATTCTCCAGATAGGAAGCAATTTGGCAGTTTGTCCTCCAAATATGTAAGTTTTTTGAGTCCTTGAAGAGGTTAGTACCATTGTTCTTTTCTTTTGAAACTATAAAATGTCTTGACCAAAGTTTTGGTCTCAACTTTTATCCTTATTGCGGCTAACTTCATGAATCTAAAGTTAGTAGTGCAATTAGGGGCACTATAATTTTTTTTTTCAAACTGCTAGATTTTTTTTTCTTAATTGAAGAAATACCTAGGGATGCTATGTTTAGAAAACTATTTTGTTTTTTCGTTTATCCTTTTTTACTTTTCATTTTTCACTTTTCCATTTTCATTTTTTTTGGGGGAAAAATATACTCATTTGTTTCTTTTTAAAATATGCCTATTTCCACAATTTGATGTTTATTATTGGTCAGTAATGATGCGTTGATAAATCCACATGTGATTAGGGCTGCTAAACTACTCAAACTTGATCTATGATATCTCAGTTAGAAGATTGAACCCTTATTAGTCGAGCTGAAAATTATCTTCACAAGTTGAGTTTTGGAAAACTAAGAATCAATTCATTTACAATCCTACCTAAGGCTATGGTAGTTAGTTGTTAATGAGTCCATATGAGTATTAATGACACACTATATCTTACTATTGTTAATCTTTTGACTTGATAACTATTTGATTAGTATGATATTATATCGTCTAATTTATGAAGTACATATACTAAGATGTTTATTAAGTTTTAGAAAACATTACAAGGTAACCAAATGTTATTAAGAGCATCACACTTTTAGCTCCTCATGTCAGTAGACATTATTGTATTTCAGATGTATAGAAAATGTCATTCTGAAGGATTAAAAGCTCAATTTTATGTAATCCCTATAAAAAAAAACATCATTGATTAAAAATTAAATAAAATCTCTTTAGTATATGTTTAAAAGCTTTTATTCATATTTGGGATATATTTCCATCTATATTTCATAAAGTATTATTTATACAGTTTTCAAAAATTGATATATAAATTAATTTTAAAAAACTATAAAGAATTCTTCATCATGACCAATGGAAATTATTGATATAGGAGTTTTTTAAAATTAGTAGAGAGTTGGAAAGCTAGAAAACATGTTTTTTTTTCCTAGTTTTTCAATTGGAGAATATATAGATTTTCTAATTTTTTGAAAAGTTTTATAACAAACAGCCTAAGTTTGTCACAACTGAATTAGCCTTTATAGTAAAGGTTTTGGAGAAAAGGATTACTGCGCATAGGTAATTTGAATTTGGGCACTTGGAAGTATATTTATTTCATCTTAGATCATTCAAAGCTGAATTTTTTTCTTGTAGTTGAATCTTATTTAAAAAGGTGAGCCTTGGTATAGCGATAATGTTGCTTTATTATGGCTTGAGTCAAACCACATAACCTCTTTACAATATAGGGTAGAGCTGAATATGTGTTGCTTTCTCTGGACAACGAGATGTTGGAACCTCTTACCTAAAGTACAGAAAAAGAAGTCTGCCAAACCAAAAATGAGAAAAAGAAAAATATAGCACTAAAATCGGTTTGCATGTATGTCCAAGAGTTAATTATTATCAAATTCTTTTTTGTATAGGTTTGTATTGTATCTTTCTTCTTGGTGTGATGATGCCTGCCAGGGGAAAAAATTGTTAAATGGTGCCATCAGTGCTCTTTTAACAATTGCTGTTGCTGGAAGACCTGAAAATAATTCCACTGGAAATCCTGAAGATAATTTTCCTGCACAAAGTGAGATTGTCGAAGATGCAAAACCCACTTTGTTGTGGAGTTCCTTGCATATCCAGGAAGTTATGGAGGTTTTATTCTTAACTTCACTCGGTTTCCTTTTACCCTTCTGTGTTGATGTTTGAAGGAAATTTCCAGTGAGTCCATTTTTATTGTGGATGCAATTATATTTCCTTGTTTCCATTTTGCATCTATCTTGCTGATTGCTGGTTCAGATTATGGTTTGTTTAAAGGTTTATTTTGATATATTGGGATGATATTTTGGAATGAGTATTCTTTCGTCTATTCCTGTGTAAACTACTGTCAATTTTGCATTAATTGCACAGGCAACCCCTAATGTTTTGAAATCATTACTAAGATAGCCTGAGGTTATTATGGTGGGGTTTAATCTTAGTGGCAAATTTTAAAGAGGTTGAAGGACTTTCAGCGATTCACTTTTAGCCTAAAACAGCTTTATGGTCATACAAGCCTCAGGATGTTTTTACTTGTAAATTTTCTCGAGGTGATTATTAGTCTAGTCATGCCATCGGAGTATTAGGTGGTTAGTTCTTGCATGGTCAAAAAATGGAGTGGCAGAAGTGAAGATTTTCTGAGGGGTGTATGGTCACACAAGGATAGTTCTAGATCAAAATGCTATTAACTAGAAGAAATTTGGGATGGTGCCAATAATGGACGAAATGCAAGAGCAACGTAGGAGTTCGTTTGATGATGTATAGAGATGACCCATCTAGTACAACTGCATGGTGATGTGAAGGGATGGGACAAACTCATTATATATATATATATATATAGAATAACTGGAAGAAAATTGGAATAAATCATTAGTTTGATCTTCATATTTGGAATTAGCATAGGAAACAGCCAATGACATAGTTCAAAGACATAACTTATTTGGAAGAGTCATAACTTTGTTTATTAACGATGTTAAAATTTCTAATATCAGCAGAAGCTAATTGTAACTATAATTCAAGAGGCCGATGCCAGTCGACTGGCAACCTGAGGATATTGAACAAAAAGTTCTAAGAGTTGAAAGGTTAGTTTTTACTTGATCATAGGGTTGCCCGGTGGCTGAGTGGGAATGTGTATGCAAATCATTCGTGTAATCCAAGAAGATAGGGTGCTTGCTGGTTGAAGAAGGCATGCTAACATTTGATTTGAGAAGTCAAGCTTATTATTTATGTGTATCCGTATGCTGGCTAAGAGAATCGTTGTGGATTTATACTTTAAGAAAAAAAAACTTGTTGATTTTCTGCTAAGAAATCAGCTGTATACATTATCTGTGTTTTCTAAACACACTTGAGCCTATTATTTTCTTGAATTGCAGGGTTCATGCGAGTCTATTTGCTCCACCCTTAGTCCTGATGGAAATTTGAGTTATAACGATCTCGTAGATTCAACTCTAAAGGTATGTCACCAGCTGATCATGAATTCTCTCTAATGTTCTTTTTCTTTTCCTTTCATATGTCTAATTGTGTTAGATTCAATTCTAAAGTTCTTTCATGTCACCGGCTGATCAAGAATTCTCTCTAATGTTCTTTTTCTTTTCTTTTTCCTTTCATATGTCTAATTGTGTTAGCATACTCCTGTGATGAATTCTCTACGTTAATCGTCGGTAATATCCCAGAAATTACTAAAACAGAACTCTTTTAAATCTTCCTTTGTTTGGATAGGCTTCATTTTGATGGATATAGAATGTAATAACCAAAGAAATGTGAGACTCATTTATTTGAACCTAATCGGTTTATTTGTTTGTTTATTTTCGACTACAATCTCTGCAATCATCTCAATGGGATCCCAATGAGATGCATTCCATAAAGTTACAATTTGCCTAAAATGGTGCTCTGGTGTTGAACAACAGATGTTTCAGAAGATGTATCCCGACGAGGAATTCTTCCCTGAAACGTCATCATCCGAGGGTTTCGACGATGATAATCATGGTGACCCAGAATCCTGATTGGTGATTTCCGATCGAAATCGAACTTATCGTGAATGTTCAGAGATTGTTATCAATTTCAGTCACCTGTCATCAACCTCGACAGCACACCGGAAGTCAACGGCTCGATCTGAGGCACTAGGAGGAAGGGAAGCAGCATGATCGGTAGCTCGGTACCTGAACTATGCACCTCCTCTTTTTCCCTTGTTTCAATTTCTTTGATTTTCATGTGTTTGTATTGTTTAATGAAAAATGAAATTTTCTCTGTTGAAGAACAGCCAAAGCTGATGGAAAAAACACAAGCTTTTTGTTTGGAAATGTGGAAACACATTTAGGGTCATAGAGATGATCGGATATACGATATTTTACCTCTGTATTATAAAATTATAGCTGTTTTTTGTATTTTAAATTTATAATTTTTGGTTATGATGAAGCAATTTGTCGGGATAATATTTACTATTTATTATTATTATTAATTATTTATTTAAAAATATACGATAATAATATAACTTTTTTAATTAATTGATGGCCGGAGGACCGTGCGGTAGGTTTTCACTAAAAATTGTATCTTTTTTACTTTTTATTTTAATGTTAATTTTGTGAAAATATTTTTAAAATATATAAAATATATTTTAAATCAAATGTAAATATTAACACTAAATTGAAAACTTAGAAATAATAGAAAAAATTAAAATTTATAATATAACAAAAAAGAAAAGATTTTTAGGGTTGTTCAGAGGATTTTTTTTTTTAACTAAAAATTAAACCTATCAATTTATTTTCCCAAACAAATATTATAAAAAAGTAATTAAATTTTGATGGGTTCGGTATACTTGACAGGGAAAAAAAAATCGTTCAATCGTTTTGTCTTATTTACAGACAGTTGTCATGGATAATTATTATGAGCGGTTGTTAATGGATAAGAATAATCACCTTTTAACTTTATAAATATCTTTCTTTATTCTAGCAAAAAGAAGAGGCTCCTGAGAAAAAAAAGAAGAGAGGAGAAAGAGACCAGTTTGGAAGGAAAGGCTCTTCCTCGAGAAGGCCCTTCATGAAGTCTTCGACTAAGGAAAAGTTATCCATCTAAGATGTCATCCATCTAAAATGCCACTAAACTGAACATATCAAAATATACACAATTCTCCACACATATTTTATTCAAATTATACTTTATCTTTTTATTTATAAAGAACGATTATTGACTTGAGTATCGAAAAATAAATTGAGGAGCGAGTCTCACCATTTTTTCTGACATATTATTTTCTATTGTGTTGTACATGTTTTAGATTAGAAGGTATTGGGATCAGACCCGTTTTGATCTAGTTGACTTAAAAAATTAAGTGGCTCCCCAATTCGTCAAAATTGCAAACGCAGTAATTTTTTTTTTTTCAACTTACTCCAAAATTTTAAATTTAAATTAAATTTATTTATTTATTTATTTTGGTAAAAATATTACTTCTGAGTATCGTTGTAGTTGACAATTCTGTTTCGCTAAGTTAATTTTGATGACAATCTTCATCCTAATCGTTTCGGATCTCAGTTTTTCAATCAATCGGTATTGATTTGGCATCGATCTCGTATCGCACTTGGCTTTTCCTGTTTTTCTCTGTGTCTGACGAACTATTTGAATGCTTCTGCACTTTTCGATTGATTGCTGATCTAAAGATTTCCTCAATGGTTGAGAAGCGCATAGAGAATTCAAAATATGCATACATACATGGAGATGACGCTGAGAAGTGGCCTCCGGAAATGGTTGATATTCACCATGTTGTTGCTGTTCGAAGAAATAGTTCTCTGAAGAGGGCAATCGTATCCTTATCAGCTCTTCCTTTGTTGTATAGTTCCTTCTACCTCTTTCTGGGCAAGGTATGTTAGATAGAATTTCCTCTTCCTTTCGTTTACCATTTTGTGAAGAATTTAGCAGTCTCTGACAAATCGATTTGACTCATCACAGGACAAATCGGTTACCATTCTGGTTTGCTGCTTTCTTATAGGTGCATTCTTCGTCAAATTACTTCGACGGAAGCTCATCGAAAGAGGTGAGTTGATTAACAATCATAGTTTGCAGTCTAGTTGTTTGTGAAAATGTCTGACTGGTCTTGAGTACCGAGTGTGGAAGCTCATTAACAGAGGTGAGAGGCTTAACAATTACAGGATGCGCTGAAGTTGTTTGTCAATGTGTCTCACTGATATTGCGTACCAACTATGATTATATATATATGAGGCATTGGTTGGGCTCGTGGTGGACTTTTAATTTGGAAAATTCATATGTTTGCTATTTATACGATGAATACTTGGAACTGTCTGCTATGATTGGAACTTCATAGTAGTATATCATTCAACAAAAATCATCCCGTAAGTTTTTTTTTTTTTGTCAGCCAGATGTTTTAGAAAATTTTACTTCTGTTCACGGGACTGAATAAAACAGTAAGATCAAAACCAGGAAAGCAAAAGCACATATCCTCTGCATGAATTTAGGGTATACAAGAACTACTGAATAAAAACTGATTGTTGGAAGAGAGTGGCGGAACAGAGATTGTTTGGACAAATGTTTATCAGTCCCACAAAAACTTGTTCATTGTCAATGGAACTAACACCATTCCAATGTTCCTTTTCGCCATACATAGATTGAACCAATAGTAAGTCATATAGATCTAGGAACAATTCTCTTGCTACTTATTGTATTTATGGACAAGCCAGGTCTTGAATTTGAAGATCTTTTAGTAAGTTTCATTGATAGTATTGTCAACATTATAAAAGTAACTTATTCGATCAAGTGGGGGAAACTCAATGGAAGTCTAGACATAGCATGATATTTCTACCACTATGTTAATACCGATGAGAAGAAAAAAGAAGGCATTAAGGGACTCTCCTGGCCCAATCCTAGACATTCTAGGATTTGGTGCTATTTTGTAATATGGTGGCATCCAACTAATTGCAAGATAGTTGGGAAATCATCCCTAAATGCAAGACATTGGTGAGGAATTGTCGTCTCATCTTTTTATTTTTTGAATTGCAGAGTCTGTTGTTATTATTCCAGCATTTGGAATTCAACTTGAGACCCATTACAGAAGGTAAGGTTTCTTCATCAGCAGTTACTACTTTGCAATAAGTTGGAGATCAAGAATATATTATTCATTTGAGATGGCAATAGTGTACCGCCATCCCACCTCTTCCATTAACAAATCAGTCATTGAGAAAAAAAAAAAAGGAATAGGTCTTATAAGATCTGGAGGGTACTTTCTTTATTGAACAAGATTAGTAAACATAGATGAAAATATCGGTGTCGGTCGTGGCTGTGTGAGTATTGGACGTATCGGATATAATGTTTTTTGTGAATCAAAATATGGGAGAATATCGGCCAATATTGGATATATCAACCAATATATGAGCATATTCACTGATGCAGGGACATTGTGATTTTCTCATCTCACAGTATTGAGAAATTTTGATGTCGAGGGAGCCAATACCGATTTCATTCCATGCTACTGAACCTTATAAAAAATAATTAACCTGTAGTGCTGCTGCTCCAGGATATTGTAGTGGCCATATTAATTGCTTCTGTGTCTCATTCAGCTTTCTAAGGAAAATGGGCGTTATCATTGTATTACATGATGGTAACTAGTTTAAGTCCCGGAAACCTCTTTTTGCTTCATGCTGTGTATGACCACGTGCAAAATACTCAAATTGGTCTGGCCATTTCTTGGACCCTGTGCAAATAGTAGGAGTTTCGTATACCAGATTACCTAGAAGCATTTGATGGTTGTCAAAACTTTGTCTCTCAGACAGTCAAGGAACTTTCCATTTGTACTTTTTGTAGTATATATTTTGGCATTTAGGGTCACACGACCTGTATTCTATAAAATCCGAGCTCTAAAATGGATGTGCAGCAATTTGTTTTATTTTAAACTTTCAAAAGTGACCATCTTGTCTGCAAGATATGAAATTCTATCATAATTTCCAGCTAAAATTACCTTTTACACCCACAATACTAAAAAAGAAACAGGGCAGGGGGGAGGGTATATTGGCAACCATCATGCTCTATGAAAATGTGGGGATAGAGATTTTGGGATCCTGGAATTAGTACATTGATGAATGAAGAGTAGTTCTTTATGATTGTGTTCCATGTTCATCACCTTTGGGATTGATAAGTCATCCAAAAGTTTCAATCCCTAATGATGAACAAAAAATGGAATGAACAAAACTCTCCTGGCCCAATATGACTACGGTGGCAAAAATAAGATAGTTGGGAAATCGTCCCTACACAAAATTGAGGAATTTTCATCTTTTTATTTTTTGAATTGAAGTCTGCTGTTATTATTCCAAATTGCAAAGGAATAATCACAGAAGGACAGGTTTCTTTCAGAAATCTTTCACTATAAAAATAATGGATATACTATGCAACATCTCCGATCTTAAAATGGTGAAATAAAAAGGAATAGGTCTTATATAAGTGAAACAAAACATAGATGAAAATATTTTTCATGGCTTTGTGGGTATTGGACGTTTGGTTAATGTTTTTGGAATAAAATATGGTGAGAATAGAATAGTTATTTTAGGGAATATGAAAAATGATGCAGGGGAATATAGTTGAGAAATTTTGATGTCGAGGAGCCACATATTTGGTTGTTGGAATAAAAATAATTTAAGCTGTGCTCCAGGATATTGTAGTATTCCATTTATTTGGTTTGCTAAAATAAGGAAAATTGGAGTTATGAGGAATAAGGTTTGAAAAACCTCTTTTAATAATAATAGTAATAATAATAATATGTAATAATAATGATAATATCTTATAAATAATAATAATAAATATAATAATAATAATCCATTTGTAATAATATATAATACATTTATAAATAATAAAAAAAATATATATAATAATAATTTTATTTTAAATAATAATACCTAATAATAAAACAAATAAATGATAACACCTAATAATTAATAATAACAATAATATTTATAATAATAATAATGAAAAATAATAATAATAATATAATATCCTAATAATAATAATGAATACCTAATAAATAATAATAATAATAAATATAATAATATGGGTAATAATAATATATAATAATAATAATAATAATGCAAAATAATAATAATAATAATAATAATAATAATAATAAATATGTGAAAATTGTTATTCCTATCAAGGAATAACCAACGGGAAGGAATTCAGAAATCTTTCACTATAAAAATAATGGATATACTATACAACATCTCCAATCTTAAAATGGTGAAATAAAACAACTCATATAAGTGAAACAAAACTCATATTTTCTCACTGTTAGTGTTTACAGAGCTATTCTTATGCCTCTTTTCCTCTCTTTGTGTAAGTCTATACGGCCACTTTATATTTATTGGATTCTAACACTCTGAATTCCAAAATTCATATATGATGCCCCAACTTGTAATTAACTCATATAAGTGAAACATAATTCACTTTCTTACCTAATGGTATGTTAAGTTATTGGAATGAAATAATGTGGAAATAGAATAGGATGAGAATAAAGTTAGAATTGTTATTCCTATATTTGATTATTGGAATAGAATAAGGTGAGAATTAGTATTCTATTATTTGGTTTATAGAATATTATGAGGAATACGGCGAGAATAATAATAATAATAATAATAATAATAGTAATAATAATAATAATAATTGTAATATCCTGGATTTTCAGTCAGATTTATTTAATATTAATTATGATTTTGGATAATTTGGATATAGTAAAAATTAATTAAATATTGAAAAATTTTAGAGGATATTTAGATCAGTCAGGTTTGTGCTCGAGGTGCGTCCGTACTATTGTCTGAATATCAGTTTGAATTTTGAAATAAAAGAAAAACTAAAATAGAAAAAATAATAATAATCATAATATATATATATATATATATTAAAAACAAAAAACAAAAAAAAAGAAGAAAAAAAAAGAAAAAGAAATCAGAAGAACGGGATAAGGGAGAAGACGATTTTTGGAGAGAGAGAATGAGGGAGAAGAGAAGAGAGAGAGAAGCCGCCTAAGGAGAAAGGAGAGAGGTGGCCGGTTACGGCGACGTGCGGTGAGGACGGCGTTGTGCCGGTGGTTGTCGTCGGCTAGAGGGTTTGACTGGTGGCGGTGATTCGCGAGGAGAGGCCATCAAAGAGGTTGACGGCGTTTGTCGGCAACGTCATCGGCGGCGGCGTGGGGAGGTGAAGTTGCGGTGGTTGACTGCAGCCAATGGTGACTCGTCGGTGACCGGCGACGGCCGTGGGTGAGTAGCGGTGTGTGGCGGAAGTTGCAAAGAGAGAGAGAAATGCGGGTTGAGGTGCGGGCTTCGCGCAACAGGAGAGAGAAAAGGTGCCATTCGGGCATTTCGGAGCCTCATTTCTTTAGATATGCAAAATATGATATCAAGGCAAGTATCTATAACCCCCTCTTTTGTCTGATTTAATATCTGAAATATTTTGGACACTGTTTAAAATTTTTACTAATATGCATGTATTTTTATACACTTGATTTATTTATTCTGGACATATATGTATAGTTCATTAGATATTTTAGAGGTTTTTGGTACTGGTTTTATAATTTTGGAGGGTTCTAATATTTTTCTGAAAGTCTGAAAAATTTAGTATATACTGTATGTTTTATATCAGTATATTTGTATGAAAATGAGTATGAAACTTTGTATAAGCCGTGCAATCACATACACGTGTCGGGTCGTGGTTACTACATTTGGATTTGGATCATTGGATATTTTGGGCAACTCTCGACAAGGAAATATTTGTTATTTGAA
This sequence comes from Nepenthes gracilis, assembly GCA_033239525.1. NCBI lineage: Eukaryota > Viridiplantae > Streptophyta > Magnoliopsida > Caryophyllales > Nepenthaceae > Nepenthes > Nepenthes gracilis. The sequence goes on along the minus strand of BSYO01000027.1, from coordinate 3,429,067 downwards.
AATTTCTTTCTGCCGGTAGGAAAAGTTTGAAATAGTGACATTCTATTTGAATAATTTGACTTGACATTAGAATATATTTCGACGTCCTAATATATCTGGCAAGCTTGGGAATTGCACCCAAAGTCGCGAGTGAAAATAATAGTGAGTCATGGGTACAGAGTACATTGGTGGCCATACATGCTGGCTTAATTTGTATTTGATTTTGCCTAAAGTTATTGAGATTATGTGTAACCCTTTCCTCAAGCCAGTTTTTAAATAATCGGAATTTAAATTTGATGCATGATTTGTATCTTTGCATTGATTTGCATTGGATTTTGATTTGGATTTTTTACTTAGATTTGAGATTTGTCGATTTTGCTATCATTTGGGTATTGGTATGTTTCGTACAAATAATTTTGGACTATATGTTTTGATTTGAACCTTTGGACCATCTGTTACGATGCTATTTCGGCTTCTACGCACGCTATTGGATCATTTGGCTAATGGATTCTGCCCCAGATTGCAAGTTGATCGTGTATTAAATTTGAATTTGGATTCGACTGCACTCGAACTTGGACTTGGATTGGACTTGAATCGCTAATCGCCTGTGGAATTGGTTCGTGATGTATTTTACTTATATATATACACGGGTCACGAGGATTATTTTCGATGATGTGACATTTGTTTTATCTTCGATATTTGATTATGAATCGCATACCACTAAATTTCGATATCAAGAGGTCGATTTATTTTATCGATAATTTAGATTTATCCCACATTTGAAAGATTTTTATCTATTCGAGCATTCCCTCGATTTATTGGGATCCTTTTGCTTAAATGGAAGGAGACTTTGTTTCGAAAGATAGAAAAGCAATGGGAGAGGGGAAGAGAGTGTCTCGTTCCTGCTATTCGTCCGATTTAGTGAGTCCTAGTCGAATGGATGGTTTAATTTAGTAACGTGTGTAAAAACCTATTCGTTGCCTTAGAGTTTGATCGTGTTTGAAAGTTTGGATGTTATATTATATTGGGAACTGTCAGAGCTTGTTTCTCCGAGCACTTAGGGTTGAAGATGAACGTGTTTGGAGTACCGAGAGCAACTTCCGACGATTCTAAAGAAACAGGAGTTTGATATCACGAGAGCGTAATTGAAAACAAAGCGTTCATTAAAGTATGAATGAAAGCATCCAAGAGCCATGGAGAAGAGAGCAGAGAGAAGGCCTCTTTTATGGCAAAGATGGCGATCTTCTTCGGGATGGTGGGAATGAGAGCCCGCGTGATTCAACTTTGGCCTCAAAGCTCGATCGCACTGGGTGATGCTTGGGACCCCGAGTGTGGATGATTGGGAGTTTGCTCAAAGAGAAGTGGAGAATAGACCTTGGGAAGTTAGCTTCTTTCCTTCCCAAATGTTCTTAGGGTTCTTATACAGGTTCCTTGGCCACCAAGGTGAGTTGGGAGGATCAGCGCGCCTTCCTTATTTGCCGGGCGCAATCTGCTGATCGCACCTTTTGAGATCGTGGAATATCCTCCTCATGGGGAGGGTGGCCACCCGTTGGCCTTTTGGCGGTGATGGCCTAAACGAGTCGTGGCTAGCCTTTCCGCCTCTTGAAAGCTGCTTGGGGCCCAGCCGGCGCGCGAGCAGGTCAACCTGTCGGGGTTGGCCGGGCGTGCGCTCCTAGAACCTTGGGTGAAAGGCGTCCGTTGTTAGCCTCAAATGGGCTATGAGCCGAGTGAGTCAGGCCCATTTATTGTAGAAAAACCGGGGCCCATCCCAACGTATAGGAAGCGGGGCGGTTAACGTCTGAGTTGACCGTCCGATGTGTTGGCGCGCTCGTGGAGAACGGCGAAGGATGGGTCGGGCGATCAGTGATGGTGCGCGGCCATAGCGGAATAGGCCAAATGGCCATTGCAAAGCGACTGCTTAAAGGCCCAATAAAAAATGGTCAACGTTGAGTTGACCGTTTTCAGTAAGTTGGCCTATCTCCCTTAGCGGGCAGTCGCCGCCAACGCTGACCGCTCTTTGGGCCTTTCGGTTCATCAGGCCCATCTTCTTCTCTTACAATAATCAAAAACGTTGGCCGGCCTTCTACTATTATCCGACGGTGACTTTTCTTTAGGCCATTTTATTTATTGGTCATTATACCCAAATTTCGTGATTCGAATCACTTCTATTTCATTTAAAATATATTTATATATATATAATTAATTATTGAGGATTATTTTATGATTTGAATATTTGTTTTGGATTTAGATATTTGATTTTAGTACGAGACTACCATTAAATTTTGGATCTTGAATATTTGATTTATTTTATCGACAATTTGAATTTATCCTGTCATTTGAAAGGATTTTTATTTATTTGATATTCCCTCTGATTTATTAGATCCTTTTTTGTTTAAATATGATACTTGTTTAAATATTCATAGGATTCTTACACTTATATCCCAAAACATTAAGCGTGCCCTAACTTGTAATCTTTCATCTCTTTCTATAGAGCAAAACGCAATGGTAAATAGGCATCAAAATTTAATACATTGCGGCTCCTGCTTGAGAAACAACTGTCGCACGGCCTGAAAATCTTCTATGATTGTTTTCTATGTTCTTCACTGCTCCATTGTTTGATTATGTTGCTTTTTCCCCCTTCAGTGGGAGAATTGTTCGTCGCTTTGTACCAATCAACGAAATTCTGAAGGCTGTGCTCAATGAATGTGTCACGCCAGTTACTTGTTATTGGAGCCTGGCGTTGATTCTACGCGGAGAGGATGAATTGATGCTTGTTTTTAAGGTAAAACTCACAATCTTTCATGCTCATTTCTGATCGTTTTGGATAAAGAGTTGAAGTTGCTGAAGTTTTACTTCACGTCTTGCTGAAACTATAAATAAAAATATCAATATTATTATTAGTCATGATTATATTGGACAATATATATAAGTATTAGAAGTAACAAATGCCAAAAATATATTTTTTTCTTTTGGCAATATAAAAAATAATTTATATTAGTAAAATTTGACTGTTTTCTGATTGTCTATTAATCTATTTGTAAATTTTTAGTTAATTTTATCAAAACTAACATTAATATCTTTTCAGGTCATTAAAAAATATTTAAAAATTTTTAATCTATACATGTATTTTATTCCTGTATAAAATATGTATTTAGAAGATTTAATATTTTAGATATATTTAAAATCTGTGAATTTTAATTTTTATAAGTGAAGAGAAATGTACAAAAATTGTAGGATATACCACATAAGAATCTTGATGGGGCAATTTTTTTTTTTTTTTAATAAAAGAAGGTGCTTTCTAAGGTGTCCTAATGTACTAATTATGATGATATAAAATTTTATTAATGAGATTTAGATTTTAGTTTTCACCATCTTAATTATTATGCTTATTATTAAATTACTATTTAAACACATAAATTGACATAGTTAGATTCATAAATATAGAACTGCTAGTTTGTACAAATAATATGTAAAATTAGTCTATGGATTTGTTCTTCTTATGAAAAATTGGGTAATAGTTTCTCCAGTTCTTTTTCCCTTATGAAATGCATGTCTTTAATAGAGAGGAAAGACTACTTTCAAATTATTATAATGTCTGTTCTTTTCATCAGAGGGTGTATTGAATGAATAAGTCTGTTGAAGAATATAATTTCATTAATTGATAATAATTAGTATGCTTTTAATTATTAATATACTGTAATTTTTATCAATTTATTAAATATATAAAACATGAATCATGTCATGTGACACATTCGCTAAATATGTTGCAGCAAATGCGACTACCACTGAAGATGTTGGTACCCGTCTGGAGGGCACTGTGTGCTGCCGCGGATGGTGAAAAACTACTTAGAAACATAGCGTTAGCTGAAAGCTAAATATTGTTGTGGATACTCCACATTTAGAGGGCTTGAACAGATGGTCAAGACTTTATTTGAATTTAAATCATACTGATAAGTTCACTCAAAATGAGTCCGGTAGGCTCACAATTTAGACCACCACCTTTGCAAATTTATTTGTAACTTAAATTTGTTTAGCTACATATGAGAAAAGTTCGAACTTGAACTCTGATTCTTTTGTATATAAAATAAACCGAGTCAAATCGAGCCAAGCATGGCTTGGTAAACTTATGAGTCAAAGTCAAGCTCTTGGGAAAGTTCAAACTCAAGCTCAGGCTTGGTTTGAGCCAAGTCAAATCGAGCTGAATCGAATCAAGCATAGCCCGATAAACTTATGAGTCAAAGTCAAGCGCTTAAAAGATTATTAATAGAGCTTTAAACAATTTTATGATGACTCTATTATTAATACTTAAATCTGTCTATCAGCCTACGAATAAACCAATTATTCATGAACTCATGAACAAAAACAACAGAATTGCCCATGCACCCCAACAGATTAGCCGTGTCATGTTCAAACTTTGCTCGTGGGTCACTCGCTTTGGCAAACAATAAAGCTTAAATGATCATTAATCGAACGATCTCGGTTCATGAATCCTTTGAATTGTTCATGAAAGATTCATCTCATCCACATCGAATGAAAACCATTTTGCTTGCTAGATTTTGTTCGGTTTAGTAGTTAGAAAGCTACCTATTAACTCTCAAAATCCTCAAAATTTAAGCTTCTTAGTAACATAATTGCTTAGCATTTTGTTATCTAACTTTAGTAGTGTTAATTATTGGAGGTCCAAAGGCAAACCACAGGCTTCCCACAGCCAAACCAATCAAAGACTTAGAACATCGACCAGTAAGTATATTTTCTGGTTTATTATTGGCATTTAATAATAACAAAAATAAAAACATTAAAACCCATTTGATAAAATCAGTTATATAAGTCTGCTCTCATCATTTTACTTAAATTAATATAATACTTTTTTAAAAATATAAGTAATTTAAATTATCTTTTTTTATCATATTATAATATTTTTCTTTCCTTTACTTTAACCTGTTACAATAAATTTACATATTTTTATAGATACCTTTTTTTATTTATATTTCAAATATCAGAATAACCTTAAAATAATCTATCATTATCTTATCTTTTATTATAATTTTATTTATTAATCTTAATATTTTTATATATGTTACAATTTTTACACAATATTTGATTATCCAAACATTATGATCCATAAAATATAACAAAAATAATAGTCTTACAAAATTTTTCCTTCCAGTTTCAGAAATATAATTTAGCCACTATAATAAACTCAGATATAATTTTTAATTTGAATTAACCTACATTAATCTTATTCTTATGTGCCACGTCATCAATTATTGACATTACACCTAGGTACTTGAAAGAATGAAGATCCAACAATTATTAACAAAACTATTCTTCTTCTAATACAACAAATTTCAGAAGAGAAAAAAAAAAAAAAAATCAAGACTTTCTTCTACAGCACAAATCAACCTCAGCAAAGAATACTTACCTGCTACAATGGCTATTAACAAAGACCTTGGCTTGTCAAACCCGAACCATCCGTAGCGAGGTTCAGTCGTTGCCGTGCACGTTTGAGATTAATCTCTTGCCTTCGAAGCCCGTGCCATGGCTCATTCGGATCTGCACTCTGCCGTTTGAGCTTAACCATCTGCTTATGCAGAGCCTCCAAGTTAACTAAGGGCACCATCGTCGGCCTGCCATGAGCGCACTGCATATACAATGATCGGTTTAGCACAATTACATTTATATGACCACTTTCTAGACACCCTTTAAACCCGTCTTTATGGATCTACACAATAATAGATGGATGGATCAAAACACCAAATCACTCTTTAAGGGTATGTTAGGATTAGAAAGAATATAAATGAAAGAGAAAAAAAAAAATAATAGAGAATATCTTTTGGTGTTTAGATAGCAGGGACAATAGCAGTGTTCTATTGAAATTTATATTCCAATTAAAATGAATAGGAAAATCAAAAAAAGAAAAAAAGAAATCAAAATTTCATACCAAGGCATGAATTTATTTTTTTTCTCAATATGAATTTTAATAACATCAAAATAAAAGAAAGAAAATATTTTTGTCATTTTTCTCCTTACTACTTTTATTTTCTTTGATCCAAACATACCACAAATAATATCCCCAGACATTTTCATACATATATTCCGTTAAAAATATAATTATAATATAATAATAACTCTTGTGTGGAACACTAGACATAAGCTTACCTGAAAGCACAGTGATGTTCTTCTCAGCTCTTGGACAAGGAGTGAACACTCCGAAAGCAGCAGTGAGTCTCCAAACATTATTGCACCTTTACCACATCATCAAAAGTAGAGTAAAAAAAGATGCATACCGGAATAACATGAATTTTCAGCACGAGCTAATATCGTCAAGCCCTGTATCTAAATTATATGTGGAAAGCACCAAGATGAAATCTAATCTAATCTAATCATCTCTGAGGAATAATAAATGAAGATGATTAGGAAGAAAACAATCAAGTATTGTAATATTTGTAGAATTCCTAATGCTGTGAAATTGGATCTATTTAGCTGTTCTCCATCAAAGTGCATCCCACAGAAACAAGAAAAGAATTATTCATTCACTTTAATTAGAGTGACATACAGTGATATTGTTAAATATAATGAATGAGAATTACCACCCATTTTTTTATTTTTTATTTTTATTTTTTGCTTGGCATTACTTACAGAAGATGTTAAATAGAGGAAAGGTAATGTTGTCAATTTAGCCAGATAAATTGAATAGTATAAGACCAGTGCGAAAAATTGGTTTAGAAAAATAGGGACAAATTGAAGTTTGCAACAAGATTAGAAAAGGTGAAAAGTTCAGAATATTTTTGGCATTTCCTCCTAAATTTACTGTTATATAAGCCAAAAAAGAAAGGGAGAAAAATTCGTAGGGCGCAATGTCATACCCCGGCATGCCTTATAATTGAGCACTCGGAGAACGGCTGGTGGCACGGTTGATGTCCCATCAGTATCAGCAAGCTATATTTTCAGAACAAAAATGATGTCAGAAGAAAAGAGAAAGAGTTGGGAAGGCAAAGAAAAGAGTCCATCTATTTGTACAACAATTTTTTAAACTTTATACAACTCTTTTCTATATATAGAAAGAAATGTTTAAAAAAAGAGAAAATTAAAAGGGACCTATCCTCTCTACCTAACATGAAAAGATGGTTGTAAAATGGTTATATATGAGCTGAATGAGTATAATTTTTTTGCAAAGAAAATATCTAAGATGAAACAAATCCAAGGAAAGGAGATGGGGGAATGGTGACATCAATTTGGAAGAGAAGCATAAGTGCTTACTTGTTCGAGATATTCTTGCAGATCTGTATCAGACAAATCAACACCTAGAATACAGGGCACCTACATGGCAGCAAAAGACAGATTTCACCAATATTCCTGACAGTAACAAATCAAACACCAAGAGGAACCTTTATATTATTAATCTTTCTTTATTCATTCTATCTTCCTAATGACTTTATTCATTAGGAAGACAGTAAACCCATTTTTACATTTCCATATCATATACTAAGTGCTTTTCATATCTTGTAACATCTGATTTCTCATTTATAATTTATAATGTCATTATTTATATGCATTAGGTTAATACAAAAAATATTATATAATGAAATTTTGAGAAAAATTCGAATTAGAGGGAATCCAGTCAGTGCCTGATTGGTGCCTATTTCCACACAAGTACAAATTTGAGGCAATAATTGTGCACCTAATGGGTGCTTATAGGATGCTCATGCTTATTTTGGACAAAATATGCAGTACCTGAGGTATGTATGTTGCAGCAATTATGTGCGGTTGAAACCAAATGCTGGTGCCAAAGGCACATCTAATTTGGAGCTAGTGCGCGCTTGTGTATGAGTGTGACGCCCGATGCATGTCTATCTAGCACTCATGCACTGATTGGATATTTAAGGGCCTTTTGCCCAATTTTCGGTCATTTTGTTGGAAAAAGAGAGAGAAGAGAGAGAAAGAAAATGGTGAAAGAAGAAAAGAAAGAGAGAAAAGAAGGAATGCGATTTTGGAGTTTTTTAGCGTCAAACATTTCTAAGTTTGTTCTTTATTCTATTTTCAAAATCCTTTGATTTTGTTTATAATTCTTGTTTCAGTATATATACATGTCATCTTTTACACCCAAGTTTTAAATGTTATTGCATGCATGTATTTTTCACTTAATGTTTTGACATTTCGCTATGTTTTACCAAATATTTAAAGATTTTATTTGTTTCCCATAGAACAATTGAATATTTTAAAGGATTATATTCATTATGAAATATTTGTGAAAAAAAGTTATGAAATATGTGCATTTAACCTTCATATGACATTTTATGCAAGTGTTTCAGTAAAGACTCTATTTTATTATTTGATTTGAGTTTGCACTTTTTTCACATGGTAAAAAAGTTTTATATATTTGTTATAGAGTCCTTCATCTGTTTTTTTTTTTTTTTGAGAACCATTATAAGAAATTAACGATAAATATATTTAAACATTCTAGTATATTAAATGCATTTAAGGAATACACCTATCATCTAGGGGTGGCAAAAAAAGTAATGTTTAACCTATTTATAGGAAGAAATATATAAACGACCGGTTTACGGATATTTAATGGTAGTATTTTGACTTAAGGTTACTGAAAATATGTGTAACCCGTCCTCAAAATTGGTTTTTTGGTTAATTAGTGTACGAGTTCACCGTCTTTGGTTCTTCAATTTGACCTACAACGTATTTAATATTTTGAGATATTTTGATCTTTCTGAAATTTACAAGTTTTGACACGATTTTCAGATTTACACAATTTGGACTTATGAGTTTTACAAATACATCATATAATCTGGACTTCTAACGATTTCATACGGTTTGTATGATTTAATTTTCGTATGTGTAATGAACTGTATATGCAAAATCATGATTTGGATTGTGTTATTTGGAAAGTCTGACATATCAGATTTTGCAATGTGTTTTACAGTTTTTTTATGTTTCCACCTATTTTATAAATATGTATATTTGTATATCGTATATACATACTTGCTGAGCTTTAAGCTAATGATTTGTGATATTTTCTAACCCTTCCAAATTGGCGGTCATGAATAATTGTAGTTTGTAAGAACGATTGGAGAAGATTTTGTTTAGTCGTATTTGTATTTTGAAAAGCATTTGGGAATTGTTTATTGGATTATTGTATAATTGATTTTCCGCAATTTGTATATTTAGGGATAATTGTATTAAATGGATAATCTGTACAGTTTTAGATTGTGATGTTTAGGGGTAATTGGTCAAATGTTTTTTTCTTGCAGATCATTTGGATTTGAGAAAGATTTCATATTATTGATGGAGGCTAGACGGGATTTAATTCAGCCAAATCTTATGTCTACTGTTGAGTTATAGTTATTAAACTGTTTTTGTATTGGTACAATATGTTCAACCGGACTTTAATTATTACAATTTTAATTATTTATAGATTATCAATATTTGAAAGTCGTAACATATCTAAGGAATCCCTTGGATCTAGCTGAAAAAATAATGTCACTCGATTATTATCAAACTGATTGCAACTACTAAACAACAATGTATTTAATTTATTTTTTTTTCAAATTATGAAGGAAAAAAACTAAAATAAAAAATCTATTGGAAGCAAATGCTTGAACCAAAATTTGTTATTGCCTTGACAATATGAACAATTGCAGAGAAAATATTCAATATGGATTCTTATAGTACTATTTGGGAGAGTTGATGGGGATAACTGCACAATGTTGCCTGTCAGTGCTAGACTCACTGGCAATAGCACCAAAGCCTTAACTCCTTTATGCTGCCTATATGAGTTTTCTTCTATCAGGGCAACAATCCATAGTAATATCAATTCAAAGCCAACTAAAATTTTTAATCACCTCACTATAAATCTTCCTATGCTTGCCTCTAATCTCCATTCAATCACTAACTCACTAGTCTACTATTTAACGCAAGTTTGCAGTGTGTAAACCATCGTAAAAATACCTTTCCATATTCATCCTATGTTGATGCTACATCTAGCTTAACTGCGATTATGTTCATTTTTAGTTCTATCATTTTGAGATACAACACCTAGATGATCAGATGTCTTAAAGTTGCATTTTCAACACTTAGCTGTCTAAATCTTGCCATCAGTACTTTTGACCTAAGGATTTTTAAGAACTATTAGTTTCTTTGTATTTTGCATCGTATTTTTCTATGTACTTATCAACCCCAAAAATCATATGTTTTCACCAGATTAAAAAAAGAGAGAAATAGAATTTAATTTGCCCGACAATTCCTTTGTTCCTTGGGGAATCTATTTTCTAAAAGAGTGTAAGAGTATTTGTGTCAGGTTAATTCTATTTCTCTTTGTGCTCTCAAATAATTTAATACACTTTAGTTACTATTCTAACTATGGTGTTCTTTAAATGCCAATATTTTGAAATTTGATCATCATATATAGGCAGAGAGATGAATCAGAAAAGCATAGTATGTAAACCACAATTTATCGTTTTCCAAATGAGAAAACTCGCTAATATCAAAGACAAAAAGTAATCGCTGCTCACCGCAATAAGTGTGATGCTTGTTAGCTGCCCATTTAGCAGATTGAAATTCCTGCACAACATGTAAGACTAATGAATACAAAAGGACTTTTGATGAGAGGAACGTTACAGCAAGATACAATCTAATATTAAATAAATCATGTATCCACAAAGTCTTCATTTTGAGTGCTATTGCCGTGTCATGATCACTTCAGCCAGCCACTTTTACTAAACACTGGGTTTTTCCTTTGACATTTTGTGAAGAAATATTCAAAAAAATGCACAATGGAGCAAGCTACTTACTTTTTGAACGACTGGGAATCCTGAACATGAATGCTGAAGATCCATCCCCATTCCTGTATATGTTCAGCATAATTGTACAATAACTGATAGGCAGTCTCAGGAAGAACCTATAATCAAAATTTCATAATCAAAACCAGAATTTCAGGAAATGATAAAAACATAATACACCATCACTTTCCTCCCTCTTCTTTCTCTTTCACTTCTCCATGGCGGATTTTTCTTTTTTTTTTTAACGAAAGGCACTGAGCCACCTTAAGCACAGGAAGATCAGAGAACTAAAAGATGAGCCTACCAACTTCTTTTCCACTTCAAGATAGGTTCTTGATTTCATTTCACCAGAAAGCACCTGATGAACAGCAGTCTGTAAGCCAAAAGAAAAAAAAATTGTTGAAGTTTCAACAACATTCAAATATGAACCATTCATACCTTCTGACGCAATTCCTCAAGCCTGATTCTCTCATCTGCAGCATGCTGGCAAAAAGGATGACAAGAAGTCATGAACCCAAATGGTTATGCAGAATTGGTGTACAAGAGTCCATAAAAAATATCAGTATCACCTTGAAAAGAGAGAGGATCACAACCACAACATGATTGTTATATATGCATCCAGATTTGAATAATCAGAAAGTTTCAAGTCTTTGGCCGATAGCAAATAATCACTCTTCTTAAAACTACTAAATGCTTACTTGAGACACTAGGGTGGCTGTGCATGCAAGTTTCTTACTACCTAGCACAGATGACACAAAATAACGCTGTTTGACTGAAGCATCTTATTTTCAAAAAAGCAGTCCAGTTCTCATTGGAGATTGAAAATAACATACATTCTCCCCTTATCCATTATGGACATCCTTGCTTCTCCATTTTGCAACTATTTATCATCAAACAAGATTAAATTTAATTAGCAATGGGATAGCGTTCCAGGATCAAGGAAAGACCGAGCCAGGTCCAATTATTTGATTTCTCAAAAATTAAATGCAAAAGAATATTGACTGTTTCTTGGAAGAAAATAGAAAAGTAGTGGTTTGTACACAAATACAAAATGAACTAAAGATGATTCACCATGAGCAGCCTTGAACATCAGGTCATCAGCAGCAATAGAATCGCATAGACTACCAGATTCTAGGTATCTTTCACAAAATGAAATTGTTTCCAGAACAACATGAAATGAATTTAGGATAAGTCACCATGAGTACCCTTAAGCATCAATTCATGAATATGTAACATCATTCAAAAGAAAGGGGGAGCCATATACATAGGCATCAGTGCTAGTAATATTAGTGGTGGCATGGCATTCAAGAATCCAATAAATATTACACCAGATCCATATCTAACTGCATAGAGAACCATCTGGAAATTAAGGAAAATAGAATAAATGGAATTGTTCTCCTTAATTACAAATGAATTCAGCAGGGTAAACCACGGGTGCACAAATCATCAATTTTACATGCCAAATGTCAGTGAATTCAGACTATTTCTGACATACCTGGTCTATAACATATAGAGTTCCACCTGCCACAACAGGAATGAATTTCTTATCAACCTGTGAGAGAACTTTGGCATCCTCCAAACAATTCCTGTTGACAGATTTTGGAACTAATGAATCACAAGTGAGGTGCAAGATTCCAGAAGCAATATCTAGTATAGTATGTTCATCTTGAAATTTCTTTGAGGTATTTCCACCCTGTATTAAGAAGAGATGGATGATTGGCTTAATTAGTAGAAGCCTATAACATCATAACTTTGGAGCAAAGGAAGACTCCCATAAATTTAACCAACCATTTGAAAGCTGCCAAGGTGCTCGAGTCCAGAATGTAGAGAAACATCTCTCCATTTGACCCCAAAACTTGTTGAATCTTGACCTTTCATTCGAAAATCACCTAAAAAAGAAAGAATAATGTTTTCCGAAATATCACAAGATCAAGAAACAGGAAAATATAGTTGATGATGAAAGTAAAGATCTGGGTGAATACATAAATGCTGCACAGAGAGAGAGAGAGAGGGAGACTAGAAGGCTCTTTCATTATATGTATCCCAGTTCCCAGTTTTCCAATATTACACAGCTAAACTTTTTGATGGAAGTATATCTGGGGACTGGAAACAAGGTATATGTACTAAATGCAGGAAATGTCCCCTTAAGGGCAACCTGAGGATTTGAGCCTGAGATGCCAATTGATAGGTTTAAAGTGCAAATCTTGTGAGGAAAGCCATGCAGGTCTATGGAATTGAAGGAGGGTTAGCCTAGCCCATGCCAATTGGCCTAGATGGATTAAAAACAGTAAATGCAGGAAGAAAAATAAGTAAGCAGGCACCAGTTCCAAAAACCAATATGTAGATAATGCTCAGTTGCGAGGGACAAACAAACCAGCTGGCATTCCCTTTAAGATCTTGTTATGTTACATGGGTCTGAGTCATACCCCTGGAGGGAAAAAAAAAGCAGACAGATTTTGTCTGCAAGTTAATTCATTGGTTCTTTTACCATAAAAAAGAAAGGTTACCAGGGCTATGCTGACGAATTTCCAATGACTGCTTGTTCTGAGTCTCAGCATTGTTTGGTGTGATGCTCAAGGATGCCTTCTTCATTGGTCTGAAAGTGCAACTATAGTATGAAGCAGCAATTGAAGAATGAATGTCAAACTTCAGGTCAAAAAAGATGCAACAAGTCATACTCAATACAGATGGATGAATCTTTGGAAGAATTCATCACAGGGGATTGATGGCACTCAGCAGAAGATATTTGTGGGTGTTCTCTTTCCTCCAACCCATCTCTTTCTGTACAGAATCCATGATACCAGTTATTTCACATTATAGTGAAAAATTTATAAATCTGAAAGAGCAGTTTCCGCTCACCTTCCACAGTGCAGACATTAGTCTCCATATCTGGATTTACTGCTGTAGCATTCGAAAAATTATTTATTGATAAAAAACGCCTCTTTCCTCTATAAATTGGTGGAGCTGAATGGCTTCTCTGAGGTCTTGCTCCCCAGAGATAATTTGGTCCAAGAGCTTGATGTCTTCGCATGTCTAAATCAAGTTCTTCCACATTTGGCCCTTTCCTGTGAAATGGACCTGAGGATGCTGATGCCAAATACATAAAATCCTTACCATGAAAGTTACATTGTGAATTTGTCTCTCCAGTTACAATATCATCATGATTTGAAGAGGACATGCCATCGAGACCACAAAGATGAAATTTGAAAGATTCTCTTTCAAACCCTGAAAAATCATACTTGAAGAGTAATGTTGAGCTTAGAAATTCTCCGCAATTGAAATCTTCACAGCTATCACCCAGGAAACCCAAATGAGAATTCGCTCCCTTGCCCTTAAATTGCTCAACATTAGCATGCCTTGAGTATTTAAAACTCTTTTCAAGCTGTTTGTCATGATTGAAGCAATCGCTATCCCAAGATTTTATATTAAATAAGGGATCTGAGATCATGGAATGCTGGTTTGAGTCCAATGAAAGGAAACTGGAGCCACACATTCCAGCTTGTGCAAGTGAATTATTTATATCCTTCTCCTTGGAAGGGGATTCTTCATAGAACAAAATTGAGTTTTGAGGTTTTCTAGGAATAACATCGAAATCTCTCCACCTTTCTCCCTCTGCATTGAATTCAGGAAAGGGACAGCTAGCTTCTGCATCAATCTTAATGAATGTTCTCTGAAATATATCACAGTTCTGATCGTTGTCATTTACTTCTACAACATCAACACTGCCATTCGAATCGTCACCATTTCTCTTCATCCTCAAGTGACCACTCTGAAATTTAAATCCCTTTTCAGTACTGAACAATGTCTCACCTAAATTTCCCTGTGAAGAGCAATTTCGCAAAAATGGTGTCATATCATCCTTAATGGCCACCTCCTTTTCACTCCCATATCCATATCTAAGGCCATTTCTCATAGTTTCTGCTGCCTCATTGGGCCCAGGTTTAGCATCAGCTACACTAACAAATTGGTCCTTGGATATTGAATTGGACAAGTGGTCCTCTTCATAAATCTCCTGTCTCTTGGTATCATGTATATCCTTCTCCAAGAAACCTTCATTTATTGCAATACGTTTAATGTTGGGTTCCCAGAGATAATTGTGATCCTCATACTCAACAGCCTGCTTCTTTTCACTCCCAAATCTAAAATGAAGACCATTTCTCATAGTCACTGCAACCTCATTGCTCCCACTTCTGTCATCAACTGAGTTTTGGAATTCGTCCTTGGATCTTGAATTGGACAAGGGGTCCTCTTCATAAATCTTACCTCTCCTGGTATCAGGTGTATCCACCAAGAAATCTTGATTTACTGGCATAAGTTCATTGTTGCGTTTCCATAGATTATTGCAATCATCACCTTCATCATCTTCAACATAAAAAGAAAAACTGGAAAGAGAACGGCCATATGCATCTGAAGAATCGATCTGAGTTTGTGGTTCTTCAATTCTCTCAGTGTTTCTTAGCGGCCTTGTACTTGCTTTATTACAACCTTGCCAAAGGGACAATGGGTTGTCACTGGTTTGCATATCCATGGAAAGTAAGTCAAAACCAAGAGAAGGCCAATGATTTTCATCATTTTGGATCCGGCACCTCTTTTTGGAACTTTCACATGTTTCCAACCAATCTGCATCAAGAATGGCAAGAACCTCATCACACAAGGAAGTTGAACTTTGGTCAACTAATATACTTTGTCTCTCAAAGTATTTCTGGTGCACAAGCATTCAATATGACAAAATACTCAGTGCAGCTTAATAAAATTATCATGAAAGAAGTCTTGCACAAAATTAGCAATACCTTTTTCCTCTGTTATGATGTTTTTGACTTCCTTTCCCTGTCCATTTTTTCCTATTGGCCTAGCTGCAGAACTCAGAGCATTCCCTAGAAAGATATCATTTATAAATGAACAGGTGTTGCACAAACAGAAGTTAAGCAATACAAAAAAAGGAAGAAGGAGAAGAATAAAACAGTTGCTCTATAAATTATTTGTTACCATCAGTTAGTAAGGATGTCATAGATTTTTCAAAAAATGCTAGTATGAGGGGCCAATTCTGAAAAATAAGACAGGGAAATTGATTTAGCAACTGCAGCAAGTAAAATCCAATGATTTACAACAAATCTCTATTTATGTGGCACAAAAATAGAGCGGTAAATAAAGTAACAATGACTATAAAAAGAAAATTAATATTATGATATTTATCAACCAGTGAGGCTTTTGTGACATTCACATCCTTTTGAAACACTTTTCTTATGAGCAAAGACCACATTCTGCCCACTGCTTAACACAGTTATAGCAAATTAGCAATGATTAAGAATGTTAATTTTCACTACCAAAAAAAAAAAAGAAAAAAACTGAAATAAGAAGCAAAATAAGAAGAAAAAGAAAAACAAGGAAGATGTTTGAACTCTACAGGGTAATAGAATAATATCATGATAAGGGATTCAGCAGTCATAAGAAGCAAAATAGAAATCTTTGGCTGATGATCCATTCCAATTGAACTTTAATCGCACAACTTGCTTTAACGTTAGGTGATAGAAAATGTTAAAGGGCAATCTAAAAACGTGGTTGTTACTAAACTATTGGGGAGATCATCTCATTTAAAAGCTGCCTTTTGGATTCTATGACCCTAATGATCATAAAATCAACCCCTCAAGCATTTGCATTTCTCATGTAAATGGAGACTATTCAAACAAGGCTGAAGCCTGGGAAGCTTGGATCTAGTAAACCAGAATAGACACACACTTGATTCAATCATTAGAGCTCTTAAGCAATTGATTGACACTGCTACTCAGACATCAGCATTAGATTTTCTGTTACTCCCATCAACACCAACTAGTATGTGAGGAAAATCCTATTTCACAGGCACAAAGGTCTATCTTCATCAAAACAACCATCCTTGAGAAGAAACAAAATTATTATATTATTAGAAGGAAAACTTCATAGGTTTCCTATCTTAGGAGCATGACTTTTTCTTATAGATGCCTTCAAATCTTGCAGTTTCTCCCTTATTTGCAAACCTGCAAGTTTTTTCTGTAGTAGCCGGAGGTATTGTTCATATGCTGCTTACATAATGGAAAAGACACAATAGAGAAATCAGCGTTTATTTGGAATCATGAGCATATAATTCATGCCATTATGCGTGATGATCTAATAAGGAAAAGTACCTTGAATTCCACAGATGTCCTTGAAAACTCAGAAATCAAATCATAGAAAGACCTGGGGCAGGTTAAGTTCAAACAGTATGTTGGACATGCTTGAGGCCTGCTTCTCTTTCCAACTTTATCACCATTCATCTGATTCCAGCATGTACTGGATAAATTGTTCAAGAGTTTATGAATTGGACCTTTGACAATGAATCTTGAGTTAATGTCTATGAATGTTGAGGTCAAACCAAGTGCAAGGAATGTTTTATTCTCACATCATCAACATGTCCATCAAATAAATTCTGTTGTTTATTTACACATCTAATATTTCGGATACATATATACTGAATTGCCTGCAAAAAGCAATTTCATAAGGCACCAGTATGTTCATAAATAAGATGAACTGCACAGTTCAATCAACTCCATTAATGTAAATAGATCTACCTTTGTTGAGGGAGAATCACAAGCACCAGACATATATCCCCCAAGCTTCAGTGCACCTTCAGAGAGGCTCACCTCATGTAAACTGGAGACTTCAATGCCAAAATCACTCCTTAATATAGACAAAGGAGAGGAGGAAGCATGCGTCCGTAGCAATTCATCCTCACTGTATTTTGGCATGACAATAAAAGATGATGCATTCAGACATTATGAGGCAGAAAACAGAAAGCAATTATAGAGACTCCATATTGCAGATGAAAGATAGACACACCTTTCAATATCAAGAACTTTGAATGAAACCATAAATCGCACTAGTGCAACTCGAAGCACGCATTTTTTGACCAAGTGCAGTACTTTCTTGGGGCTTCTCACACAATAGATGAAAATGACAAGTCAGACCAAATCTCAACTTGGCACTGATAAGAATCACCTACTTTAAGAATGATTTATCAAAATAATGTTATTCAAGGAGGATACCTGGACCGAATATGCCTCCTTCGAACAGGTTGGTTGTAAAACAAATCACGAACAATAACTGCAAAGGAAGATTTGATGGTTTTGTTATTACTTTACTTCTCACTAGCTTGTTTTCAAATTGTGCTAATCTATGACATTACAAGTTCTAATTTTCTGGAAACATCAAAGATTAGGAACAAAGTAGCCTACTAAACAAGTCATCTTCTAATCCAAGTCTCAAATCATCAAGAAAGATACAGAATGCAAGACATAAGATATCATTATGCAATAGCCAATATAATGCATGTCAAATCAGACAACAATGTTGTACCATACAGGGTACAAACATTAAAAAATTCACTAAATCGATTTCCACTTCCATTTAAGCATAGTACACAAATTCTAGGAAAATAAGCAAAGCTATATCAATCTGACAGACCCAATTCCACACATGAACACAAAAGATAAGCATCCATTATGTTTAAGAGGTTCTCATAGCCTTTCTTGCTCTTTATTTGTTCGTGAAGTAAGGAATATTGATCTATAGGTGTTCTTTTAGATACTCCTTTGTCCTTATATTAAGTACTTTCTTCTACCCAACTTTCAACCAAACAGAAAAGAGACTCTAATACTATGCTGTTAGGACTTTTTCATTGGAAAACTCAATAACAAAGTGTTGTATTTTGATTTCAGATGACACCTGTCTTAAAAAGTGGGTATAAACCCCGACTTTTCATTAGCTATTAAAAGAAACAACTATTTAGAAGAAAATAAGCAAGAGAAAACGCAGAGACCTAGTAAAATGAGGAAAAAGTTGTAAAGAAATATGTAGAAATTGATGCAAGTTCACTGCCAAATATAATAGATTAAAATAATCACTAAACCAACATGAATTGACAAAACTTCACAGCCACAATTAGTACAAAAAGGATCAGTCAAAAAGAATGGGAAGACATTAATAAAGATCCAACCAAACAGTTATCTTAGTTTTGTGTGGCGTGTGCTGGCAAATAAGCACGTGTGTGGATGCCTGTGTATGTATGTGCATATACATACATATATATTATACATACATATATACATATGCATACATATACATACATACATATGCATAAAAAACCTCCAACTTGAATTTAGAAGTACTTTACATCAGTCAGAAAATAATCTACTGCAAAGCTCTCTATGGGGAAGTGAAGTCCTAGATCTTCTCAAAGTTATAAGAGGCCCAAAATTCTTGGAAAGTTGAAATATGTTGAAGCATAAAGATGAAGCTCCAGGAGGCAAAGTACTTTTGGAAGATGTAAAAAAATCAGATGCAAGGAGTACATTGATGCTTACATGGAGAGGGGACAACTTCTAGGAGTGGAATAGAACTCATAACCAACCCCCATCCCCAGACATAGGGATATAATTTCAAAAGGCCGTAAAATTGAATGGGGGCACCAAACAAGAAAAATATAATGAGAAGGCCCAATTTCTATTCTAATCCCCAATGTGGAACCAATTCAAGGCCCAACAATTTTTATGGATTTTAGCAACTCAATTCAAGACCTAACAATTTTAATGTATTTTGACCACTCATTGAGAAATAAGTTATTTCCCAGAGTAGAACAATTCATTACAGTGGTTGAAAGAAAATATTTCTTCAAAACAAATTGAGCAACTATCACATGGAGGCAGGTCATGATTCGTAGTCAAGACATATAGTGTGGCAACAAGCGACTTCCTAACACAATAAACTAATGCCAAAATAGAGATGATAGCAAGCAAGAAAAACTTGCCAAACGGAAAGGTAACAGTATTATCCTTCCTAAGGTCATGGTATTAAAATAGAACATAGTGCAATACCTGTTGTGCCCACATCTTGCCTATCATCATCGATGCCTAGATAAAGACATTTACGACCCTGAAGAACCATCAAAAAGCCAGGCTGTCAAAAATCGATAAATTTGCATCCAATAACAATAAACAGTATCAAAATATAATAACCACCCATGCCTTCATGACTTTGCGATAGCCATTTGGCCTTCCATGAGTCCTTGTTATTATTTCTAACAAGGAGATATCTGAAATTGAGCATAATGCTTCTCCCAGGAACCCAAAGTTTTTACTACAACTATCCTTATCAGCCAATGGGTGAAATTTTGATGTTGCTGCATAAATATTATACACAACCATGCATGAAAATGGGATCATTTGGAAAAATAAAAATAAAAAATGAATAACTTTAAATGAAACACAGTCACGCTTTAGGGGAAATGAACCAAATATCTTCATTTTTCATCAATTTTCAGATGAATCTATTTTCTTTGCCTTTACTGTGATATTCTACCCATAAATTTTCAACGTGATACCCTGAAAATATTCTTTGTGATTCAAAGGCCATTGTAATTGACTTTTTCATCAATATGGTACATAATATTATCAGAAAAGATAAAAAGATGACCTTTAAAAGGGATATTTGAATCGATTTGATTCCGCCATTAGTCAAATTGTTTTTCTCTTGGGAGGATGTCTTATCCTTCTTTGTGTAGATAAACAGAAGAGCTCAAGGTTTACACCCACCCTTTTCTCTTCTAATTTTAACAGATCATGGGACGATAGTCTCAATTGTGGAAGGAAATTAATCATTCAGAATTTACAAATGACAAAAAATTGATTGTTAGAACAATAGGTTCTGATTTAGCCACCATGTTCCCTAAACCCATCCAGGGTACCGGGTACTAAATCTGGTTCTTAATGGTAATTTCATATTATAAAATGACACTTTTCTGCAAATTGACTACCAGTCCACGTGTACAACACTAAGAAGCCAATGACTATGGTTTTGACAGCAGGAAGCCAAGAAACTAAAATATCTTACCATATAATAGTAGACACTTTCCTATTTGACAAAATGCTCCCATGGATATTCCAAGATTTCCACCGCATATAACATTTTATAGGTCATGGCATCTGAGTGGTATCAAAAACACAAAGCTCAAAGAGTATGGGGCTTAAGATAGTCAAACGTAGACAGCCCTACCCATATATCATAAAGAGGCTGCCGCCATATCATAATGAAACAATGTTACCCTTGTGCCAATGCTCACCTTTGGCTGATGATAATACTCTCAGTTCCCTAATTTCACAAACTAGCTGCTTAAATTAGAGGAAGGAAGGGGAGAGACAATAAGAAAGCTTACATAAAAAAGTGTCACATAACAGAAGGTCATGCTTGATAGCATGGCCCTCATTTCACGAGCAGGACAGGGAAAGGGGATAAACATCTGTAAGCCCAGGAAGGCAATCATGTGGATCAAGCCAAAAAACCAAAAAGGAATGTGAAACAATTGAATTACCATATCGTTCTCCCAACAAGACTAATCCCTCCCGGCCAATACCAGGTCCTGCAAATACACCCACACAAACTAGAATAAATTGACATGGATCAGCAAGACATTTATATTCTTAAATCTTAAGGGAAGCATTCCCACCGTCATCTTCCACCTTAATGTAGCCAGTACCAACACCTACAGAGACTGAGACCTGCAATGCAACAGTTAGATGGTCAACTCCTAGGTTACACACTTGCTGATAAAGATTCTTAATCAATGTGAAGAGAAGACCAATGATTGGAATCTTTCCCAACAAATGATCATCACTTTGTTGGTATGATAAGGATGGCCTAATCATTGCACATCACTCAAAACCACGAAGTAGTTAGCAAGCAATGATTAACTAAGCAACAAGTAAAGCCAATGGTATTACATGTCTCATGTAAGGTCCAGTGAAAAGATTGTTCAATTAATTAGCTAAACCCCTCAATAAAAAATGTTGAAGTGCACGAGGATGATATGTATATTGAATTTGTTTTATGTCAGAAAAGTGTAAAGCACTTAATTTGACTGGGCAAAATTCCAACCTAGAAAATCATTGCAATCAAGCAGTCAGATTTTGGCATTAAATCAGATTTCTCACAATTTACTTCTTTTCCTTCTAGCAGGATAATATTCAATAAATAGCCCAATTCCATCACAAGCATCGACCAATATTTAAGGCTTTGTTAGGAACTCAGAGAAGTCAAGGAATAGGAAAGAGCGGATAATTCATTCAGGAAAAACACAACGTTTAGGAAGAAATATGCTTTCAAGTTTTCAAAAGGAGCACAACCTAAAGTAATGATTCACTCAAAAGGTGAAGATCAACTTTAAAGTTTCCACCAATAAATGTTCTGTTCAAGCAACCAAATACATACAACCTCTCATACGAGAATAAGGCAAAAAATTTTACCCTGCTTGCACCAGCATCTAGACTGTTATATACAAGCTCTTCGACGATCCTAGTCAAGTCGCAGATGATGAATCCAGAACGCAACGAACTGCGAACTGCCCCCGGCAAAGCCTTGATGCTCTCCATCAACACCCAGAAAAAGAAATCAAACTATGTCATGCTTCTGCCAACCAAACTGTGAACAACAAGAAGATTTAACGCTAACTCAATGCCGCCACTATAACCCTCATCCACAAGCAATAACGAAAGTTGCAAGAAGAACATGTAAATTGACGAGCTGTAAGAAATGGACCGGAAAATTCCGCTGAAATTTGCATGCAAAAAAGCATTCATTCGACATAAATGGAATCTAGAAAGAATTAAATTGTAGTATTGATTTCAAAATGAATGGAATTCAATGTTAAAACGATAATCTAAGGGAAATTTAGCTAATTGAATTACCTGAAAAAAAAACAAATAACTTTGGTTGATTGAAGTCTGATAATCTCCCTTATTTCGAACGCCTGAAAAAGGCGGTGGGATTCCGAGCACTGCAGCAGTCTCTCACAGTAGACTCGAGTCCACGGATTTTTGTTTTTTGTTTTTTTTAATTTTTATTTTCCCATAATTTTTTATAATAATTTTTTAGTTATTTACTATTAATTTAATTGCACAAAATAAAAATTTTATTTTTATTTTATTTTTAATAAAATTGATATTTTATTATTTAGTTATTTTAGTTATAAAAACAATATTTTTTAAAAAATATTATTTTTTAAAAAAAGAATCCTTAATATTTTTTATTCTTAATTATTAATAAATAATTATTTTAAATTTTTATTAACTTTTATTTTAAATTAGATCCGATTAAAATTATATTTAAATTAAATATGAAATAAATTTTAAAAAAAATTTATAATTATTTAGTCAGATTAAATCGAATATACTTATAATCAAAATCAAATTTGTTTAGGTCGAGATATGAATTGTTTATTGTTAAATATTTTATTGTAAAAAGTTTATAATTATATAAAAATAACTAAAAATATAAATATTTTAAAAAATATATTATATATATTAAAATATTACTAAAAATATATATTTAAGTAAATAATCTTTATATAAAAAATATTAATGATTTGAAAATATAATTTATCAAAATAAATTCTTAAACTTGGTATTTATAAGAAAATTATTAATTCGGGACAGATCAACCCAAATCAACTTTCACCTATAAACATTACAATCAAAAAAATAATCAGATCTAATTTTTTTACTATAGTGTGGAAGCTTAATATAATTAACTAAATTCAATAAAATTTTAAGTCGGTAAGATTAGATCTATAAAAGTAATTTATTTTTTATTAAATCTACCTGAATATTCTAATATATACTAAAATATTATTTTTTAGGTGAAAATAAAAAATATTTTATACAAATTATTTAATTATTCATATTACTATTTTTGTATGCCATACTAAAAATTTAATTTTTAATTTAATTTTATCTATTTTAAACGATTAACTAAATAATAAAATATTAATTTTAAATTTTATTTTTACTTTATTTTATTAACTAAAAATTTTTATTTCTGTCTTATTTCTTTACAGCGATCAAATATATCATTACTAGTATTTTTTGATATGTGATAAATAATGAGATAAAAATCTTAGAGCTATTGGATAATTTTTTTTATTTTTTTATTTTTATATAATAATTTTAACATATAAAAATATTTATTATTTTTAAAAATTTTTGGACAAATCTCACTAGTCCCATTTCTTTTTTATTTTTCATATATTATTTTTATATTTTAATTTTCTATTATTTATTGGTACTTGTGGAAAAGCTCACGAGTCTCATCTTTGTTATCTTTATCCATGATATTTTCTAAATTTTATTTATTTATTTATTTATTATTATTCTTTGGATACCCATGAGTCCACCCTCTATTTTCATGCACATATTCGTGGACTAACTTAATAACTCAAAAAATATTCATTGCATATAAGTTAAAAATATAATATTACTTTTTTTAAAAAATATAATATTTTAAAAATTATTAAAAAAATTATGTACAATATTTTGGTCATCTCCTATTTCTTTGTGGTTTACATTGTATTTATTTGAGTCCACTTAGGAGGCGAGACCTCACATCGATGATCGGTTAGCAAAATGTAACTCATTTTAAGTTGATACAGGTTTTATTGATAGTAATTTAAAAAATTTAGATAAAAAAAATACCTGATATTGACGATGATAAAAATTGTGTGGATAATTTTGATGAAAAATAATGCATAGAAAATATCCAAAAAAATATTTTTTTATGGTGTTTGGGACCATTGATACATGGTTGGAAAAATGAAGTTGTAGATTGTAACATCTAATAGCTAAAATGTGCTTTATGATTTCAAGAATTAATTAAATAAAGTGGATTATTGTGAATAATTGTGTAGTAATAATAAGAATATATTTAAGGTAAAGGATCGTATAAAATTTTATTTCGGTAAGATCATATCTATAATAGTGATTTATTTTTATTAAACTACCCAAATTTTCTAATATATAGTAATATTTGATCTTTTGAGAAGCATAACAAGAAAGTTCATGCAATGTATAAAATAAAATAATATTTTGATATGCCATAATATATGCTTTAGTATTTGAATTTAATTTTGCCTTAGGTAGCTTATGCTCAATAAAAGATACTATTTAAAATTTTACAGTGAAATAATTTCATTGTGTTTGGGGCTTGTGCGTCAATCATTTAAGAAATTTTAATTGATTTTTAGGTCATTTTTTGAAAATTTCATAGGAGAGGAGATAAAAAGCAGAAAGAACAATGAATTAAAGGAAATGAATGTGATTTTAAGGTGATTTTGATCTAGATTTTGATGATTTTAATTTAATGCAAATGTATCTAAATAATTTTTTTCAATTGTTGTTATATTTGTATATATTTTTTTTAAGTTCTTGTATCAAATTCACACGTATATACTATATTTATGTTTTTCTTGTATTTTTCTTACATTATATCAATATTATTCATAAATTTTGCAAATTTGAATATCTATGCCTAACTTTGCAGAATTTGAATAGAGTAATGGTCTTGCATGTCTCTTTAGGTGTAATAATTTCATGAAAGCTCTACTTTAAAGTTTGTTAAGATTATTTGTTACTAAAGTTTAAAATTTGTATATTTGTGTATAATTTTTTAACTGTCTAAATAAAAATTATTGATATTATTGTTTCATATTAAGTCATAACTTAGATCTCCTTTCACACAAATATAACTTAGTAATTTTTTTCTTACTAGTTTGAGTTCGCGACATATAAAAAGGTTCAATTGGTTGAGAATTTTAGGCCCAAATGAAAGGTAGTCAAATTGAGGGTTCATCCAAAGCCCCAAAATTGCTAAACCCAATTCTTATCTTCTCCACATTTTGTGAAAATATAATTTTTAATTACTCCACTCCCTTAGCCAACAAATCCATATTATTACTAATAGTTCTAAGTAAAAATAACTATGAATAAAAAATAAATATTTTTGCTTATTACCACTTACACCGTTAATTGCCCATGGGACTAATACATTATCGAGTGTTCATACAGTATAATTCCATACAGGTGGAATAGTAAGATTTGTCATTTGGACTATATATACCAGTAATAACTTATTCATATTGACTGTTTCAAGTACCACCATATACATTGGGTTATATCATTCGGTTCGCATTTTAATGAATATCTAAATTGTTGAAGCACTCGGTCCAATATATGTTATTCATCGATGTTGAAACAAATTATTGGAATCTGGTTGCTCCACATTTGTGAATTGTTGAAACAGTAGGTGGGCAAATGTTGAACAATTTCGTCGGTGTATGATATCCATATGAATTGTCACAATAATAACATAATTAAATTAAAATTTTAATTGAACGGTAAATTTATATATTTGACCGATATAATTGTACACTATTTATCTTGTTGTAATTTTGTTCATTTAGGTTCTGTCAATATTGATTAAGCGTGCATTTGTATTCATCAACCAACAATTTCACCTTTGTCTATTTATATCCATAGGGTGCAGATATAATAAATTCTATGTAACATATGGACCTCAAAATATTATTTTAATAATAATTAATTAAATTATACATACAAATTATTAATGTCAATTGAGATTTTTAATCAAATTAAGTTTCAAATTGAGATTAGTTAAACCGAGTGATACTCGACCAACGCCTAAACTATACTCATACATGTTTTGGATAGTAAAGACACAACCAAGCGACACTTATAGGGCGTTTGTGCGTATTTTAGACAATTGGTCACACTTAATCTATATATGTGCATGTTCGAAATAGAATATTGATATCTGATACATGTCTAGTGCATAGTATAGATTGTGCCTTAGCGCTTAATCCAGACATAACCGGTATTCATATGCCAATTTTCTATAAAAAGACTATTTACCCTTTTTTGGATCATTTTTGTTGAGATTTTGAGACATTAGAGAGAGAGAGGATGAGGGAAAAAAAAAAGAGAGAGAACAAAAAACTAGAGAAATTAAAGAGATCTATTGTTAAATTCAATCAAAAGAAAGTGCATTTGAGGCCTCTTTCCTTATTGTTAATCTTTTTTGATCTCCTTGAATATTTATTAGTCTAGATATTCATATATATATATATTATTTTCATAGGTAAATTATTTATGATTTGTATGTTTGTAATTTTACTCTTACTTTATGAAACTTTTATGAAATTATGTATTAAATCCATCTATATCATAGTTAAGTGTTAAATTTCTATAATATTATTTTTGTATATCTTTAGTTTACAAACATATGTTTTTACATATCTTGAATTGCCATATAACCATTCATGTATGCTTTATATTAAAATAAATTGGTAAAATTATACTAAGTATGCTAATTTTCTACAGTTTTTGTAATAAGTAATTTCTATATGTTTATAAATTACATAATATAGCTCTTGAATATTTTTAAGATACATATTAAAGTTTCTGCATGATTTGTGTTCTATTGTATGTCATATATTTAAAAAAATATGAATGAAAGCTCCAAATAAGTTAATGATAAGTGTATTTTTTCAATAAGAAAAAAAATTAAAAATATATTTATATTTAAATAGAGTTTTTAATTTGATCAAATATAAACTATTATAAAAAATTTATGAAATATATTTAGATATGTCCTAATATATTATTAGTAAATTAAAAGTCACACTTATTATTTGTGGATTAAAAAAGTAGCATTCGACTCTATCTATAGGGTTATATGTAGAAGGTGAATTTATAAATTTTGAATAGTAAAATATGATATTTGGTTATATAAAAATAATAGTATGGTTATATATACATACAATTTGATTTAATTGAATATCAATTTTAGATTATGCATAATATATTTATAAGATGATATTATCATCTTTTTCGATTTTAGATTTTGGCATGATCTAACATGCTCCTTCAATATATATTTATATAAGAAAGTTATATATATTTTGTTAAGCAATTAACATTAGAGGGCTCAGGCTAAATTATAGATGATCATTTTTAGAGGACCATTGATCACAAAATATCTTAGTATTGGAATTTTAAATGTATTAGTGCATTTTTGGATTAAGTTGCTAAGTTTTGGATTGTTTAGATTTTATTGTATTTAGTCAGATGATGAAGTATGCGACAATTTTTAAGTTTGATTTATGTTTTTTTATAATTGTTTGGTTGAGTTTATAGTTTTAATTATTCTAATATTAGTAAAGACTTTTTTCTTTTTTTGCACAAGATCCGAGATTATACGATTATCAGGGTCGAAGCCACTTTCGGTTGTGGTGTTTGGATCTTGTAACTTGAATCATTATTTTATATCGAGTTGTTAACAGTATTTGATTTACAGGTTGGTATCTCAATATTTATTTTAGATTTTTAGTCGTTAGATTAAATAATTAAATTTTAAATCATAAAAATTAAAATTTGAGATAACTTAATTGGGTTATGAAAATTAATATAATTAGTTTTTAGGATCGAGGATGTGACACTATAAGTTTAGATTTAGGAGCAGTTATAAGGCCCAAGTTCTTTTTTATGATAATTTTAGGTAATTAAACCAATATAATTGAAATTAAGGTCAAAAGATATAAAAAATTGAGTCAATAGTCAAAAATTAGATCGGTTGATTCGACATCTGAAGCAAGCTTAACTTGTGCCTAAGCGCCAAAAGTAGCGACTCAGTATCTGATACTCACTCGAGAGCCATTTAAGCGATCGTTGGCAATAGCTATGCGCCTGATATATGCTTGAGCAACGCTTGAGCCCAATAAGTCGAAAGCCTAGCGCCCGATGCAAGCCCGAACAGTGCTCAAGTGCAAGACAATATATAAGGACATCTAGCTCAAATTTCTATCATTTTTTAGATATTTTTGCAAGCTATAGAGAGAAGCAACCGAGGAGAAGAGAGAGAGGAAGAGTAAGAAAGCTTGAGAAAATCCAATTTAAATGATTCAAGGCTCGATTTTAATGAATTTAGAGTAAAGATAAGTGCACTCTATACTCTCATTCTATTGTTATTGTTTATTTTTAACTTTTATGAGCAATTATTATTCAATTACTGAATTATATTAATATTTTTAAAGTTATATTATTGTACTCAACTTGCTTGTTTATTTTCATGGTTTTATAGTAAAATTTTATAAGAATTCGTGCTTAAGTTATGAATAACACATCTGTACTAAAATTCTATAACCAAGTTTCATGCATGTTCTAATTTTAAATTATACGATTTTTCAATACTTGAATATCGTATATAAGACCTTGCTTATTCAGAAACTTGAAGTAAACATTCTACATGCGTTGGTATTCTTCATGAAATGCTTTCATGTTTAAATAAACTGTTAAAGAAATTAGGGAGATAAATTTATGTACTAATTACTAAATTTTTAATGAATTTTAAACTGTTCATACCTCAAATTTGTACAATAATTTACATATACTTTAATCTATAATATATATGTCCTGTATAAGTTGAAATATATATACTTTAATCTGCAAGAACAGAATTATTATACTATGCTGAAATTTCTATATTTAATTTCAATTTCAATATCTCATACTTTCAAATTTAAAAAGACTAAATTTCCATAAAAGTGTAATGATGGAATTATAAACTTATGATAAAAAAACTCTACAATTAAGTTAAAAAATATGATCATTTTCTTTAGAGATAAGAAAATTATGAAGAATCAAGAATAATTGTAGAGTTTTTTAAAAATATTAATTGGACCAAGGTTATTATTTAGCAGATAGTATATTTTGGCATATATTATTATATTATAATAGTATATATATACCCAATCCTATATAACCGTGAGGTTAAAAAGTAGCATCTGACCCACCTTATAGGATGATATGTAGACAATTCACATTTAGGTATTGAATAGAAGCGTATATCCTTTAATTATGTGGGAGCATATAAAATTCAAATTTTAATTGTCTGCTCATTTAATTGGTAAGGTTTATTAGTCATGGTCCATAAAAATAATAATAATAATTGAGCATATTTTGATGGTTAGGATAAGGAAGAAATATGATAAGTATAATTTGGAATATGTATAAGCTAATTCATGCATTTTGTTATAGAAATTCATAGCATATCATTGCAATACTCTTTTTGATATATTTTAAATATAAAGTTTATCTATTTATTGATATATTATAGTACTTGATTGAGTTCTTGACCCACTCTCTTACTATTTTACTAATCTCTTAAATGAGATGCAAGAGTTTATACCGGTTGAGTAGGAGTGAAGATTGAAAATGTTCACAAGATTTTAGTTTAGAAGTTTATGAATATTTTATATTGTTTAAATATTTACGAATATCGTTTAATGTATCTAAATGCTATATTTTAGTTTAATTTTAGTTTTGAATATTAGTTTTTAATAGTTATATTGTATGGACAGTAACTGCGCTAGATTTGGTTTAAGTATCGTTTATTTAAATATGATAAATTGTGATGAGGATGTCCAACAACAATATTATAATCTATTTTGGCTATATTACATTCCGATTTGGTATTAAACAGACATCTTTCTTTACGTAAAGGTCCAACGGCAAGATTCAAGTTGGTGCCGAAATCCACGTGTGATGTGGCTATTATATTATTTTGAGTCTTGTGTATGATTTTAGAATATTAATATTATAGTTTGTTAAGGTATCGATGTGAAATTTACATTCAAATGATTAATTAAATAATAAATTGATTAAATAGTAATATTTAATTAAAGATTTATTCAAGATCGGGTTTTGGAATGTGACAGTAACTCTTGATATCTTATCACATACCCATATCTACAACATAGACAACACACTTCCAAGGTCTAATCCCTTGGGGTTAGTAGCTTTGCGTAGCTTTCTGTAGAGTCATACACGGCAAGCTTAGCCCCCGTCTATTTATAATTACATCAACAATATTTTTCTAGTAGAGATGGAAGCATAAGATGAATATGATTTTCTGATTTATCTGAAAAATAACATTTCTCCCATTCAACAAAGAATCCATGAGCGCACCTAACAATCAATAATATACTAATACACTAATTCACGTATAATAACAGTTCTAAAATCTGTCGAGAAATTACTGTAGTTTAAGTGTTGATAATCTAAAATAGAAAACGGGTTACAAGCTAACAGATGCTCATATAGTCCTACCAAGCAACGCGGGCATCACCGGTCATCTGATTGCCATCAACTAACGAACCAGTTATAACATCCACACCATAAAGCATTACGATGGCCTCCCACTATCAAATGAAATGTGTAGGTTTTCAATTTCGAATGCTCAACAGCTACAGTTATTAAATGATTAATCTGATGGAATTATGTTTAGTATCATAACTCGATAAAATCTAATAGTAGTTAGTCGTGCTTTAATTCATTTGTCTATGTTACGCACCGCCCTTTGGTGGAATAAAGAACTAGCCCATTGACATGGTAATAAATTTCGCTCAATCTATATAATGAAAAAAAAGTATAAAATTAGATAAATTAAGTAGACTAAAACCCATTTTATAATTATTAATAATAAATTATTAATTTCCAAATTGGCTTTAAATGGTGTACCGATTACAAATTAGCCATAATATATTTTTTTAAATGATTTATATGGAAGGTCGTTTACATAGGATTTTAAGGGTCTTTTTTATAAACATTTTCTTTTTTTTTTAAAAAATGACACTTTGTGCCATGAAGGCACAGTAGCCTAAATGCACATGGGACAGGGATCTCGTTTTTCCAAGAGAAGCAGGACTTCCTACTTCTCCAATCTAAGTTATTGAATTGAAAAAAATTTGATAGTTAAAATTTAAATATTATATAATAATATTTATATAATTATTTTTTTTAAAAATAATTTAATAATTTAATTTAATATTTAATAGATATTAATATTATAATTTTTTTTAAAAAATAAAACTATATTTAATATTTTTCAATCTTAACCATTGGATTAGTTTTTTTTCCATCCAATGACCATTGTAAAAAAAGCAAGAGATGAGAAGTAGGATCTCCAAACCTAAATGGACACTACCATGCAGTTGCCATCAATTTAAAATGTATTATAAATATATATTATATGTATTTTTAACAGATATTTGTATATTTATTATACACTATAATTTATAAAAAAAAATTCATATTAATCAATTAATAATAATGAATATATTAATACATATAATGAATTTAAGTACACTGCTGTTGGTTTATGTGGAGAGAGGCATAGATTGTGTCTAATTGATGGCCTACTTAATAGATGCTTAACACAAGATATTGAAATGGAAGAAATATGTGTATTCCCTGTTGCGTTCTGGATCTGTGAGGTCCAGTCAAATCTGTGGTTTTCAAGCAACATAAATGTTTTAGATGTTGGGTACGAGAGGGAGGTTAAGACCGGATTTTTACGTGGAAAACCTCCTCTTAACCGGGGAGGAAAAATCACGAGGCTCAGGGCCTTTAAAAATGCTTCACTATATGGGTGAAAGTCTTTACAAAGTACAAGTGTTAGGGTTAATTTCTTCCTTGTCTCTTATTTTGTATCTCTTTTCCTGGGGATATCGCTCACTGGAAGGCTCTACCACCCTCGTTGGGATGCTTCTTCACTCATTTTGTTCCGTTTCGCTGGGAAGAGAGAGATTGAGCGGTTGAGAGGTAGTGGGCCTTTTTTCCTTCTTTCTGGAGCAAGTTTGGGGGAAGAAGATCCTGTCCCGTGGAAAGGGACTTCACTGGGTATTTAGAGGAAAGATCATGCCGCTGGGGAGAAGACACGTGGCAGCCATCGGGTGGCTGATAAGTTGTGCAAAGTGCCCCTACCGGCCTCATTTAATATTCTTTGACGTGCGCGGGATGGCACCTTGGCGCCGCTGTGGGTAGGCCTAGGCGTGTCGTATGCCCAGGTCTAGGCGTCTGTCTTGAGTTTTGACCAGGCGTCTTTGTATTTAAAACGCGGTGGTTACGGGTTTCCTTAAGCGGCGAAATTGCTTAGTTGGCATCCCCTGTCGTGCATAGGACAGTCCTCGTCCTCGGGTGGAGCTCCTTGTGAGTTCGCGGACTCGTAAGAGGAGGCATCTTTCGGAGGATCTTCTAGGGAAAGCTCTGGAGTCTCTTCTTGATTTCTCGGACGGTTCTGAGACTCGGCCGGATTTCTAGGGTTCTCGGTCTTTTTCCTGTCCGTGTATTTGGATGTCGTTAGCGATGTCCTCGAGCTTCCTTGTGAGCGGACGGAACCTCTTGGAATTCTGCTGTGGTCTTGGCCCTTGGGCCGTTGGCCTCTACTTTGGGCCTCTCAGGCTGTCCAGTTTCCTTGGCTCGTGGGAGTATTTCTGGGCCTCCCGTTTGGGCCTTTCTCCTGGGCCGTGCCTTTATGGGCAATTGTATTGGGGCCCAACATAGCCCCCCATGCCAAAGGGCCCGAGGTTCTCGGCTGTTTGGCATGAAGTCGCTAGTCTTCCAGAAGAGTTGGTCACTTCTTGCTCGATTTTGGGCGCGCGCGCTTACAACTTGATACGGTCATTCCTGAATGGGTTGGAGTACAACTGTCTGCGTTCCGGATCAGGCCCTTCATAGTGACCGTCTGAGCACGTGCGTCCTTGGGGTGAGTGTGGTGTTGAGCCTGATGGGAGGTGGTCCTAGGGCTTCTTCGGGGTCCGAGACCTTTCCAGCGCCGCCGTTTCGGGCTTCTGAGGTGCATTAAATGCTGAAGTGACGTGCTGACAGGCGCCTTGGGAAGGAAAGGCCATCTCCTTTCTGAAATGAATGGCCGGGCGACGCGTGGCAAGGGTAATAGGTGCGCTTTTTTGAATTCCAGGGTTATTTAAACACCTCCTTGCTCCGATTTTCCATCTTCGCGTCTGCTTTTCCCCTTCTCCTCTTAAGTGTTGAGGCTTTCCGTTCTTTCTTCGCTCAAGTTTCCCCTCCATTCTTTGTTTTTCGACGCTCATGGCGCCTGGAGTGAGATAGATTGCCTCTACAGTGACGCTCAACAGGCTTACAGAGATTCGAGCTCGATATCGAATCCCTGAGTCTACAGCCATGATGATCCCGGAGTCGCATGATAGGACATGGTGTCCTCAGGATGGCTTCATTACTATTTATGAAGTCCACCTCAAAGGCGGGCTACGGTTTCCCATCGCGGAGGAGCTTTACGACATTATGAGGGCACTTGGAGTGCCTCTTGCCCAGCTTCAGCAAAATGCAGTGAGGTATCTAGTGTCCTTGTGCATTTTCTTTCGGTGCCACAAGAAGCTCTTGAATGCTCTTACGGTCAAGGTGATGTTCCGCTTTACACAGAAACTTGACTGGATTATAATGACTCCCCGTCCGGACTTTTCCTCGATGTGCGGAGGTAACCCGGACTCCACGAAGTGGTGGAAGGATAAGTTTTTCTTTCTTGGCGTTCACGAGCACTGGGCCGTTCCCTTTAAGTGGGGGAAGGTGGCTAGCCAGTATAGCTCTGACCCTTCGAAGGAGGACAGGAAGAGTGTAAAGGAGTTCACGGACTTGGTGCTAGCCAATCTGGGGAGCTTTCACCTGAACAAGCGCAATAGCTGGCTGTCCCCCGGGAAGTTCGAGGAAGCCAAGTGGGGACCGCGGGCCGAGGCTTCTTCCGCAGCTTCTCTCGAGAAGTCCAAGAAGAGACTGAGGAGGAGAGCTGGGATACTGAGGATCGGGGGTCCCGCAGACCACTCGGGTGAAAACTTCCTTGCAGAGAGGTCGGGGCTCCCAGCGGCCTTCGTTGAGCCTTCCTCCGATGACAATGACGATGATTTCAACATCGATGATTTGGCGGCGATGGCGTGGTTTGCTCCTGCGACTAAGAGGTCGAGGCCAGCTCTTTGCCTGAGTCCTCGGG
The DNA here is from genome assembly GCA_033239525.1 of Nepenthes gracilis. NCBI lineage: Eukaryota > Viridiplantae > Streptophyta > Magnoliopsida > Caryophyllales > Nepenthaceae > Nepenthes > Nepenthes gracilis. The sequence goes on along the minus strand of BSYO01000027.1, from coordinate 3,394,589 downwards.
AGTGCGAAGGTCTCGCCTTCACTTCCTTTGCTAATTCTCGCCGAGTCCTGGAGTGATTGTTCGGTGCGGAGCTCCGGACGTCGGCCCTTTGTGATGATTTTGTCCTCGAAGTTTCCGTTCATTTGCCTGGTGACGTCTCGGACAGGATTGATTATCCTTCTAAGGACATAGGAGGCGAGAACTTCATGGTGGACTCTGAGAGGGGAATGATGGCTGAGACGATCCGAGAGGTGGTGGAGGTCGAGGAGTTAAGCGTCGACGAGCTCATGCCTCTTGATCCTTCCGAGCGCCCTATTGTGGTCTAAGTCGAGCGGTCATTTGAGTTTCTTGGGGATGTTGACTTTGAGGCAGGCCCTCCGGTGCCTTTTATAGCCGCTGGGCCTGCGCCTGAGGGGGCGCCTGCAGGGCCCAGGAGCGGTCTTCAGGATTCCGAGGTCCCTGGGGAGCGTGGTACAGGGGACGATCCTCTTGTTTCTAAGGTAACCCTCTGTTTCTTTGCTTGCCTTGCTCTCAGTCGTTCGTATTTTGACGAGCCTTTCTGCTGCAGCTCCAGGGTCTGATTGGAGGCCTTAGTGAACTGGTAGGGGTGATCGCCCAATCCCGTCTGGAAATGGGGTCTTCGAGGGCCGCCCAAGAAGCTGCGCGACGGGCGGAAGCGGAGCTGGCTGAAGCTAAGGAGAAGATTGCTTCTTTGGAGGACACTGTCAAGCTTTTGCGGCTTCGACAGAGACTCCTCCAAGATCGGATCCTTCGCCAAGAGGAGAGGTTAAGGACGTCCGTACAGATTGCCGAGATGGCAACAGTGTTGGACGGCAAGTTCCGGGACGGCATCCGTATGTGTTGCCGAGTGGCGCGACTGATCTGTCCGCGATTTCCCGTGGCCATCCTCGATCCAGGAACGCCAGTTGCTTAAGCGTAGAAGACTTATACAGTGTTGTTGGGAGACCTTTCTCTGGACCTCCATGGGCAGGGCCTGATGATGAACCTCTTACGCCCAAGGAGTAAGTTCTAGCGGACCAGACGGGATCTTCAGGAGCTCAAGAGGCTCAAGGAGGAGGGAGTCGAGAGGCGCTCCCCTGATACATTGTTTCTTTTTCTTATTTTGTCACACTTGTACATAAATTCATTTTTATGAATAAGACTTGTCCTTTTTACATCAGAGCTTCGGACATTTCTTTTGTCTTGTTTGTACGAGTGTCTTCTCTCTTTTTTTTTTGTGGCGCGACATACGGTGCCTTACTCTTAACTTTGAGCGCGTGGTCTCTTTAAGATTTTCGGCCTTTTAACTTCTCGGGCATGGGCATGTGACCCTTTTAGGATCTTTAACTTGTATCCTTTTGACCTTGTGACCTCTAGGGCCGCTCGGTCACGGTGAGTTTTGGGGTTGTGACCTCGGGGTCCAGGCCTTTGGGGCCGCTCGGTCCGTAGGGTTTTGAAGTTTTGACCTCTCGGGGTCAGGCCTCACAGGGTCGCTCTTGGCCACCGTCGAGTTTTGAAGTTTTGACCTCGGGGTCCAACCTTTGGGGCCGCTTGGTCGCGTAGGATTTTTGGAGTTTTGACCTCGGAGTCCGGCCCTCACGGGGCCGCTCGGTCACGGTAGATTTTGGAGTTTTGACCTCACGGGGTCCGACCTGCAGGGCCGCTCGGTCTGTAGAAGTTTTGGAATTTTGACCTCACGGGGTCCGACCTTTGGGGCCGCTCGGTCGCGTAGAAGTTTTTAGAGTCTTTGTGAGTTGCTTCATTGTTGGTGAAGGAGTACGAGAACGCTTCATAATAGACATAAATAAGGGGTATTTTATTGATGTACACGTTTTACATTGCGTGGCCTCTAGGGCCTTTTTAGGCCTTTTGGTTACATCAGTCCGCGCGCTTGGGCCTTCATGCTCCTTCTTTACCGCTCCCTTGGTTCTTCCGACAGCTACGTTTAGGCCTGGTCTCGCCGGTATTGGTGCCCCCAGCGGGTGGTCAGGCGTGCTCTGCACCCATTACGGCCTTGCCCTTTGAGCGGCACGACCGGGTGCGTCCTGCTGTTCCGGGGCCATGCCTGGGTCGTGGCAGGAAGCAATCGAGATAGCCTTCATTTACCCATTAGCTCGATTTTCTGGAGCTTGAGCGGTCCTCGGTGTCATGGCCGTAGGCTCGGTGGTAATGGCAGATCCTCCCGGCTGGTCGCCTCCTCTCCGGGTTCTTGACGCCTTGGGCCATCTTAGGAACTTCGTCCACTGATTTGCCTCGGGATGATAAATTTGTATTAAAAATATGAACTTAAAACGATGAGTACTCTGCATCAAATCATGAACTTAAAAAACGGAGAGCAATTGGATCTATGAACCTTTCACCTAGTTCCCTCCAAGTTCTCAACACCTTCACCGGTCGCTTGCTTGGCTTCCTAATCCTAACTCATGGGGAGGGCCATTACTTATAGGCGTTTGGGTCGGTGGTAGACGAGCGCAGTCAACTTTGTTCTTTTCTATCAGGGTAGTTGGGAGTAGGTTACCTACTCTGTATGGTCATTCGATTTTACTTTTCGTAAGGGGTTCCTCTTGCTTTGGTTAATCGACCGGGTTATTTCGACTTTACTTTTCGTAAGGGCTTTCTTACTGACATTGCAGGCATGATTATTTTACTTTACTTTTTGTAGGGGATTTCTTTATTATTTCCTGTCAAGTCTCATTTTTTCCTTCACGCATTCCGGTCTTCTTTTTCCCTTCATGCTTTCCGGTCAACATGCATTGACCGGATTTTGCCTCCTCATATTTTTCGGTTAACATTCGTTGACCAGATTATCCTTTCCATCATACTTTCTGATCAACATGCGTTGACCGGATTGCGCCTCTTATTGCATTTTTCGGTCAACATGCGTTGACCGGACAACCTTTAATTTCCCTTGACTCCTTGATCACATTGACTCGATGATTGGAATTTTCTATGTTTTAGAAGTTTGGACCGTTACAGTAACCGTGAGATTAAAAAGTAGCATCTGACCCCATTTATAGGATGATATGTAAACAACTCATATTTAGGTCTTGAATAGAAGTGTATATCATTTAATTATGTGGGAGCATACAAAATCCGAATTTTGATTGTCTGCTCATTTAGTTGGTAAGGTTTATTAGCTATGGTCCACAAAAAAATAATAAGAATTGAGCATATTTTGATAGTTAGGATAATGAAGAAATATGATCAGTATAATTTGAAATATGTATAAGCTAATTCATACATTTTGTTATGGAAATTCACGGCATATCATTGCAATACTCTTTTTGATATATTTTAAATATAAAGTATATATATTCATTTGTATATTATAGTACTTTATTAAGTTTTTGACTTACTCTCTTACTATTTTATTAATCTCTCAAATAAGATGCACAAGTTCATACCGAATGAGCAGGAATGAAGATTAAAAATGTTCATAGGATTTTAGTTTTGAAGTTTATGAATATTTTATATTGTTTAAATATTTACGAACATCGTTTAATGTATCTAAATGGTACATTTTAGTTTAATTTTAGTTTTGAATATTAGTTTTTAATGGTTATATTGTATGGACAGTAGTCGTGCTAGATTTAGTTTAAGTATTGTTTATTTAAATATGATAAATTGTGAGTTATGGAGATACTATAAGGATGTCCAACAGCAATATTATAATCTATTTTGGCTATATTATATTCCGATTTGGTATTAAACAGACATCTTTCTTTAGGTAAAGGTCCGACGGCAAGATTCAAGTTGGTGCCAAAATTCGCGTGTGATGTGGCTATTATTTGCGGTCCTGTATATGATTTTCGAATATTATTATTATAGTCTATCAAGGTATCGGTATAAAATTTACATCCAAATAATTAATTAAATAATAAATTAATTAAATAGTAATATTTAATTAAAGGTTTATTTGAGATCGGGTTTTAGGATGTGACAGTAACTCTTGATATCTTATCACATACCCATATCTACAACATAGACAACACACTTCCGAGGTCTAATCCCTTGGGGTCAGTAGCTTTGCATAGCTTTCTGTAGAGTCATACACGACAAGCTTAGCCCCATCTATTTATAATTACATCAACAATATTTTTCTAGTAGAGATGGAAGCATAAGATGAATACGATTTTTTGATTTATTAGAAAAATAACATTCCTCCTATTCAACAAAGAATCCACGAGCGCACCTAACAATCAATAGTATACTAATATAGTAATTCACGTATAATAACGGTTCTAAAATCTGTCGAGAAACTATTATAGTTTAAGTGTTGATAATCTAAAATAGAAAACGGGGTACAAGCTAACAGATGCTCATATAGCCCTAACCAAGCAACACGGGCATCACCAGTCATCGGATTGCCATCAACTAACGATCCAGTTATAACATCCACACCATAAAGCATTACGATGGCCTCCCACTATCAAATGAAATGTGTAGGTTTTCAATTTTGAATGCTCAACAACTATGGTTATTAAATGATTAATCTGATAGAATTATGTTTAGTATCATAACTCTATAAAATCTAATAGTAGTTAGTCGTGCTTTAATTCATTTGTCTATGTTACGCACCGCCCTTTGGTGGAATAAAGAACTTGCCCATCGACATGGTAATAAATTTTGCTCAATCTATATAATGAAAAAAAAAGGTATAAAATTAGATAAATTAAATAGACTAAAACCCATTTTATAATTATTAATAATAAATTATTAATTTTCAAATTGGCTTTAAATGGTGTGCCGATTACAAATTAGCCATAATATATTTTTTTTAAATGATTTGTATGGAAGGTCGTTTACATAGGATTTTAAGGGTCTTTTTTATAAACCTGTTTTTTTTTTTTTTTTTAAATGATACTCTGTGCCATGAAGGCACGAGTAGCCTAAATGTCTATGGGACAGGGGATCCCGCTTCTCTAAGAGAAGTAGGACTTTCTACTTCTCCAATCTAAGTCATTGGATTGAAAAAAATCTAATAACTAAAATTTAAATATTATATAATAATATTTATATAATTATTTTTTTAAAAAATAATTTAATAATTTAATATAATATTTAATAGATGTTAATATTATAAATTTTTTAATAAAAATAAAATTATATTTAATATTTTTTATATTTTCAAATATTGACCATTGGATTAATTTTTTTTCAATCCAATGACCACTGTGAAAAAAGCAAGAGCTGAGAAGCAAGATCCCCAAACCTAAATAGACACCGCCATGCAGTTGCCATCAATTTAAAATGTATTATAAATATATATTATATGTATTTTTAATAGATATTTGTATATTTATTATACACTATAATTTATAAAAAAAATTAATATTAATCAAATAATAATAATAAATATATTAATACATATAATGAATGTAAGTACACTGATGTTGGTTTATGTGCAGAGAGGCATAGATTGTGTCTAATTGATGGCTTACTTAATAGATGTTTAACACAAGATATTGAAGTGGAAGAAATATGTGTACTCCCCATTTATTTATATGATTTGATATTAAAATGGTGACTGTAATTTTATTTTATTTTATTTTAGATAGTAATGAATAAAAATTAATTAATTATTTATATCATTTATTTTTAAATAGTAAAATTATGAAAAGATAATTTAAAAGAAATGTTAGTACATCATTCATTTTATCTCAAATCCAAGTATAAGGAGTTGTTTTAATGATGGGATTAACAATTCTACTAAATTATATGAGAATATTAATTTGATTAATTTTTTGTTTAATTCAGACATTAGAAAATGAATTTTATATTATTGTTCAAATGACCACGATAAAGTTTAAAGAGCTTATTTTCTAAAATATTTATATCAACCCCAAAATCACACCTTCCTTCAAAGAGATTAAATAATCCATACATACTACTTCTAATAAATAATTAGAAGAGACAAAGTAAGAATATCGGACTCAGTTAAATGTAATGATTGACTGTATAAGATGGCTTTTGTGTCAAGACTGATTTTTCTTGGCTACAATGAGCATAGATGTTTAGATAACAGAGAAAATTTTATTAAACGTTTACATTTTCATATAAAAAGTCATGAAGACATAGCTATATTGTAAATGCTCATCGAGATTGACAAATAGCTGTTCTATCAATACAGAAAGATATCATTCATATTGCTACAAAAAGATCATTAAAGACATTATTGTAGACCTTGATGATAATTTTTTTAGAATATCAATTGATGAGTTCAGTGATATATCCCAAAGTATTATCTGTATAATTATTTACAAGCATTTATTTTTATATTCAACTTACATTCAATGCAAGTATAATAGCGATCACAACCATATTAAATACATACTTACAAAAGAAAAATTAAGATATTGTGAATACCATATTACTTGTCAATATAAATAATATATTACTTGTCAAGATAGCTAAGCAATAGTTATAATGGATGACATATATTTATTATTTCTAGAAGGGGCCACGATGTAGGGCCCCTTAAGCTATAAATTTATATCATTATCATGTAATATTACTCTAGACACTATATACAACTTTAAAAATTTAATAATTGTTTCAACGAGGTAAACACTCAGGTGCATTTTTACATAACCTGTCACGATCCTAAATCAAATAGGTCAATTTAAATAATTAATTATATTAAATTAATCCGAATAAAAATCTGAAATATTATATAACCGGCTTAAATCCTATAGGCTTATTCCATTTTTTTTGATATTAAGTTGGCTCAGATTTATCTGTGTGATTTTTCTAATGTAGACCTTTTAATACCTAATCATCAATTTTAGAAACAACATTTTTAATTTTCTAAGATCAAAGGTTTTACGATTTTAAATGGGTTTTAATATTAGCTACTACAGCATTGGAAAGGGCTTTCTCAATAATAAATATTATATGCATATTTTTAAAATTTTATAAGATAATAAAATTATAATATGTATTATATATTGATCTGACTGAGAAAATTTCTATAATAGGCAATTTTATTTCAATATGTAAAAAATATTGTATCATATCTTAAACTTGTTAATTGTGGGCTGCAGTCAAAAATTTTTATCATTATGTGAAAACTCACCATCCTGAACTTCAATATTTTTATTGGAAACTTTCAGTTAAATAGTAATAATTGATAAATAAATAAATATTATAAGGTTAATTTAAAAAATTATAGGTAATTTTTTTTATTTTTATTTTAAAAAATAATAATTTATTTTAAAATTATCATTTTAAAAGTAATTCTGTGCCATGAAGATATTGTTCATACCAAAGCATAGAAACAAATTAGCAGCTCCGGCCTGCATAGGAGATAATTGATCTGCAGATTAACACCCAAATGCCAGTGAAGATGATCTTGGTATCGATGTCGATGCACTTTTCAAAATCTCGACCGAGCATTCATATTATAAATCAGCAAAGAAACTGCTGGAAGCATTGCCGCTGCCTCGATTTTTCCTCTTTGGACCTGCAAAAGCATGAAGACGCGTATGCATAAATGGAAAATATTTTCTTGGTCAATAGAGAAAAATGGTCCAAGCCATCATAACCGGTTCAGCTTTGCCACACAATGATTGTGATACTGCTTATAACATGATGAAGAATGCATGGATGCCCAGTAGATCAACTTAAAATCCAGAAACATAAAGCTCATCACTCTCAATTTGTTGTTCATCATGCAATATCTCACTGGAGGGTGAAGGCCCCAGCCACTCAAAGAAGGGTAGGAGCAAGAAACAACTTCAATAAACTAGAGAGCACTACGTCACCACTGGATTGTTCCCGAGCACAAACCTAGAAGTTGACCCATGACAGCACCCAGACCGCATATTTGTACAGCTCCAGACTTATACAATATTGTGGGATTATTACCTTAAATAGTTGAGTCATCTAAAAAAAAGTGGACTATTCCAAAAAACTCTGAAGAAGTATAAAGATGTCCCTCCTTATAAATATTTAGATATTTTAGTAGAATATTTTAGAATGAAAAGGATAGTGGAGAATTCTAAAGATGGCATCCTGGAGAAATATTCTAAGAAAAATTTAGAAACTCAATCCTAATCATCCATGTAGGATAATTTTGACCATTGATTAAGGGGATGAATGAGAAAAGCTCCACTATAAAAGGGGAATCACTTGCAAGCAACCAAACAAAAAGTTCTCAAGCAAAACAATCTCTATATTCTTCCATATTCTCATCTTTATACTTTTGAGTTTTTTTCTTGGCGATCTTATATCACTTCTAGGTCACTTAGCTTGTGGTTAAGTATAAGGATTCGATTGATTTAGTGGATCTAAATTTGTAGTAATGTTAGTGCAGCACGGATGACCTAGTGGAAAGTGTCATCCTGTGTCAACTAGCACAAGATCAATGTGGAATGCGCAATGTGCAAAAAACCAGAGAGGGAGGCATTATTATTCGGGATTTTCACTACATTCTTTTGAAAAATAGTACTTAGTATTCTCCCTTTATACCCATTCACCTGAATAAGAAATGATATATGGACACTTTTGGGATACTCTTTGGCCGCCCAGTTTGATGCAATATCAAATTTATTCATCTATATTATTAAGCCCACATTAAAATAGATAGAGAGATTGGATGCCACAACAAATCGGGTAGCTAAAAGGAATTCCAAAAGTAACCATATAACACTCCTCTAACAGAAAATGGACCACCTCAACCGAAAAAAAAAAAAAAAGACTTTTCATTTTCAAATCCTCCTCATCAGAGAAGCAAGGCATCAAAATAAAAAGCACAAGGCCAAGGCCTCCCTCTCTTCCGTGAGCGCCTCCCTCTCCAAAAATAACCAGTTTTCGGGCATTTCCCTCTGAAATTCACCGGCTGCCTCTCTCTCTCTCTCTAGCAATAAATTTGGATTTTTTGGTGATTTTTGCAAATCTGTTGCCATGTTTCTTTGCCTTAAACATCCTAATTTTCCCCCCTTCCTGGGTTACTTTGATTTGTTACTCTTTTGCAAGAGAGAGGGAGACGGCCTGATCTTTTCTTTGGATGCCCTAGTTCACTGGTTAGGTGAATCATGAAAACAAAAATCTTATTTTTAGATGATGTGGATTATTTTTGGTAAAATAGGGTTAAAAATATTAAATTTCTTTTGTTTTACTGTTCAACCCCATCTTTACTTTGTGGGTGAAGCGTAAGCATTTCAACTGCAATCTCTTCCTTTTTTTTTTTTTTTGGTTCTCTACCTTTCTTTTTGTTGTGCTTTTCAAAGAAATCATCAAGGAAAAAAAATCCTACTCCACAAAGAATAAAGTTTGTTTCTCATATTGAATTTAGTTGAAATCTACTTACCCTTAAGAGATTTCTGGCTGCCAGAATCCACATTCATCTCATCGCTATCGCTGTCAGAAACAGCTGAATGACTTCCCATGACAGTACACGAGCCTTGCAATAATTCATCCGTATTCCACATCTATAAAGTAAGTAAAGTAAATTGAATATGAATTACTCATAAACAGGCAAAAAATATTCAAAAAGCAAGAAATATTTTGAATAATTAATATATTTCGCGTTAAGAACCACAATGTCAAAAACGTGATAAATAAAATCCTCATCAGCAGAGGATAATCCATCCATCATTGCCGATGTTCAAAACACTCTTAACAAAATCAACAAAAACTTCAATTATGGGTATCCCATAATCACACCCATTATCTGCAAAAATCAAACGTGGTAGGTTTATTTGATATCACACAATGTACCAAGAAGCTTTGCTTTTAGCTTGAAGCATTTTGATAGATTAATAACATAAAGAATGCAGATAAGAGGGCATGAAGAGATGAGAAAGACGCACACCTTTAACATCTGATCGTGGGATATACTGCCAAGAACCTTTTTATCATGAGAAAAAGCTACGAAGTAGAATAAAAGCAAGTTAGAAACATATGCATTTATGACCATGCTGATCACCTCAAATTTGATAGCAACAAGACCAATAGTGTCACACCACTTTTTCCAGGTGAAAAAATTCAAAGATACAGGTTTTTAATCAGCCTCATATGCCTATGAGACAGTAATCAAAGATAATGAGAGAAATCTGCAATAAATGTGTTGCAATCTGCACCCTGAAAATCCTTTTAAATGCAGAAAACACCAACAGCTACCTGTCCCAATTTTTGAAAAAAATGAAAAGTGCCTCACTGCAGCATTTAGAACAACTGGCACAAAGATAATAAACAAAATGTAACTTCTTATGAGAGGATTTGACAATCATGGAGCAGGGCATACCAAGCCGTTCAACAGGATACTCTGAATGCTCAGCAATTGGTTGAAGTATTCTGTTGGGTAATATGTTCACCAGGCTATCAACAAAAAATTAAAGGTGAACTTAGAAAAAAAATCACAAAATATTGGTTTGATTAATGAAGTAAAAACCATCCGTATCATATCAGTTTTCTTCTTCTTTCTTTTTAAACCAAAATATCCAGTGGAGTTAATCAGGAAACATTTAATGGCCCTTTGTACCTGATGAGTCCATTATATGATCCAGTAACAACCCTATCTTCATCAAGCTGTCATTCCCGGGAAAGGAGGATGTTTTAAGATATTAATATTTCAAGGACAGAGGAATGCATTAGGACAAATAAGCTTGAAATTATACGTGATTAACTCACCTTCAACAAAGCATCAACAGGGTTAGGAGACAGCTCAATAAAACGATCACTGAAAATCAAAGACGTGGCCCGTCACTCTCATTTGGCATTTCTCACATAATTGGAAGAACAGAAGTAAGATGGGTTGAAGAGGGTGAAAGGTAGTCTTCCTCCAACTCAAAAATATTTTCTTGACGTAGATGAAATATTGTTACCATTCCCTAAACAGTTAAAGGCATTAACCTTCATATACATCAAAAAAAGAATACCTGCAATCTTTGAAAAACCCCCACGAATACAGTAACAGAGACCCAGTTTGTGTTCCACAAATTACTTTCCGACCATTCTGATGACAACAAACAAATAGCCAAATCAGAAATAAAGACTTTCAATTAAAGTAGCCATGTAAATTAGGAAAAGCTGACAATCTCATTTACAAGTCATTCTTATTCAAGCCAAAAGGTTCCAACAGTTCACAGGCAAAGAACCATGACCTTTGTCAGCTTTAGTTGTCAAATTCAAGGTCATCCTTGACACTACTCAATTACAATCAGCAAAAACAAGACAGCACTTAAATGTCCTCAACAAATGAACACAACAAGCAAGAAAAACAACCTAAACATCACGCAAACTGATGGAAAAGAACAGAAGTGAGGGCATATACCATGCTTACCTCTATTATAGGTCCATGGCCTACTTTAGTGGTTGAGGTTTGGGGCCACATTTATCACGAGGCTGGCTAAAAAGGTAGTTTGGTATCCAACATTTTGACAAGAGTTCCCATCTTATGAGGAGATTAAAGCACCCCAATACTAGAAATTTCGGTCTAGAACTCAAAACAAACCACTATCTGTCACTGTCAGTGGATGTACAGTATACAAAGCAGCAGTATCTGTTAGTGTAATGTAACCTAGAGTATAAAGGGTGGTACACACTAAAAAGAAATGTGAACTAAGGATCTTAGTCTGAATAATCTGCATACACAAAAATGTAATACAAATCTGACACTATCTCTATATACCAATAGTCATTATCCAAGCTGTTTTTGAGCATCAGCAATCAAGAAAGATCCCTGTAGCATGAACAGCTTTGAATTATGATTGCTGGTAGTGACCAGATCATATCGCACACACCTGATAACTTCGAAAAGCAATTTCACAAAATTTACACTGCCACAAATTAGTAATCTTTGAAAAGCTGCGTTTGAGGTAGGTCCTATTTCTGCATTCAAATACAGAAGCCTATGGATAGATACGACCACCGAGAATGCAAATCTTGGCAGTGTAAAGTAAAACCCACATATTACCTTCATAACAACCACAGAAAGCAGTTCATCTTCGGAAAACTCAGATTGTGATTGGACCTGCCATATATCAAATGGTAGTGAATGTGAAAATAGAACATTATAGGCAGGACATGTTTCATATTAACAAGGTATATTCACTCCATTAGTATATGATTACCTTATTTCTTCGAAGATTGCAAACAGATAGGGTCCCATCTCCACTTGACATTACAGGATAGAAAATGTTAAGAGTAGAAAAACAAAACTAATGGGATGAAATGTTCAAATTCAAGCCATATAGAAACATGAGGTAAAAGAAGGTAGACCACAGGATCAAAGGAATTTTCTTTATCTAAAAGGATTATAATTCTGACAGAAGATGGGTTACGAATTTCTACTGAAAATGAATACCTAAAATTGTCATCAACTATCAATTTGTAATGTATTAGCTACTGGGCAAGGTATGATAAGTAGGTCAAATGCTTAGACACAACATAAAGCTTGAGCCTGCAGTTAAGAATTTCTGGCTGCATAAACCTCTGAAACCCTTGATGATCTCAAGGCTGGTCTATGAAGCAAACACTTGAACATCTAGTAATTGCATTAAGCAAATCATGGAGAAAATCTCTAAGGAAGATGGTGTTCCTCCAACCTCCCTTTGGGGTTTTTCTTTTCCTTTCTGTGGGGGGGGGGAGTTACCACTTGAAAGGGCAAATCTTTAGCATAGTCAACAATGCTGCAACAAAGAATATTGCTTCTGTAAATAAATTGCAATGAAATACAATGACCTCATTTCCAGCACATCTGATAAGGATGTGCCTAGCAGAGTCAAACTGAAACAACTATCTCCCCTTCCACTGAGTTTTTAAATTCAAATTCAGGTTTAGAATGTAGAAATAACAGTGTCTCATTACCTGGTAGCCAAAAGTTTCAGAGAATCAGACACAAAAGTCATATCTGAAATGTATTCCTCATGGGCATCAAAAGAATTGCAGCAAGACCGCTGTCTGGTGTCCCATACCTTCATAGAAAAGCAAAGAGAAGATGATTAAATAGTTGGATACAAACTAATGTCAATTTAACAAAAATTCAGTTGAAATAATGCCACAGAACTAGCAGTCTCAGATTGTCATAGGTAAAAATTATGAACCAAAAGGAAATTTGGGGATACTACTCACATGACATATCAGAAAATAAAAATGATGTATTTCAAAATAAGAAGGTTTAATCAGTGGCCATTATGGAAAAAATCAATATTGGCACGGTTATATCGGATAATATATATCAGTGTCAAATTTATTAGAATAAAAAAATTTCTACAAATCATAATCGATCAGAGAAATATCAACCTAATATCGGATATATTGGCTAATATATTGCTGATATGTTGACATATCGCAATTTTGTCGTAGTATTAGAAGCACAATACCAATTTATATGGCCGATATATTGGATAATAGCCAATACTTCATTCAATGATGACCATCTATTAGGCAAAAATAATTACAACCATATAGGGTGAAAATGTGTGTGAAAAGACTGACCAGAGATACATTCATGCGTTAAAGATGAAAATTTGAATTCACCAAAGACAACTAAAAAGGTATCACAGAGAAAAGAAATAAATTAATTAATAATTTATCAAATGATAAGAACATTTCCAGATTATCTGCTTAAACTGATGAATGGACAAGCATGTCTCTCTGTTATCTACTTTTCTATCTGTTACATATATTCACTAGGAAGATTATATAAGAGGAATGCAACCAACATTATAAACCCAAGAACACGCATGAACCATGTGATCCTCTAACAACACAAGTATAAGACAGCATTGCTATGCAGACCATTGTTATGCCAACCAAATGCAAAAAGAATGTCCAAAGCAGATTTCAATTAAAAGCCACGAGGCTTAGCCCCCTACTTTAAGCACTGGGAGGATCAAAGTATACAGCCTTACCCTGAGGATGCAAATGAAATTAGACCTGCCGACAAAATAGTATATTTGCAAATTATCCTTACTCTAGCTTCCCTCTCTTCCAGGACACTCATTTCCTCGTCAGAGAAACTAAAGCTCAGAAAATTCAATCAAGAAAACATCATAACAAATAACTCTCACAAAAAAAGCATGTATAAAATATAAGTCTTAGAAACTAGAATGGGACCTTGATAAATCCATCATCATCTCCTGAGCCGATAGTTGACTCCGTTAAGCAGATTATTCTGTTGATTGGTGCCCTGCACATAATTTTCCCTTTGAACTAAAGTTTTTGCAACAAACTAAGAGATAAAGAAGCCACAAAAATACATTCCTACAAACAAACACACCCAGAAGCTATCATAAAGTCAATCAAGGTTACACAAAAACTTACGTGTGAGCATCTTCGAGCCGAGCAATGGCAGAACCTGTTTCGACATCTGTCGCAAGAATCGAACAATCTGGAGATCCAGTCACAATTGCTGCACCGCAGGTGCACAAAACACACCGTAAACAACATAAACAAATAAGCAGCAGCGATTAAAATCCTCGTGGTATGAACTATTCCACGAAGAAAAATAGAAGCTGAATTACCACGTCCCTCGTGGATAAACCGAGCAGCTCTGCATGATTCATCATGCGCGTGAACTTCCAACAACCTATGAAAATAGCATGAATGAAAAATAAAAATCATTAAAAAAAAAAAAAAGACACGGCTAGGCCACCAGTGATTCCCCACAAAGCCAACGCTTCCAAACCATTTCTCCCAAACAGTAGGACATCAGAGTATTAACGTTCCTCACCTTTGAGGAACTGAATCCGCAGCATAACGATACCTGCGCGAAATACACAAACAAACAAAAAAAAACAAATGAGGGTATGAGAGAATCCGACGTATAATTGGCATTTAGCAAGTTAGTGAAGATTACAGGAGAAGGTCGCCGGTGATTAGGCCCGCAGCGACGAAGGATTCGGAAGGATGAAAGTCAACATCAAAAGGAAGATTCCCAAGGTTTATCTCCATTGTTGTCGCGGATCGGAATGTTGACGATTGGAGGTTTCTTAAACCCTGGTAGGGTTTTGATTTGCTGCTGGTCAGTGACAATTAACGAACTTCTGGATTTTTTTTTTTTTTTATATTTGAATCAATACAAATAAAATACAAAAATAACAATTTTCTTTTTACATCGATTTTATTAAAAAAATGAAAAAATAAAATTAATTATTTTTAATAAATAACTATTTTTTTTAATTTTTTATTGATAAATTATACTTTTCCCTAGACAAATAATATAATTAATTAATCTTATAGTCAATATAACAAATTTCAGAACTTCCCTTTGCTAATAAAATATAAATATCATTTTTTTAAAAATTATAACCATTAAATTATAATCAAATAATCACTATTGAATTTATTTTAAATTTTTTTATTCTTATATATATACTTTTTTAATTTCAAATTATATAATCTGAAATTTTGATATTTTTCAATATCCTAGGAAAAATGAAGAATTATTTTATAGTTCTTCTTTATTCTCATAATAATTAAAATTATTTTAGTTACTATTAAAAATAAAAATTAATATAATATTTTAATTTATTATTTTAATTTTAACCTATCATACTATATGAGTTGATTACAACTATTTAAAGGAGAAAAAAATATATAATATTTCAAATTATCTTAACAAAATTCAAAATAAAACACAATTTATAATTAAAATATGCTCAAGCAATTTTTCTAAAATACTGAAAATATATATAAATTTTTCTTTATATCTGATTGTTACTGATTACTATTAAATATTTGTTCGTGTTTCGTTACTTCCAATTGATATCTTATTTGCATTCAAGATTCTTAACACGTTATGCTTTCTTATAATTATATCCCGAAATCGATCTTCACAGATGCATGTACTTGTGGATCAACTTAACCGGCACCAACTTTAACAAAAACGGACGTGCCGCATGATTTTAGCTGCCATAAAACTTAAAAACTCAAACACTGACACCTTACGAGTACATGCTTTCTAAAGTCAATTATCTAAGTCAGATATAAAATATTCTTAGATAATATGACATTTTATCTCATCCAGTCATACAAACAGGCCAAATAAAAATAAATATATCAATAAATATCACGTCACCTAAATGTGTGACAAGATTATCCAAACGGTCATAAACGACGGGGCCTTGCAGTATGATCCAATTAGTATACACTTGTTTCACTTAAGCTGTTTATTTCTCATAAGGATGAAAACCCTAAGGGCACTCTCAATTGATACATCTTATTTATTTATTTATACAAACGTCATCTAAAAATTCCAAATAGTTTTCCCCCAAACATTTCTGTTCATAGTAAACTAAACACCAAGTTTAAAAAAGTGCTTCAGATGGAACAAATCTGATTACACATCTAACACCATGGTCAGTATCCTGCCACCCTGGGTGGTGGGTGTAGCAGCAGCTACTGCAGATAAAAGGCTGCACATTTTCAGCTTGATGATTCAAACAGTGAATTTCTTAGTAAATCAAACACCTACTAAAACAGTACTGATAGAACAGATCTGGTTTCACATCTAACACCATGTTCCATACCACATCCCCTGCCTGGTGGCAGCGGCGGCTTTGCAGCAACAAAACAGAAAGTCTGCACCTTTTAAGCTGGATTATCTAAGCCATCTGATAGAAGACATTTGATTTCACATCTAACACCATGGTCATTAGTGGCTGCAGTAATGGCAGCAGCTGCTAGGGCAAGAGAAATAGAAGTCTGCACATTTTCAGCTGGATTACCTAACCCATCTGCATTTCATGGTAAATTAAACACCTACTGAAACTGGTTCTCCACATAGAGAAGATCTGATTTCACATCTAACACAATGGTCAGTACCCCGCCCACCCAGGTGGTGGTGGCAGCTAGGACTGGGGACAAAATTCTGCACATTTTTAGCTGGATTGCTTAATCCATCAGCATTTTATAGTAAATTGCAACACCTATAACAAGTTCTTCGGATAGATCATAGAACAAATCCGCCTTTCACATCTAAGACTACAGGGTCTACACCGGGAGGTGGGGAGGATAAACAAAAGGGGGTCGGGAAGGATAAACAAAAGGGGAAAATTGAAAAAAAAAAAAAAAAAAACACACAGGCTCTCATTGTCCTTAGCTATGTCAACTACCACCTACAAGTTCAAAGTCCAGACTCACCAGAGCTTAGGGTGTCTGGAATCCTCATAAACCAAGTCCATTTGCAACTAGTCTGACTGCTCAAACGGAACGCGAACAAACAACTGCCCGTGCAATGTGACAACAGCTGACGTCTGATGTGGATCGATTCTTGAAGGTAAGCTAACAACCTGGAAATGGTGACAATGGAGAAGAAGAAACGTTAGGTATGGGAATGAATATAATCTCAGTTTACTAATGGTTTGTTTAGATTTAAGAAAACTTCAAGAAAATTTAAATAGTTAGGAAAAATAGCTTTAAGTGAAAAGTGTAATTCCACTCAATGAATAATTTTATTTGAATTTTTTCACATAATCTTTTTTCTTTTAACTTTTTAAGCATCCAAACACATAATAGTACTTTACTCTAATTTTTTTTTTAATTTTTTAAACATTTTTCTAAAACCGAACAGACTATAAATGAACAGTAAAATAGATGACAGTACAAAAGGAAAATGCCTTCTATTCATATTGGGGATTAGCTAGCTAGGTAGGTAACTTCAGGCCACAATGATAGAATAGCATAACCACTGGTATGGGAAGAAGGTATATTTATGGTTTGTTTGAATTTAAAAAAAAATTAAGGAAATAAAATAAATTTGAAAAATAGTTTCAAGTACAAAGTAAAATTCCACAAAAATGAATAGCTTTAGTTGAAAATTTTCATATAATTTTTCCCTCATAATTTTTCAAATATCCAAACACCCAAAAATACTTCCCCCTTAACTTTCTAGAACCAAATGGACCATTAATGAAGGGCAAGAAGAAAGGCAGGGATCATTGATATAAATATCAATATGTATTGGTATCGAACCTCCGGATACTAATATTTCCCAATATTGCCGCAATATTGCAATATATTACCATATCGAAAATATATCGTAATATATCGGCCGATTCAAAATATCATCATGTATGACTCTATCAGCTTATAATTTTCAGAATTTTTTTCTTCCAATATATTTCGATATTAATAAGTATTATTCGATGTGTCCGATGCCAATATGACAACAACCAATACCAATATTTTCATCCATGATAGTTATAGTTTACTAGTGACAAGAGCAAGGATAGGTTTAATGAGCTACGTAATGTAGCAGATAAGAACTAGTAGATGGAAATTGTTTTTTCCCCCCACTACATTTATGGATATAGCTGCCAACCAACGAAAGAATTTGGTTGACAAGTAATAGGAGATTTCACAGCAGGGCTAAGGAACAGGAGAGTAATCACCATGTAACCTAATAGTTACGGGTTCAAGTCGTGCAATTGGCCTCTTATATAATGCAAGATAAGATTATATAGAATAAATGCAATAATGGTATGACACTTCCCTAGACCCTGCATATAGCGAGAGTTTAGAACAACTGACTGTCTTTTTGACAGCAATGCTAAGCAAAGATAAATCACTTTGTTGCTGATGCCTTCTTTTTTCTTTGAAAAAGAGCTGATGCAGGAATGAAAACAACTAAAATGTAAGCAGGGGCTGCTATTCATCAAGTTCAAGAGTCATCAAGCCACACTCCTCTTGATGGAAATGCAGTTATCCATGACAAACACTGGAAAAAAAAACCAGTCAGTATCAGTAAATAGAAAAATCCTATAAGCTGACGACAAACCACGATAAAAGCTCATCTTCTTTCTTTATTATCAGCTATCCTCTACTCAAATTTATTTCATTAAAAGAAAAACTTCAAATCATGGATGAAAATATCAACATCAGTATCGAAATTAATATCAGTTGTAATCATATTGACATCAGACAAATAAGATAATACATATGAAATCAGATATATTAGAAGAAAAAATTTTTTGAAAATCGTAAAGATAAAAGGATTGTACAGACCAATATATTACGTTATATCACTGATATGATAATATATCACAATATTATCACAATACCAGAAAATATTAGTACCAAAAGTGCCTAATACTAGTATATATCGGCCGATATTTACATAAATGCTTCAAATACTAAGAAATAGCTTGCTTGAACCTTCAACGGACTCTCAGAATTATAAACCTATCTAGTGAACGGCTGACAAACATAACCTCGAACTAGAACAGTCAACATTAGCCAAACTGTCCAGTAAATGAATAGTTTGGTTGACATAGAAGATTGGATATAGGCAATTTTATCCGGAACCTTGCCTAGTTTGGTTTCAAAAATTCATCAAAATCAATTCATTACCACTTAAATAGAAGTGCACCGATACAGTTGACTATAATTGTTGAGAAGCACCAGATGAGAACAGCAGGGTAAAAAGCATAACAACTTGCAAAATACATCTCATCGTATTTCCATTTTGATGTTCTTTTGATTGAATGGAAAAAAAAAAAAAAACAACCCATTCGGAGAGAGAAGTGGGAATTTCTCCGAACATATGCTTATTTTCAATTCCCCAAAGCATTTATACCAACTAATTGTAGCGAGCCCCGACTTACTATTACAGAGGCGGATGATCGAAAATCGAAAGCTCTAATTCAAAAGATATATTTTAATGAATCTAGGCACCCTCATTCACAAAAACCCCCTCCCACCTTTTAAAATTTATGGAACACTTCAGAGTATCCAACTCCAGGAGGCAATTATTTTTTTTGGGTCCTCCAGAATATGTTTGGATTAAAAAAAAAATGAAAAAAAGGAAAATAGTAAGGAAAAATAAAAGGGAAAAAAATTGAAAAACAAATTTTATTCTTTTGTTTGGATGATATGGAAATTCATATTGAAAAGAAACTAAATTTTTAAAAAATGTACTTTGTTGTTTGTTTATTAAAGAAAAGCTAAAGAGAAGAAAAATTATGCATTTAATATGAAAATTTGACTTTTTTTTTTTCCCTTCCATTTGTTTTGATTTTCCACTTGATTTCAAATGAAAAATAATTTTCAATAAAATATGAATATTTTCACACATATTTCCAAGCTATTTTTCCTCTAAAATATTCATCTAATCCAGACACAAGAAAACATTTTCTTTCAAAATTTTTTTTTTCTTTCCTTCATATTTTCTTTAATCTAAACATATTCCAAAGGTCAAAATCTGTCATTGCCACTAGGATCAACCACCTAAGCACCCAATGGATGAAGAGTTGCTCTTTTCCAATCATAAGATGTTTGGTTAAAAATAGTCAGTTTCAGCAAAATATAAATTGGAAGTAAGCACAATGTCGCAGATGGCCAATGAGCATAGAGATTATGTGCCATGTAGATGTGACATGCAAACAAAAAATGTCCGCATGTATAACTTATGTGTACAAAGATGTATGTATCGAATAAATAATTGTCTAAAAAATTTTAAAAAGTTCTAGAGCAGTCTAAACAATTATAGAAAAATGAGAGTTATATATTTACTCTAGAATGTTATTGAGTATGGAGGGATGTAACAGATTCTAGAGTATTCTAACGGGAGTTTTTTATAAAGAATATTGTAGAAGGTAAATTTTAACCATCCAAAGTGGAGAATGAAAAGATAATCCTAACCATTGGTTAAGGAATAGGCATTCCTAAATAAAAGGATGAGCTCCTCTCATTTAGGACAAACTATGAAAGCTAGCCAAGCTCAATGAGCTAGAGATTAGGCAACTCAAGAAAGCCAACTGAGGCAAAACTTGGGAGTGGTGTGTAACCAAGGGGGTGACTAGTCTTAAAGAGCTCAAAAGGTAGCTTTCGAAGTGAGCTCGTGGAAGTGAGTATCGGAAAATAATGCGTCCCTAGGTCCAGGTTATCGTTCGGATTAGGGAGTCTTCGGATTCCACGTGCCAAGTCGATCTCGACTAAGTCCGGTCTCTGCGTCTCTCAACCTGGGCCCTACGCACCACAAATTACGAACAAGAGGTCAAAAGACGGCGGAAAATTTTTCCACCGTAAACATTTCGACGCTCAAGTTAGAAATCTTTTCCAAGGAATGGAAAGATAAAAGCATGAAGGTAAATGTGATGGAGATTGCACGGATGCTAATATGTAAGGGGTGCAGACAATGATTAGTGGAGGCTTGGGCTCCTTGAGTGCACTGCGGTGAGTGACTCACTAAGATTACCAAGCTAAGGCGACGGTTTTTTAGGGAAGAGAGTTGGTTCTTTCTCCTCATATTTGGGTTTGAAGCTTAGTGCCAGAAGGCTCTTGAGTGCTCTGAGTGTTTTTTGATGCAAGATTTCAGATCTTTGATCTCTCCTCTCCATTGTAGGAGATGGTATATGTAGGCTCCGTGGAGGAGGCTTTCGGGTGCGGGAACTTGTGACAAGTGGCCTGCTTGGGTTCATCGGCCGTTGAGCGCTGGCAGTGGACCAGTGGTATCAGTTGTCGCATTGTGGGGGCACAAAGACCGTCGCCGGGCGTGGCTGGCATAGGCCTAGTTGACTTTTGCTGGGATTGGTTGAGCTGTTGCAGCACGGTGGGCGTCGTGGCTCGCCTAGGTTGACCTTGTCTCTCATTAGCTGACATTTTCTGAGCCAGCGCCTCCTACGTTGCTAGTCTGCAACCGTTTTGGGAGAGGTGCAGGTGGATGGCGATTGGGCGTGTGTCAGAAGCGTCTAGTGGGCCTTACTCCAAATCGGGCAGGCCCCATCACCTGGCAGGGCCTGCCTGCTAGTTGGGCCTCGTCGCTGCTGGTTGGGCCTCGTTGATGTCGTCCCATATTCATATTGGACCCATCACTAACTCCCGATGCCTGGGGACGGTCTCTTGTCAGGCCCTGGTATGTCGGAAGATGGGCCTTGTGCTGCCTAGCTCACGTATTTCTTCTCAAGATGTGCCAGTCGTCAGCTCGAGGGCGTCGCTCCTTCCCCATGCGAATCCGCAACTTTTCAGAGGCACTGCAGAAATTCGGTGCTCCGTTTGGCAAGATTCCTGACCTAGGACTTGGCTCCGCATTGATGCCTTTCCTGTTTTCCGATTAACAGTCGTTGGGCGGAATGCCCCTTTGGGAGCTCGCTTGATCTTCTGCGCGGCTATAAATTGGGGGGTTCCCATACTTTGAGGGCCCAAGCTCATTCCTTCACCGGTGAAACAATGCGGGGACCTTGGCTTGTCTCATGCTCGTGGAGTTCCACATTAGAATTGGATGGATTAGCAGAAGACTTGTAGCTACTCTTGAAGCCTGTCATCGTGCCCTTTCTGTGGGCATTACCTCGTTGTAAAGGGTGGCTCGGCCACTCCTCAATTGCTACGTGCCTTCTCTCCGCTTAGCCGAGATGTTCAGCCTTTGGAGGAGCATCGGGAGGTGAGAACCCTGACTCAAGGTCTCCGACACTGGCGGTGTTGGACTCACCTTCAGCAAGGGAATGACATTCAATTCGCCCGCCGCAGGGAATCGGCGCTGGGATGATGCTATCGGAGGAGAGCTCTCTCTTCGGGTGTGTTTCTGTTCCAAATCGAGCTCTCCCGACGCTCCCCACTTCTTTTTCTATTTCTTGTATTTTGCTTCATTTTTGTTTTCTTTGTACTTGCATTGGCACGAGCCTTGTACTTTGTAAAGAAGCCTTTAATGATTAAAAGAGTTGATTTTTGCCTTTATCTCTAGTGCCACAGAAATTTCTTCTTTACTGCTGCTCGGTATGACTCAAGGATAGAAGAGCCTTCTTGCCGTCACACATGCTTGGCCACTCGCTCATTTTACGGGCCGAGTGGCTTGCGATTTGACTTCCAGGTGGCCGTCCCTCAAGTCCGCATTTGGACAGTTGGTAGGAAGCCGCTCTCGAGGCTTGTGTTGCTCGCATTCTTTCTTGGGTAATGGAATGCCACCGGTCAAGGTCGTGTCCATCAAGTTGTCTCTGCGCATTTATTGCGTTGGCAGCCGTAGAGCCATCGCATTGTAATTATTCTTCTTTGAAAAAGCACGATGTTTCAGGGTGTTGCCACGTGGAAGAACCTTGTTGGGTAATGGGTTGCCTTACCTTAGTCAAACGACGTTGTTTCCTTTGGAGGCTCTTGCTTATTTAAGCACCAAGGCTCTCCCAATGTTTTGGCATTTGTTCTCCGTCCTAAAGCGCTTACCCTTACAGTACGTTTAGTTGCTGAAATAGAATAAAATGAGAATATAATAATTATTCCAAAGAATAAAAAATGGTGGGAATAGAGTTGAAATTATTATTCTCATATTTGATTGTTGGAATAAAATAAGGTAGAAATTAGTATTTCATTATTTAGTTTATAGAATAGTATGAGGAATAATGTAAGAATAGTGATAATAATAATAATGATAATAATAATTAAACATAATAATAATAATAATAATAATAATAATAATATGTAATAATTATAATAATAATATGAAATAATATATAATAATAATAATAATAAAACAAATAATAATAATAATATTTATTCCTGATTAAATTTGTAACAAAATGGAAAAATTTCTATTCCCAAGGAATAAAAATTTTATTCTCACATTATTCCCTCTAACCAAGCATGCCATTAGTCTACAGTTTCTCTTTCTCCTTGTTTGACTCTGATCCCTCCGATGGCTGACGAGAGGTGTGACCATGCTCTAGAGCCACCCATTTGGCTAGTGGGATCATCGTCTTCTTCTGAATCCGAGCCCTCCTCTGAGCAGATTAGATGGGAAGAGCAAGAGCCGATAGGGCGTGATGAGGCCGATTTCGTTTCGGAGCCATGAGCCCTCTGTCCCGGAACCACAAGCACTCCGTCCAGGAGCCATGAGCCCTCTGTCCCAAAGCCAGGAGCACTCCGTCTCGGGGCCACAAGTCCTCTATCAAGGAGCCAATCTTTCGTCCCGAAACCAGGAGCACTCCATCATGGAGCCAAGAGTGCGCCATCCAAGAGCCAACCCGCTGCTCAAGTGACCAAGATACTGGCCCATCAACGCAATTTAGTCCTCCACATCTAAGTCGCATACCTGCTGGGCACACCTCTAATCCGCCCCTTTGTCGACGTTCCTCTAAGCCGCCCTTTTATACGGCCGCACCTTTAAACCGCCCATCAGCGGGCGCACTTCCAAGCCGCCCCTTAGCGGGTGTATCTCTAAGACGCCCCTCAACCGGGCCCACTGCTAAGCCTTCCTCCGTGGGCACACTTCTAAGACGCTCATCTGTTGTGCGCACCGCTAATCCGTCCCTCTGCGGGCACTCCTCTAAGCCACCCTTCTGCGGGCGTACTTCTGAGCCACCCCTTATCGGGCAAACCTCCAAGGCACCACCCTAATCGGGAGCACATTTAAGCTGCCCCTCTGCGGGCGCTCCTCTAAGCCACCCTTCTATACGGGCGAACCTCTAAGCCGCCCCTCTATACGGGCGCACCTCTAAGCCGCCCCTCTGTGGGCGCACTTCCAAGCTGTCTCTCGGCGGGCGCACCTCCAAGTCGCCCCTCAGCCGGGCGCACTTCTAAGTTGCCTATTAACTGGCGCATCCAAGTGCTCCATCCATCACTACATGCATTTATGCATTCTTCGCATCCTCCTAATATCTTTTTATTATCTGATAAAGATTTCTTATTTGAGCGTCGGAGGATGTACAGTGAGAACCATTCCCGCCGTCCTTTGACCTCCTATTTGTAATTTGTGGTGTACAGGTTTCAAGTTAACGGCAATGGAGATCGGACCCGCTCTAATTCGACTCGCAATGGAAGAATGGAAGGCTCCTTAATCCAAACCACAACCCGAGAACCAAGGACACATCAGAAAGATATTCCATAGTCTTGTACTTGACCTTTATAAAAAAAGTGTTTCCTCCAAAAGTCTTATATCTTTACATACCTTGGGGTGAAAATATTGAGAAAGACTAACTTGTCTATAGCACAAGGGGTATACTGGGCAATTGCAACACAGGTAACAATGGAAAATGTCATTACATGACAAGTGGTATCAAAGCCAAGGTTCGTGAGTAAGCTACATAAGGTAGCTACATTAAGACCATACCGGGAGAAGACTAAGACTACGAGGGAGCTAGCCAGCATCAACGCGAGGGGCAACCTTTATTATGTTAGAGGGCGACATAACTAACATGGCGAGCACCATAGAGGTTGGGATGCCGGTTAAGAGGAAGAGTGCATGAGGTAAGTCCAAGGACTCTTTCTCTAAGTTCAAAATAAGACTTTATTAGGTGGAGGAGGTATTGGGAGATGTCAAAGACCTAAGTGAAGGCTTTGACAACCTTAAGAGGGAGTTTCAAGACCCCAGGGATATATTGGTAGAAATGGTGGAATACACAATGGCAGAGCTCCATACAGACATAGCGACATTCAAGGGGATTTTGCTAGAGATGATAGGCTAGAAGCTACAGTGCAGGACCTAACAGCTGAGGTTGCAGCCATGAAGGAGGATTGGATCATATGTAAGAGGACAATTATCACTAGATAGCTACTGAAGCACCTAGGGTGGAGGCACCCAAGAACTAGCCTTTTGCTAGTGTGCAAGACGCCAAGCAACTGGATAATTTCCTATAACAAATGGAGTAGTATTTTGAAGCTACATGAATGGTCAATAACCGGGAAAAGGTACAAACTGCAACCCTTTACGTTATAGACAATGCCATGCTATGGTGGCACAATAAATGTCATGAGGTGGAGAAGGGGTTATGCACTATAGTAACATGGGATAATTTCAAGAGGGAAATCAAGAAGCTATTCTGCCTGAAGAACATCGAGTACCGCACCCGTATGAACATGAGGAAGATTAAGAAAGTGGGTAAGGTTGGCAACCATGTGAAGGAGTTTGATTCACTAATGATGAAGGTGTCTAGCATGACTGAGGATAAGCTATTCTTCAACATCATGATGGGACCACAATCATGGGCAAAGGACGGATATCAAGAGGCGTGAGATCACGATGATGAGTGATGCCATGGCCATTGCAAAGTCATTGATGGATTTTGAGTCGAACAAGGATCACCGGGAGGGTGGTCAAGCCAAATGTGGAGGAGGCACACCCAAGGAGAGTCGTAGCAGGAGCCCTCCCAAGATGATGGATCACCTTGACGAGCCAAGGTCAAGTAGAAATCAAGATAGGGGCAAGCATAAGGCCCAGAAAAAGGATGGCAAAGCCAAAGGCAGTGGCGGATGTTTCTTGTACAATGGACTGAACTTGGCAAGGGATTACCCTCAATGGGGGAAGTTGAATGCCAATCGAAAGGTTGACGAAGGTCCTACGAAGGATGAGCCACATCTCATGGGAGTGATGCGGCACATCTACACCGTCCAAGCAGTACCAAAGGAGCAACAAGGTCAGGGATTGATGTATGTGGACATTAACATCAAGGGAAAGTCCACGGTGGCAATACTGGATATAGGGGCAACACACAACTTCATGACGATAGACGTCATGTATAAGTATAAATCTGATTAGGTTACAGAGATGAGCTAGGTAAAAATGGTGAACTCCACTCCTCTCCCTAGCCGAGGAGTTGTGTGAGACTTGTCGGTGAAGATTGGATACGTGTGGAAGAAGTTGGACTTTACGATGACGGACCTAGATGAATATCCACTCATCTTAGGCGTCGAGTTCTTCCACTTAGCCAAGAGCATAGTGATGTCACGGGATAAGTGTTTGTGCATCATGGACGATGATGAGCCATTGTATACGGTGGGGCTTCTTCGAGAGGGAGACTTGAAGAAGAGGGCGTCGATGCTTTCACAAATGATTGGCACCATTCGATTGTTCTTGGAGGAGTCAACAATGAAGGAGCATTTCTAGAGGGAGAATGACAGACTAGGACCGGGTCCAAGGTCAAATGGTGAGCAGCAGTCATCCACAATCCAGACGAGTTGAGGGACGAGGTGCAGGAAGCAAAGGCACGGAAGTCCAGAACCACCAGATCGTGGTGCCTTTTCATGAGAAGAGCATCATGAAAGTAGATGGGGGAGAGTGTCATAAATGACCATGGAGTATAGAAGTTATATACCACGCAGACGTGACATGCAAACAGAAAATGCCCGCATGTACAGTTTATGTGTACAAAGATATATGTGCAGGGCTGATAATTATCTAAAAAATTTTAAAATAACCTAGAGAATTATAAAAAAAAATGAACATGTACTTTAAAATATTCTTAAGTAGGAAGAATGTGGGAGATTCTAGAATATTCTAAAGAAAGAATATTTATGAAGAATACTCAAGAATGTGAATCTTAGTCGTTCAAAGTAAAGAATGAAAAGATGTTCAAAACCGTTGGTTAAGAAGGTGGTATTTCTATATAAAGGGATGAACTCCTCTCATTTGGGATAAGCTATAAAAGCTAACCAAACTCAAGGAGTTACAGAGAAGCTCGAGAAAGCCAAGTGAGGTGAAGCTTGGGAGTAATGTGTAACTAAGAGGGCAGCTAGTTTTAAAGAGCTTGAAGGGTAGCTTCCGGGATGAGCTTGTGGGAGTAAGTATCAAAGAGGTAATCCATAATCTTATACTTAACTTCCATTATAAAGAATATTTTCCCTAAAAGTCGTGCATCTCTGTATATTTTGGAGTGAAAAAAATCTGAGAAGATTGACATGTTTACATCACATAACGTGTGCTAGACAAGTGCCGTGCCGGTGACCGACAAAAAGCACCCTTGCAACACAAAATACCATTAATTTTGAACCTGCTTCCTAATTGTTATTCAGATCAAGTCCTTACAGCCAGGAAGAGACCATCATAAAAAGAGACCATCCTTCCTCTTCAATTCAGGCTTTTCAAACAGACATCTCTAATTTTTTTCATTTAGCATTGATGAATATTTCAATTTTTAATTTATTTAAGGACACTTGTCATCCTCTACCATATGCCTAATTTTGTTCTTTTAATACTTACGTTCTAAATAATACTCCCTAGGTTCCCACTGGCAAACTGGTTTAGAATTTCCAACTCTAAATTCAAATTTACTTGACAAAGTTGTATTGATGAATGAAGCAATGGGAATAATGCATGAAAATTAAACCCAAATGGAATGACCAAGGATAATTTTACTTCATTTTCTGAGCATCTCACCAGTCATTAGTGATAAACCTATATTTAGAGATGACAAGTAAAATATATTAGTGATAACACCTATATCCTTGCGCCAGCTTAAATGAGGAACAAGTTACCTTTTTGAATGGTGTGACACCCCAAGGATTGTCAGGATTCTCAGGTTCACCAGTTATAACCAAGCGCCCTGCAGGATCTGATTGCACGTGCACCTGCATTTGAAACAACAAGCAGAAAGATAGGCAATAAATACAAAGGAGAACGCTTCTAGAAAATGAAATAATTGCCCAAGATGTTGATATCAAAGTTTCAGTTCAGACTTGACTTCAACCATTAAATTATCAGGGGCCTTTCTCATCATGAGTACCTTCAGGAGCGGGCACTCGTCAAGGTACAATTAATCTCAAAATTTTTATTTAATAGTTCACAAAACAAGTGTCCATTTATTGCAAATTACAATTCACAAGTCAAAAAAACCCAAATATCTGACTGGTATGAAGTTCACAGTATAACACTGACCATCAGATCGTTGCATGAATTCTCATCTGTGGAAGTCCGATGCATTGTTGCTATTCTAAACAAATGTATAAGAAAGTGTATATATGGATAATGCAGGAAAAATGATTAGTTTGGCTTGATTTGGTCCACATACATCCCCTTTTAATTTTTAGTAGGAAGACTTGTATATAGTCTCTCTTCCTATTCTAAGTAAAGGTGAACCAATCACATCTGTCTAAGGGCTTGGACAACCATTTTAGTCCTTTCTTCAGTCAGCTTGGTGAGTGTGGTATACCATGTATCTCCACTGGCCTCAACTTTGGAAGGCAATTAATTGGTGTCCAGAATGACCTATTCATATACAAGGGAAAAAAATGGAACTAACTAAATTTTAAAGGTTATTTAGATCAATTTATAAGAAACAACTCTGACAGGTAAGCCTCAGCAGGGACAAGGATACGTCCATCCCTAGAAGGATCCTTGAACGGTTTTCATGATTTCCTACCAACATCTAGTTTACTTCATCCTTGCATCCATCTCAATCTAGTTGTCCATTCCTACCCTTTAAACCTGGGATAAACAGGCCAGCCATGAAAAATAGATCATTGTTGATAAACTCATTATCATAGATAAAAATATTAATATCAATATAGATTACAATTATATGTGACATATCGAACGATAAATATTACTATCAGATATGTTGAAAAAAAAACAGAGAATCTTGAGTTAAGAAAACCATATCGCCCGATATATCAGCCAAATATTAGATGTATCAATTGATGTTTAAATATAGGCCGATATATCGTGATATATCGTCGTTACGGAAATATATCCAAATATTCTTGTATTATTGGGAAATATCAATATTGAGGAAGCCTAACACAAGAATACCTATTTCTATTTCCATGCATATGTATTGCGCTACTCAACTGCTTTAAAATATGCCACCACATTCCATGCATACATATAGGCAATGAAAGAAGCAAAAGTAAAAGCATGTGAGAGAACGGGATAATATCACCTCTTCACGCAGAAGCCCAGGAACTAAAGCATACACCTCGTAGCAATCTTTCTGGCAACAACAACATTGAATTTAGACAAATTTGTGCACAAAATCAGGAAATATCCTTAAAATTGATGTTGGAACACCTTCATGCACACAATGGTATCGAGCCTTACAGTGATTTGGACATTGATCTTCACCCATTCGGCTGGTGGTCCAATGTCAATAACAGTAGTGTCCAATCTGGCAGGAGAAGACAATCAGAATAGTTTTTGAAGTACGTGAATGTAAACTTCAAATAATAATATGCTTGAAAGCAAACTTATACATATGCTAATACACAAACAGCCAAGCACCGTTGGGAAAATATTTATGAGCAACTCTAGATCTAAAAGAGTCAACAACCATTTTCACTGTTGAAGAATTAAACAAAATCTGGTCACATCCACAAATCATGAACCTTCTCATTTCTCGGTACATAAAAATATAGTTCAAATGTTCAACTGATGATTGCCAAAGAGGGATGCCATTGGTGTCAAGTAAGATTGAATAGATTTACAATGCCATTGGTGTCAAGTAAGATTGAACAGATTTACAGTTGCACTTTATGATGAAGATTCTACTTTATCTAAAAAAATAAAAAGAAGGTTGCAACAGAGGGATACAACATCACATTCAACAAAACTCTAGTCCTCAGAAAAAGAACACCAAACAAACAAAACTTTTCAAACACCAGAATTTCAAAGCCTGAAGACTTCTCCACCTGCATAAAATATAGCCATTAATTTCTAGCCATATCACCCACCACACAAAAATTGATTATTTCCAAGTCATCATTTCCATATGACAAAAGTATTCTTGAAAATGTAAGACAGGACCCATTTGAGACTGGTCAACAAGAAGGAAAGGGCCAAATAAGTAGAAAGGGTGAGCCAATGATCCAATTCTTCATTGCATACGGAGAATACATCCACTCGCAAGATTCTGATTTCCGTTCTGCGCAAAACATTAGAAATGTCCATACCAAAACAAACACAAACTTTTTAATGGTGTCTTTACTTTTTCCATCTCCTTAAAACTGGGAAGGCTGGTCAAGTGTTGTTTGTGAGTATCATACCGGAACTTTCCAGAGTAAAACCTCAATTTGTCTGTAGTCCAATGAAGCATATCATCACCTTTCTGCTACAATTTAACTTCATATGTCTTCCCAAGGGAAAGACCAATTTGCCCTCTTTCCAGATGATTTAAACTTCTCATAAGAGAGATATCCAAATATCCAATGCTAATTTCTTTTGTCATTTTACCACATTACAGACCTACAATTTGCTGTCAAATATTAATTTAGACAATTCATCCTAATGAAATTTATTGCCGCACTTTGACATGAAAAAAGCCTGCACAAGTACCCAACTAGACCTGCACCTTTCAAGAATCCTCATCGTTGGGAAGCCCAAATGTAGTAGCATGCCAAACTTGATGCAGACATCTCAAAAATATTATAAAGATTTTATTTTATACGAGAGAGATTTGATTTCAATTTAATTTATTTGTTTTCATATTTTATAATATCTTGGGGATTCCTGAAAAGTATAATTTATTATAGGATCGATATTGAGAAATTGTTATTCTACTTCCTTCTTTTTGTAATCTCTTCTTTTTCCCTTCCCCTATGTCCCCTTTGCAGCATCACTAACTCAATTAATTTATTTCACCTCCTAGCTCCACCAACAGCTATCATTAGAATGCATATAAGGCATGTCACAACAAAAAGCTTAGGCAATTATTTAGTGCTCTAAACCTAGCTTATATCTCTTCCCATTCACCCTCAGCATTGGGTGAGTCCCAATCCAACAACACACTCACATAAGGTCATATGATGTTGCCTTAGAAAGAAAACATAATACAAAAAAATTAAACAAAGATCCAGAAAGGATCTTACTGATGTAACTGTGTTTTAGTCACTTTGCTGCGCGCCCCTCTGGCAACAGTTTCCACTGTAGATGGCCTTTTACGTTTTAGTACACCTAAGAAAAAGAGAAAACCTCAGCCTAAAATTTTTAATAAGATAAATCAGAATTATCTGGTCTAGAGTCATGAGTCAAACCAATGTTTTTCAGCTGCTTTTCTCGCTTTTGCAAGGAAATGGAGCTCTTATCCTATAATATTTAATTTGGTTAATTCAATTCTCAGAATGACTGCGTACATGTACTTAGCAAGCAACTCAAAACAAAAGCAAAGGGCAAGAATATGTGCACACCTTAATTATTGGGTCACTAACTTCACCATTACCAAGAAGACGCTGAGAGTGCCAACCCTGCATCGCTCGAGCTGCAGCATCCCTACGTGCCCTACCTGATCCTAAAGCTTGGTTATTCCCGACCTGTGTACAGCGTATAGATAAGGACCAGGGAAACAAGACATATAGATACAGCAGATAGAAAAACATGTGATGATCAGCGCTGAAGACACCAACTACACAAAAAGGTCATGGACAAAAATATTGACACTGGTATCAGACATTAAAAAAAAAAAATTCACAGACTTGCAAGCTGACAGAGTTGTATTAACCGACATATAGATCAAATACGGGTATATAGGCCATTGTATCATGATATACTGCCAATACAGTAACAAAATGCAATATTGCCACAATATCAAGAGATATCGGCATTGGGGGGCCCAATACCTATATATGTTGGCCGATATTTTCATCAATGGTTACCATGAATCACTTCATTTCATAAAAATAACCGAATGACCTAGTCTGAAAATCTTTGGAATTTTTTTTCAGACCAAATGCCCCAAACTATAGCAAACATCACTCCTTTAAACTGCTGCAATAGTTAGAAAAAAAAAACACACTCCGCAACAGAAAACAAACTACTGCAGAAAGAAAAGCAGCCAAGGCAAGAAAGGCGTGAGAATTAGCCTCAAAATCTTCTTGCCATGGCACACTTATCTTAACAAATATCAGGTCAGAATTGATTTTAGGCTAAGAATCACATGGGGGAAAAAGGTCTTGATGCTTGAAGAAATATTCCCAAATGAAGTTGAACAGAAAAAATGAAACTTTTGTGAGAAAAAAAAAAAAAATATATGGCCCAGTGGGTAACTGCAAATAAGAGTAGAGAACTATAGTAGTATAAAATTTGTATTATCTTCTTTTCTTTTTTGACAAAATTATTGCTTATTAAAAATATTCCCTAAATAATAAGTACCCATCCCTACCCTCTCCACTCCATTTCTAAAAGGGTAAAGACAGATTATAAAATCCACCACAACCCAACCCATTCCCATCCCTGCACACTGAAGGTAGGAAGAATGGACACTTCCTTCTAGGCAATATATCCGTGTTGGACACGTATCTAACACCAACACTATCTAAATATGTTCAAAACGTTTTATAGATATTTCACATGTTTCAATAAAACTTAGACAATGTTGCACTAATAAACAAAAAATCAAAAATGACATAGTAGCTTGATGAAGAGGATTATCAATTTAAACCCAATACTTACCAAAGACAAAGGAGAGAGAAAGTGCTCGTGGTGCTTAAAATTATGTTAACTAGAAACTACAAAGTGAGAACAATTAGAAAAGCATTTTTGGTGGTTAATTTCTCCTAATTTTGAGCAGCAGAATGTGATATTTGATCATGGATTCACATCCAACCACGTGTATTCCGAACCTCCAATAAGCATCACGAATGTTGAATTTATTTTGAACCCTCATACTAGATGAGAGCAGGAAAGATGATTATCATCATCAAAAAATTGATATTGCCAAATGAAAATAAAGGATAAGATAGGTATCTCATAGGGTACCAAGGTCTTAAATTCAAAAACAGGAAATATAATTGGTATTTCAATCATCAAAACAAAATTAGAAAACTAAAATTAACTAGGAAAAATATTTGGAAAGCTAGAATTTACTACATTAGAAAAGCTAGAACTTATTAAAAATATTAATTTCACTAGGAAACTAGCATCAAATACTTCAAATCAAAAATAAGAACATAATGCAAGTTAGTAAAACCTTCATGCCAAAGATTTCTTTAAAGATGTGGAATCTTGCGTAGCTAAGGAATCCCTTGAGTTGTTAGCTTTGAGTAACATCCAATATGTGAAAGGCCATTCTTCAAAAGAAAATAACACTCCAACGGACTAGGCCTAGGCTTTCTGTGAAAAGGCACATAAAAATAAGACTAATTCTAATCAAAACACTATTACCCATCTGTTGAGTTAAGAAGTACTCATGGGGAGGAAAGTATGCTAAATAAATGGAGAGAAAGAAAGAGAGAGAGAGTATATCATTTTAACCACAAGCACAACTTAAACCCATGCATGCCTCAGTGAAAAGGATCAATGATCAAATAAGACACAACTATTATCACATTGCCCTGAAAGTTGTTGTTAACCGCCACCAACAGCAGTCTGGGATTATAATTAGCAATTCTGAGATCATACTGTCCAAAAGCAAATGAAAATTCAACAATTGAATGGACGAATTATGGACCGTAACAGACAATATATTTGCTTCTATGAAAGACAAATTGTGAGGCAAAAACACCAAGAACAATGTGATAGCATTGGGTAGGCATAATACTGTCATACTATGTGATGGCCTAACATGGATGAACAACATGGAGATGAATGATTTAGCTAATTTTCTTTTAGATGTCATACACCAGAAAACTTGGTTCTGACATGCACTTCATATATTCAGCAAGAAATCATTGAATTATTATATAAAGTTAGAAACATTATGTTTACCTGATTTTCTATGTTCGTAGGCTCTGTCGGTGCAACAGGAATACTGATCTCACCACCGCATGTTTTATGTTTCTCATAATCAAGGAGGGCCTGAAAAACAGTAAATATATTGAAATCTCAGTTTTACATACTAAAGTATTTCAGGATATTGAAACAAATGAGCATAGCATAGACACAAGATATAAAAGCAACTAACAAAGTGAAGTAATCTTCAAGACATTACACTCCAAATTTTAAAGATACCTACACACAACGGGGAATTTGCCTGTTTATCACAACACCTCTGTTCTCAAGCAATTTCAAGAGTGCATGCGATACATGAACCTTCGCCATTTTGGACATAGGGTGTCAATGATTTTTTTGAAAAAAGCTGATGTGAAGAAAAATGCTATCCATTAAGTGTAAAATGAACCCAGTCACATGCACACAACAATGCATGTGTGAAATATCTGAGGCAATCTAAGAAATACACCAACTTTGGACATGTTTAAACTTGAAATAATACAAGCAAAGCTAAAAAAAAAAAACAAAATTTTCAAGTAGAAAATTTTGAGTCCCCAGAGAAATTGGAATTGAACTTTGTGAATTTCAATTTCACATGCTAAAACTAACTCATAAGGAGCCAAAAAAGTTGATAACAAATGCACACCTTCTAATTTGCTTTCCCACTCAGAAAGCCCTTGCCAGGAAGTTCATCTTTCACTGATCAAGAGCATACCCATAAATCCTGAAGGAATTAACCAGCTCCCAGTGTGTTCCAGCAAATAGTCATCAGAAATACAACTAAGTAGCCACTAGTAGGTATCTAACTGATACACACTGCTATTCCAATATTTATTAGAGGCCATGATATGTCAGTGTTGATAAGTTCTAGTACTGTGTAACACAAATATATTACTGTATGTCCTTGCAATGCTGATGGACATGTTGATGGATACAGTCAATTTAAACTTTCAAAGGCATGCTAATGAAAACATCACTTTAGCCAATGGATAATAAGACCTAGTACAGTTTCTCTTTTTCAATGAAAGAATGTCAAATCTATAAATAGAGGGGATTAAAGACACAAGACAACAAACAAAATGTCCTCAAAGGCGTGTAAGTGTATCAAAACCATTAAATGAAATGATGCTCTACAATCCTATGGGACCTCTACAAGATCAAAGAAGTGAATGACACCTGTTTAATAACTCTTGTTTTCCATATTTTCCAATGCAAAAAAATTGCTTCTTAGAACCAATTATTTTTTCAAACACTTACTACCTTCCACAAGAGCCTTTTTTTAGATCACATCGGCACTTATTAAATTTTAAGCCAACACAAAGCCTTGCATTAGAGATTCATATTTCATTAGGTTTTGTACTCAGCTATAACGGGTAAGGAAGCAAGAGGGAGACACTCCTCTTGCTGTTCCTTGTACCTTCTAAATCTTTTAATACTTATGGGAACTTTGTAGTGCAATCTCCTCAATCAACTTGACCTCACAACCACTACAACATATTTGGCATTGTAGCAAGCTATGATCATTAAACAAAAAAAGACAACAAAAAACAAATAAATGAAATTCTGAGCTGAACTGAACCGGCAAAACAGACTTGACTGCACTTCAGCATTTAGAAGATCCTGCCTTTAATAGCAAAGAACATCCATGTACCTCAGTCTACTTAGTAATTTTGTTATATAAGATATGATTTCTTATATTCTTTCGAATGCATGTTTGATCAATCATAGTCCATAACTCCACATTAATGGTCTAAACTTCAATGTATTGCAAATGGGATATTGTATAATAAATATCGACAAAAGATAATTGAACAACAAAATTACAAGAGGTTGGCCATATTGGCAAGCCACATATTGTTGGCACCAGAAAGGGCTGTCTCTGGGGTGTGGACCCTAATATGAATATCCTTTCAATCTTCAGTCACTGTTGCCCATCTCCAGCAAGCTCCTTATGCTCTCAGTTTCAGAGTCCCAAGCAACCCACAGTGCTCAGGGCTATGATTGTCATCATGCCTCTTTGGCAGAAGCTTGACACAACCATCATCCCTGTCACATGTTTTTCAAGGACCCATTCTGCTTGTTTTACCCCTGATAGTGGTACCCTGGTGTTCAATGATGATTATTCAACTTGAACATGCAATACCAAGATGTGAGACTTCATGAACTCTCTCTTATTCTTAGAAAATTTAGTTAAAATTACATACAATAATTTAACAGTCGAACAGAGAGTTTTATACTGATACATATATACAATTTGGCATAATTAAGGTACTTCAGATTATATGTATTTGGTAGTAAAATAAGAAAGGGCAGAAAGAGGAAATCAACCACGTTTTAAGTCTCTTTCGGCTTGCCGGTCCTAGTTTGCAGTTTCCATTTACAGTTTTCAATTTTTATTTACCGCTTTTGTTGTCAAAACTTCAAATGAATGAGCGCCTCAAGTGCAACGATAGGTTGCTCAATTGTGACCCAAAGGTCAAAGGTTCAAACTATAGAAATAGCCTTTCCACAATGCATGAGTAAGGTGATAGACATCTTACCCTCCCAACATCCTAAATGTGAGGGCTGCATGCACTAACCGTTGCTGTGAAAACTTTCCATTATGATACCAAACAATAAGTGGATTCCATAAAACAGAATAATTACACATTCTAAAATGAAATGGAGGGGCATTTACACGATAAATTGAAGAAAATACCCATTTGTTCAATAAGATGTAACATTAGGAAAGGAAACATAAAAAGAGAAATTAGGAAGTTACCTTCTCATAAAATATACGGAATGTCCATGAAACTGTGGTACATGTCCTGCACGAGGGATTGGGAGAAAGCATTATTGAGAATCACATAGCCATATCAGTAAGTTCAAAATAAATTCTAGGTTTTAAAAGAGATACACCACAAGAACCACCCCAACCCTAAAGGGAGAATGGAAAACACAATTTATAAGAACATCCCCTTCTCAGTCACCAGAATGCCAAACTTAGAACTACCATACAGGCCGTCCTTGGAAGTGTGGTATTGAATGAAAAATAAATTATAAAAAATCAAACAAATTAATGTAACATAGGAAACTGAAAAATTTAAGTACATGAAATCTGGTAAGAACTCAAACATTAGGAACACAATGATTTGATCTGAATAGAATGTTGGCTCTCAAAACCAAACTACTCAACATGGTCCCTCCTCAAAATTAGGCTTTAAAATGCAGAAGATATATGAAAAGTAAAATCAAAATGCCAAACACTGATCGGGAGTGGTTTATTAACCATATCAAGGAAACATGCTACAATCAGTAAAACAGAAAAGAGATGGAGAATTTCGGAAAATATAAACTTTCTTAACATAATAGTAAACCAACATATTTGACTAAGGTTAAGGAATGGAAATTTCACATGCAATGCGAATAACAATAAAGAAGCAATATTCATTACTTTGGGGGTTTGAAGGACTCGCCCACTTGCCGCCACAACTTACATGCAGTTACCTGTTCCCATGTCATAGGAATCTTAGTTTGTAACAAATATACATTAATAATAACAACATAAATTATAACACAGAAGTCACAACAGGCAGGTTTAAGGCAATCCCATACTTGAATAACTGTGTGGTTTGGCAAATCACTTAAAAGGAGCATTCAACAATGAAAAGCATGATTTTCCAAGTACCTTTATACAGAAGTATATCTCAAACAACTTTATAGACTCATTAGAAGAAGACAAACTTGGCATTCATTCTAAAACAAATGATGGATCGTGATTGGAAAGAATACACCCTCAGCAAACAAGCAGAGATATAAATACAACAGTATGGGCAGCCTTGAGTACTGTCTTTATCGACAATCACAATGACAAGAAATCCTGAAGTCCACATTGTGCAGGGTCAACTACATGAATCTTCTTTCACCATATGGCATAGTTTAGCATGACTTCCTAAGAAATTAGAAAATAAACTCACACCAAGTTTTTTCCAGCCTACATCTCCACTTCCTACTACCTCTGACCTTGACCAAAATAGTTTTTCTTCACAAAGCAAAGCCTAATCTACACCTACTTTTCAAGTGTCTAAAGCAAATTAAACATCCTTCCATCATATTTACTTCCATATGTGCTACTTCTAATATGCTATGTCTGTGTTCAACACTCATATATATCTTAACATCTTCATTTCTACTACATCTACATTTTGTATGAATTGTTTTTTTTCATTTCTCAATTTCCCAATAATACAGTTCATTTAACAAAGTTGGTCACATGGTGATACTATAAATCTGTAGTGGTTGAAATTGTAATCTGTCCTTATCTCCAACTTAAAACTCAAGAACGCAGCAGGAGCTAACTGCCATCAAAGGGGACTAGAGAAGGGTTTTTTTTTTCCAACTTAGTTATATCCTCTCCCTTCTTAATATGTCATATATTTTATGTTTGATGCTTTTCTAGCATGTCATCAATGTTTGGAAATTTGCCATGCTTTATTTTCCCTCGTGTAGAGTCCATTTAATATTTTC
This sequence comes from Nepenthes gracilis, assembly GCA_033239525.1. Taxonomy (NCBI): domain Eukaryota; kingdom Viridiplantae; phylum Streptophyta; class Magnoliopsida; order Caryophyllales; family Nepenthaceae; genus Nepenthes; species Nepenthes gracilis. The sequence continues at coordinate 3,355,825 of BSYO01000027.1, read as the reverse complement.
CAAAGCAGGAAATAAGATTTTTGAATTCAATGGGCCCTTTTTTTTTTAATATAACATTATAATATCAAAATTCCTTTTCCCAAACTATATTCTCAATTGTTTTTCATTTCTCTTTCTCCTTGATTCTCAGTTACAGCACAATGAATTGCACATTGTGCAAGGTATTCAGCAAAGGTTTGCCCAGGACCTGAAAGTTATATTTGCTTCTTTTGATCCAAATGTCATTTCTGTATATTCTTTTTTCTCTCTTACCTTTTTCCTTTAATTTGACTATGTCAAGAATGTTTCACAGGAAATTAGAAAATAGCAATCACTATTTCTTCCTGTAGTGGCTCAGGTTTGCCAAGTCACTATTGTGTTCCTCCTTTAAAACCCAATGGTGATTCCCATTGATAACTTCATGATACACGACTTGCCCGAATGTCAGATAAAAATTACTGCTCTTTTCTGACATTAGCTCTCCACTTTTTTCTTTTTTCTTTTTTATGGCTTTACCATTAATTGAATACATTGCAATCAGAGTGCATAGTTTGCAAGGTATTCCATAGGTATCAAGTTCTCTTTTTTGCTAAGTTATTCCACATGTTCTTTCCCTAGCAATTGACAAGAATTGAGAATGTGAATCCATAAATGAGGAAAAAGATTTTCTGTTCTTTGGACAATTTATATGTTGAATGAAGATTCAAATGAGAATTAGCATGGTGGTTGAATTTGTTCCCCTTTTCTTTTAGGTACTTTAATACATACATGATACATTGCATGCATAGGGAACAGAACCCAATGCCTAATCTCCCCCTATTGAGCAGATAAAAAGATTTGTCCTTGACATATCTTACTTTCAAATACTGTAAGAACTTTCATCCTAACTTAGCCAGCAAACATATGCAGTTGTTGGCTCAAGCTCTATGAAGGTCATTACATTGGAATTAAATCAATACATACCATTTGGGGAAGTTGTGACTTGTGGTCATTAAAATAACCAAACCACTTTGTTGTGACCCATTTCAAAGCAGAAAGACAATATGCTACTTGAATTGGATGATTAATAAAACAATAATGGTTGAGCGAAGATGACAAGATATACAATAATTAATCATCCAATTCAAATAATTATAATATAGCATATGCATTTAGAGTTAAATCAGTTGATCGATGCAGAAATCTCTACATTGTGATAACTTCAAATAGAAGACACTAACAACAGGCACCTTATCTTTTGTTACCTACTTCAGAAACCATAGAAACCAATGCATATATAACATCTAGTGGTGCCTGACAATGATAAGGGTCAAGTGGGTCAATACCTTATCATAGCCACCCAATCTGGTAACAGCTCTCCATAATCTTGTACAGGGAAGACAGACAAAATTAGGCAACAGCAAAATATTTGGTAATGCTTATTCTCACTGCATTAAACATAAACCTTTGGAATGGAGGATCTGAACCCACAACACCACCCCTGTTACAGGGAAGATGCATATGTTCATACTTTCTTATGCTTTTCCTCACTGTATATTTTGATTGATACAAAGTTAAATCCAACCGTCCAACATTACTTGTAATATGAACAAAACAAGAATGATTGCCAGGAACTTACTTAAGGCAATTTAATGGTTCTCCGTAGAACTTTGGAGTCTTAAATTCCAAACTCCTGTCTTTAAAGAAATTCTCAAGCTCTTTGATGAAGGCTGATTGCTCTTCTTCAGTTCCTGATTCCCCGCCATCTGAAGCATCTGTCTCGAATATAAATGTCTGGTTCAGATTCTGGTGATTAACATCCTTTGATAGAGGTTTCATGTTTTTTTCATCAATCAGCTCCTTCTTCACATTATCCACTTTCAATGCAGAAGATCCAGCAAGAGGTGCATCAGTTCCCAGATGACTAGCAGAAACAGAGTCATCATCAACACCCCTTTCACACTTGGGTAAATTACTGTCATCTGATCTCCCGCTGTGGCACTGGTTGTCATTAAGCCTAATAGATTCTTTTTCATCATATACAGGCTTCTTTTTATCCACTTCCACACCATCATTATCCACAGCTGACTCAGGCCCAGCAATATCTGCATGCATTTCTATATAATCCTCCCCGGAAGTCTTTACTACATTTATTTGTTCTCTATCAGTATCACCACCATTTCTATTGGGTAGCAGAATCGTCTCATGTAAATCTGTGGCACCATCACTGCCAGAATCCACTGGATAAGCCTGATTATCAATGGAGTTCTCGACAACTGTGACCTTCCTATTACTATCTAAAAATTTAGGCTGCAAAATTTCACCAGAGGATAGGCCCTCCACTTGTTCTTCCTTCTCTTTCTCCTCATCCTCCTTTTCCAACTCCTCTCTCTCCTCATCGTCTTGTTCCATGTCCACTTCTTCTTTCAACTCTTCAATGGCCTCTTCCTTCTCTATGTCTTTCTCTTCATCCTCATTTTCTACGTCATCTTCCTCATCATACTTTTCCTCTTCTTTCACCTCCTCAAATTCCTCTTTCTTCTCATCTACTTTTTTCAATTCTTTATCATCCTGCTTTTCTGCTTTCTTATCCTCTTCCTTTTCTCCAGGTATTTTTTCTTCTAAGGTCTGAGACTCATGGGGTTCAATGCTGTCTGCATTGAAGCTTCTACCCAAAGAATCTAGTTTATCTTTACTTGATTCCTTGTCCTTGTTGTTATCAATCATCTCGAGTACAAAAGATAAAAAGCCTTCATATGATTAAAATATTGGATCAACATACATTTCCTCAGAGGAAAATAATATCATAATAAGAAAAGTAAAAATAAGTTCAACTAGCATTCATGGCACATTGCCACTGATGGAAACATGGTGACCCTATCATTGATGTCAAAAAGAAGGCATAAGATCTTCCACATCCACTGTTGTTAAAAGGGATGAAAAAGAAATAAGGAGTCCATATCCCCCATTTATCATGGCAGAAGGACACGTCATTTTGGCAGACCAAAAGTGCACCTTTCTCATTCTCTTTTTTTCCTTCTACCTTTTTTTTGGGGGTAGGGATTGGAGGGGCAAGGGCAACCACCTTTTTATGCACACTGATAAAATTTAGGAGGAAATAAAACTACAAAAATAAGCATAAAAAATATTCACAATCACATCAACTGAATAGCAATAAAGCAAGGGATGGGGAGAAAGGGATTATTAAGTACATGGGGTATCATTTTTTCAAGGCTAATTGTACAAGCAATACAAAAACACTCATAGAAAAGCCACTTGACCATAACAGCCTTCTGTTGCTGAAAAGTGCTAAAAGTTATAGTGATGGAAAACAATAAGTGCTGAAATTGGGTAAGTCATGTTTTAATATTGTTGAAAAATGTTGGTGCTGAGTGTCAAAAAAATGTGCATGGTGTTTGATTTGCATTAGTCAAGACTTTTTCTACAAGTTTAGAATTCACATCATCATTGATCTGTATGAACGTTCCTAAGAGGCAGGGGTATTATTTTTCTTCCAGATAGATTTAATAAAAATTAAACAGGTAATACTATATATAGAAAACATGAAGTTAGCATGTGATGCACAGGGAAATTGGGAAGTGCTAAAAGAGCTAAAAGAAAATAAACTGTACTCAGCATGGCCTAGCTTCTCTTCTCCAAAACTTCTATTGGAAAAAGCTATTTTCATGCAGATAGAATATGCAGCTTTTGCCAAATGATCTTGGACCATTTTATGACTTATAAGAGCCTTGGAAATTTCAAAAAAGGATGTCCAACGAAGGTTTTGCTTTTTGAAGCATAAAAGCTCCAGAAGAGAATTGGCCACACATGCTCATCACTGATAAGCCATTAAGTCCTGGGAAATAAGCAAATACTAACCATGTTTATATCTAACAATTGACGTGCCAACAAGGCTCTTTTAACCCAAAAGAGAAAATCAATGGATTGTCGAAAAGATGATCAGGTCCAATGTATGAGCATGTACCAAATACTGAACGCTGGAGGCAGATTGCCAATAACATATTAGGTCGGTCCTAGTCTATTTCGGGCATGGAAATTTTGTATTAAAAGTCGGCATTAAATGTTCTTTTCCTCTAAAATTATCAGAACTCATTACTGATAAAAAATAATCTCAGTCGTTAATAATTTTAACACTTGCAATTTTCAGCACATCACCTCAGAAAATTTCAGCAATTAAATTGTCAGTTGTTCAGCTTATGAAGGAAAGTCGCCTCTTTTTCAGCACTCAGAATTTTAGCACCCCTTAATATTTACAAAGTTCTTAAAGTTCCAATATTTAAATTTTCAGAACTCAAAAGAGAATAGACCAGAGGACGTACACCAACCATAACACACCAACAAAAAGAACAATATGATCTAGCAAAGTAGAGACAACAGCAAAACATTATCTACATGAAGCTTAATTAAGCTTACAGCTTGGGAGAATTTTTTTGGAAAGTAAGAAAAATACTTACAATATGACCAAGGCCCAAATGCTCACACATTCTAAAAGGAAACCCAACCCTAACTATTCAAAAAGAAAACCTTAAGTGCACAGAACTGTTGCCCTTCTCTTGGCAGAATAAGAAACCAAAAAGAGATACAGGAATGATCGGATGCTTAGCAGTTTGCAGCTTCAAAAACTATATTTTCGTCACATAATGCGTCTTCTTCGCATAATCCAAGAATAAAGCAAATCACGTCTTGCTATTACAATCACGATAATAAGGACAGCTTCAAAGGAACTCAGAATATATAAAACAAACTAACAACCCTAAGAGAAAATAATCCTGCTTAAAATCAAACTAATCTAAAAATAACAGAATTCAATAAACAGGACTATGTTAACCCAAAAAAAATGAATTACCAGAGTAAGGTTGAGAATATACTGAAAGAACGCTTTCAGGCCAAGCGTCGAGAGAACAAGGGGAAGAGAAACGACGAGGACGATTTTGCTATCTTTGTGGGTTGTTCTTGCAGTAGTCTCTCTCCCTCTTCTCTCATCCCTGAAGGCATGCAGCGTGCCGGGCCGTACTGTTCAGCGATTCGGTGTTCGCAAGCTAAAGGCTGCCGGTCGCTGTGAGCTGAGCGGTAAATTCGACGGCTGCAACAAGGCCCACGAGTTTAGCTCGTTTTTGAAATTCTTCCAAAAAAAAAAAAAAATACAATATTAGAAAATTACAGTAAAATATAATTAATTAAAAATATGTAAAAATATACTTTTTTATGTTGATTGGATACATTTATATAAAAGAAAATAAATAAAATTAGTAATATTATTTATATTAATTTATCCTTATAATTTATGTTTTCCTCAAAAATTTATTAATGTTAAATTAAAAAATTATAAAACAAAAATGTAATTTACTTCTATTTAGCTATGTTTTTATTTTATTTTAGAGAAAATTTAATCTTTCATTTATTTCTCTCACTTTTTCCACACTTATTGATGTGTTTCCGGATCTGAGTTTAACTGAAGTTGACATAGTCGCTGTTCATTCTAACCCAGACCCTACGCAACACAATAGAAAATAATAGGTAAGATGATTGGCTGAACTAACTCCTGTATATCTCTAATACTCAAATTAGAAATTTTTTTAATGAAATTGAAATATACAAAAAGAATAGAAAATTTTGGATCGAAAATATTTAGTAGGGGATTTTGTGCATCATGCTACGAGATGTCTTGTGAGTTATACATTCGACTGAGAGTGGCTTATTAGGTTTCGTATGAGATCAAGATTATTATGCCTGTGAGATACTTTTTTAGCTGATAATCTTCTCCTTTTCTCTATGGGATAATAACAGACTATTTATAATGTTGATAGGTGGTTTCAACTTCTTCCATAGCCCATAAAACCGTTATGGATAAGTCTAGCCGATTTGTTCTTATCTGTTTTATTCGATTATGGCCAGTTTTTCTCATGAGCTAGGCCCATGAACTGTAACTAATTTGCTCTTATTTACTCCAACCGATTACGGCCGGTTTTTCCAGTGAGCCATCATTTGATAAGCCCCTATTTCGGCAATCTCGTTCTGGGACTTTTTCCGAGACGGCTCATTTTAGGCCACGACATGGGCAAATCTTCGGTGAGCTTTTATTCCATTCGTGAGCCCTGTTCTGAATTGGCCCATTAATAGCAATTCCTATCACTAACCCCGATGTCGATAGGTTTAAATTTTCAACCCCTAACATGTTAATTGATGGGACCTATTTTGTGTTTGCTTCACCTGCTTGTTGCTGGACAATCTTGCTGTCAGTCTAAGCTATGGACCAAGCAATTTAGATTAACGCCGAAGGGGGTTTGGACCAATCAATCTGGATTTTATGCCAAACTAGATTGTACCGAAATGGAATGCGCTGGACCGGTTTGCACTGGACTGAGTTAAGTCAAATTGGTTTGTGCTACACTAGATTGTACCGAAGTGATTTGTGCCAAACTGAATTGAGACGACTGGTTTGTGCTAGACCAGATTGTACCGGAATGATTTGCACAAGACTGAATTGAGCCGGACTGGTTTGTGCTGGATTAGATTGTGCCAGAGTGATTTGTGCAAGACTAAATTGAGCTTGACTGGTTTGCTCTAGATTTCAAATCAAGACTGAAAATGTGGCTAATCTGGAATGAATTGCTTCAAATCAATCTGGATTGACACTGGATTGGAACATTGCCTACCGGTCCAGATTTGCCGTCAACTGCTTTTTTTGGGAAGTGAAGACTACCTTGGAAATCACACCATCTTGTCACCAGACCTGTCCGGCTTGCGACGCATCCATCATTGGCACAATCTCAAATCATCAATCCTGACACAAGGTGGCCGGTGTGTCATGTCACTTAGGAGGTGCTAACACGTGTCACTCCTAGAAACTGTGCAAGGCTTCTTTTTCAAAATTTGAAATGACCACCCATTAAATCGTTATTACTTTCTTTCTCTAGAACCTTTGACATTCTACTTTCTCTCCCAAATCTTTGGTCATCTTCTTCTTCCTCGAATCACAATCCACTTTTTTACTGTTTCAAAGATTTGTTTTCATGGCGCCTTGCATTAATGCAATTAAGTTTGCACTCACTGCAATAGATATATAAGGTTTTCATTCTCAGTATAAAATCCCTCAACAATTTTATTTTTGGTGCGACTGAGAAGGATAGAGTCTGCTCTCCTTTTAGTGGGTTTATTATTATCTATGAATCCCACTTGAAGAGTGGTCTTCGCTTCCCCATGGCACATGAGTTGCACAAGATTTTTGTAGATCTTGGCATTCCTATCGCGCAATTTCACACCAACGCAATGAGGTTTTTTTGTAATCTGTACATTTTTTTTTTTTGCCTTCGAGTGTTGACATTGAATACTATAGCTGTTAAGGTATTATTTCGATTTTGTCATAGTGGAAATTGGATTTCACTTTTCACTCATGAATTAAACATAAGTGGAGTAATTTACGAATTGGTAAAAAAATGAAAGGACAAATTTTTCTTTTTGGCTACTCCAAAATTGGGCCTCCCTAATGAGAAGGGCAAAGTACCAGCGTCATTTACCGGTTAAACTTCTCGTGAGGAAGAGGACTCAATAAAATTGATGATAGAACTTATATAGGCGAATGCAAACTCATTTAATGATAAAGAGCGCTTGTTTTCTGTCAAAATCCTTACGCTAACTAAGTGGAAACCCTAATTGGAGGAGGCAGGAGCAACTGCTTTGCCTCCCAAATGACGCAAAAGGAAAGCAAAAGGTATAATCATAAAAGAATCCTTATCATGATGATGAACTACTTCGCTGAGTCTTTCTTCCTCTTCTACTAAGATTGGCCTTCCCATGTAAGAAAGGATATGGGGAATTGACAGCTTGACCTTTTTTCAACTCCTCTAGTCGGTCAAATCATGGAGGAGGGTATTGGATCTAGGTTCACTGCAGGTGGGGAGCCCCCTGCTCCCTCTGTTGAAACCCCTAGAGAGCCGAAGATCATGGGTATTGTAAGCGTTCCTGAAGCTAGTGGATCGACCTGATTAGTTGATGAATCAGCTCGAGTCTGGAAGGAGGTGCTTACTACTGAGGCCGTCTTGGCTGAATAAAGGGTGCCCAACTTTTCTACTAAGTTGGCCTAGGTGCCGGAGGAGCCCCTCATCTATCTGGCCGATGTGGGTAAAGATACTACAATGATGGGAATCATGGAGGCATCCCCGCTAGAGACTCCTGTGTCTAATCCGGTTGCCTCCTCCTTTCATCCAAGTCCTAGAGGGAATGGCCGGATCGAGAATCTACTTCGGCATCAAATCTAATAGCCTCTTTGTCCCATCAAAGTCCAAGAAATCATAGGCCAAATCAGGCATCCTGTAATATTCTAAATATTTTTATTATTTTAAGAAATTAAAATTGATAAATTAAATTTTAATAATTATTTTTAATTACTTTTAGGTTTAAATATTTAAACTATTAATTTAAATTTAGATTAGTTAGTGAGTTAGATTAAATTAATTACAAATCAACCTAAATGAATTAATATTAGATAATCTTTATGTATCAAAATTTATTAATTGAAAATAAAATAAATAAATTTATATATAATTAATTAAAAGTTTAAATATTATGGTAAGAGTAATGAGATAATTAATATCTTTAATAACAGTAATAAATATAAATAATAATAAATATTATTAATTATAGTGAGTGATAATAATAAAATAATAAAAAATAATAAAAATAAAATAATAAATAATATATAAAAATAATAATAAATAATAATTAATAATAATAAATTATGTATATAATAATAATATAATAATAAAATAATAATAATAATAATAATAATAATAATAATAATAATAATAATAGTAAATAAATAAATAAATAAATAAATGGAGAAGAGAAGGAAGGAATTGGCCGAAGGAAAAAGAAGGAAAGAAAAGAAAAAGGGAAAGAGAAGAAAAGAAAGAAAGGGAGAAAGAAAGGAGGAGGAGAAGAAGGGAGAGCGTGATTTGTGGCGGTGAGAGAGGAAGGAAATCAGGCCTCAAATGGAAACTCGGCAAAACCCTAATCGATTCCTTTATTTTTTAAGGAGACGTTGGTGTGGGAAGAAGGGGGAGCCGCCGTCGTGAAACCCTAGCCATCCAACCGTTGCGGTCGCCACTATCGATACTAACCGCCGTCGTGAGCTGGGCTGAAGCCATCGCTTCTACAGTTAAGGTCGTCGTCGTTGGTTGGTGTTGCCGCCATCGCCGATTTGTACCTCCACCGTTAAACCCTCGCCGCCTCTGTTAAATCAGGCAAGTGAATCTCCTCTTTGTGTCATTTCTCTTCCTGCTTTGCAAAATAAATGTTCATCTATTACAATCTACTCCTCTTCTTCCAATTTTCTTGTTGCTGTTGAAATTGGGAGAGTATTGTCCGGAAGACAGAAATCGGGGAAAACAAAGCATCATGTTCCGTTTTGGCTAAGGTTTTTGTGATGAAGGGACGCGGTGATTTGGTGATTAAAAGTGTTGGATGTGAATGTATACGGTTGATTGTGTAGCCGTATGTGTGTAATTGAGTGTGTGTATGTGTGTGTACATACGGTTGGGTATACATACATACGTGTAACTATGCTGATGGGCATGGAGGTTTGTAGCGGTGTGTATATGTATATATGTACTTGTGGACCGTATGTGTGTAATCGTGTGTGAGTGTGGGTGTTCTGTGCGGGTTGGTGTTGGTGTGTGTGCGGGCTGTGTCTGCAGTGCGTGATGGAGGTGCGTGAAATGTTCGCAATTGGTGATGGCAGTGAAGGCAGTGTGCACTGTGTGCGTGTGGAGTCAAAAGTGGTGGGGCAGGTTTTGTGTATTGGGCTGTGTGTGTGTGTGTTTTGGTGGGCCCGGTATTGGGCCATGTGTGTGTGTGTTTTGGTGAGTAGGATGTGGGCTAGGTTTGGTGGTTACAGCACATGGGCTGGGGGCTGTGATGCTGAGATTTGGGTAGATGGAAGAAGACGTGGGCCATGGGCTGAAATGATTAGGTTGGAGGATTAGTGTATGTGGATATGTGTGGGTGATATGTGGATGGGTATGTATATATATATATATATATATATATATGTAGTAATGTAATTAGATATATATGTATATATATATAAATATATATGTATGTATGCTAAAAGGTGTGATTATATGTGTATGTATGAGAATAGAGATGGTAAAGAGAATATATGATATTTACAGTCGTATATGTTAGGAGTGATACTGATTGTATGAAGAAATAAATATTGCCGATTAATTGTTGGAACCTTGTAAAATTAATTGGGGTTGAAAATTTGAAATAAAAATATTGCTGGCCTTAGCCGTAGGCTTCGCTACGAAATAAAAAAAGTGAAGTAGATGAGCTTATCATATCCTGATCCATGTATTTCCTTTGGATATCCTGAGATATGTTCATTTGTGTTAGATTTGATGGTGTGAGTATGGTCTGGTCAGCACTAAACAACGTTCTGTTATTGATGTTGCAAAATTTTCTTTGTGTTATACTCGGTGTGTAAGTATGTGTATTTGTTGGTTTCTCCTGGTCAAGGTTGAGGTCGAATGGGAGGCTTTAGTACTTTAATGTGGTCTGCGCTTTTTTGATACTGAATCTATAGTCCGGAGGTTGAGGTCGTTTGGATGGATGCTTATAATCCTGTGAACCGAATTGTCAGATTTCAGTGGATATCGAGCCGAGGTGGTGCTGGGTTTGACTTGATAATGATATGAATATTCCGTGGATCAAAGGATCACAGAATATGTGAAGGTTATCTGATGGGATAACGAAAGTGTTGATTCGATATTTGTATACTATGGCTGGCAAGTATCATGAGACCATAGGGCCACTTGTCAAACTTGCGAGCACCGAAACCTTGAGGATTACCCGCTGTGGGTCGGGTGTGTGGATAGAAGGTTCACAGTGATGTATAACATCTAAGAAGACTTTCGTAATATCTTGTATATTTGGGATTTCATTTGTGAAGGGTTCGATGGAACCTATACCATGATTGTTATTCGGATTCGGTGGAATCCTTATTGATTGTTATTGTGATTATGCTGGTCGTTCTCGCTGACATATGGATCAGGAAAATTCCCAATCATCGTTGATATCGGATTCCAAGGGATTACCATTGTTTATTGGCACGCTTGAAATAATATTAATCGGTTACGTGATGATTCCTGTATCTCATTGATGAAACCCGATAAATGATTTTTCGCATTAATCTTAGTGGTGTGTGTATATTTTATTGGCACTCTATGGATAAGTAAAGGAGAGTGTGCGAAGACTTTACGGTAACTGGACGAATGAGAGTCTGTGGGACCGTCAAGTAGTCTATACTTTTCTAATACTAATTACATTCCGGAGGATTGAGGTCGTTGATATTGAGAATGGATGCTTATAACCTAGTGACCATCGTAGAGAATGATATCTGAAATATCATTGGTGAGGGGTATCGGAGATGGTATGAGCATGCTACAGTTACAGCCTCTGAGAGGATTGTAGGGATAGTGGGGATACCATGGATGACCTCATTGTATTACTCAACCATTAGGGGCGTAAATATACGGCCTTTGATTTACTATAGTAGAATAAGGTCTAGGGAGATTTTTATTATCTTGTACAGTGGTGACCTCAAATTGAACTGATATTTAGATTCTTGTTATCTCGTACAATTAGTCGAGAGGGATGCTTATAACCTAGGACCATCGTAGAGGATGATATATGAGATATCATTAACGAGGGATATCAGAGATGGTATGAGCATGCTACGGGTACAGCCTCTAGGATGATTGTAGGGGTAGTGGGGATACCATGGATACCAAGTAACCTCGTAGTACTCACCCAACCGTCGGGGGCTTAAATACACGGCCTTTGGTCCACTATGGTAGAATAAGGTCCCTCGAGACTGCTGTCGTTTATACAGTTGTGACATCGTATTGAGCTGATGATTGGATTCGGTGGAATCCATGTTGCTTCCTTGATATTTAGCCATTCACGTGGCCTTCGGGTTGTGGACACGACATGTTATTGAGTCTCGGACAATGGTTGATCTATTACTTGATATTATTGATTTTATTCATTATTTTATTGTCCGAGATGCTTAATTGTACTCATCTATTGTTGATTATATTTACTTGTTGAGCATTCGACTCACTCTTGTGTTTTATTGGCTCCAGATTAGGCAAGTTGATATCAGAATCAAGGAGAGCACGTGACTTTTGGGTAGCCACTAGACAAAGGTGATGCTAGAGTTTGAGGCTCTCCGAATGAGGATTTAAGATTTTTGATTTAGTTATTGTTCGACTTATGTTAGATTTTTTTTATGAGAATTGATATTTTGAGACATCGATATCGTTTATTGAAATTATTATTATTGCTAATATGGATATTAATTTATGATACATTTATGAGGATCATTGATGATGTTTTGATGATATTGAATTAATTAATGATGTTGAGTTCATTGATGACGTATAATTGATGACGTATAATTGATGATTTTGGATGAGTTAAGATATTAACCGTGACGGTTCGGGTCGGGTTTGGGGATCCGAGCTCGAGTTGTCACACATCCATTCCTACTTTCACATCCAGGGTGCCTATCAACATTGCAGCCTAGAGAGTACTCTATGTTACAGTATATTTTGAGAGAACTTTTAACTTTTACTGGATCAAGCTTGATTTCCATCTTTCCTTCCTTGTTAGCAGGATGATAAGATGAGTGCAATTTTGAAGTTATATTTGTAACAAAGGAATATTAGAATTCAACAAACTGAGGGTGAGGTTCATCGACTGACACAAACATCCATCGATCCAATCACACTCTCCTTATTCTTTTTTTTTATAATAATTATTAATCTTGTAAGATAAAAAAGTAAAGAGCTACAACATATTTGATAAGATAAAATAAAAAAATTATTTTAATCTTATTTTCAATAAATTACTATTTAAATATTTGGTTGCTCTAATAATATTAATAATAATTTTAAAAGAAATTGTTATTTTTTTAAAATATGAAATAAAAAGGCTAACACCATATGATTTTTAAAATTTTTGTTAATACAATAATAAATATTTTAAAATATTTTTTATTTGTCATTATTCTAAATTAAACTTAATTAAAATTAACATTGTGATAAAGATGAACTAGGTTAAGGTTGGGTCAAGTTGGCTATATAGCTCATTCATGTAGGTTGAAAAATCATAATTATACTTATTTATAATTCAAATCGGGTCCACCAACTAGTAGGGATGGACAATGGCCCAACAAGCAACAAGCAACGCCCCTGGAAGGAGACCGATCTAGCCCAACCACCACTACAGCAACCAAAATGAGGCCCAATGAGTGATAAGCCAGGAGAACAAATGCCAGCGGCCCGACTCTTGATGCAAACGGATGAACCAATCAAAAAGTCACCTAGCCAAGCAATTAACAGCATGATCAGAGCATGTGCATCTAGTGGTTAGAGCGCACGCATGTGGCGGCGCTCGCAACTATGGTTGCAGTTTGATGAATGCGTTGAGAAGACCATTTGCGGTCACATCACTACCGCAAGATGACATCTCACAAGGGCAGCCTTTGTCCCTGTCCCAACGGCTAGCAAACCCGAAGGCAACACCTATCACGAGCCATGATGCCAATGACCTTCACCACGAAGCATTATAAATATTTTTTGCCATCACAAAGCTAGGGGGCCCTTTTGGGGCGACATCTTCGGGAGAGCCCTTTTCAAACCTCCAAAAGCTCCTTCAGACCGAGGTGAGACCCCCTAACCTCTTGTAGCGCAAGGAGAGAACTAAGCTCTTTCCCCTTGATACAATTTTCTCTCTTTTTTTTTCTGGTGAGACACTTACCAAGTGCACATCTATTGAGTTACTCTTTGAGTATAACCCTAGTGAGCCACTCACTGAGTGCGACATGTCGGAGCGAAGTCTTCCATCTCTCTAAGACACTCCCCCTGTAAAGCGCTTTACAAGAGTTTAGTCCTCCTCTCACATCTCCGCATATGTGTATCATTGCATTCTCTCACATCTTCATTGTATCTTTCTTTTTCTTGAAAAGATTTCTGATTTGAGCGCTATAGGATTGACGGGACTCACTCCCTGATTTATCATTTGCGTACCACAGTGGGAGACTAGACCCACTTTAGTTTGACCTACAGTGGGAGATCGAGTGACTCTCTAACCCGTACCACAACTCGGATACTAAGGAGACATCATTAGTGTCGTCGTGGTAAGAGGACTAAAAGTCTGACCACCATTCACCAGCTAAACGAGCAAGGCTAACGCCAATACCCCAACGCACACCTTAGCTAGAAATAATGCTTCCCTTAGTGATGACCCCAGGGTAGCCAGGGAGGCATGCAGCTAACCCTTGACGTGCTTGCAGTTGGGGGCTTGGGGTTCCTTATTCTCCCATGTGATGTTCATATCCGAAGGAGGGAATCAGAGAAAAGTGTGGCCCCATCGGATCTGCCTCATTAGCCCGTCCACCTCGACATGGAGGTGGATCTGAGCAGAGTGGCCCACTTCTAGAATGAGGTTTAATTCGCTTCCAAAGCACTGAACCAAAGACCAAGACAAGATCCATGCCACTCTTGTGAAAACAAACGGCCCCTAAATTGCAAAGAAGACTCCTACAACACCCGATAGTTATAGGCCAATAATCACATGGATCCACATCCCTCTCCAAACCATCAAGAGACAAGGATTCCCCTCGACATCTTGGGGGTCGTGTCATCCCCTTGGGCGAAGGAGGAAGCGGAGGAGACACGACCAAACGAGTTCGAGGGAGATGTCAATAGAGACTCCACAAACCTGGGAAGCTTGCCATTCACAGTGGAGATTTGAACTCAAGTGCTTGCTAGCGATCTCCAAATACTATTCGTGGAGCCATATAGTAGGAGCTCTAACTCGATCGACCACTTGAACCATTTTTGAGACCGGCTAGACTCTCAGGGCCTAAATAAAGCTGCCATGTGCTTGAACTTTCCCATGACACTCTGAGGGAACATCCAAATTTGATTCTATCACCTCCAGCTGGGCTCCATTCGGAAGTTCAAAGAGCTCAATGACAGTTTTGTGTTGCATTTCACTGCCAGCCAAAAGAAGAGGAAGGGGAACCATGCTGAAACTCGGTATCCCAACCAACAACCAAGGAAGACGCCAAGAGCCCACAAGGGGCTTAAACTCAAAAGACGGAGCTTCTTGAATGACTCCCGGACCAACATCCTCATGAGAGTCTGAGACGATAAGTTTTTAAAGTGACCAAAACTTGTCAAAAACCCAAGGGCGGGAGACCCATTGAAGTGTTAGAGCTACCATAAGTCTCCTAGTCACAACACCGAAGAATGCCGAACGTTGCAAAAGGAAATTGAGAGGTTGATCAAGGAAGGGAACCTCGCCAAGTTCTTGTAGAGCTTGAAGCAAGCCCCCAATGGGATAGGGTAGAGGCAAAGCAAGTGGACGCTTGAAACTCTTAAGCCAGCGAGTTCCCCGCACCATGCCTCGTCCCGACAAGGATTATGCGGTCTGGTCTTGGGATTGAAAGCCTCCATCCACTTGGCAAGCTTGGGGTGTAGTTAGGGTGCACACAGCAAACTATCAATGACAAGCCTCGTGGTGTCATAACCCAAGAGCGTCGCCTTGACAATCCGAGCTAAGAGACCTAATCTCGTAGAAAGGAGAGACAACCGATGAAACTGCCCACGAACACAGGCTACCTTGTCAAACTGGGAAGGGCCACCTCTCGTCTTAATGATCCTCCAACATGTCGCGTAAGAGCTATGTGCCCGGGGTGGCAAACTGGTCCCTAGGCGACAAGCGCCACTCACCTAGGAGAACACCGCCTGCTTCCACGTGTAAAGCGTAGGCATGCTTAACATATATCGCTAGATGTGCTTGTAATATGTGTCACGTTTGAATTAATAAAATAATGTTATATTCATTATGTGTGTATTGGCATGAATGCTTGTATGACATTATATGAAACCAAATGATCTAAACTGGTCCATAAATCGGCGAGTTGTGGCTTGCTTATAAAACCGACCTACTAATGGTCAAAGAATCTGGCTCAGGCAGCTGAATGACCCAAAGCGGTCAAAATTTCACGGCTTAGGGGGCTCGCAGACCAAGCGTCAGACCCCCCATCAACTAGCCATTAAAACCTTAGGGAGCCTATTCAAGTATGCGTGTGGTGACTTCCGACGGGATGATCACCATTAGCTAACCATGGTCGGTGAGCTAAACATAAACACATGCGGGCGATGATATCCTCCGGATAGGATAGATCGCCAGAGTGGTAGCATGTGGGCGATGACCTACGACTCCATCAGAGCCCGGTGGCCATGGTCTAAAAACTCCTTCACCCTGAGTGAGGCTCACCCATCACCTTGCCACGATGTTTTCTAGGGAGAATGAGCACGAGATGGCCAAGGCACTAGCACACAAAAAAAAGGATGAGGAAGGCAAAAATGACCCCCGAGAGCAGCGGTGCTAGCAAAGACGATCGCATTGGCCTACCTGCCCCGTTGCAAAACAAAGGCATGTGGAGCAGGCCGACCGCCCGGGAAAGTTGCAAATGCCACCCACCGATGGGAAGGGAGACCAACCTCCGGCTGGGAACTCCCTACGAGATGAGACGATGGTCCGATGACACTCTTGCAGTAACTGTTCGGCTCTGAGTCCCATTGGCGCCGGTGTTTATTAGATGTAAAGTAGTAGCTGAAAAGTCCACCATTACCAGTTGGGTTGCTTGCCGATAGAGGCGGGTCCCTTCACAGTGTCGAGACCTTAGCCCCAGGTGGAATAGAAGGAGGCATCCTTGGGCCTCTGCGACTTCGAAGGTTTCTCCACCTCCAAAGCCTCCCACTCCGAAAGCTCAGAGGGAAATCCCACACGACCCTAGCGGTGTCCTCAAACTCTCCTGCCACCCAGCTCCCGGTGGCTCACGTGGCCTAGACGACGACGATTAGGCAGCCATAAGACAATATCAAGACCAACGACACACATCATGCAATGACAGTGAAAGCGAGAATTGGGTAGAAGAGCTCAGTACATAAGGATCGTTGGATTATTTTATTAAAAATCAAATCATACATCCACAGCATCCAACGAACTTAGGACAAAACAAAGAACATATGCACCCCTACAGGCTACTCGAAACAATCACCCCCAGGAGAGCCCGATCCCTCTGCTGGGAAGTCAATGAGGTCAACCCGACATCTGGCTCCAGCGTTTCTTGTGTCAAGATAACTAGCAGGGAAATCTGGTACAGCTAGAAAAGCTATTCGCCTATAGAAACGGACACCTTCCTGAAATCGACCTCTCAATAGCAGGGCTACCTCCTCTAGATGGAGCTTGGACATCAGCTCCCTCTCCCACTTAGCGCTCGCGCCCATCAGATTGGCAATCCCACTGCCAACCTCCTCAAAGCTTGTCATCGAGGGAGGCAATTCAAGTAAGGGCCCGTTCATAACCGTCAAAGAGCCCTTGTGCTTTGGCCTTGAACTCGGACATAGCCTAGCTAAGGAAGTTAGCCCTCTCTTGACTCTAAAGCACCTCGCTAATGGCAACATTAACTCTCCTCTCCATCTCTTCTCTGTCGACGCAGTCTCACAGGAGGCGAGCAACCTCTTACTCCAAAAAGTGGATGTCCTCATCCAACTTGTGGAGCACCCTGTTATGACCGAGAAAAAGAAAAGGAGCAGTTAGGCGGAGGAGCAACAAAAATAGTGCAACTGCAGAGGGTAAGAACTCGTGGAATCTTACCTCGCAGTTCAAAGGGTGAGAACATCTGATGGACTCAAGGCCAAGAGGCCCGCGCAGAACCTTCGGGCGCCCCAGAGCATGGGCACCCAGGCATAACTCAGCGCCACCAGCAACAATACTCTCTAGGATGGTGGCTCCCATCTCCTCTGACATTTGTTCATCGTCTCTACTCTCCCCTGTCGAAGGGACAGAGGCGAAAAGAGGTGGCACCTCCGACGAGGAAGCAATCAAAATGGAGATGCTGGCAGCATCATGGTAAGCCATCTGTAAAAGTGCAAAGAAAAATGGTAGAGTGAAGCCCAAAAAACACTTACAAATAAGGAAGCGAAGGTGCGCACAAAGCAGAAGGGACGGCGAAGAAAGGAATTGGTACGGTGTTTATATAGCCAACCCTTTCGAAGTTGAAGGGTCACATTACCATAATGGCAGCAACACGTGCCCTCACCCCAACGCGCTACAACGCGTCCTTTCAATGTGCCATTATGACAAACGTCGCATCGCTTCCATAGTCAATGCACTCAGGTGCTCTGATTGACATGACGGCTACGCGATGCTAGCAATGGCTCCCAGGTGCGTCACTCTCAGCTCACCAACCGGTAGAAACAGACCTAGACAAGATTGAGGTCAGGGCAGCCAGTAAGCAACAGTTTTCGGAAGCATCGCCACGGGAGCATCACATGATGATGGCTCTGCCCGGACGACCTTGAACTTGGGTCCATCGGCTCCTCCTTGACCAAGCACTAGGTCGAGAGGCTGAAGCCCAACCTAGGACCGAGGCATTCGAGGCCCCTCTCATCACGACAACAAAGATCCAAATCGTAAAGGATGGAAGACTAAAATACACCCACCATTCACAACATGCAAGAATGTTAGGGTTGTGCATAGCAAGGGAGGCCCCAACATTTCGGGAATCCAGAAGACTAGTGGAAGATCCCTCGATCTCCCTCTACTCACAGGCACATGTTCGACATGTCAGTAAGGCACTGCTAGCACTCTTGAAGCACATCTTTGAGTGACAAGATTCAATCCAAAGCCTTTGAGGGCTCTTTAGATCCCTTCTCACTCTTGGGTAGCCTTCGGTCGACAAAGTCGGCCCACTATTGACTCTGAAGTGCCCCAACAACATGAACATCAATCCAGCACTCCGTCGCCCTGAAAGTGGCACTCGCCTGAAGGATCAAGCAACTTCGTTCTCCAGGTAAGCGGGATGCCCCTGGGCACGTTGTTTCCCGAAGACAATTGACCGACAGTATTTGACTTGGTAGCTCTGAGGCCAATCTAACCGACTATCCCCTAACCAAGCGCCAAGGCGAAGCACTACATGTCGGATCCCCATAAGACTGAACCACCGAGTCAGCGGACAACCAACAGATACGGCCACACGCGAGCATTTCAACCATGCAATGATCATGCAACAAATCAAAACATAGCAGGTAAAAGAAAGAACAACGTTCCAAAGTTCCATTCATTAACTTCATTTATAAAGTACAAAACTTATATCAACAGACGAACAAAACAAAAAAATAAAAATAAAGCACACAGAATGATGACCCGATGGCGCCAACCTGAAAATCGATTCTAGGAAGATAGCCTCGGGTAAGATAGCCGCAACTGAGGCGCCCGACAGCCATCCTACACTTACTAATCGAAGCACCCAGACCAAGGCCCAAGTGTTGTAGGAGATGAATGGGAAGCCATTCTCAAGCAAGGAAAGGGGTGAGATGTCACTGCCCTCACGCGGAAAGCCTCTCACCAAGAGATCCTCTACCAAGATCGACCGTAGCCCTCAAGGGTAAAGTCCGACCCATAGTGGCACCGACGGTTTGATCCCAGTGGAATTCTCGAAGCACCCCCTCCATCAAGCTCCGCAAGTGACTCTCCGACGGAAGGAGTTGAGAACCAAGCGCTCCTCCTAGAACCGAGATGGCAAAAACGAAGTGCTCGCATCTCTAACTTCCTCTAGAGGCTTCGCCGTCAGACATCGGCATGAAGGAGGAACATGGCAGTGGCCCGACGACCAAGCCACCCACGTCACAGCAAGGGAACAGCCCTAGGAGGGACGTAATGGCAAGATCCAACTGCAACTTTGAGCCTCCTAAGATTTCCATTGATCTCGAACGATGGCAACATGA
This sequence comes from Nepenthes gracilis, assembly GCA_033239525.1. NCBI lineage: Eukaryota > Viridiplantae > Streptophyta > Magnoliopsida > Caryophyllales > Nepenthaceae > Nepenthes > Nepenthes gracilis. Next base: position 3,335,975 of record BSYO01000027.1, on the reverse strand, counting down.
ACTCTAGACAAGCTTTGAGTGCAGTCTCCATCCCCGGAAGACTTCCACTGATCTTCCACCAAGGCGGCCCAAGACCCTCTCCTTGCTTGATCGCTCGCATGGTTGGCTAATGGGAGGATGATTCATGAAGTGGAGCGTGGAGGGTGCCCCTATTTATAGCTAGAGTAAAGGTAAAAGAAATAATTAATGCAAAGAGTTTTGTCCACAGCACCGTGAGGAAGGGGATCAGCGCCAGGCCTCGGGGCTGCTCCAAAATCTTTTGAAGCAGAGCTCACTGTGGATGAAACCTGCATAAAAGGTAGCAAGAGGCACTGATGGAGAAAATCTCGAAAGGAAAGCATCTTGGAAAGGAGCATGCAAGCAGACCCACGCAGAAACGTCCAATCAATGTACATATCAAGAACTGGCAAAGTACAGTCACCCGACATTAGGGGCTAATGATGAGTCCAATAGTTCCATGAGCTGATCTAATCCCAGGCTCAACCACCAATGCACAAGGATAGATGATTGGCCCAATGAGGAATAAGCAACGTCTTTAGAATGAGACCGATCTAACCCAACCACTACTATAGCAACCAAGATGAGGCCTACGAAGAGATGGGCTAAGGGAACAAACGCCAGCGGCCCAACCCGCGACCCAGATGGATAGACCAATCAGAAAGTCATCCGGCCAAGCAATCAACAGCACAATCAGAGCATGCGCATTCATGGTCAGAGCGTGTGCATGTAGGCAGCGCCTGCAACTGCGGCCACAGTTTGACGAATGTGCTAGGAGGATCACTCGTGGCCACATCACCACCACAAGACGACATCTGACAAAGGCAGCCCCAATTCTGTCCCAGCGATTAAAAAATTTAGAGGTGATACCTGTCACGAGCCTTGATGCCAAGGGCCTTCACCACGAAGCATTATAAATATTTATCGCTGTCACAAAGCGAGGGGCCCCTTTTGGGGAGACATCTTCGGGAGAGTCCTTTTTAAACCTCCAGAAGCTCTTTTAAACCAAGGCGAGATCCCTTGACATCTTGTAGTGCAAGGAGAGAACTGAGCCCTCTCTCCTTGATTCAACTTTCTCTCTCTCTTACCTTCTAGTGAGTCATTTATCAAGTACACTCCTGATAAGCCACTCTCCGAGTGTAACCCTATTAAGCCACTCACTAAGTGTGACACATCGAAACTAAATCCTCCATCTCTCTAAATCGCTCCCCGTCAAGCACTTTATAGGAGCTCGGTCCTTTCCTTACATTTTCCGCATACGTGTATCATCACTGTCATTCACATCCTCCTTATATATTTTTATTTCCTTGAAAAGATTTCTAAATTAAGTATCGAGTAATAAATCATAGGGTAAATCTCGTCAATCATCTGACCTCTCGTTTATAATTTATAATGTATAAATTTCAGATTAACAGAGATGAAGACTGAACTTACTCCAATTCTATCCGCAGTGAAAGATCAAGTAACTCTTTAATCCGTATTATAACTCGGATACTCTTCAAACCCCAAACATTGATATTTTTCTATTTATAATTAAAAATCAATAACAACATACAAAAATATTTAAAAATATAAAATATTTTAAAAATTATAATATATAAGTTAAAATACTACTCTAGTATATGTTTAAATAAATAATATTTATATAAAATTATTAATTATATACAAACTACAACATATTAAAATGACTATTTAAACTAGTACTTATTCAATATATATACGAAAAAATTTATGGTCCCGGATTGGAACAACCCAAACCAATCAATTTCATCTGTGATATCCCACCTAAAAGAATTAATTAGACCTAATTTTTTAAAATTATACATCTATAATATTGTTATAAATTAACCAAACCTTTGATAGGATCAAACAGATAAGGTGCAACCCAATTTTGATCATATTTATTCTAAATTTTCTAATACATGTTAAAATATTATTTCTCTAAATAAATATAAAAATATTATTTTATATGAATTCTTTGATTATTCTTATTAATATTACCATATACCAAACTCCATAAAATTAATTGCTAATTTAATTTTATCCATTTTAAATAACTAATCAACTAATAAATCCTAAAACAATATATCTTCTTAAGTATAAATAACATCTTTCCCCACAACCTTCATTATTAAAACCAAACATAAAAATAAGGCATAATAATAATAATCAATAGACATATTTAACATTCTACATAGCAGTCTTCCTAACCTTCCCCAATCAAACAGAAAATAAAGGCTTAAGCTGTCTTGTCTTTACTTTACCAGTGAATTTTACATATTAGTTAGCCTTACCTTAGTCCCTTAGTCCCAGCCTTTGGAAAAACAACTCATAAAAATTATTAAAAATCGAATGCATATTCATCACAGCTGATAGAACATATATAAAGATTGAAACAGCTTCAGATTGGGAAAAAGAATCACAGAATATTTCAGAAGGAAGATTCTTCCAAATCTTTTGATTTTGAGAGAGTTTTACCAAATTGGCGCAAGCGCTCCATCACCATTTGAATGTTGTTGGAAATGATAGAGTATAGACAACGCTGAGCCGCCTCGTCGAGCCCGTATCGTGATATGCGGGGCCATCTGATAGTAGAAAACGATGAATCCCGAGACTCGGACACCGCCGTCTGTCGCAACTTGGGAAGATCAAACTCCATAGGCTCACCGATTATTATCTTAATATGCTTGTTGCATAATGGGAGTGGAGGTCTTCTACCAAATAAAAACTTCTCCGGCATTACCTGAAAAGCAATAAACCGAAGAACTTAAAAAAAAACAAGATTATCCAGTTTATGAGACTATTTGCATTGGGGACTATGGAAAAATCAAATGAGCATCGCATTGCTCATATATCTCAGAGAAGCTGTTTTTTTATTGTTTAAAATCATGACCTCAAGATCATAATAGAGCAATTTGACCCAAAAAATAAAAATAAAAATAAATACGATTGAATATTACAAAGGAAAATGTTTTGTAGTCTTTGAACTTGCATTTGTCAGATTTATAAAATTTTGAACAATATTTAACAAAAGGAAATATTTTAAGGATACTATTGGATGTTATGGCATTCTATGTATTACTGTGTAGGCCTAATAGTATGAATGGATTGATAAAATACTGTATCATTCAACAGTGTCCGAAGTGGGTTCAAAACGTATTCCTCTAATGCCTCTCTTTGTGAAAGGTAAAGTAATAAAAAAATAAAAAATTGCCAAGATCTATCTAGTTCTAAGTAACCTCATATTTCTTTCATTTTAACTTAAACTGAAAGTTCAAGTAGAAGTAGAGGAGGATTTGATAGCCATCATGGCATTTAAGATTTTCGAGGTTTAGCCAAGCTTAATTCTAGTTAACGCTTGCAAGAAAAAGATGGGATTTTGTTCATGCTTTAGATAATCTGGCTAATTATATGGGATTCTGTCTCATTATGGATTCTTCTTTTATTAGAAAGGAGAACAAATAGGCCTGTTTTGGCATGTTTCCAAAATATACCTTTTAGGGTAACTTTCTTTTGGAATGTTAAAATTAATTTTCTAAAATAAAGGCAGAATGATGCATTTTTTTTTAACTATTTTTTATAAATATTATTCCAAATTCATTAAATTTGATGCACTAATATCAACGGATATCCAATATATTGGCTAATATATATCGGTATCGGACCCACAATATCAATATTTTTCAATACCATAGTAAAATTGCAATATGTATAAAAAATATATCGATTAATATACTAAATATCTAGTTAATATCAGCCAATATATCAGTTAATATTTTTCTTTTAACTTACAATTTGAAGAAATTTTTTGCCTACAATATGTTCAATCACGTTATGTATTGCTAATACTGATATAATCACAATCAACATTAATACCAATATTTTCAGTAATGATTGGATGAATGTAAGTTTTTAAAAAATGTATATAGGTGAAATGCACACACCAAACATTGGGGCTACAAGCTGACCTCTTGGAGACCATGATGAACAATAGGCAAAACAATTGGAGTCACAGGCGAACGGACAATAAGACTTGCAGTTCCCCATTTTAATCGCCTTATTGGAGCATCTTCTTGAGACACCTTTCCCTCCGGAAAGGTATGCAGCTGCTCATTTCAGAAAAAAGGAAAATCAACACCACCATAGCATGCAATCGGATACAAGACCCCAACCCCCACCCCACAAAAAGGTCATATTATCATTTAAGGGGTGCAATGGCTTAGGGCCAGCTACTAAGTGAACAGTTGCTGTCAAAGGGGTTGAGAAGACATTGAGGGAAAAGATAGATATAGCTAAGTGTCAGTTCAATTATTATAACCCTAAAACTGTGCATTGCAGTAGACCACTGAACAAGTTTGAGTGTGAGAGTATATACTGAAACACAATCACAAGCAAACAATCAGTGTGTATGTGAGTGTTTCTTGAATTCAGGCAAAATTTATGTTTAGCAGATAATCAATGGATTGCAAAAAATGCGTAGTAATGGATTGAAGCCATTATTTCTCATGCCAAAGTATTTCTGAGCACCAAAAACTCGGAATACACAACATTCTCTATCATTTTCATTTAATTTTTTTTTTGCTCGGTCTCTTTCTTATTTAATTATGACTCTTATGTTTGCCTATAATTGCACCTAAACTTCTTCACAAGTTACTCATCTGTAAATCTGGAAGTAAAATTGCATCTTGAAACAGTAAAAAAAAAAAAGAGGAAAAGGAAACAATGCTAATGCTATACTGCAATCAATTTAGCATACATATTAAGAGTAATGGTTATAGGGTAATATATGATTACCCATGCTCCATCAGTTAAGCGGTCGAGAGCTTCGTTCATGTGCTCCTGATAAATTCCGGCACCCCTAGTAATTGGTATGCATTTCCCTGTGCAATTCACTCTTTCACATCAGTGACCACAATGAATGCACTGCATGCATGAAAATCAGGTAAATCTCAACCATAAAATTGTTATAACGACAATAATTATATTACCAAAGTGATTGTGATGACAATTAGCAAGATAAGCAAATTAATTTTGAACTAATGCCATGTATGATGAATAAGATCATGTAGCATCAAGAATGCTACCCGCAAAACTAGAAGGGCAGAGAAGCAAGTAGCTATAAACTAAAACAATAATCTCCTATTGCTATCTCATTAGATCAGAGTATTGATGAAAATATCAATATTGGTATCGCTATTGGTCGGGATCATATTAATATCAAACACATTAAACAATATGTATTAGTATCGGATATATTTGAAAGAAAAAAATTTTAAAAATCGTAAGCTGACAATATTATATCAACTAATAAATTGGCTGTATTGGCCTATATATTGAGATATTTTGCTGATATAGAAATATATCGCGATATTGTCATGGTATCGAAAAATATTGGTATCAGGGGACCCTAATACCACTAATACATATCGGCCAATATTTGTATCAATGGATCAAAGTTTTATTTATCCACCAAAGAAGTTTTCAATGAGGTTTTTCATTTTAAGAGCCTCTAAATAACCTAAGTATCAATTGTAAAACAAAACAAGCTAGATTAGATAGAACATTGCGAATCAATATTGCCAAAGAAGTACAGCAAGCAAATCTGAATTGGGTTATAATATCTATTGGTTGCTAACTTGCAAAACAAGTAAGAAAAGTTTTTATACAAAACCTATTTGCACTCCCACCTCAACAGAAATGACGAAAAATATAATTTAGGAGGTGGCCAAAAAAGGAAAAAAAAAAAAAAAGAGGAACAGAGAAGAACAAATAGACCACAAGAATTCCATGAAGTCACATACTTCACTGGTGCTTATGCCTTATATCTATATTCCCAGTCCCAACCCAATCCCACCCCTATAACATACAGGGCTGAAGGCTGAAGGCTATTGCCTCCGCCATCACAATGAACCTGAAAAGTGCAACCAATGGGAAGCAAGATTGGTATGCCTACAAAATACCTTGAGATTCAAAAAACTAACAGTTGATTTGATTAGGTCCTAAAATTCTGGAGTTCCTTGCAAGCTATAAATAAATATAACATTTAGCTAGCAACTTAGAAGGTGAGACTTGACGTAATATGACTTGAAGATTACATGTTCAAAAAATAACCTCTTTGTAAAGTCGAGGTGAGGTTATGGATACTGGAATCTCTTCAGACCCAACAATGAGGGGCCATACTTTATTTAATTAAAAGCTACTTTCCAAGTAAAGAGTGAATCTAGCATAGGCAAATTGGCGATAAGAGTAGCTTTTCATACATATAATAAAAGGAGCATCAACCACATATGCCAAGTCCCATGTTATCAAGAAAGATAGAGGCACATGGAGTTGACGCAAGTATAAAAGCATTCCCAGTCTATCAATGCTTAAAGTTTCAGAATTTGATAATTTTTAGCAGTCATTTTACAATAATAAGTCAAGTTAGTAGTGCTTATTCACCACTTAATTTCAATACTTAATTTAATACTCATAATAATCTATTCGCATTGCATCCCACAAGCTATTTCAACACAGTCTTCATATTCATTATGTTATAACATTTTCTGGGGAAAAAAAAATTATGCTTGCCACTATGTCTAAGTAAAATTTTTGAAGAAATGTATGGCTAATTTAAAGTGATATTAACAGTCCGGATGTTTTTCAACAATTTTGCATTACTATACAACACTTGTAAATTTAAGAACTTGTTTCAATAAATTCTCTGAATTTCAAAGCACTGCTGCATAGGCCTCAATTTAAGGTGTTGAGTAAATTCAAGCCAGTACAACAGCAGCTTTCCAGATCAAGTCAAAAGTTTCAAATTAGTCAGGAGAAACAATGATAATTTGAAGAAATGAAGGGATCATCAGGTTTCTAAAAGGATGGAGACCAAGATAAAGGGAGTAACTTCCTAAAACATGGTGATTAATGAGGTTGATTATAAATATATACTTTACTATCTGTGACCAGAAGTTCAATCCCCCGTTGACATTCTCCTTCCTCACTTTAATAAGCATGCTCACAGAAAGTTGATACAGGATTCCCCTTCGTTAGAAAAAACAAGGAAGAAGATAGAGAAAGTGCTTGACAGAAGACTTTGCGTCAAAAACTTTTCAGTTCTTCGCCACAATTAAATGAACCCAAATATCTAAGCCCTTAACAAGCAATATTATACAATACAGATCCTAATAGTCAGATCTTGTCCAAGGACCCAGGACACCAGTAGTTTCCTTAATTAACCAGGAAAGACGGAATCCACCAAAAAAATATAAAAACGGTGAATAAACATGATGTCATGTGAAATTGTAATAGAAAGAGGATGCATTCATCAAATGCATACGAACATAAAAGAATGCCAACTAGCAAGACTATATACCAAGTCGAAAAAAATAAGACAGCACCGTATTTTTGAAGCATATGTCTTCGGCTGTGAGGACCCATCGGGCCAGTTTAGCATTTGTTGATGGGAAACCTCTGAATCCCCACAGAACAGGATCATCCAACCTGTTCAAGTTAAAATTTCATCAAATTGTAAGAAAATCAATTATTAGTTATCAAAAATGAATTATTATAAGAAAATTGTACTTACAAAAGAAACAAAAATACATAAAAGATCGACTATTTAAAAGAATTAGCGTGAATGGCTATTCTCTTTTTTCTTGTGTGGATTGGTGAGAAATTAAAAGTTCAGTTGAAATTGTAATGCTACTCTGCCTTTTCAAGTATATTGTAGACATGTCCCATAAACAGCTAGGGTTTCACTTGAGCTAAATGCCTAGTAAGGGGAAGGAGGCAAAAGTCAATCTCGAACAAGATGTTTAAACAATTCCATCTTGAGAAGAAAGATATATGAAGACACAAAATTTTGAATCAATTGGGATAGTAAATAAGATATTCATTTATTGAAAGTCCATCCAGGAGAGGACAACTTCTAAAAGCACTGCCTCCCGGAAGTGGTATTAGAAAGTACCAAGTCATTGCTCTTTTGTAAGAATATAAAATCATTGCCCTTTCAAGTATTGCTCTTTCAAGTATTCATTGGAAGGAAGTGTTTCAAATTTGACCAAATCAAACATCTGGAAGCAAGATTTTTTATTGGTCGTTCACCTAGCATCTAAAATTTTGTGATAAGTCGGCTCCTTGTTATAGTATCCAAATATTTTAGACCAAGTTTTCATGAGTTCAATTATTGAGAAGTGCCCACAGTTGAATCAAATTTCAGCAAAAGGTATACAGACAAGAATTAAGTTAATTCACACATAAAAACTATAGAGCACTCCCGTGAAAAGGCTTGGGACATTATTAAACCATTATGGCACCTTCACCTGAGAGCTTTAAGTTGAGGGAAATAACTACTAGCCAAATATACAAGGAATGACTTGTATAGTGCAGTCACTTCCCATGAATCTTCCCATGTTTAGTTCAGTATGGAGATCACAAAACTAGACCACTTATTAACAGTTTCATCATTCTGGGTTCAGACTGCGTTCAAGTTCAACCACCATTTAGGTTTTGGTTTGGTCCCTTTTCTTTTATTTTTTCATCAAAATCCAAAATTACCATGGCTAAATTCAGATCCAACAATTTTCTCTGCACTGATATAGACAACAATTAAAGAAAGCACCTTTTCTACATAGAAATCACGTAATTGAAAAGTATATGGTAATGCTTTCCTCAAGAACTTGTTAGAAAAATAGTTTTCTGAAAAAACAACACGGCATGATCCAATAAATTTCCAAGTACAAAAAAACCACTTTGCAAAAGTGCCAAGCAGGACTTGAGCCGAAAATTATCCTTATCGGTAGAAATCTCAAATCAGATCAGATGGATTTTTCTTCAACACCTCAACTTGCTTGGTGTCAACAAATCAAGGTCCGTTAGTCATTTGTATGAAAATGCTGCAATCATGTTGAATGCTATCTCACAAATTAGAACAGATTCCTCATTCTAAATAAATCTCTTCGATACCTATTCACGATGCGGTAGTAATGATGGAGTGGCCCTAATTGATTATTTTTGTACGCCAATTATCTCCCCCAACCGAAACATCAAATTAACATACAAATCATATTCGATAAATTCATCAATTTCTTATTTCTGCTTATTAACTTTTCATTTACAAGATATACACAGATAAGAAAGAATAAATTCATATCCTGATGTCTTCCACAATAAAAAGAGAAATAGGTGACTAACGTCGACATGTGGTTGCTGACGGTGATCAGCGGTACCCCGGGAGGGCGAGATCGGACTAGACGAATGAAAGTGTCCTCATTGTGAACGCTGGTTGAGTTGAGAAACGTTGCCACTATCTTCGCGAACGCGCCGCCTGCCATGAATATCAATTTCCGCGGAATTCCTCCCATGTGATCGGCACGCGCAGCCCATTCCATCGTCCTTACCATGTGCTTCGTCTTGCTTACTTCCCACTATCCAGTGTCGCTGTTCTTTTTCTTCCAGCTGAAGCCGGCGGCCGCCGGCGGCGAATTCAAAGCCGATTTGTCTTCGCAACAGCACGGGCCAGTCCCCAACGAGGCAGTGAAGCATGTCCCCGTCCTCCTGCGATACTATTAAATAAAAACCTGGACCGGACAGCCAAATAAGATGCACCGGTCCACATGTTATCCGGTTCAAAAGGTTCTAATCAACCGGCTCAACCATTTGGTTCGTGGGATGCGCCTCATTGGACCGGCGGCTGCATCTCCTCTCATCTTCCTTCAGATATCATTTACAATTTTACAAAAAAAAAAATTCAAATAGTTAATTTATTTATATTAGATTATATATTTGATAGACGTTAATATTTTTTAAAAAATTAAAAATATTATATTTAATTTTCATTTTAAAATTTTTACCGTTGGATATATAAAAGCAAATACTAAGGGATACATCTAGCCCAATAAGTATGATTAATGTTGCTTAATCCATAGAACCTTCTGCATTATCTGAGCTTTAAGAAGCATGGTATGCTTACAAATGTTGCTAATTCATCACATTAGTCAAAGAAATGCCCTGCAACCTACTTAGAAGATCAATGCTTAGAACAATTTGACAAATTCAGGAACAAGAGTGTGGCCTGTGAAAATGCTTCGATTCTTAATTCCTTGGCAACTTTGGACAACTCGGCCTCTCTGAAAATTCACAGAGCAATCGAAGAAGACGTCGAAACCTGAGTTTCTTGGCTTAGTCGTTACTCAGAATGTCTGCTGCTGTTTCCAAGACTTCAGTCGGCATATAAATGAAACAATCAATCGCTTCGATTCATATGTTGATTCAGTTTGATCAGTCTGCCTCAATATGAAAAAGCAGCTTGCTTTCTTTTGCAACCAAGGGCTCATTATCGACTGGCATCCCTGCAGAATGAAACAGGATGCTCTCAAAGATATGGCAAAACAACCCAAACCTGATACAATTTTCAACACAAATTTGCTGGATTTACCCATTTTAATAGGATTTAGGTAAAACCCTACGGTTTAAAGTATTGTGGGTTGGATAAGGTTACGAGTTTAAAGTAGTGGGTTCCGTTTGAGTTTGGTTTTTCCAACCTAACTCTGACCCATTACCATCTCTGGTGAAGACATGGAGTCCTGTTAAGGTGAACCCAAAATTAAGTGTAAATGTAAACCCTACGGTCCAGATTAAACCATGAAATTTGGAAAGTCCATATTACATCTCAACTTGTAACCTGGACCCTTCAATTTTTATGATTTAATTTGAGCCAAAGATTCACTTTAGAGCCTAATTTTGAGTTAACTTAACAGCTCCGGAAGACATGAACCAGTGTACTTAAAGCAACAAAGGGGGGAGAGTGAGAGATTACTCTTCATTTTCTTGGCCACAAGTACTACGAGGTGCAGAACCAAGGCCCAAGCACCCAAGAAATGCTCGACTAGCAAGCTCGAAATAGTGGCACGGGTTGTATCGATGCTCTGAAATTTGGCTATGGCCTACATTTTTCACTGAAGAGCCATCCCTTTCTGAAATGTTTTCAGCTCCTTCTCTTCTGTTGCTTGTGCTTGGAGCTCTCTCTCCTACACCTTCATATCCTCCTACCTGTCACATGATTATTTAGTTACTTGTTCTTCTAGAAAAAGGAAAAAAACACTTGATTTCACCATTAGTTGAAAATATATTACTCTGCTGGAAAAGGAGAAAGCAAGCATTTGCACACGTTTACTCCTCTTCATCTGACAAATTGGTCAGTTCAATCTTTGAAACTTCTCAGAACCATAAATAAATAAATCAATAAAAAACAAAAATTCTGTGAAACTTCAATTCCACTCCCATCCGTCCAATCCCAAAATGAAATGGAAAAATAAAAGAAATTTTATGGCATTTTAACAATGGGCTGAAATGATAGAAATTTTCATGTTGAAGCTCGTATCTTGAGTAATAGGCTATTTTTGTCAATTGGTGAACCACCTAAACTGTTATCAACAGGACAACTGAGGACAGAGAAGCAATTTAAGTTACATGGGTGCCTACTTAACAAAAATTTTTCATGGGTCAATGCCATATCTATATTGATTATATCAAGTGATATATACAGATATTAGACATATTAAAAGCATCTTTTTTCTTTTGGCGATTGCCAGCATGTCAAGCAAATATTAGCCAATATATGGAAATATATCGAATATATTAGTTGATATTTTAAATCAATAAGTATATTGTTGTATATCGGCCTATATTTCATTCGATGCATGGTACCTATTGGGACGAGTTGAACTATTGGTTTGCATTTTCTTGTATATAATAATGGTTCCCTGAAATCTTATGGGATTTTTTAGGTACACCCAAGAAACTTTGCTTAAAATCATGGAGCAAAGCATCCTAAGTCACATCAAATTCAGTAATTCATCCAAATAAAGTTAATTACCCTTCAAAAATTTCAGTCAATTGATTGCATTTGATCCAAGAATGGGGATGACCTATTAAAATGTTGACAGTGTAGAACATAATGCAGTAAATCAAGATAAACTTCACATGTAAGTAACCATTTTGGGAAATAATTAAGCAATTAATGCAAATTGAAATAAATAACAATTCACATTGAATAATCCAAATCTTTTCACATGTGGGTATGGCCTATTGGGCACCCTCATATTGATATTACGACAAAACTGTGATGTCGCCATATCGGTGAAAAATCAGTCAATATACCTGATATTTTTCAATATATGGCTGATATATCAGCCAATATTTTCCTGTTAGGTTGTGATTGCCAAAAAACATTTGACCTCTGGTAAGTCTGTAGTATATGGGACTTCAATAATTCCTAGTAACCTACTTCAAAAGGACATCAACAAACGACATATAACAAAATCTTTTCACAGCTTAGCTAAATAATGCATGACATACAGTAGTGGGACTTGAACATTTAGGTCTCAGGTTTCCCTTATGGCATTGGCATTTTGTACCCCCTTCAAATGCCAATATTCAAGAAATTTTTTGCAGCATATATTTTCAGACCTAAAGTAGAGGGAGGAAAGGAATAATGACATTTGTAGACACTTAGAAATCGCATATATAGAAGATGAAGGAAGGAGACAAAAAATGGTTACAGCACTTAAAATATAGGCTATTTGAAACACACGTAAGAAAATATCAGTTAGTTGCCATGAGAAGAAAGGAAAAGGTAAATCTAAAAAAATTTGGGGGCAGTAATAAGGAATTAAGTGCTTCTACATTAGAAGAATATTGTACTAAATCAAGTGAAATAATAAAAATAAATTCATATAGCTGAACTCTACTAATTAATTAAGGCTTTGTTGTTGTACATGTTTTCAGACCTCTAACCTCCTCTCCAAAACAAAGCATACACCCAAATAGATTTCATTATGGGTGTTGAGAAAGCACAACAATTCAAGAATACATTAAACAGTGTAGCTTAAGATTCAAGGCTGATAAATACATATTATGATTTCATATTGAACAAAGTGTACGTCTATCAATATTATCTTCACTGGAAAACCAAGGGTAGCATAGCAAACCTCCACCTTGTCTGAGCCAATTGCCTGAATTCACTTCTCATCAATAGCCACTTCAACCCCCAAAATATCAAGTGTAACTTCACCAGAAGCAACAATTTATAAGTCTAATCCTTACATACTAAAAGCAACTCATAAAAGATGGTGTTTCCAAGGACCAAAATCAGCATTGCTCTTCTTGGGGTTTTTTTATTAAGAGCAAGCTCAGTTATTGTATGGCTGAATGATCAAAAGTTTGAAAAAAGGGATGTGATTTTATATTTATCTTGGTTATGGAGGCCTTAAGACAATTTCATCCAAAGTCTATTAATGGAAGCATTATTTCAGGTTTTAATGTGGAAGAGTAAATTCTTAGGAGTTTATAATTTTTCAGCTTTTGTTCAATAACCCTGCTATTTTTGTGACGGAAATGAATGTAATTTCCTGAATTTGAGATGCATATGTTGACGTTGGATCAATTTGTACAAGTTGGAATAACATTGTGTGGGAGATGTAGCAAATGGGGAACTGCTTGCCTATATTTGGTTCTTGAGTTGGGTGTTTTCCCTACTAAAGAAGTTTCCATTTGAGATCTGGTTGCTGCTAAATTTGAAAAAAAAAAAAAAAAGGCTTGGTTCTTGGAAAAAACAATATCAGTCTAAAGGTGATTGTATCACTTTGATTAATACTACTTGGCTGCTCTTTATATGCATTTCATATCATTTCTTACTCTTTCATCTTTGGAGCTACATAAGCTTGATTTTCCCCTAAATCAATTACAATATGTAGTTGTAGGGACTCCTTCAAGTTTCTTTAGGTTGCATCAGTTATTGAAAAAGGCCTTTGAAATTTGGTGGGTGGGGTGTTAAAGATTGTGTATTCAATAACACACTCTTGGGTAAATGGGTTTGAGGTTTACTATTGAGAAAAAATAATGCACTCTTGGTTAAATGGATTTTGAGGTTTACTGTTGAGAAAGATTGATAATGGAGAATGATGACCACTGACATCTATTGTTTGAATTGTTCTGATTGGTTCTACATGACATTTAACAGCAGCTATGGGGTTAACTTGTGTTGAAACATGTAAAAGATGGCTTCTGCAGTCAACTTAAATCTGTTATTCGCTGTTGGTTGGGTATTACAATCAGTTTTTGGCATGATGTGAGAAAAGTTGTGGAAATCTGTGAAGATATAACACTGAAATAGTGTACGGGAAAACTATAGAAACCCATGAAATGCATATTGTTTGGTTTGTATGATATAAAAGTTTAGAAATCTAATGTTCTTGCCTACAGAAACTACAAGATTTTTAAAGGTTTTTATAGCTTTCCACAGTTCTTTCCTTGATTTTAATGGATAATTGTAGAATCTCACGTGAACAAAATATAATAAGAGATATCTACAATTTTTCATAATTTTCAACAGTTTTGATTTCTGTCTTTCTTTCTACTAATCAAACAAAACATATTTCAAAATCACTCAATTTTATCAAGATTTACTTAGTTTTTGTCATTAAAAAAGAAAGGATACCACACACCTCAAGGAAAGATACAAAGTCAATGCTCTATATAATCTGGCTTGGATAAAAATGCTTTAGTCTAAGATTATAATTTTATGGAAGAGAACAGATTAGTTTGCTGCTCCAAAATGATTTGTATGGCTTATGATAAAAAACTATGCTCGAGTTGCTGGACCTCCTCTCTTTATCGGGGCAGACTACTTTGCAGCATCAAGCTAGTGATTATGTTGTCCAGGATCCAGAAAATTGTGGTGCTTTCATTTTTTCTTACTTCTATGATTGGTTGTATATGTATGAGATGCGTCTTCACTTTGCACAACACTACTCATATTACAAATTTACTATAATTTTACCAAACAATGATGATGTAACACTAATTATACAAGTAAACTCAATACGGGGGAAAATAAAAAGAGACCATCCAACAAGTATTGCTTCATATTTTTTGTAAAGTTGTGGTAATTTTGTACTAAGATTAGTATTTCTCTTTCACTTTAAGTTGACATGGTATTCCATGATTCATAAAAGGTTTCCTTTTTGGTTAGTGAGGCTGCTTGCAAAAGATGTTTAACAATTGATAACTTGCAATGTAGGGGTTCTTTCTGGGTTTGTAATAAATGAATTATTAGCATGTGAATGGTTTATAAAGAACAAAACATGCATTTGAAAGTAAAGGCAGGGCTTTTGAAGATACATAAGTCCATTCTAGAGCTCTCATCTTCATGCATCAATGTCTTATACTTATGTTTTTTAGGGGAGTATCTATCTTCATCATGAGATTGAGTACTGTGTCTTAGTAGTAAGATTGTTTCATTATAATCTAAATATCACAGGTTAATATGATGAAAAAATTGTGTTTGTGGTGTATTATGTACGTCTGATCCTTTCCACGTGGGTGTGAAGTACACTAGGCTGCCTTGTATCTTTCTTCCCCCACCCCCACTAGATTTGATATATGATTTAAAGTTGGATTGTTCTTTGTCTTCTTCCATTTTTAGCAATTTTTTTTCCCATTGTTCTTAGATGATAACAAGGTGGCATCTTATCGTATAATCTAATAATTCTTCACTACTTAAATACAATTTGACATACATACACACATTGTGATGGACATATAATGCACCTTGACCATATTTGAGAGAATGTCAGAGTTCCTTGACATCATGATCTTGCTGGAATAAAGATTAAAAGTTGGGAGTATGGTTTCCCCCAGATGATTTCCATCAAAAGCGGGAAGGGAATCCAGTGGTCACTACCATGGATAAAAATATCAGTTGACATATATATATATATATCGGTATCAAGACCCCCCGATAACAGTATTTCTAAATACTATGACAATATTGCAATATATTTCTATATTGTCTAATAAAGCCAACACAACCCTATCAACTTACTATTTTTAGAAAATTTTTTCAATTCAATATATCCAATATTGATATGTATTATCCGATATGTTCAATATTGATATAACCACAATCAATACTGATATCAATATTTTTATCCATAATCACTACTTTATAAGAAAAAACAACTAAACAAGACCTATGGCACATTTGTTTATCTGAATGGAATGTCGTACATTAGACTACTCTTAGGGAATAGAATGACCTAAGAACATAGTTGGAAATTAGTATTCTTTTATTTGGTTGATCACCTAAAATATATAGAAATTGTGTTGAGAATCAAATTTTCTAATATTAGATTTGCATAATAAAAAAGCAATGAATGTTAAATGATCTTTTTACCATTCGCACAAAAAATATATAACGATACACAAATCACACATTTCCAAGACATCATCACCTCACCGGCTAAATGGCATGCCTTCAGCATGCTGCCACTAGCCCACAGCCACCAATGCGCAATAAAATTAACTTCAGGGGAGCAAAATGGAAATTTAGCCAAAATTATATTACCAACACTATGAAAATAAGTATACGCATCCAGAGGAATCAATTCTTGTCTTGTCCACTAACCAAACAAATGAAACTTCCATTACATTAAAAATAAGCTCAAAATGAAATTCTAATTTTATTCTACCAAATATACTGTTATTGTTACTTTATAATACAATTTGCTAGACTCCATAGTATATCTTCTAATTAATAGCTAAAATTAACACAATTTGTTAGAGATTCTGTAGCGTATCTTCTAATTAATAGCTAAAATTAACAAAATTACTCAACAGATATCAAACGACTTTTTTCCTTGCATGATGTTTCAATAAATTTAAGACCTCGCCCACATTTAAAAATATATAATTAAAAATAAAAACTAGTTTTTCTATAAATTTCCTTTGAGGGTGTAAAATCGCTCAAGCATGACTTGAATGCCACTCACCTGTTCAAATCACAAAAGAGAGTCTTATTATGCACAGGTCAGACTGCATAAAATCTACCCTTCATATAGTTTGCAATGCGGGGAGCATCATGCACTAATCACCTTTACAAATTTCCCTTCATTTTGCCCTACAGTCCAATGTTAAGCAAAAATCCCCAAAATTGGCCCTCCCAGGCTCAATTATTAATGCTATATTCACTTACTTCACATTTAAATACAACTAGATGTTTATATTATATAAGAGATCTTTAATTTTTTCAAAAAACAATTCATAGTATCCAATCTTTAAAAATTTTCCCAGATAATATTTTAAATTTATCGATTACGAAAAACCAATGAAGTTTATTTAGCATAAATTTTCAATTATATCAATTAATTAAAAGAAAAGGTTCAGGCAAACGAATTCATAAAGGAACTGACTAGCCTTATTTTGATTCCAATATGAAAAATCGCTTAACAAAAGTTACCTACCCGCAAAAGCGGAAAAAAATTCCAAAAATTATTGCAATTTCCATAGAGGAATAAAGAAATTTCTGATTTCCTATTGTCTTCTGCTCGGCATAATGTTTTGTTTTCTTTTCTTAATCAACAAGGCGACTCGAATCCAAGCCAATTTACACTACAACTTAAAATTACCTCCAAAATTTCACTTTAAGCTGACATGGTATTCCATGATTCATAAAAGGTCTCCTTTTTGGTTAGTGAGGCTGCTTGCAAAAGATGTTTAACAATTGATAACTTGCAATGTAGGGGTTCTTTCTGGGTTTGTACGAAATGAATTATTAGCATGTGAATGGTTTATAAAGAACAAAACATGCATTTGAAAGTAAAGGCAGGGCTTTTGAAGATACATAAGTCCATTCTAGAGCTCTAATCTTCATGCATCAATGTCTTATACTAATGTTTTTTAGGGGAGTATCTATCTTCATCATGAGAGTAAGTACTGTGTTTTAATAGTAAGATTGTTTCATTATAATCTAAATATCACGGGTTAATATGACGAAAAAATTGTGTTTGTGGTGTATTATGTACGTCTGATCCTTTCCACGTGGGTGTGAAGTACACTAGGCTGCCTTGTATCTTTCTTCCCCCAACCCCACTAGATTTGATATATGATTTAAAGTTGGATTGTTCTTTGTCTTCTTCCATTTTTAGCATTTTTTTTTTTTTACCATTGTTCTTAGATGATAAGAAGGTGGCATCTTATCGTATAATCTAATAATTCTTCACTACTTAAATACAATTTGACATACATACACACATTGTGATGGACATATAATGCACCTTGACCATATTTGAGAGAATGTCAGAGTTCCCTGACATCATGATCTTGCTGGAATAAAGATTAAAAGTTGGAAGTGTGGTTTCCCCCGGATGATTTCCATCGAAAGCGGGAAGGGAATCCAGTGGTCACTACTATGGTTAAAAATATCAGCTGACATATATATATATATATATATCGGTATCAAAACCCCTCCGATAACAGTATTTCTAAATACTATGACAATATTGCAATATATTTCCGTATCATCTAATAAAGCCAACACAACCTTATCAGCTTACTATTTTTAGAAACGTTTTTCAATTTGATATATCCAATACTAATATGTATTATCCGATATGTTCAATATTGATATAATCACAATCAATACTGATATCGATATTTTTATCCATAATCACTACTTTGTAAGAAA
Source organism: Nepenthes gracilis (assembly GCA_033239525.1). Classification (NCBI taxonomy): domain Eukaryota; kingdom Viridiplantae; phylum Streptophyta; class Magnoliopsida; order Caryophyllales; family Nepenthaceae; genus Nepenthes; species Nepenthes gracilis. The sequence goes on along the minus strand of BSYO01000027.1, from coordinate 3,317,470 downwards.
AAACAACTAAACAAGACCTGTGGCACATTTGGTTATATGAATGGAATGTAGTAAATTAGACTACTCTTAGGGAACAGAATGACCTAAGAACATGGTTGGAAATTAGTATTCTTTTATTTGGTTGATCACCTAAAATATATAGAAATTGTGTTGAGAATCAAATTTTCTAATATTAGATTTGCATAATAAAAAAGCAATGAATGTTAAATGATCTTTTCACCATTCGCACAAAAAATATATAACGATACACAAATCACACATTTCCAAGACATCATCACCTCAACGGCTAAATGGCATGCCTTCAGCATGCTGCCACTAGCCCACAGCCACCAATGCGCAATAAAATTAACTTTAGGGGAGCAAAATGGAAATTTAGCCAAAATTATATTACCAACACTATGAAAATAAGTATACCCATCCAGAGGAATCAATTCTTGTCTTGTCCACTAACCAAACGAATGAAACTTCCATTCCATTAAAAATAAGCTCAAAATGAAATTCTAATTTTATTCTACCGAATACACTGTTATTGTTACTTTATAATACAATTTGCTAGATTCCATAGTGTATCTTCTAATTAATAGCTAAAATTAACACAATTTGTTAGAGATTCTGTAGCGTATCTTCTAATTAATAGCTAAAATTGACAAAATTGCTCAACAGATATCAAGCGACTTTTTTCCTTGCATGATGTTTCAATAAATTTAAGACCTCGCCCACATTTAAAAATATATAACTAAAAAATAAAAACTAGTTTTTCTATAAATTTCCTTTGAGGGTGTAAAATCGCTCAAGCATGACCTGAATGTCACTCACCTGTTCAAATCACAAAAGAGAGTCTTATTATGCACAGGTAAGACTGCATAAAATCTACCCTTCATATAGTTTGCAATGCGGGGAGCATCATGCACTAATCACCTTTACAAATTTCCCTTCATTTTGCCCTACATTCCAATGTTAAGCAAAAATCACCAAAATCGGCCCTCCCAGGCTCAATTATTAAAGCTATATTCACTTACTTCACATTTAAATACAACTCGATGTTTATATTATATAAGAGATCTTTAATTTTTTCAAAAAACAATTCATAGTATCCAATCTTTAACAATTTTCCCAGATAATATTTTAAATTTATCGATTACAAAAAACCAATGAAGTTTATTTAGCATAAATTTTCAATTATATCAATTAATTAAAAGAAATTTGTAGGTTCAGGCAAACGAATTCATAAAGGAACTGACTAGCCTTATTTTGATTCCAATATGAAAAATCGCTTAACAAAAAGTTACCTACCCGCAAAAGCGGAAAAAAATTCCCAAAAATTATTGCAATTTCCATAGAGGGAATAAAGAAATTTCTGATTTCCTATTGTCTTCTGCTCGGCATAATGTTTTGTTTTCTTTTCTTAATCAACAAGGCGACTCGAATCCAAACCAATTTACACTACAACTTCCAAAAATTACCTCCAAAATTAACTCAAAAACTTTAAGTTTTTTGCTTCTGCGCCAACTAAGTGACAAGAATTTACACACTCCTGCTACATCGAATGAGATCACGAAATAAAACACACAAGAACTTGAAAAAGATAAAGAGATCCCAAATGAAATCTCACATACGTGGCGTCCAGGCCGAGAAAAGCAATTGACAGATACTGTAGTATCTTGGACCATCGAAGACCCAACGGCGAAATCCAGAGCAAAGTGGCCGAAGTAAGAGAGGACGAAGGACAGGAGGAAGAGGACCAAAAGCTGAATCCATATCAGCCATGCTACTTTGTCGCCCTCTATTGTGATGAATTCCTCCCCCCATCCGCGCATCACTGATGGCTTCTGCCGGAGATTCAGGAGAGGGAAACTGAAGGAAAGATGAAGAAGGGCAGGTAGAGCACGAAAGCTCATAAATACTAATAAATGAGAGATTTTTTTTTTTTTTTCTTTTACATTTGGTGTACGGAAGCCGGTGGGGTGGGTTGCTTGGACGGTGGCTATTTGCTTTTTGTAACCGTCAAGTAGCACAGCGCAGAATTTAAAAAGGGTGAGGGTGATGTTATTTATAATAAATTATAATAAATTTATAATTTATTTATTATTTTATTATTTTATAAATAAATAAAATTAAAATATGTTGTAAATATTAAGAGTGAATTTTTTTCTTAAAAATATATTTATTAAATAATATTTATAAAATCAAAATAAAAATAAATATTTTTAAGTTGTAAACTTTCTATTGTATATAATATACTAATTATTGTTTAATATAAATATAATTTTTAAAAAATAAAAAAAAATTAAATTGTAAATGAGTTGTAGATAGATGGTAAAAAAAGGTTTGTAAATATAAACTGTAAAAGTTATATAATTTTTAAATATATTTTTTGATATTAAATAATTATTAAAATATGTGATTATCATATGTTATAGTGATTAATTAATTGTGCTATATATTTTAAAATATTATATATCTATACATTATAGATCGAAAGAAACAAGTATATATATCCATGGGCAGGAAGCAGCTCAACCTAAATATTTTACTTAAATAAAATAATTTGTAGCCTGCCAAGAAATTAAGAACACCGTATTTACTGAAAATGATTTTATTTTAAAATTTATTATAATTTTTTATTGGAAATAATGATTTTAATAGGTCCAATACCATAGGTTAATCCAAAGTCCAAATTAAAATAGATGGACAGCCGGTCAGAAGCACCTATAGGGCCTGTGCAAGGCCCACCAAACTGTCTAACAATCTAGCCCAACAAATCTTCTCGAGGTATCTTACTCAGGGTCTCACATTGCCCAAATAGGTAAAAGCTATTTTACGGATCACACTATAAAAGTCATTGCCATAGTGGACTACAGCAAGCTCGAGAGGAGCAGAAAGATCCGTGATCGTCACCAACCATCCATTTCATTACAAGTGCATTTTCATAAATCGCCTGTTGGTTGGGCACACTCCAGGAGCCCCACATTCCGTCTAGGGGGCCCGTGACTAGTCTAGGAGCCTTGCTCTCTGCCTAGGAGGCCCACTCTCCATCTAGAAAGCCAACAGCAACCCATCTAAGAGCCTCGCTCTTCATCGAGGAGCTCCGCTCTCCACCCAAAAGGCTCACTCTCTATCCATGAGCCTCGCTTTCCTTCTAGGAGGACCGCAGCCCGTCCAAGAGTCCTATTCTCCATCCAGGAGGCTTGCAGCTCGTCTAGAAAACCTACTTTCCATCTAAGGGGCCCGTTCTTTGCCTAGGAGATCTGCTCTCTGTTTAGGAGCCCTGCTCTCTTTCTAAGAGACCTACGGCTTATTCGGGAGCCCTGTCCTCCATCTCATAAGCTTCCCTCTAGCTGGGTGCATCCCAGAACTTAATCCTCCATACCTCTAAGAAGCCCATCAGTCAGACGCACCTCCAAATTGCTTCCTAGTTGAGTACACCTCTAAGTCGTCTATTAACCGAATGTAACTCTAAACCACCTCTCAACTAGGCGCATTTCTAAGTCATCCTTTAGTCAAGCACATCTCTAAACTACCCTTCAATCGGGCGTACTTATACTCAATCCCCCATCACATGTATCAACGTATTTTCTTACATCCTTACATCTTTCCATCAATTGATAAAGATTTTTAACTTTAGTATTGGAGAATAAATCGAAAAGTGAGTTTCGTCAATCCTCTGACTTTTTATTTGTTCACTGTACTATGTAGGATCTAGGTTATCAAATATAAAGTCCGAACTCATGAAATTCAACCCGTCCAAGAAAGACCGGGAGGCACTCTAAGTTATACAATAACCCGAATCTAAAGATACAACAGATTTATAGCATAGTATTTATGAAATGAATTAATAAAAAATAATTTAAAACTAGTTATATTATTTGTTAAAAGTTATACTAAATCGAATAAAATATGATTATATCCAATAAAAGCTTATATTGTAAAACTAAAAGCTTGTATGGTGATGTGTACTTGAAACTGATATTTATGCGAAGTGGTTATCACCCAATATTGAATTCAATTACTTAAGTTACTTTCGACTTGAGTTGTAATATACGAACTCAAAAAAATTATTTGAATGATGTTTAATTTCATTTAATTGATAAATTTTTTAGATTAATTAAAATTTTAAGTCAAAATTAAGTATTTAATAAAAGTAAAATACGTCTAGTGGTGATTGATTCATGAATGAGTACATTTTAGGTAAAATATCTGTACTTGATAAGTATTCAAGTGGCATACGTATATATTTAGACTATAATGTTGACATCCGATATATGCCTAAGGGTGCTTATGCATGGTATATATTTTGCCTTAGTGCTTGATTCGTGCCTAATCGGCACTTATGCACCAATTTATATAAATAGGCCATTTGGCCGATTTGAGCCCATTTTTACTGAACTTTTGGGAGAAGAAGAAGAAAGAGAAAGAGAAAAGAAAAATAGAGAAAAGAAGTGAATGAAAGAAAGAAATGTGAATTTAATGAGATTTCAAGTAATCATTTAATAAAATTAAGTAAAAGTAAATATATCTAAACCCTTTTATTTCTTTATTGTTAATCATTTTTGTAATTTTTGAGTATTTCTTATTTTAAATATTTATGTATGTGTTTTTGTCATACTTGGTTCGTTTTAGACTTGCATGTAAATAATCTCACTCCCATTTTATAAAATCTTATAAAATATATATCTTAAATTCATACAAATTATATTTAAGTATTAAATTTATGTATAAATGATCTTACATATATATAAATTATATATATATATATATTTACATGCTTATAATTTCTACATAAATGTCTTTGCATGTTTTCTAATTGTAAAAAGATAATAAAAATTATATAAATTATATTGACCACCTGTAATTTTTACATAATAGTTCTTGCATGTTTCAAGTTATACATTAAAAATTCCTATTTGTCCATAACTTTCACTTTATTGTTTTTGCATGTCATATAGGAAGAAAAATAGAGAAAAACTCTATATTAACTTTGATAAAAAAAATATTTTTTTGACATGAAAAAAATAGGAGTATATTTTTATTCAAGTAGAATTTTTTATTTGACCGAAATAAGGACCATTGTAAAAAATTAACAAAATATAACATGTCATAATATATTATTAGAAAATTAAAAATTAAATCTAATATCTACATGTTAGAAAAATGGTATTTGACCCCGATTATGAAAAATAATATGTAATCGGTTTACTCAGGAGTTATGAATAATTGCGTATGACCTTTAATTATATAAAAATAATCATAACCCGAATTTTAATTTTTACCATCTGTTGGTGAGATCATCACTGATTTTTAATTATTTACATGTCAGTATGATTTTGGCATGATTTCGTTATTTACATAGCTTTTGGTATATTTGACCATAATTATACTATTTTCATATTTTCATTCAAAAATTGATGTTATCAACATTTCTAAATTTCAATCATTGTATTATCCTTATTATATTTTATTTGGTATATATTCATATATGAAGATATATAAATTTTATTGAGCATTAGGCTTATCGTAATACTTGTTTTTACTAACCCTCTAGATCATCAGTTTTAAATTAATTTGCAGGCAATTGAACCATGAAAAAGCAAATTCTAGAGAATAGTTTTATAATGTTTAAACTGTTGTAATTGTAATTAGAAGTTTCAAATTTATATATTTTATTTTAGTTTTTCGGTTAATCCTGTATGCGGCCATCGACCAATGATTGTAATGATGTTTAAGTTGATTAGTACTTCAGATCAATTTATGTTTTAATACTTCGATATTAGTTAATATATTTTTTTTCATATTTATTATTTGAGGTCATGTAGTTGACAATATTTGAAGTCACTTTTGGGTATAATTTTTGGATCTAATAATTATATTATTATTTTATCCATTTAATGGTATTTAATATAAATTTACATTTTGATATCAATTTGAATATAAGTTAGTTGAATAATAAACAATTGATTTTTAAGTCATAAACAACCGTAGGAAAAGAGTTGAACTCCAATTGCCCGATGAGAAAACAAGTGTCATTTTCTTGACTTTCACCGGATATTATAATACTATTCGACCACTCTCCATTTTGTCAACCTTTTTTTAATGTATAGTAGATACCAATATGTGATGGGTTATTACACCACATGTAGGCCAAATGGGTATTGGTCTTTTGCCACGGGAAGGCACGGACAGATCGTCTAGCTCTAACATGGTCATTTCAATTATTTCAGGCGTCGACCTCTCTTATGGTGTGGCCAATTGAGACTAGGTGGGTGGTCTTGGTTTTTTTGGGCACACAATGACTTAGGAGTTCTTTGATTTATTGTCTTCGCCCAAACACGATGCAAGCACGATCCCGACATACGGCCTATGGAGTGTCAAAAGAATAACATGTTTGCCTCGTTATAAAGTTCTCATAATATATTTAATTTTTTTAATTATCAAAAAAATATTTAAGAATTAAAAAATGTATGTATGATTTATTTTGATTTATTATGACATATAAGAGTTCATGATGAATACTTTAGATAGTAGATGACGTAGAGAAATAGGACAAGAAATGTTTAAAGCTTTAAAATATCTCCAAAAAATGAAATAGAAAATATTTGGTATACGTATAATGTATCTATGATTCTATTTATTTTTTATTTAAAATTTATATTTATTATAAGCATAAATTTTAGAATAATATTTATGAAATGTAAATAAAAATGTATTATTTTACCTTAAAATAATAAATTAGATATAATACTAAATTTCATGGGAGGAAAAAAATATTCTTTTTAATTTTATCACTGACTAATATTTTGTAATTTATATTTATTGTAAATACAATATTTTTTAAATATATATTTATTGATGGGTTATATATTAAAATTATTGGGTACCAGAACTGGGGACCCGTTAATAAGGTCCAGGCATCACAAGGACCCAATGGGTCCAAGAGGCTCAGGTGATAAGGCCAATCCAAATAGCGTGACAAATTAAAAGACTACAGAGGCCCACAGACCAGGGATGGCCGCGGGAGGCGACATCCCAAGGATTCGGTAAGCAACCATATCAGACTGTACGACAAATGGTGGCCTGCGAATGGGATCGATCACTGCAGATGTAACTTCACGAGAGGATAATGAAGCACGTATGTCACACTCCTGATAATAAGGACAGAGTAGATAGAGTTGGTGATCGACTTCTGCATGTATCAACGCCACGTGGACAACTAACCAAAGATAGTTCAAACACTATAAATATCCTAATTGTGCATCAAATGAGGGAGAAAGGAAGAAAACAAGATGAAAAAGAAACAGGCTTGTACCATTCTGTAACTCATTTGTAACCCAGAAAAATATAGTGAGATCGATTCTCGAACGGAAGTCCCGTGATTTTCCCAACCTTATTTACAAGGGTGGTTTCCATGTAAAAAAATTTCCCTTCGTTGTCCTCGTACTCACCATATCTCCATTTTTTCCACACATTAACTCATGTTACTGTCGGATCCTCATCCTAGTCAGAGTAAGGATCCGATGACGCAATATTGGTGCCGTTTATGGGAAACGTTTAAAAGCCAACTTTTCACGCTTCCTACGCAATACCCATGGACTCTTCAACCCTCATTCAAAAGCCAAACATGATGAACACCAGGGTACAAGCAAGTGCATCCATCAGGGACGTGGCTTCATGCTATAACGGTCCTACTCCCTACCTTAGGACAGAGGATCACCCCGATCCAGTTGTGCGTGCATTGGCTACCAAAATGGAGGATATGTCCAAAGCCTTCCTGACCCTATGTTCTAAAAGGGATGAACGAGCCAGAGGGGTGTCTTCTAAGACGTCCCAAACTTCGACATCCCGTAATAGGGGTAACGGAAGAGGCACCGAAGCAGACCGTCTGATCAACACCAGGTCCTGAGGACCCAAGTCGCATCAAGTAGCAGAGTTCCCCAAAAACTAGAAGATCGCTTGGGTCCCCGGGTATCTAAGGAAAACCCTGAGAGGAGCAACCCGTGTTCCATCCGCAGCAATGAGGAGCGTATTGCTTAGGAGGTGGCTCTACACCCACCATTTGGAGCAAAGGGAATCCTCGGGCAGCAGGCAGTTTAAGAGCCTCAAGAGTTGAGAGATCTTCTCAACAAAAAGAAAGCAACGACCCCATCCTATGCGGATGAGAGGTTAGAAAAAATCTGGAACCGCGTATTCGGAGAAGAAAACAGAGGAGGAGATGATATACTCTGATACCCATTCGTTGTAGACATTAGGAAGACCGCTCTCGCCAAAGTTCAAGATACCGAGCTGTGATATCTATAATGGAAGTACTGACCCCATGACTACCTGAACCACTTCCGTGAGCACCTAAGCCTCCAAAGACTAGACAAGATGACCATGTGTCAGTGTTTCCCATTGACGCTCAAGGGAGATGCAAGGGTGTGGTTTTATGAGCTACTAGCAGATTCAATCCGCTCCTTTAATGAGCTGGCAACAATCTTCCTTACACAGTTCGCTTCTAGTAGGAGAATAGAAAGACAGCCTTGGCACCTCACCCGGGTGAAACAGGGCGCCAGGGAGAGTTTAAGGGAAATCCTGGCCAAATTCATAGCAGAGGCCAGACAAATCCTGAAACTGACTGACGGAGTAAAATTGAATGCATTCCTCTCTGCCTTGGATGGAGGTGCCTTTTTCAAGCACCTTATTCACAATGGTTCCCAAACATTTGCGGAGGCTAAGGTCGCAACAAGTGCATACATCGCGGTCGAAGAAGCTAACAAAGCAAAAAGACTAGAAAATGATGAAAACTTTCGTCCAAAGGCGGCGAAAGAAAAGAGAAAAGCTGGGGATCACTCAAACCCCCAGACAAGGACAAGGCAACGCAAGTCCGAGCAAATCGTTCGAAGGGAGCCTAGACCGGTGAGTCTAACCCCTCTGAACGACACCCGTATGAACATTCCGATGCAGATTCAGGAGAAAAAGTTCTTAGGGTGGCCCAAGCCGTTGAAAAATTCAGGGGGTGGTAACCAAACAAAATACTGTCACTACCATTGCAGTGGAGGCCACACTACCGAGGACTGCCAGATATTGTAGAAGGAGATCGAGGAATTGGTGAAAAGGGGACGCCTCAATCGTTTTCTGCAAAGACCAGGACAAACTTCCGAAGCAGCAGGTGACGATGAGCTTGGTCAGCCGAGAAACCGAATAGCCGCAAGAGTTGTAAAGGTAATATCGTCTCACTCGACCATAAAGGACGCACGAAATATAATTACAACAAAAAGTCCAAGGACAAAAATTAGGGATGAAATTATTAGTTTTAGTGACAAGAATATGGCTCAGGTAACTTCCTTGTTGTAACCGCGCTCGTCTCAGTTGAAAAAAATAACTATTAGATGAAACGAGTTTTTGTTGACAATGAAAGTTCTAGAAATTTTCTTTATCTCGATACTTATTTCAAATTGGGTCTTAAGAGAAGTCAAATGAAAGCGCCAGAAGGACCACTCTACGGACTGGGTAACGAGCCTGTGAGTGTACAGGGTGTCATCTAGTTCGAAGTCATATTAGGAATATACCCGAGGACTGCGTCAAAGGTCATCACCTTCCTCGTCGTGGATCCTTCGATGGTCTATAACGCAATCCTCAGACGTCCCTGTTTGGCAACCTTTGGCATTGTCACTTCCATCCCATATCTAAAAATGAAGTTTTCGACCCTATTCGGGATTGGGGAGGTCCTTGGAGACCAAGCAGCCAGACAGATGTGCTATTTATCTCAGGTCACACAGGAGCCTTCTCCTCGGCCTAATCGAAGACCTTGATCTACGAGACGATGCAACACTGCGACAAGCACAGTCCGGAGAATCGACCGTCCAAGTACTTCTGGATCCTAAGGATTCGGAGAATTATGTCCAAATAGGAGGCTCACTACCAGAAAATATACGAGATCAACTTGTCAACTTCTTACGGGAGAATACGAACATTTTTGTTGGGGTGCCAAGTGGCATGCCGGGGATCTCAATGAAAATAATGGTCCACAAACTAGGTATAGATCTTTGTCACAAGCCTGTTAGGTAAAAGTGTAGAATTATTCAGTGGAGAAGTTAGTGGCCATACGAGAGGAAGTAAAGAAGCTCTTAAATTCCGAATTTGTTAGCGAGGCCGAAGGGTATTACCTTATAACAGTATGTCTCTTGGTCTATCATAAAGGAGGTGTTCTCCTTGTCTTTGAGGTCCATTTTTATTTGGTTGTAACCCGAGTATACGTTCATAAAACTTAGGAGCTCATGGTTGGACGCCAAGTCCACAAGTTAATCAATTCAAGAAACTGGGAAGCTGTCCTTTGGGCAGGCTTTATTAAGGTCCGTGAAGCCTACATACATTCTCCATTTTTCATTACTCTTTTTTACCATGACCATGTTCGATAGCCAGTTTGGGTACTGCGAAAGCGACTTACCAGTGGCTCGTCAGTAAAATATTCAAGGATCAAATAGGCGGAATGTGGAAGTCTATATAGATGATATGGTAGTTAAAAGCAAAAGAAGTGGTTACCACGTCCAAGACTTGGTTGAGACCTTCAATGTACTAAGAGCTCACTAAATGAAGCTCAATCCAAGCAAGTATACATTCGGAGTGGCGTCCGAAAAGCTCCTGGGTTATATAGTTTCACATCGAGGGATTGAAGCTAACCCAGAAAAAGCCCGGGCCATCCTCGATATGAAATATCCTCGGACAATAAAGGAAGTCCAGAAACTTATTAGATGATTAGCAGCCCTGTCTCGTTTCTTGGCCAAATCGGCTGAGAGGCACTTGCCATTTTTTAAAGCACTAAGAGGAACCAAAACCAACGGTTTCCAGTGGAGCGGTGACTGCGAGGAGGCATTCCGAGGACTTAAAGACTACCTGTCGAGTCCTCCTCTTTTAGCTTGTCCCCAGTAGGGCGAGGAGTCATATTTGTATCTTGCCGTGTCTGACACGGCATTAAGTTTAATACTGGTACGACAATAGGATGATGGACAACGACCTGTTTACTACGTGAGTAAGACCTTGGCCGACCCAGAGATCAAGTATCCACACGCGGAGAAGGTTGCCCTAGCACTGGTATACTCTGCTCGAAAGCTTTGACCGTACTTTTAGACACATAAAATAGTTATCCTGACGGATCAATCGTTGAGAGCCATATTACAGAAGTCCGAGGTATCAGGACGACTAATTAAGTGGGCCATTGAGTTAGGTGAGTTTGATATAGAAATTTGCCTGGAGGAAGGCTTTAAAAGCCAGGTTCTCGCTGATTTTATTGTCAAAATAACGACACCGGCCGCCGATGGTGTAGACTGCCATGGTGAATGCAAGCAAAGCGAATCACGATGTGGACATTACACGTGGACAATTCTTCAATGAACGACGACAGCAGAGCAGGCGTCGTATTACGCACGCCGGAGGGATAACTTATGTTACTATCGGATCCTCGTCCTAGTCAGAGCGAGAATCCGATGACGCAACAAAAATATAATATAAAAATTATTATTAATTAAAAGAAAAATTAATTGAGAAAAAATCTTTACTATAATCTATGAGTTTGGTTATAATCAATCTCAATCAAAATCACTGTCAAATTTACTATAAATTCATATAAATCAAATAATGAATAACTAGAGAATAAAAAAGATGATGAAAAAGTGTATGTGATTAAAGACCTAAGAAATGGCAAAATCTCATCCTATTTTTCTTTATTTTTCCTCTTTCAGTTCGATACTCAAATTTCTTTGAATAAATTCACAATCTCACCATCGGACTTTATTATAAAAACACTTATTCAAGATAAACACACTCTTCTTTTCCACAAAAAAGGAGCAAACTATTATTAAAAAAGAGTTTGACATTTGAACTCTAATAATTGGTGTTCGCATGCTGGTTGCAGTTTGATAAATATACTGAGAGATGGTGTCCGAATGCTAGAAATTGGCATTCCAACGTTGACTACAAACGGAGCGAGAACAGCAAGCTAGTGGTCAAACACAAGAAGTTAGCATTCGAAAGCCACAGAAAATTACTTGTGCACGGGAAACAACATATAAGTGTCCTTAACGTGTCCATCAGACACTCTAGCCACTAGAAATTACATATGTGTGCCCCATCGTGTGTCCATCAGTCACTAATATCCCTAGCCACTTTAGTTCTTTTTTTGAATGAATCTTCATATTGACAACAAATGAATCTCTGAATGATCCATCCATTAGTTATATGAGCTATAATAAAGTGACACAAGATCTAATAAATTTTTTCTCACAATTTTATGGGAAACTACTCACATCATCTCTAATGACTGTCATCTCTTAATCACTCAAAATTTTCCTCCACTAGAAATATAAGTGTCAAACTCATGAACTTATTGCCAAAACTTTTGAACCCAACAAGTGTCCCCTCATTAGGATCACACGAATTTGAATAAATGATTTCATTGTCAAAACATCCTAATTCAATAAATCTCCCTCCATGCGTTTAAACTTGTTAGAACCTCAGAATCCAACAAGCCTTTTGTCACTAGGGTCACACACAACAAAATCATCATCGTTTCCAAAAACCTAGACCTAATAACCGATACATCTCATATTCAACAATGAGAAAGGTTGCTGTATATAATAGAAGATATCAGATCATTGCTCTCGTGAACTTTCTTCTCTTTTCATATAGCACTTTCTTACTCTTCCTTCTGGTTGAAGCAATTGTACTAAATATAACCATTCTTGCTACAATAGTAACACTCTTATGTTTTCATACTTCAATCCTAACTTGTTAGAGGACCTCCTCTCACTACTTCTATGAATCTCAAAAAGTAGTTTTTCAAGTTGCAAATGGAAAGTGTCTTGAGATCATCTCTTTATTTATTCATTTAGTTAACAATCTCCAAAGTCATAACATCATTTAGAGCGAAGTTAGGGATGAAGACTTAAAAATTCTCCCAAGAATCTAGTAAAGTAGTTAATAGCCATAAACTAAGCAACTCATCATTAAACTCTATTCCCATGTTGGATAATTGATCCATGCATCACTAAAATTCATTCAAATGATCAGTAATAGGGCAACTTTTTCTGTACTTCATGTCACATCCCAAACTTGAAGTCCTATTATTAGTTGAATAATCCTTAATTAACTAAGAAAAATTGTATCCTTTTATTATTCAAAAATTTATTTATTTACTCCAACGATCAAAATTCAAAACCATATAGGAATGCAACTTAAAAATATTACAAAGTGATAAAAATTGAAATGAAAATATATTAAATCACATGACCCAAAAAACCATATCTGAAAGTGATTTTAAATACTGATCATATATGACCTCAAACAAATATAAGGAGGAGTATCTGTAAAAAAAAATTAGGGTAATCACATATCAAATGACCACCAAAATTTCCAATAATTAATAGTTAAAATAAAAATTAACAATTTAAAACTATTGTTGTGACTAACATATAACAAAATTGATATGCAAAAATCTAAAAATTTCTTTTAAATAGCTATCTCCTCAATTCAATCACTTGCAAGTACTGTCCCGAACCCTCAAATTTGAAACGTTAGTAAAAAATGAGTAAGAGTGAGTCAATTGTTCAACGAGATATAATTTTCATAATTGAATATATATGTGCATCAAAAATATCTTAGAATACAACATGATCAAGATCGAAAAATAATAGCATAATTTCATAAACATGTTATGTATAATTTAAAATTGATTCTTGATTTTCTTCTTTAAATTATGTGACATTTAAATTAGGCTTAAATCATGTCAAAATTTATAGACCAAGGATTAGTGGTGACCTCACTGATTAAAGAAAAAATATCGATACTTGGATTATATATACTTTCATATAACTAAAGTCCACGTGCTACTATTTAAAATTTATAAATGTGTCGTCATACATATAGCATTGTAAATAAGGCCAAATGTCACTTTTAATACACAAATAATATATTCAAACCTTAATAATTATTGTAGTATATTAGGACATGTCATAATAAATTACGTTAAATTATTACAATAATTTGTTCATAATCAAATAAGAATAAATTTTTTATATTTTTTCATACCAATGAAAATATCTCTATCATCAAACTTACATAGAGTTTTTATCCATATTCTTCAAATACTTGTCATGGAGTGAAATCAAATTCATGCAGGGACTTTAGGTTGCATTTTAAGGGCACTCAAAACAGTGATATGTTATTTAATAATTTGTAGGAACTTTCAATGCATGAAAATCAGCCTAGTTTAGGTAACTTTATCAATTCAATTCAATCACAAACATGCAAAATATTTATTTTTAAAATTTAATAATTAAACATAATTTATGTAAAATTTTTAAGTGCAAAAATATACATGCACAATTTTATGGTGATTCAACCTTGTAAAAGCATATTATTAAAAATGGAACAGATGTAAGAATTACATCACAAAAATTTAATACTTAAACATATTATGTATGAATTGAAGGTATACATTTTATGAAAATTTTATGGAATAAAAGTAGAATAACATATACGTAAAGTATAAACTTTTTATAATAAATGCTTTTAGAAGTCAAAAAAAATAGTAATAAAAGAAAGAGGAGATAAGATGTTCTTGTCTTAAGCTTTAAATAACCAAAAGTTTTTTAAATCTCACATGGAATCTCCTTATCTAGCCTTCTCTCTCTTTCACTGTTCTTTTTCTCTCTCTTACATCTAGGATCACAGCAAAATGACTAAAATCATCCAACTAGGACCTTATATAGAAAATTGACACATGTGTGTCTGTCAAAAATATGTCAAGTGTCAAGATAGAAACAGTACAACGCACAAGTATCGGTCACATGTGCATCAGACATGTATATTTTACTTTGAATACGTACAAACATCCCATAAGGGTTCTTCAAGCACATTCTTTCTATTCGAAATACTCATATGCATATACCAGGAATTGATTAGGTGTCACTCAATTTGATATAACCTGGTCAAAAAGTTTAATCCAAAATCATATTTGACCACGTTATTTTCATCAACTTAACTCAGCTAATTATTATTTAAAAAATATAATTTGGGGATTCGTACGTTACACTTCCTCTATATTAACTTCATCAAAACATACACCTTATTACACCTGATTTTTTAGGCATACAAAGCTTCAAGCTTATCCCACAAAATTCTTACATATTGTTTATTAAAAATATGATTATACATGTTATTATTAATAAATTTTCTAATCCATAGGCTTGCTGATGCTTAAAGCCAACTCCTTAGATTTAGATTTTGAATTTTAAGTGGCAAATATCACAAGATGTAATTTTTCCATAAATAATAAATCTTTCATCTTACTTCTCATGATATTAAAATTTATGTTATCAAAAAATATCTTTATTATGACCACAGTACGAATATATAATAACAATGACATCAAAGTTAAAAATCATCTGTAAATTACAGTCCAATATTTAATATTGGGTCGAATATCACATACTAATACCACAAATAAAATATTTAGATATAAGTACTGTGATCTGAGAATTCGCCAAATTATCATTGTTTAGCCCAAATAATAATACGGTACATACTGAATCTATATCTTTCTTTAATAAAAAGCATCTAACCAAAATACTAAATATATTATATTAAATAATAATATATAACCTCATAATATGACATTGGTCCGAATCTAAACTATAAAAATCTCAAAATCATTCCTATCTATTACAAAGAAGCCAAAAATAAGCCCAAAAGCCATAAAAAAAGTTGTTAGCTATAATCTTTCAACAATTCTCTATCTAATCTTGCAAGCAGTCAATGTCCTATGATTTAAAAATATTTTAAAATATTACAAACGTAAGATTAATACTCAACAAATCAAATAGATATAACATATGAATAAATATGAGTAAAACATGTATAAAAAGAAAAAATTATGAATTTCATATGGAAACCCAAAATGTCCAATTCTTGATAAATATGTTCTAAAAATTATCATGATTTTATATAAAATGTTCAATATATATATATATACAAAATACGTAAAGCATACGAAAAATATGGGAAGACCAATAAACATGTAAAAGTATATCTAAAAATATAAAAACTAAATAAACATGTCAAAAATATGAAAAAAATTTAAAAATTAAAGATCAATAACTGACTAATTGAAAGAAAAATTTTTGAAGAATGGGCTATACATTTTTTTTGATAACCTTATACCAATATATTATTATTCAAACCTTATACCAATACAATAATTCTTATTTATATGAAAAACTTCACATCACAAATCATATATCCAAAAAGCTTTTAATTCAAAATAAAAGTAAAATATTTATTCAATTTCATAAAGTAGAAATTTTATTTAATATTAATATAAAAATAATATATAAGGTCAAATACTCAAAGATTTTATAAGTTTTTAACAATATCTTAAATATAAATATAAACATTTAAAAATGTTTAAATCTTAGTAAAAGTCAACATGTGTCCAATAAATATTCAAAAAGTGACAAAAATGATAACATGCATAAATATTTAAATAATAATTAAAAAAATTAAAAGATTAATAAATTAAAAATTGAGCTTAAATTTATTTATTTTAAATAAAAAATAATTACCAATTTGACTTAAAATTGTCTCAAAATTACATTCATTTACCTTCTGTCATCTTTTCCCTCTCCTTCCTCTACCTTGCTCTCTCTTCTCTATAAAAAAAAAAAAAATTAGATGAAGTGGCTTTAGATACCCAAACTAGCATGTAAGAAATAATCATGTGTGCAATAGGCATAAAGATTAAATACATGCACGCATGAGCGTCATCAAATTCATGCACAAGTGTAACTTATTATTTCCAAACCACATACGAATGCTCCTCATGCACATTTCAGGTGTGGAAAATTTTGCCTCAAACTAACACATATGCAGTTCTTGCACCCATCTGGTATTAGGCATTATTCATCAAAACTTAATTTTTTATAAATTTTTATTATATAATTATTTTTTATTTTTATCCAGTGTATAAAAATTATAATATGACAAACGAAAATCAAGAAATTGGGTGTTCCGATATTATTCAAGCTCTCCTTTAATTCAAAAAATAGGTAACTCAAATACTCTTATATCAATTGTTGGAATCAAACCACCAAACTTTGTTGCACAAAATGTCAAGAACAAATCCCTAACAAGATCAACTACCAAATCCCTTATTTGAATTCTCTTAGAAGATTAAATGATAACACATATTTATAAGAAATAAATCATTTAAAAAACTAAAAATACAATTTTATGTAAAATTCTTTTCTCAATTAAAAAAAAACTACAGAAAAATTAATCTCGACTATAATCTATAAGTTTGTTTACAATCAACTCTTCTCAAAATCACCACTAAATTTACGATAAATTTAGATAAATTTAGCAATAAATAATAAAGAATAAAAGGATAGTAAGAAAAGAAATATGATTGAAGGCCTAAGAAATGGCTGAATCTCCTCTTACTCTTTTTTTTTACTTTTAATTCAATGCTCAAAATATTTTGAATAAACTCACAATCTTGCTCTCAAACTATCTTTAAAAAATCTTTTAGTGATGATTATAAATAAATTTTTAAATAGTTTGTTCATTTGGCACTGGACTCATTAGAAAGCGATCCAAAATCTAGAATTTACTTCAATATTGTTAATTTTTATATTTTTAGATGATATAATTTTATTTTAATACTTACTTTTTTTCTGTCTTAGATAATTTACTAATAAAAAATATAAATTTTAAAAAATTAACATTTAAAAAAACATCATCTCTTCCACATACACATATAAAGTTGTTACTTATCAATTTTATGAAAAAATGACCTAACTTTGCTAAATTAATTTGCTAGGAAAAAAGAAAGAATAGCTAGTTATTTTTAAAGATAGTTATTATTTATTTATTTATTTATTTTGGTATATTTTTGATAAAATAATTGTAAATTCTGAATCATATATATGTATTTAAAGCCGTTTTTCATCTTGTCGGCTTAAAATCCTTCCCATAGTTGGCAGAACCGGCAGCTCCACCTATCCGTCACCACCAACCACGACCGACGTTCCGCCGCTGGCCAGGACCGGACTTGCTATCATTCCCGTCTGAAAGCTGTCCATGTCGGCTCCACCTCCCACCATGACCGACCATTCCTCCGCCGCCGCCTCAGCACCGACTGACACCACTGACTATCACAGTCAACCACTATTCCCCAACCTCCCAAATGACGTTGCACTCCAATGCCTTGCTAGAGTCCCCCGCTCCCACCATCCTTCTCTCTCCCTCGTCTGTAAATCATGGCGCTCCATCATCCGCTCGCCTCTCCTCTACTCCACTCGCCGTTCTCTCAATTCCACCGAATCTTTCCTCTACCTTAACGTCCGCTTACTTAATCCTAACTCTAAAGACGCTACCCCTTCCTTCAAATGGTTCGTTCTCGATGTTTCTACCGCCACGAACAACATAAATCATCAAAACCCTAACCCTGAATTCTTAATTTCCGTCCTTCAAGCCCCTCGTCAGGCAATTGGCGCTTCTATCGTCGCATTGGGCCCCAAAGTCTACGTTATCGGCGGTTCGATCGACAGAAACCCAACTTCGGATGTGTGGATTCTCAATACGGAGTCGAATGAATGGGAAATGGGTCCTAAAATGCAGGTGGGACGTGAATTTTCCGCCGCGGGGGTGGTTAATGGGAAAATTTATGTGATTGGAGGCTGTGTGGTTAACAGTCGAGCAAGGTCTATGAACTGGGCTGAGGTTTTTGACCCGATTACAAGTTTGTGGTCTGCAGTGCCGAGTCCAACTGTGCTGCGGGATGGGTTGATGCACGCCAGCGCGGTGGTGGACGGGAGGATTTATGGGATGGCCGATAGGGGAGGGGTTGTTTTCGATCCAAGTTTGGAGGAGTGGAATCCGGTGTCGAAGAGGTTGGATTTGGGGTGGAGAGGCAGGGCGGCAGTGGTGGCTGGGATATTGTATAGCTATGATTTCTTGGGAAAGATCAAGGGGTTTGATGTTGTGGAGGATGTGTGGAAGGAGTTGAGAGGTGTGGAGAAGGATTTGCCTAAGTTCTTGAGTGGGGCAACCATGACAAGTATTGGAGGGAGGTTGCTTGTGTTGTGGGAAGGAAAGGGAAAGGGGAAGGAAATTGAGGTTTTGTGCGCTGCGATCGAGATCAAGAAGGATGATGGTGGAGAATTGTGGGGTTCTATCATTTGGTCCGATGTGATTCTCAGGGTTCCAATGAGATCTTCAATTGTTCATTGCTTGACGGTCGCGGTGTGAGTTGTTTTGAAGCATGAGATGTATGTTTAGGCTCTTGTATTGCTATTTTGGGTGTTTTCTTATGTGTTTATATCATATGGCATTGCTTCTTATTCCTTGTAAAACCTAGGAAATGTGTCAAGAATTTAAATTGAATGTTTGTCTTGTAGATTGTGTATTTGATGGGGATTGATGAGAGGAAGTTTCAACTTTGTTTCAGGTGTTAGTATATATGATTTGTGCCTATAGGGTGAGTTAATAAACCAGTTTTGTGTGGAAGGTATTTATTTTAATGTCGAATTTCTCTATTGTTTGTTAATCCATGTTAACTAAATGTGTTAGCATAACGCTTCCTCTAAGATGAAAATAGATTGGCTATACTTACCCCCAAAAAAGAAGAGGAGAATATAGTGTGGCAAGCAGAAGAGGACAAAGCTTGCAATGGCCAAGATTTAGACAAATGATTTACTCTCCAGGAGGGTTAAATTGGTGCTGCTTGTGGCTGTTTTGCTCTAGGAATTAGCCTGCATAGTTGACTGATTTTCTGTGAAAGCTGGCTGGGAGACAATTTGCATTGCCATTGAATGTGAAGAAAAAATTAGGAAAGATGATTACCATTAACACTTTTGACAATATATAAGTTGAGGGAAAGATGTCTCAAGTGGTTCAAATACTTAAAATATAGGCCAAATTAAATATATGTGAGAAAATGTGGGTTGTCATTGAAAGAGAGAAATGGAGAAGCAAATCGAGGAAACGTTAGAGAGAAGTGATAAGACATGATTTAAAACAGATTCTACTCTAGGAAAATATTGCATTTGAGATGATGACGAAAGCTGAGTTACATAGATGATTCACACTTAGTGAATTCAAGGCTTCGATGTAGTTGTATTAAGAGTGCAAATACCGCTTGCGGGTTCTCTACCGACTGCAAGTGTGTATTTTGGCATTATGCAGTCAACCAACCCCTTCGGGTTATAAATATTCTGATGGGAGTGATGCAATCGCCATGTGTCGCCGTCGTTGATGATGAAGAACGCAACGGAAGGGGAGTTCTGCAGAGGAGGAATGCAGGGATTTGTGCTAAGTAAGAGGGAAGGAGAGGGAAAAGGGAGAGGGAAGAGGGAGAGAAGAACAGGGAGAGGGGAGTAAGACGCAGGAGAGAGAGAATTAGAATATTGATTTCCTGCCTTCACCGTAACCGTGCCAACAATATATATATGCGGGAACGGGAAATTAAGAAAAACGGGAAACGGGGAAATTCTTCCACGGGGCTGTAACTAATGCCTTGCCAAACAACCAGAACAGAAACAAACCAGGAACGGGGGTCTTGTAACAGAAAAACGGGAACCCAGGAACGGGATTCTCTAAGGAAACAAACCAAACAACCCAGGGAGAAAATGAGAAAAGAAAATAATTAAAGGTTCGTAACATTGCCCGCTCCTTCAAAACAACCTTGTCCTCAAGGTTGAGCAAGAGGAAGGTCCAGAAACTGCCTCGCTTTTCAAGGAGATATTCGCTCATATCAATTTGAACCCGAGCATTCCCCGAGATGAAAATGAAAGCAGACAAGGCCTGTGCTAGCTCAATCTTCCCAACACCAAAGAGGGACCCATGAACATGAAGCTTACTAGCTCGGGCCGAGCACGGCCAATGCCCTCCATTGCCACTTCCTTGCGGTTTCAGGAAAAATGCTTGGATCCAAAAGCTGTTCCCATGTGTTCCCATGGTTATAGCTTGCAATTTCCTCCGTCTGGGAATTGGACAGACAACATAAGATTGAGGGAAAAATTGAGAGATCCATTGGCATAATCAGAAGCATTGTGAGGTTCAATATAGAAGCAGCCGGTGTGTATAGGAGGAAAGCAAGAAGTCCACTAATGTTTTCCAAAAATAAAAAGATTAATGGGTAGTAAGTTGTACCCCAGGTAGAAAGTTCCCAGGCTTGAGAAGCATCCTGGTGGCAATTTTTCATGGTACCTGAATCTGTTTGGCCCGTATCAATGAAGATGATTGAAGTAGATACATTAGTGTTATGGATTTCATGGTTGTGAAATGAGGGTTGGCAGACTATTGTGGTACAGCATGCCCCAAAATGGTGAGCCCAAGTTCTCTTATCTACCCGGGCATTTATAGTGTATATGTTGCTGGCGCAGACTATAAGCTGTATAGCTGTTCCCAGGAGAAGAAAAACGCAATTGGAGGCCAATCCAACCCCTTTCCAGTATGGTCCCAACAGACCATAGAAGACTTGAAACAGCAGCCCTGAGAGCCTCCCCATTTGAGAGAAGGGGCATGGTAACGGCAGTAACCCTTGAGCAACAGCACGAGACATCCCACCAATAGCATCAATGAGTCCATGGCAAGCAGCATCAGTACCAGTCCATACTCTTCCTTGTGCATTATCCTCCATCTTATCTACCGGCATTGATCTCGAATAAGTTGCTTTATCTCGAAATAATTTGTATGCGTATTCTGCAGACTTGGCAAAGAGATCTGCTTCATCTGGTCTGAAAGGTCGCTGTTCAGCAGCAGGAAGCTCAGCATACTTTCCCCTTGATATAATCTCTTTGTTGAAACCCATCTTTTCATACAGATTTCCCAAATTAAACTTCCCTGTGACTACTCCAATTGAGCCTGTTAACGTAAGATTTTCTGCCACAACGGTTCCCACTGCCATTGCCATGTAGTAACCTCCACTAGCAGCCACGTCTGACATTGAAGCAATAACAGGGATTGAGGTTGCAAGAAGTCTGATCTCCCTCCACATCAAATCAGAAGCAAGAGCATCACCTCCAGGGCTATCAATTCGGATGATTGCTGCTTTGTTTCTCTTGGACTCTCTTACACTCCTTATCTTTTCAATCAACTGCTGTCGTAGGTACACTTAATGGGCTGCGACACGACTAATGCTCCCAGAGGTTTTTTTACATGACAAACCAAGGGTCCATTTCCTTACTACTTGCGGTTGAACTCCCATGTTGTAACACTCTTCACCAGAGGTTAGTATACATTCCCACCCAAAGACCCGCCTCTTTGGCAATAAAAGAGCAGCTGAGAGCAAATTGTTTGTAAACTCGTGTGTTTGTGATCGATGCGAAAAGAACTCGGCATTTACATTACCCAACGATTGGCCACAACACCTACAATTTCCCAAGAGGTATCATCAAATGCATGTCCTGTCTCGCAGCTTGCACGATTTGAAGACCTGCACATGCAGATGAGTCTTTTAACCGCTAAGTGCACGGCCGCAGTTTGCCCATTTAAAGATTGCCATGTTGATGTGGAATGCAATCAAAACTTGCTCCAGCTTGGGAAATTGTAATTTCTGGAAACTAGTGGTGGAAAAAGGGGCGCGTAACCACTTTGTTAATGGAAGCAACATCTCTTTCACCCTTCAGCCAGCCTTCACTATATCAAAGCGTGAGGCATGAAACCTCCTAAGGCTCAGATTACTCTTCAGCGTAATTGCCATAGCATTATTTTCACTCCACTTCACCCAAAGGCTCGGGAGCTTCTACATCCTTAATCTCCAACCACCATGGTGACCTCACCGCGTGAAGTATCCCATTGTCTCCAGCTGGTGTTGCTAAGCCTTCTTTGCCCATCCATGAAACAATAACAGGATGGGTACTCCTTGCGGCAGAGAGTGGACAAACTAAGAGGACCCTCCAAGGCCTCGAAGATGTATGGTTGGGGAACCCCCTAACCCACCGAAACAAATTGAGAACGGTTTTGGGAAAGCGGAGCGTTGGAATTCCACCGTAGGCGGCCTTTTATTTTGGAGGGAACCGGTCACAAGTTTTGTGTAACTGTCACGCTTAGAACACAATCCGTGTGTTCTCGTGTGATGCCATTAAGTTCTTCATATCGGCGAAGGGCTGTGTGGGGTAAGGAAATTTTGTGTAATTGTGGTGAAAGGTGACGAGTTTGGTTGGGAGCTATAGATGTGTGTGGTATTCAGGTAAGATGAGTCTTAGACGAGGATGGAGTGGAAATTAAAGAGGAATTTGCAAAGACAACGAGGGAAGCCAATCGGATGAGGCGCGGTCAAGTTGAAGTAGTGATGGAGGAAGCTTTTGCCGAGTTGTCTTGTAGGTAGCTCCTCGAATCGAGATCAGTGACACATGTGGATCTAATTTCGATTCGAGTCCGAATCGGCAAGGGCCTCGGTGAAGTAATTTAGTGGTGGAGAACCCAACCGATGGTGAATCAAGATAAAGAGGAATTAGCGGATTTGTGGGTAAGCGGTCGATACAGGAGTGCCGATTTTGTGTGGAGGTAGAAACGGAGGAAGCGATTTGGGCGATTTGAGCATCAGATGCTTGTACGGACGCATTGCTTGAAGTAAGGATAGTTTGAGAAAAATTGGCAAAGGTGGAATTCGCAATTGGTGATGAAATTGAAGGCGACGATAAACTTGTAGCTGAAATTTGTTCGGGAATGAGAGCAGAAATGGCGATTTGAGGACTCGGTGGTGGTGGTAAGGAACCAGTGATGGAAGAGGAGGCAGGAAGAGAAACAGGACGATGGGAAGCCATCGTATAGGGAGCTACAGGAAGTGAAGAGTTTACTGACCGTATAGTGTCTTGCTCAAGGCGGTGGATGGAGCTGCGGAGTTCCACCATGGATGAGCAAGACTGGGGAGGACATGCGGGCATCAAATCGGCTCTGCAGCTCGCGGAAGCCTTCATCTAGTTCTATGGCTGCACTCTCGAGCGCTTCGAGAGCTTCAGGCCCGATCTCCTCTTGCATTTCTCTCAATGAAAGCACCATTTGATGCAATCGCCATGTATCGTTGATGATGAAGAACGCAACGGAAGGGGAGTTCTGCAGGAGGAATGATTTGTGCTAAGTAAGAGGAAGGAGAGGGAAAAAGGGAGAGGGAAGAGGGAGAGAAGAACAGGAGAGGGGAGTAAGACGGGGAGAGAGAGAATTAGAATATTGATTTCCTGCCTTCACCGTAAGTGCCAACAATATATGCGAACGGAAATTAAGAAAACGGAAACGGGAAATTCTTCCACGGGCTGTAACTAATGCCTTTCTGAGAAACAAACCAAGAACGGGGTCTTGTAACATAAAAACGGAACCCAAGAACGGATTTCTGAAACAAACCAAACAACCAGTGGAGAAAATGAGAAAGAAAATAATTAAAGGTTCGTAACAGGGAGTATGATAGTGTCATGTTAATAATATCAACAATTTCATCAATCCAAACTGCCCTTAATTAACCTTCAAATGGCCATGCCATCTTCCTTTAGAAAGCTCCCAATGCCTGTCAAAATGCAGTGAAGTGCATCAGTTGGTGACAAGACTGCCTCCCCACCACCACCTCCACCTCCTTTGACAATCAAAGATTTGATGTTGAACTGAAACTAGCTACACCATCCATAAAAACAAATACCAGGGACAGCATAAAAACAAAATCAAATCCGGTACTCTTTTTCTTTATCCTTCCATATACTTCCAATCATAAGGATTTGATTCTTGTAATTTAGATTGTTAGGATTATGACAATATGATAAAATATGCTCCGTCCATTGTATAACTCTAGCTGTCCAAAATTACACTTGACGAATTCCTCAATATGAAATATGATGTGCTCTCCATATCTCTTATCACCTAGTTTTGTTGGAATATTTGCTTGATGAGGAGATTAAAGTTAGAACTTACATTGCATTAGCAAGAAGTTTGCAAAAATTAGTTCTTTGGGTGGGTTGTATCCTACTTTTGACAATGTGTCTGTCATATACTTGATTTCTTTTTTTAGCCTTTCGAGTTTTTTCCCATTAGTTTTTCATTTTTTGAATCGCATATCTATATATCCTTTTCTATTAAAATTGTTCCCCCCTGCCTCCCCCGGTCCCCGGTCTTTTTTTTTTTTTTAAATGCAAGAGATATCAATGTGGAATGCAATCTAGAGGTGGAATTAGGTGAACATTGTGTGGAGTGCAAGATTACTTTTCTGAAAGTTTCTAATTAATGTATGGATAAATATTGATCATCTCTGTACCTTTATTAAATGAAGCCATTGGTAGTTCAAAAGACTGAATTTGAAAGGCATTACCCTTTTATTTTTAAGAGTAAAAGTTCTGTTACTAGAGCAGGTACAAATAGTAGTAATTTAACTATAAGAAGAGTAAAAGATTTTTCTGACATTTGACTTTGTGTTAAGTTTTCTTGTATTTTATACGCTAAAATATTGAAAAATATCGTTTTGATCTTTAATTATATAGAATGATCTATTTACATGATAAAATACTACTGTAATTGAAAAGAAGACATGAGACTGGATACTACTCTTCAAGGATAGGCTAAATGAACTTGGAAATTTATTATTATAGGATCATGCATATATGGGACTAGTGTTAGACCCTTAGCACCCGAGCTAGGAGGTGTGGTACGCGCGATTGAGCATTGCACTTGGTTGACTACAAAAGTGAGCTCGGACAATGAATGAAAGTCTGAAAAAGTTACTTCGGCTTGGTTAGGTTCGTTCGGCCAAATTCGATCAGTAAGGGGAGATTGGTGTGAGGAGCTCGGCACTAAATAGTTTGGCTAGGTAAGGTCGTGTAGGAGTCCGAAGTACTTTAAATGGTGACTTGGTTGTATAGTTCACAGGGCCTTCCTAAGACAAGTGGGATCGGGGTCTGGCGATGGACGCCGTCCAAACCCCAACCAAGGCCGGATTAGACGGTCCACGTGTATTTAATGCGTGATATAACTTGAGCCATCCGATTTTAAATTTAATCGGACGGCTGAGGTCCATCTCCCAATCAAGGCCGTTCGATTTTGATTGATGTAACCTGGGTCGTCCAATTTTAAATTCAATCAGACGGTTAAGATTAAATCTAACCGTACAAAATATTGGCCGTCCATTTTGTATAATCTTTTGGCCGATATTAGTTACACAAGTGATATGGTTGTGGCCGTCCGATTAGTGTAATCTGACGGCTGGAGATGCATTCCTATGAAACCCTAGATTTAAACACAAAAGAAGAAAGAGAAGGACGGTCGTCTCTCTTGAAGCTTTATCGTCTGCTCTCCTCTCTTTTCTCCATTCTCTCCTCTCCTCTCCTCTCATCACCAGATTCGATCTGTTCTTTGGTGAAAGAGAAAAGAGAATCAACATTTTTTTCGAAGTTACATCTTCTGCTCTGTCATCTTCTCTCCTTTCCTCTTCAGTTTCATTCGGTTCTTCGGTGGTACTTAGCTCAAATTTTACAGCGGCCGGCGCTTAAACGCGATAATTTGTTCTCTCTCTTACCTTAACCAACTTAGTTTTTTTGTTGAGTGATCATCAAATATACCATAATCTGCATGCTTGAGAGAGATAGAGATAGCATCAGAGAATGAGAAGCTTCAGATGTGCTCTTACATCGGTATGGCCGTTTCATGGTCTGATCTGCCTTTGGCTCTCTTGCAATAGATCGAATCCTCGGTGATGAGAGCTAAGCTATTTTTTCCTTTTCTAAAAGTAGAATGAGTAATCAGTTCAGTACTAAACTCTGATATCAGACTCCCTTTTCTAAAAGTTGTAACTAGTTCTTTGTTGTCTATATATTTGTCCCTCTCACGATTTATTATATTTGTTGGATAGGCATTATCTATTTTATTTTTTGGGTATTGTTGATTTTTCTCTAGTTGAGGGTTTAGGGACCGAATAGTATTTGTATAGTATCTGTTGGAAACTCGGGACAGCCAATTCAAAATGGGTTTTTTTATTTTTGTTGAGCAAACCTCGTTGCTCAACTCGGGAGTTACAAATCTTGGGGATTTAGGGGGTGTCCAATTCTTGGGGCCATAGCTTCCCCGAAGAGGTATGATGGAGGATAATATATATATATATATATATATAATCTTATTGTTTAAGGTCCATTTGAATTAGAAAATTAAAATTATAAAATTTAAATTATATTAAAAATTTTAAAAAAGATATGTTAAACCGTGGCTATGGGTTTGACTTTCGAACACTAGTTGGTCAGCAATTATATTTTCGTGGCACCGGTGTCTAATGATTTCCTACTTTTATACGTTTCAGTTCAATTCACTATTCATTAATTTTTATATTTCATTTGCTTTTCTAATTTTTCGCATTAAATGTTGTGTTTTTTCATCTTAGGGTTATTGTATTATCATATTAATGTATCTGTTGATGTTAAATGTTTCAAAACTAAATTTTATAGATCATGGATAATTATACTCCATTAGCTGGCATAGAGCTTGATAGTATGGATTATACGTGGGATTTTTGAAAGAATTATGGTAAAAGAATGGATTTCAGTGTACGAAAAATTTTATAAGAAAATCAAAGATTGATAATATTGAAATTTGTAAGAAATTTACTTGTGCAAAAGAAGGTAAGAGAAGAATAAATAAAAGTAGTGAAAAAAATACACTAGAAAGGTGAAAAACACAATATGGATGTGAGGCGATATTGAAAGCGGTGCTTATTAGAGAGAAAATAAAAGTTATTGTTAAATTGTTCATATCGAAACACAATTACGAACTTGAACCACCGGAAATAAGGCATTTTTTGAGATCATAGAGGAAAGTATCGGTCACACAGGGCCAACTTATTGAGATGGCTTGTGATGTTGAATCAAGGCTAAGTAAAATATTTGAGCTCACAGCGATAGAGGCGGGTGATAGTTGATCGATTGGCTATATAGCAAAAGACTGAAAGTCAAACCTTTGTAGTAGGCGACAGCGGCAAATGTAACATGGTGAGGCAGGAGATATTCTGATGTATTTTCAAAAATAAAAAATAAAAAATTTTAAAATTTTCTATGAGTTGCAAATAAAGTCGAATGATTGTGTGACTAATATCTTCTGAGCTGGTATGGAGATAATATTAGATTACAAATGTTTTAGAGATGTTATTATATTTGATACCACTGATAGGACAAATAAAGGTTTGAGGTCCTTTGATAAATTTTATAAATTATGGATGATTACACGTCATTAGTTGGCATGGAGTTTGACAATATGGATAATGCATGTGATTTTTGAAAGAATTATGGTAAAAGAATGGGTTTCGGTGTACGGAAAAACTTTGTAAGAAGGCCAAAATTTGATAATATTAAAATTTGTAGAAAATTTACTTGTACAAAAGAATGTGAAAGAAGAATAAATAAAATCAGTGGAAAAAATACACTAGAAAGGTGAAAAATTCAATGTAGATGTGAGGTGATGCTGGAAGTGGTGCTTATTAGAGAGAAAATGAAAGTTGTTAAATCATTTGTGTCGGCACACAATCATGAATTTAAAACACTTGAAACAAGACACTTTTTGAGATCATAAAGGGAAGTATCGGCCGCACAGAGCTAACTTATTGAGATGGCTTATGATGTCGAATTGAGGCCAAGTGAAACATTTAAGATCATAGTGATAGAGGTAGGTGATAGTGGATCAGTTGGTTATACAGCAGAAGACCAAAACTCATACCTTCGTACTAGATAACAGCGACAGATGCGACGTGGTGAGGTAGGAGTTATTTTGATGTATTTTTAAAAATAAAAAATAAAAAATTTTGGATTTTTCTATGTGTTGTAACTGAATTCGAATGACTGTGTGACTAATATTTTTTAGGCTGATGTGGAGATAATATTAGATTACTAATATTTTGGAGATGTTATCATATTTGATACTACTTATAAGACGAATAAAGGTTTGAGGCCCTTGGATGAATTTTATAGATCATGGATGATTACACACCATTAATTGGCATGGTGTTTGACAATATAAATGATGCGTGAAATTTTTGAAAGAATTATGGTAAAAGAATAGATTTCGGTGTATGAAAAAATTTTATAAGAAAGTCAAAGATTGATGGTATTGAAATCTGTAGGAAATTTACTTGTACAGAAGAAGGTAAGAGAAGAATTAATAAAAGTAGTGAAAAAAATACACTAAAAAGGTGTGAAACCCGATGTGGATGTGAGGCGATGTCGGAAGTGGTGCTTATTAGAGAGAAAAGAAAAATTGTTAAAACGTTTGTGTCGGAACACAATCACAAACTTGAACTACCTGAAACAAGACATTCTTTGAAATCATAAAGGAAAGTATCGGCCGCACAGAGCTAACTTATTGAGATGGCTCATGATGCCGAATTGAGGTCAAGTGAGACATTTGAACTCATGGTGATGGAGGCAGGTGCTAGTGGGTCGGTTGGCTATGCAGTAGAAGACCAAAAGCCATACCTTTATGCTAGGCGACAACAGTAGATGCAACATGGTGAGGTAGGAGCTATTCTGATATATTTTCAAAAATAAAAAATAAAAATTTTTAGATTTTTCTATGGATTGCAGCTGGATTCGAATGATTGTGTGACTAATATCCTCAGTATTGATGTGGAGATGATTTTAGATTACCAATGTTTTGGAGTTGTTATCATATTTGATACTATTTATAGGACAAATAAGGGTTTGAGGCCCTTTGGTACCTTTAGTGGATTTAACCACCATAGGTAGATGGTAGTGTTTTGTACTATGTTGTTGTATGATGAGACAATCGATTTTTTTGTATGGTTATTTGAGGCTTTCCTACGTTGTCATAGTGGCAAGGCTTCGATCACCATCTTCACTGATCAAAATACCGCTATGGTTAAAGCTCTTAGGCTGGTGATGAGTAGTACATATCATGGGTTGTATGCATAGCATATTTTACAGAATGCTATTAAGTATCTAGTTATCCGGTTGGACATAATAGTTACATTCAAATCTTGTATGTTTTCTATACTTGATAAGTCTGACTTTAAAAATGTATGAGCTTACATGATGTCCAATAAATAAGAGTTTCATGCCCGCACATAGTTGGATAGGATATATGTGTTACGTCATAAATAGGCATATTATGATATGAGGAAAATCTTTTCATTGAGTATTAAAAGTACGCAACTCTCCGAATGTCTGAATAATAGTTTGAAAACACATTTAAAAAATAATATTAATTGAAAGATTGTTTTATCATTTTGAAAGAGTTGTGAAGAAGTATGAAAAGAAACTATTTGGGGATTATGAATTTATGCAAAAGCTGCTAAATTTGATCATAACGAAATCTCCCTTAATGAGAAAGTTGGCAAAAATATATTTGCCAACTATATTTAAGATGATGTCGCATGAGATGGTAGAGGTATCAACTTGGCGCCTTATACCACGATAGGACTCTAAATATGTCCTCACATCCCTTGATAATCCAAGGCATTCAGTAAATGTTATTTTTGAGAGTGAGGTAGAGATAATTGAATGTAAATATCAGCTAATGGAGACTAATAGAATCATTTGTGCGCATATTTTTAATATTTTTATTATTTACGATTTGACTGTTATACCCGACAAGTATATACATAGTCAGTGGACAAGAAAAGCAATATCTTACACACATACCTTGTATTTTCACTGTACAATATCAAATGATAATGTACAGACGTGGTAAGAAAGGATGATTTCCAAGATTATGAGGAACTACTTATTGGTTGGAGGTTATCGTAGAATAAGAAAAGGCGTATAGGATAGCATTGCCCAAATGGATGAGAAAATGTAGAATCTTTTAAATTTATATATTGGTAATGAGACAATAAATGTAGATATTTTACAACAAATTGTCGATAGTAGTATAAAAGGGGTAAAAAATCGTGATCGATGAATAGTGACCAAATGACCCAAAAGTTATTTAGAAAGATGGAAAGGTAAGAAAAATGATCAGGTTGGTATATTTTCAGTTAGAAAACTTGCCAAATAATTTTTATTAGATTTATGTAGTTTAACACTATTTTTTTATTTAGGTAACGATTAGTGCTCCTAGTTTGTTATCGGATAGCCAACATCAACTGGTTGTATAACTATCAAATCATCACTATCAATCACCTCACCTGATGTCATATCATCAATATCAACTATCTAGAATGACTTATATGCAACTGCTACAGGTGTCTCGTCATGCATCATGTCCAACTTGCTTTTTTATATATATATGTATCGATTATTAGTTCTAATTACTTGATCGTATTGTAGAAATAATATATAAATGTATCCCAAAATCCGTTATATGCAACAGTAGAAGCTTCAGATGGATATTAACAGGGTGAAGAAACCAAAGCTTCAAATTGAACAGTTACACTTTTTGTGTCAGTACTGATATTATATTTTCATTTGAATGTGACATGGCTAAAGCTTTTAGGCCGGTGATGAGCAGTATTTATCATGGATTGTTTATCTATTGTTTATAAATTATTGTCACATATTAATGAGATGTTGCTCCCATAAAGTCAAAGCCAAAGCTTGAGAAACAATGAGAACTAGGCACACCTCTTGCACGCTAAGAAAGGGATTGATAAACCCTATTTAATTATAATTATTTCATTAATATCATATGTTAAATAATTTTTAAAGAATAATAGAATTATTTAATTAATATATAACGATTATAATTAAAAATAAATTAAATTAATCCTTTTTTTTAAATGGGTAGGGTCTCGAAGGCCCGCGCACTTATAGGTTAGTCTTTTCTTTAACGACAATCTAAAAATGAAGTAAAATTAAGCTTGAAATAATTGTGTAAGAATATATTCAAAAGATTAAAATAAAATTATAAAACCAATAAAAATTTAGATTTGTTATTTCTTTATAAATATTATTTACTATAACTTAAAAAAAAACAAAAATTACATAGGATTTAATTGATTGATCATGCATGCACGTAATCGAAGGAACTTAATTAATAATATTCAATTAAGTGATACATGCATTTAATCGATTGAATTAATTAATAGTAGTTGCTTTTTTTAATGGTCAAAAAAATTAAAAATACTTAGATCATTTATTTTAAATGCCCTCTAAATATTATTAAATAACACAATATTTTATTTATTTACATCAACAATGCATACGATATATAACTGATGGAATTAATTAAATGCGGTTGTTTTTTTATTAATTAATAATATAAAAAATATTAATAATATAATATTTAGACACCCTTTATATATTATTATCCCACGTAATATTCTATTTAACTATTTATTTACAATGGCAATATATATAATAAATAAATACATTATTATGTTGAAATAAATATTTATAATATTATTTTAATAAAATAATCGGGGTTGCTTAAACTAAAGACTGGCAGTCAACTCCTTGACTATGCATGTCCGAGTTGCAAGTTGCATGCAACCCATATCTTATCGGGATCAAAGAGGCTCCATCTATTAAAAAATAAAACTTATTTTTTTTAATTTAAAATATTAATATTTAAATAAATTGTTTGATTTAAAAATTTTATAGATATTAAAATTAATTAAAATTAATTATTAAATTATAACCATATATTTTAAAATAAATTGTTAAAATATGAAAAAAAATAATATTTATCTTTTAAAAAAATGGAGCCATCCCCAACCCACATCTTATCTCATGCATGATTAAAAATCAATGGTTGTTTATGCGTCCCTGATTCTTGAGTTGTGGTACGGATTAAAGTGTCATTTGATCTTCCGCTGTAGGTTGAATTGGAGCGGGTTCGATATCCATCACTGCTAATCTAGAACCTGCACATTACAAATTACAAATAAAAGGTCAGAGGATTGATGGGATTCGATCCCCGATTTATCCTCTGATACTCAAATCAAAAATCTTTCTTAGGAAATGAAAAGATATAAGGAGGATATAAGAGAATATGTGAATACATGTGATGAGAAAGTGAATGTGAATGCATCTAACTAAGGGGCGGCTTAGAGGTACATCCGATTGAATGACGATTTAGAAGTGCACCTTACTAAGGGTTTGTTGATGAGCGGTTTAAAGGTACACCATATTGAGTGACAGTTTAAATATATGCCTTACTAAGGAACAGCTTAGAGGTGCACCCTACAAAACAACGATTTAGAGGCACACCCGACTAAGAGACAGTTCAGATGTACACCCTATTGAGGGACGGTTTAGAGGTGGGGTCTGCTGAAGGGCGACTTAGAGGTACCCTCGACTAAGGGGTGATACTTGGAAGGAGGGCGGCTCCTAGGTGAATAGTACTTGGATGGACGGTCATGACGTTTGGATAGCAGGCCTCCTAGATGGACAGTATGAATCCTGAAAGAAGCAAAGGCTTCCTGGAAGGAGGGTGTCTCATGGATGAATGGTAACTCCTGGATAGAGGGCGCTTGGATAGACAGTATGACCTCTGGATAACAGGTTTTCTGGATGAACAGCATGTCCCCTGGAAAGAGGGAAGGTCTTTCAAAGGAGAGTTGCTCCTAAAAGGTGGGCGCTGGATGGACGATATGACGTTTGGATGGTAGGCCTCCTAGATAGATGGTATGACCCCTGAAAAGAGGGAAGACCCCCTGGAAGGAAGGCAGCTCTTGGATGGAGAGTACTTAGATGGACGGTATGACGTTTGGATGATAGGACTCCTAAATGGATGGTATGGCCTCTAGAAGGAGAGAAGGCCTTATGAAGGAAGGCCGCTCTTGGAAGGAGGGTGCTCGTATGGACAGTATGACGTTTGGTTGGTAGGTTTCCTGGATAGATGGTATGGCCCTTGAAAAGAGGGAAGACCTTCTGAAGGGAGGCTACTCTTGGAAGGAAGACGCCTTAATGGGGTGCTCCCGGAAGGAAGGGTTCCCAAACGAAAAGCTCCATGGATGGAGAATGCCCTGGAATGAGGGCTTCTCGATTGAGGGCGTCTGGAATGAGGGCTCCTAGGTTAAAGGTGCCTGGAAGGAGGACTCTCGGAAAGGGACTCCGTGAATGGAGAATCCCTAAATGGAGGGTGCTTAGGAGGAGGACTCCTAGAAGGGGGCTCCTTGGATGGAGGACTTCTAGATGAGGGGTGCTCCCTGGATGGAGGACTCTTAGATGGTGAGCGCTTGGGAGGAGGACTTCTGGAAGGGGGCTCCTTGGACGGAGGGTTCTGTGGACGAAGAATACCCTAGACGGATGACCCCCTAGAAAGAAGGCTCCTGAATAGAGGGCGTGTGGAAAGAGGACCCTTAGATGGAGGGTGCCTGGGAGGAGAACTCTTAGAAGGGGCTCCCTGGATGGAGGGCACTTGGGAGGAAGAATTCTGAAAGAGAGGCTCACTGGATAGAGGACTCCTGGACAGAGGTGCCTAGGAGGAGGACTCCTGAAAGAGGATCTCTTTGGATGGAGGACTTTTGGATGGGGTGATTCTTGGAAAGAGGACTCCTGGATGGAGAACTCATGGATAAAGGTTGTCTGGAAGTAGGACTCCTAGAATGAAGCTCCTTAGATGGAGGATGCCTGGGAAGAGGATTTCTGGAAGTGAGGCTCTTTGGATAGATGACTCCTAGACAAGGGCACGTAGGAGGAGGACTCCTAGAAGAGGGTCTCCCTGGATGCAGGACTTTTGGATGGGGTGCTTCGTGGAAGGAGGGCTCCTGGATGGAGGGAACCTAGAAAGAAGGCTTCTAGAAAGAAACGTCATAGATGGAGGACCCCTGGATGGAGGGCACCTAGAAAGAAGGCTCCTGGAAAGAAACGTCCTGGATGGAGGACCCCTAGGTGGAGGGCGCCTAGGAGAAGGACTTCTAGAATGGGGTTCCCTAGATGGAGAGCGCCTTAGATGAAGGGCTCTCTAGAATGTGGGCTTTTGGATGGAGGGCGCCGAAGAGGAGGGCTCCTGGAAAGGGGAACTCCCCAAAAGGAAGGCTTCCTGAACAGAGGACGCCCTGGATGGAGGATGCCCTGGATGAATAGCTCCCTAGAAAGAGGGCTCCTAGAAGGGGGCCCTACTGAATGGAGGACCCTTGGAAAGGGGGCTCCCTGGATAGATGACTCTTAGATGGAGGATGCCTGAAATGAGGACTACTGGATGGAGGGCACTTGGAAGGACGGTCATGGCCTCTCCGAGAGAGGAGGTTAGAGCCCCTCCTAAGGAAGTGCCTCATCCCTGGGAGGGAGAAGTTGATTCGATTCCTCCCTGGAAGGGAGAAGGATGACGCTTTTAGGATGGACACCCAAATCCTTGTGATAGAGCATCTGCGACAGTTGCAGATTTGTTAAGTTATCCAAGATTTAAAAGAACCTGTTACAACAACTGACTTTATAGTGCGATCTATAGAAGAGCTCATCTTATTTAGGCGATATAAGACCTTTAGTGTGGGTCTTTATAGATCGTTGGGTTAGAGCTTCTGAGCAAGACTACAACCAGTCCTAAATTGCGTTAGTTGTGCCGGTGTCAGCTGGATCATGAGCTGCGTGGATACTCATCTGGGCTGTGTGGTTTTTTTGTGAACCTCAAGTTAGGTCGGCCCAAATTTTACCGAATCCATCGGTTGCAATTCAAATAGATGAGAACAAAAAAGGAATGTAAATAATTTTTAATTTAATAATGTTTGCATTTTATAATCAAATTTGGCTGCTTTTACGAATGCTATGGAATTGGTAACTTGTTATGGCAAATCGTGCATGCTTGTCAAGCAACGTGGGTTCGAACTAAATAACTATATAGAGTAAATTTTAATTGAAAATTTTGAATTTTATGTTCTATCAATGTAAATATAAGGCCGTAGGGGTTGTGTTATTTTTTTTATATTAGCATCTTAGCTTAAATCAATGTAGTATTAGACAAATTAAAATATAAAAAATGAGAATAATTATGCCTTTTTGCTTCTAAATATGAAAGTTATGGGTTACGAGAATATGAATATAGGATCTTATATATATATATAAGAACTTTTATCTTAACATTCTCTTCTTTTTATCCTCTATTAAGAAAATATATAAAGTCGGATTTAACAAATGTTAATTAGAAACTCATTATATATATATATAATAATAAGTTTCTAATTAACATTTGTTAAATCCGACTTTATATATTTCCTTAATAGAGGATAAAAAGAAGAGAATGTTAAGATAAAAGTTCTTATGATTTAGGGTATTTATAAAGGTATTAGAATTTTTACGTTAGATCATAACATGTCTAATTCTAAATAAAATGATCTTATATTTATAGAGATATTAAGTTTAATTTTAAAATGTTAATACGAGTACGGCTCCATGGATTATATGCATGCGGGTAGTTTTCTAACCTATGAAGCATGGCTTCTTGGTATTAACCAACCGACATCGTCCCTCGATGATTCTTCAAACCCTGATTGCCACCACACTGATAGTGGGCTCGGGGAGAGAATGCAAACTACCAGCCTAATTGTTTAGTTTCTGATTTATAAATTCTTAGTTGATATTAATCAACTGACCAGGATCTTACGAGTAAATATGACAACCTTTCATTCCGACGATATCTCAGATCTCTAATAATTTGTGATTTGATATATCAAATTTGATTATTCAAGTTCGGATTATCCAATTTATATATAGACCCATCAAATAATATTATTTAAGGTAAATTTATCCCAAAAATTGGTTATCTATGTCAATTTTGAATTACATCAATTGAGCCTTGAATTGATATTCTCTCAATCTAATTTTGCATAAATCATAGCAGATGTTAGTATATTTTGTCACATAATCGATATTTTAAACTAATTATCCCATACGTATACAAATATTTGACGTGACTGAGAAAAACGACAGATGTGAGAGCATTTTTATGCATAGCAAATTCCATAATTTAATGCTAAATTATCTGTGACGAGTTATCCTGAAATTAATATCTTTTAGAATTTAGTATTGTTGAAATGACATCATTTAATTAATTAATTGTTAGAAAATAATAATTCTTCAGGCCAAAGTTTTATTTTAATATGTGTTTTAAAAATCTGAATTATCGTACGAAATTAGGAGTCGATAATACTACTTGGATGTTTGAATAAAAATAAATCCGATCTTTAAAATTATGAATCTGAATTATACACATTATAACAAAATAAATTAAATGTAAGAGGTATATGGGACTCACTTTTCGATATATCCTTTGATTCTTAAGTTAATAATCTTTTTAATTGATTTGAAAAGATAATGAGAAAGAAAATGTTGGGAATAAAAAAGGATAGGGATAAATATACATTTGAAAAGTTTTACTCATTTTATATACTCGATTCATTTAGTAGTTCTTTTTTTCCTTTTCTTTTTCTTTTTTATTCCTTTTATTTGGGGAGAGGGTTTTTTTTTTTTTAATAACTAAAGGCACCATTTAACTAATCGGTGCTTGAGATCAATATCTATCTATGATGTCATTTTCGGATTAATTGTGAAAAATGTTACTTACAGTGTATAATAGCCATCTCTATTCACTTAGAAGACCACCTACCTACTAGGTATAGAGTCGTTTCGACTGTTGTTCTATATCGATCCATTAAATGACTTATTATAGTCTTTTAATATCCAATTGTCCAAACCTTATTTTTTGATGCGAATGTTACTATCCAATTGGCATTGTGGCATCTTATGTTGAGCTGTTGGCGTTTGAATATCTTATCCAACTAAATATTATATTAGCCTATTTTTAACTGTACCCATCAATATTATTTCATATATTCCATTCGACCGCATTGCAAGTTAATGTCATTGTATATGCAATGATAAATTAATAGCAACAGTTTGAAAAAAAGAAATATATGCTTTTTTAATAAAATTTAATTGGCACTAATTAAATTTTGATATTAAATTTTTAAAATAAAATTTATAATTAATAAAAAAGGTAAAAATTGGATTTTTTTTTTCCCCCATATTCGCTAAAGGATGAAATGCACAGTTTTTTTTTTCTTTAGGGAACGTTTGATTGACTGCAGTTCTAATTTCCTTCGATAGCAATTTAGCTTTTTATCCACAAGAAATATATATTTTTAAGTTTTTATACAATATTTTATAAAATATAATAAAAATTTTATTTCTACCTTATTTTTAACTATAAATTATTATTTTACTATTTAAATTCTCCAATAAAATAAATAATAATTCAAAAATAATAATTATTCACTCAAAAATAAGGTATAAAAAATATCAAAACTCCATAATATATTTTTTTATTCATACTTATATGAGAATAATTATTTTAAAATAATTTTTTATTTATCCTTATCACAAACTAAATCTGATCAAAAACTGAATTTGGATTGGACAAAGATTAAGTTTAAAAATTTATAATCATTAAGTCAGGTAGAGTTAGACACAACCCAATTACTCATGACAAAATCGTGCCCATTTATAATTCAAATAAGGTTGGTACGAACTAGAATATAGACTTTTTTTTTATTTTTAAGTCTTTTTTAAAAAATATAAAGGTATACAAAAATTGTAAAAATGTAATATATTTTAAATTATAATATATAAATTAAAATAATAATTAAGTATATTTTAAATATAAAATTGATTAATTAAGGTCACCCACAACAAACCCACAATCCAACATATCAAATTTTAAATAAATCTATATATCCAACTATAAAAGCAAGCATTCTGAAATATTGAAATTAGTTGGATAAAATAATAATGGCTCGGAGAATGATATACGTTACTAGCCGATCTTTTAAAAAAATTCTTGAGGCTTTTATTTATTTAAAAGAAAAGGCCATATAATTTTTGTTAGTTAGGAGGCTTTCAACCTCCACTTGCCGGGCTCTCGGCCCCTCAATTATAGGACCCTCGGCCCTCTAGGGAGGGCCCTATCGAAGACAGTCCCTCCATCCGGGAGGCGCGGAGCTCTCCTTTCGGGAGACACAGAGGCCATCGGTCCTTCGCCACATTCATCCTATCCGAAGGCCATCGACCCGTCGTCGGGAGTCTCTCAACCCTCCGAGCCAGGGGCTTTTAATGGAGTCACGATCCCTCCATCTATCAGCCCAAGAGTTAAACTTTTTATTCACCAAGAAACTTAGTCCTTCTCCTCTGTTGCCCTTTGCCGGGCGCACCTATAATATTAATATATTTTGACCTCCAAACCGTGGGTGATTCCGTCGGGCACAAATTTAGCTTCTCCCTGTGCCCTCACGGGGCACCCTCAAGCCGCCTCGTACCGGGCCCCTCCCAAGCCAAATTTATAATATAGCACTTATAAAATATTATTTATTATGCATCTCTAAACTATTTAAGCTGCCCCTTTGCTAGATGCATTCTTAGAGTTCAAACCTCCAAATACATCTCTCTCACACTCTCCTCATCACTACATCTTTGTATTTTCATCACATTTACTTTTAAACGTGTATTATTATTGCGTCGAGAATGTCAACGGAATTATTTGTGGTTGTGAAATATGAAAAAATTAATTCATCGGAAGATTTGACTTTAAACTATACAACAATCAATAAAAATTATTAATTATATAAAATATAATATATATGGTATTTTTTTTAAAGAAAAATTATATTTATTTAAAATAAAAATATAATTATAAAAAATTATAATCTAGGCTATGACGGCCTGAACTGATCACATTCATCTAAGATCGTGCCTTGATTAATAAGTATAAATTTTTTTATTGTACTCATCTATAATATTAATATATTTTGACAAACTGATTAAAATTTAGAGTGTACCCCAAATTTATAATATAGGCTAAAATATTATTTATTATGAACTATTAGTTATTTTTTTGTTATTATTATATGTGAAATATTAAAAATTAATTCATCATTTGACTTTACCTGTTCAACTAAATAACAAAAAAACTGATTTTTAATTTAATTTAATTTATTTTATTTTTAATAATAATTATTTTTATTTTAATTTTAATTTATTTTAATAATTAAAGTAACCTACGGAATTAATATTTTAATGTCCACGGGTGACTCACCACCGGCCCAACCCTATCGTTCCTTAGCGAACGCCATACCCTGAGATTCAGGAGGACTGCTCTTCTTTTCAGAACTTTTCTCATTAGAAGTTAATATTTTAAACGATTAAAAAATTAATTAAAATTAAATTAATTTTTTTAAAAATAATTAACTTTTAATTAATTATTTTACAATCAACAGCTAATATTTAAAAAAAAATTACTCTCCCTAAAAAGGCATATCCTCTCACTCCTCATACGAAGATACAGGGTTAAGAAATACTCTATCTCTTAGGAAGATGAAGTAATTCGTTCTTTTAATTTTAATTATATATATCTAAATGAATAATTATAATCTATTTATTTTAAAATAGTTAATTTTTAATTTTTTTAAAAAAATAATTCAATTACAATACCATTAAAATTAAGGAGAAATTTGATAATAACAATAAATAAATTAAATAAAGGGACAATGACTAAACAAAGAGGAAGAAGACCTGAAGAAATAGCCCAAGGTCTCAGATCTTTTGGTTCAAATTTTGAAAAGTCATTCTAAAAATAATGATGATTTATAGTTTCTTAATCTAAATTATATTTAGATATTTTTTATATATTTTGATTGGTATACCCATAGCTGGCAGGCCCAATAAAAAAAAATAGTTTAAAATTCAGAAAAATCCAGACGCGTGTTAGACGGTCAACGCTAACATTGACCGCATGGAGTGCTAATCAGGCGGCCAACGCGATCCTTCAAGACAGTTAACATTTCTGTTAACCGAAAATATTGTAGCAGTATGTTGCGAAAAGACATAAAACCTAATACGGGCTAGACCCAATTTGACAGACGTTTCTGTACACGACAAGCAACGGTCATTTTCCTGATTTCACGCATTCCTTGAAGCCAATTTCCTCTAAAGAAGGTATCAACAGATTAGCGCACTTCCCATGAGTAAGGCGCCAGATTCTTTCTTCCTACCAACGATAGAGTCTAACGGTAATAAAAACACAGAAGGAAGGCAAATAATCTGAAAACCCGTTACCTGCTCAGAAAGAAAACGATCCCATCAGATTACGCCAGTCAAGCCTTCCTGCTCAATGAAGGTTTCCCAACATCAGGCAGGGATCACGCATTCTTGGTCAAGGAAGGTCACACTCCCCACTGTCTATATAACCCCAGAATCTCCACTCTGGAGGGACACGATCTAAGATTCGAACACAGGCAAAAAAATACAACACAATGCTGTTACAAAAATCCTTGAGCATACTTACTCTCAATTGCTTACTTTTTCAATCCCACTCCAAGCCTCCAGACTTCAGAGACTTGCCCGCTCACTGATTTCCGTCTTTCTAAACTTTCATGCTTTCAGGACGTAGCTTCCCACTCGTTCCTTACGAACATCGAGTCAGTAAGTCATACTCTGAACGAGTCATGGGAACGTTTCTTACATCTACAGGCCAACACTCTCACCAATCTTAATCCCGCTCTCTCTTTTTACTTATCAGTTCACCTTCTTAAAGTTTGAAGGCTTGTTGCTAACTTGAGCGTCGGAGTATTTACAGTGGGATAATAGTCCGCCAACACCTGACCTCTTATTTACTGTAATGGTGTGTAGGATTCAGACTCGGTGAACAAAGCCGAATCTAAACAATCAAGCAAATCCAAATCTGTTCGAAGTTGAATCCAGGTATGCATCACATTTTATTTTCAATATTTATTAATATTATTTAATAAATAAATAAAATTTAAAACTGCATAGTTTTTTAAACAATTTCTAAAACTATGAAAATTAAAATGCTTTTAAATAAGATTATCAGTCATCGATTTGAATTTTTTATCCTATTAAAAAAATTAATTCAACCCCTTCTGATTACAATCGTCTGATTAATATTAAATAGATAAAATTAATATTTTTAATAATAAATAAAAATTAAATATTATTTTTTTAATAGTAAATAATATGTTTGTTCAATTATATTAAACGATTACGATAAAAAAAAAGATCAAATTACTCCCTTTTTTAGAGGGTAGGCTTCTTGAATCCCAAACTTCAATTTTATGTCTTGAATTTTCATGAAGTGGGAATACTAATTAAAAGCACTATCATATATTATGTTAAAATTTAAATCAAATTATGTAATTTTTTTTTTAAAAAAATTTATTATCCTTATATATTTATAAAATTTAAGTAAATTTAAATATTATAAAAAATTAGATACTATATTATAAAAATTATGACATTTAGTTTATATCAATATCAGAGTTCTAATAGCCCAAGACCCTATATATATATATATATATATATTATTACCCGTTACTATTAATTATTTAATTGTGTTTTCTCTCTTAATTAGTAACTTACTTCTTAAATGCTCGAAATTACTTAACATGCATTGTGGCCCAAGCCCTCGTCGTAATATTTCAGTATTTTAATTTAAATTTTTAGACTCTCAATTTGAGATAGTTAGTAATAAAGATAATTAATGAGTTAATTATTACTGGCAGGTTTAGGCTAAAGATATGTTAAAAGCAAATGCAGTGAAATTATATAACTGTCGAAAGAATATTTTGGTAAATTTTAATCGATAGCTAATAATTATTTTTTGTACCTTAGAATTATAATTAGGATTTATTATATATATTTTTATATTAATTAATGAAATAAATTTAATTAAATTAGTTTAATAGCTATTATTAAACACAAATTATGAATTAGTAAACATACATTCTCAGCAGCCACAATGCATGAATGTGAAATGAAATTGATGGCCACTTATGTGGTGTTTAGTTGATAGGAATAAAATTTTTATTTTTATTTTATTTATTTAAAAATATTTATTTTTTTATTTAGTTGTATTTAGACAAGGAATAAATATTTTTAATAAATATTTATTTCGGGATTTGAAAGGATAAGTATTACCACATTTACATTGGTATTATTTATTTTCAGTTACATGAAAATAAGTATTCCCGCACCACATTTACAATATTCCCAGAATGCCCCTATATTATATATTATATTATGTGATAAAAATATATTATATTATATATTATACATTATATATTCTAGTTTCCCCGAAATACATTATATATATATATATATATGATTAAAATATTTATAATTTTTAAATATATAATTATTTAAATTATATATTATGTAATATATAATTATATTTAATATAATTATATATTTTATACATATAATTATTTAAATATTTATTAAATATGTCTTTTATATAATAAAAATATATATTATACTAAATATTAATTAAAAATAATATATATATATATATATATGTGACGAAAAAAATATCCTTTTACTTGGATAAGGACAAAAAAATTATTATGATAAATTTTTATTTTATTTCTCATACCATTCTACAAATCAAATATTAGAATATAAATTTTTAACTTATTTTACTACAATAATTAAATATACAAATAATAATTTTTAACTCTATTCATATCCAATTTCATAAAATAACTATTATATTTCAACCTTATTCTATTCTAACAATCAAACGCAATGTTAATATAAGGGTTATAGGGATACATGAAAGGCTGTGAGGGTTCACGCATAGAGTGGGAGACTTTGAATATGATGAATAAATATTATATGGTTTGAGTTCGAATATTATTATAATCTTGATTTGAATAAGCTAATATAATCAAAATTAAAATCAAAGAATAAAAAAATTAGATAAAAAGTCAAATTTAGATAAGGCCACATTGAGTAGAGAGATATTCGACTTGTGCCCTATGTATACCAGTGTGTGAAAAACATATTACTTGGTGTCTGATGGAAGTCTAACCGATGCCTAAGCACTTGAAGCGTGCACTTGAAACGTATTCAAGTAGCGCTCGAGTGCCACAATAATAAGGCATAGTGTCTAACGCGTGTCCAACCCAGCGCTCGAGCGCTTCTCAATATATATAGTAAAACATGGCTAATTTTTGTTAGTTTTGTCAAAAATTTTGAAAGAGGAAAGAGAAGAAGATAAGGATAAAAAGTCTTAGAAGCTCAAATTAAGTGCATCCAAACTAGAATTCAGTGAGAATTAAATTAAGACAGGTACATTCCAAATATTTTTTCTATTGTTGTAGATCTTTCTCCTATTCTTTGAATATTTTTTATTTTAAATATTTATACATGATATGATTTCGTATAGTATTGTAAAACTTCATGAAAATTGTCTGATATATAGCATAACTTAGCTGTTTTTATAATTGCTCCTTCATGGATGTCTGAAAATCTGATAAAATTTTTCTGCACGTCTAAATTTCATATGTAATATTCTTG
Organism: Nepenthes gracilis; assembly: GCA_033239525.1. Taxonomy (NCBI): domain Eukaryota; kingdom Viridiplantae; phylum Streptophyta; class Magnoliopsida; order Caryophyllales; family Nepenthaceae; genus Nepenthes; species Nepenthes gracilis. The sequence continues at coordinate 3,273,227 of BSYO01000027.1, read as the reverse complement.
TATCATTGTAAATTGTTAAAAATAAGTTTTTGTAAATTAAATTATACACTATATATTCTAAAATTTAGTAAAAAATTTCTACAGGTTTGCTAAACAAGCTGATATTACAAATTTTTTTGTGTTGTTAAATTGTCCTACATTATATGTTAAACTAGCATTCCATATTTTAAAATTTAACATTCCAATAACAGTAGTCAAACCAACTTTGAGATGGACAAAAAAGTAAGAAAAATTCTCACCCCTGAAGCACAACAACGTTACTCACCGAACTACCCATTTCAAACAGAAAAAAAGTAGAAAAGTGCTCCCCTAAGAAATGGTGGCAACCTTCTTTCAGAATTGCACCGTTTTCTCAACTGAGAGGCAAATTAAAAAAATCTCCCCCCATCTAGAGTCGAGAGCAGTCTTCTTAAAAATTGCAGCAGAATAAACAGCCTGACAAAGATGGGGAGAGAATGAAACCTTCCCCTAATCACAGTCTGAGGCACCTTCTCTTCAAAATTGTATCAAAGAGGACTGCCCAACACAGACAAGGACAGGAAAAAACCACCCTCCAAAACCCGAGAGCTTGCTACAACGATGAAGGGCTGGTTTTGGAGTAGGCATAAAAGATGGAACTCAAGGTGGATTCCCATATAAAAAAGATAACCATGGTAGATTTCAGGCACATTTTCAGATTTCAATTTCAAACGTTGGAGAAGAACTCCTTCTAATTTCAGATTATGGCCGTGAAGGCTTTATGCTGGCCCCAAACAGTGTCATTCCTTAGCAGATGATAGACGCTTCATGATGTGAAATATAGAAAGCCCCTTCATTTATAGCTGAAAGGGTAGATTAGTGAGCATTAATCCATGAAGATTGTGCATCCCAATATTGATGGTAAAAAATCTAATCAAATCCTACCAAATAAAGTGCCATATTCACAAAATATCTAGGGAATGAGCATGCATGGAAGACCTATAACTGGCGTCCCATCATAAATATACTAAGATTTAAAAATTTAAATCTTTTGGTATATGAAACTAGTGATGGGTATGGTAATTCACGGGCCAGCCTAGAACCCAGTGCAAAGAAGGAAGAAACCCCAAGTAACGGTGGCTTACCAAAAAACCCTCTGAGTTCAAGAATCAAAAAATACAATGATTGATCCAAAGGATGACCCAACTCGTCCAACAATAAATGAGTATTAATGGACAGTTATAAGAAGTTACCTTGTTGATCCAACGGTTTAAAACCGTAATAGCCCTACTAATAAATGCAGGTAGCAATTATACAAATAACTCTTTTTATAATTTTAGAGACATAATACCTGTGTATTAAATTAAGGGTTGCCAACCAAATGACATCATTCACTATAAATACAGTATCACTCCTGCAGAAAAAGGGGAGACAGACAAAAATCAAGACAAACACTTGGATAAGTAAACGAGTCTGAAAACTTCCAAAATCACTCTTTTATACGAGTGCACTTTTCCAAAGCCACCCCATCTCTTATGGGTGTAACTCCTCAAAAGTTGTTCATCCTTTCGGTCACAATCTACAGAGCACAGTCTTCCTTCAAATATTCAATCCGTATTACTTACATCAATGAATGTTTCCCTCATATCTTTCTCAATCAATTGAAAAGATTATTTATTTGAGTATCAGAAAATATATTAAGGAACAAGTCCTATATTCCTCTTACCTCTCATTTATCTATTATGGTTCGTAAGATTTAGGTTTAGAGTAGCGAAGAACGAATGCGTTTCAAATCGGACACCCACGTATTGCGGCCCCTAATTTGTTCGATAATCTGAATCTAATGACGTATCAAACTCTATTATAATTAATTAGTATGGTTCGGATAAAAATTAGCAATTTGTGAGTTTTTTTCAATTGTTAGAAGTATCAAATGGGTTAGGTTGGCTATTGCATGACACAACTAAATCCGCCATGGTTGTGCAAAGCATAGCTTGTGATGACCGGTGTTTTCAGATCTTATTGGGCCACACAGCAGATGTCCTACAAGTTTTGCCGGTCCATGGCACAATCGGGATATGCCTTGTCATGGAACAGGCACTTCCAAGCACAACCTGTTTAGGATGGGGTTCCGGGGGGTGGGGGGTGGGAGCAAGAGATATGGAGAGTGATCAAAATTAATTTTATATAAGTTATGCCGTGTTGACTTGTGACACGACACAACCAACAAACATGCTGAACCCAACACATTGGGGGCCATGTATTGTATTGGGCAAGGACTTTGAAGTCCTAGGTTGTTCTCGCAACCCTGTTTACAAGCAGGCAACCCAAATAAATGAGTCGTATCAAGTTGATATAACCCACTTAACATTTCTATCGATAGTGAAAAAATATGATATGCCTTTTTATTGTTTTAGGAATGAGATTAGTATATTAATTAGTACGATAATGATTGGATAAAATTTTAAAATTTAGTTAAATGCTTAGTTATTATCTCTATATTTTTTCTTATATTATTGACATTTATTTCTTGGTGTAAACTTAGTTCACATGTATAATTTTCTTAGTTATTTATGGTTAAATTAGATAAAATATATGCAAATATTATGGTATCGAGGACTATGAAATCTTCTGTACTGTGATATAAGTTATAGTTATCCAATACTAATTTTTATATCTCAGAGGGATTGTTATCTTTTAAAATGATGTTTATAACCTATGAACAATATAGTTGAGGTACTGGTTGATATCGTTACGAAGGGTATTGGATTTTGAATATTTTGTACCCCTTTTGGGCATAAATCCTGATCGAACTATAAGAATATATAAGTGACATATTCTGTGCTTACTTCAGAGGATGACAAACATGTTAATAGACCAAATTGAGTTCAATATATGTATACTACGAGTGACAAGATATCAAAAAATCATATAATTGATCATTTGTCAAACTTGTAACCTTTGGTATCTCGTGGATTTTTACCCAAATGTCGTTGGCGGATACATGGTCATTAATTCAGAGTGACACGTAAGATTCAATAAAATTATTATAATATTTTATATAGATATTTATTGATATACATTTGATAGAAACTATATAACCTTGTTGATAATATGATTCTATTAAAATCTTAATTGTATCTTCAATGTTCAGTTATCTTGTAACTTTTAAGTCGTAGTTTTGAATTTTGAATAGTTATTAGTTTATTATACGTTATTATTAATTATATATATTTAATATTATTAATCGGGATGTTTTTTTTTATTTTAATGTTGTTGATTACATTTACACGTTAGATATTGGTGAACCATTACGTTTTCTTCAAAGAATGTTGATAGCAAATTAGAAGAAATTGCATATTTATTGTAAAGATTTCAGGTAAAGATAACCTTAGAATTTGAAATTTTCATAATAAGAAATTACAATACTCTTTTATAATTTTATTAGTTTTTAGGATATTTTACAGAGATTATGTTTCCAGAAGTTTATAATATTGTGGATCTTTACATTATCCCTTATTTTAAAATTTTTAATATTTTTTATGAATAATTTATTTATAATAATTTTTTTATAAGAATTTAAGGTTTAAATATTTTTATACGGTTGATTTAGATTGAATCAATTGATTTGGGTTCAAATTGTCACACTCACACTAAAATATGCTCGGGGATCAATTCCAAAACCCTATATAAGTGAAAATAAATTCAAAAATTCTTACTTCAAATTTAATTATTTCTTATTTCTATTATTTCTTTACTGTTGTCCCCTAACTTTTACTTAGAAAATTACTTACATTATACTCACTCCAAACTATTGATTACTTATAACTTGCATCCCAAAATTGACCCTTGCACTAAAATACGCTGAAGTGTTAATTTAGTGCTCTTAGACTGCATTAGACATGAGAGAATTCAATAGCCCACATTAATTTTGTGGGGAGGGGAGGGGGGGAGGAGGGACAACTCAACCAACACGTTTACACATTGAAACTGAAGATATGCTTAAAGCACAACCCAATTGAAAAAAAATAACAGGAATTTTTAAGAATGATACATACATAAAATTGCTACAAATTAAAAGACTTGTATCTTTTATACCCATTTGGAGAAGAAGTATAGATCAAGGAAAAAGGGAAAAAACTACTTGAGCTGAATTCTTATCAGCACCATCTTCTTCCCTGTTCTTCTCTCTACCTTAAAAAAAAAAAGATGGGAGGCGAATTTGATCTATTGCTAGACTTCAGGAACTTCTTTTAAGCTCAAATCTACAACATCAACTGTGCTGAGGCTTCCATCACCAGCTCCCATGGTGGATTCTGAATCCAGCATCGACCCAGCTTGTATTTCCTTGAACATAGCCATCACCTGAATCATCGTTGGCCGTCTCCAAGGCCTATCATCCAAGCAAGCACGTGCCACATTCAAGTACTGCACAAGCTCTCTCTCCAAGCTCGGATCTTCTTTCAGGAGCTCCGGCTCAACAACATCGCTTATTCTCATCTTCGAATGCTGCTTCACCCAGCCGACAAGATTGTTGTCGCCAAAATCTGCTGAATCGGTTGGCTGCTTCCCTGTTAGAAGCTCAAGCAAAACTACCCCATAGCTGTAAACATCGCCTCTCATCGAGCATCTAAAGCTCTGATAATACTCTGGTGGCACGTATCCTGGGGTACCTGCCAAGGTGCTGACGCTCAAATGAGTGTCCATGGCACTCATAAGCCTTGCCATCCCAAAGTCTGACACTCGGGCTTCGAGGTTTTCATCAAGCAAGACGTTGCTCGACTTCATGTCCCGGTGAATTATACGCGGGGTGCAGTTATGATGGAGGAAAGCCAACCCCCGAGCAGCACCAGTTGCAATCTTCTTCCTCTCAGCCCAATTCAGCTTTGTTCCAGCCTTCTTCCGATCATGAAGAACATCTTCGAGACTTCCATACTTCATATATTCGTAAACCAACAGCCGTTCTTCCCCGACTTTGCAGTATCCCAAGAGTGGCACAAGGTTTCGATGTTTGATCTTGCCGATGGTTTCCATTTCGGCTGTGAACTCTCTGTCACCCTGCCCACTAACGTGTATTAGTTTCTTAATTGCGACAACACTTCCATCCTTGAGCTGAGCTTTGTACACATCGCCAAAGCCGCCTGATCCTATAAGACTGTCGTCATGGAAGCCGTTAGTGGCTTCTAGTAGATCAGCCAATGTGAGTTTCCGGAGCGGCTTCTCGAATGTGGCGAGATTTATGCTCAACGCTTCACGAGCACCAATCATCTTCCAGTTTATGTTTGCAGTTTCCGAAACAGTGTGTCCATCAACGTAGACATCCAACGTTGAATCTTTCCTTTTCCTCCTCTTCTTGATCTCAACACCAACTACGATAAAACCAAATATGCAAAATAGAGAGAACAACAGTCCCATTACGATGCACCCGGCAAGGGATGCTTGTCTCTTATGCTTTTGATGCTGAGACGAATTCAAGCCTACATTAGTGCCACAGGTGGGAAGAGGGTATCCACAAAGGCCTGAATTGTTATAAAACCTGCTGGCAGGGAACGTTTCGAACTGACCCGAATCAGGAATCATCCCTGACAGCAGATTGTTCGACAAATCAATCTCTGTGAGCAAAGTAAGCCCGGCCAACGATCTTGGGATTGTCCCCGAGAGGTGGTTGTAGGAGAGATCAAGAACCCCAACATTCTTCAAGCCACTTAGCTCTGGAGGAATGGGGCCGGAGAGATTGTTATGAGCCAAATCCAAGATAGAGAGATAATACATTGCACCAAGATCCTTTGGAATACTACCCTCCAACATATTATATGACAAATCGAGAAAGATCATGGACCCGTTGTGATTAAATGTTGGCTGAGTGTTTCCCTTGTAGATTCTTGTGAAGTTGCAAGAATGCCGTGTTGGGATCCTATCCAACTCATCCTGTCGAATCCCTGCAAACTCAAGCAAATTCCCAGCTCCATGACACTCCCTGCTGCCATCATTCTTCAAGTAAACATACTTTTTCCCGAGGGCGAGGCCTCCAGGCATGTCGCCCGACTGCTTTGCTAGAGTAGGCGGGATAGTCCCGTTGAGTAAATTGCTGTTAAGATCCAACCACAACAAGGTCTTACAATCTCCCAATTCAGGCGGGATGTTTCCACAAAACGAGTTGTTTCCGAGTTTAAGGATTGCTAGCTTGTCTAAGCCACTGATCCACGATGGAATCGGACCGCTCAAGTGATTGCTCGACAACGAAATCCAATTCAAGCTGGTGCAATTGATTAGTGTAGACGGGATAGTGCCTGTTAACTGGTTGTAGTCAAGGATTAAATTCTCAAGTGAAGGAATGTACATGAGCTCTTGTGGGATTTCCCCATAGAGCTGATTCATCCAAATAATCAAATCCTTGAGCTTGGACAATGACCCTAAGTTAGAGGGGATTGTCCCTGTTAGGTAATTAAAGCTGAAATCAAGAGAAACAAGCTGAGAACAATTGCCTAAGCTTAACGGAATAGAACCAGTGAGCAAATTGTCCTGAAGGTAAAGCTCTTTCAATTTGGTTTGGGCATTTTCACAAACACCTGATGGGATTGACCCTGAAATGTTATTCGAACTCAAATCCAGGGTCACCAAACTAGTAGGCAGTGTCTCAGGCAGCCTGCTGGAAAAATTATTGAAAGCCAGAAGCAACCTCTTCAAGCTAACCATCTTGGAGAACAGTTCAACAGGCAATTCCCCAGAGAAATTATTGTATGAGACATCAAAATTTTCTAACGAAGAACAAGAGGCAAAACCAGCTGGAATCGTACCAAACAAATGATTCAAAGAGAGATCAATTTCGAGCAGAGTCCCGCAAGCCTCAGCTAGGGTTTGCTGGATCTCTCCTTCAAAACGATTGCTCCCGAGGTAGAGGTACTCCAAATTCGAAGTTGGAAGCGAGGGAATCGGCCCAGAAAACTGGTTATTTGATATGTTCAGGTATCTCAGCTTAGCACAACTGACGAAGGCATCATCCTCAATCAACCCAGCAAATTTATTGGATGATAAATCGAGATATTGAAGATTAGAGCAATCTCTAAAATTGGGCAACGATGATGAGAAGTTGTTCGACGAAATGTCCAAGTGCTCCAAGCTCTTGCAGCCAGCAAGCGAGAAATTTCCCTCAACTTCGTTGCCCTTCAAGGACAATTGAGTCAGGTGGGCACAGCCGCCGGATAACAACCAGGGGAAGATCTCCCCGCCGGACAATCGATTACTCGACACATCCAATCTCTGCAGAGGGAGCGCAAAGCGAGTAGTCGAGACCTTGGACGAATCCAGGAAGTTGAAAGACAAATTAAGGCTAGATAAGAAAGAGCAAGAGGAGAAAGAGGCCAAATCAGCGAGAGAACCCGTGAGGGAGTTCTGGGAAAAGTCTATTTGTTCCAAGGAAGAAGAGCAACGCGATAATGGCCGGAGAGGGCCAGAAAGGTTTGTCGAAGCAAGATTTAGAGACTGGAGTAGGTCTAAGCTCATGAGGTGAGTGGAGACTGAGCTAAAATCAGAGCTCAGAGAGTGTCCGCTGAGGTTGAGGGAGCTGACCCGAGAGCTGCTGCTGCAAGAAACGCCATTAAAGGAGCATGGGTTTTGGTTTACTTGCCAATTATTGAGGATCTCCGGGGGATTAGAGAGAGATGACTTGAAGCTGAGCAAGTTCTGCGCATCCTTGAAAACGCCATTTGTGGTGGATGATGAAACTATGGAACAAAGAGAAAAGATCGTTACAGAGAGGATGAAGGAGAGCGAGACGAGCTTGAATGGATGAATTGAAAATGACAGAAACGTAAAGAGAGGCCTCATCTTCAAGTATTCTTGGCCTACAACTTCAGGACTTGAACTTCGCCATTGCAGAAACCTCTGCTACAGCACAGCGGAGGAGGAAGAAGACGACGACTCCGAACATAGAGCGAGAGATTAAGCCGTCAAAAGATGGAGCAAGGGAGGAAAGATGCGTATATATCGGAGAAGCGGCCTTGGGAGAAATGGAGACAGCTGGTGCTCACATGCCATGTGAGATCTCCCCCTCCCTCTCTCTCTATCTCTCTCGTCTCTTGCGATGAGTAAATAGTAATATTTTAGCGATAGATCAGAGCAGGGTGAAATAGATTTAATTGACATGTTTGGTGGGATAAAATAGACCGAAAACAATCATTTCATGTAGTTAAAATTTTTATACAGAAAACAGTTTATTTTTTTAAAAAATATTTATTAAAATAAATATTATAACTTTTCTCGTTAACTTAGAACGTGGAGACGTCCAGCGTGGAGCCCCATTCAACGCCCATGGGGGCCGTTGGATTAAAATCCGACGGCCCCTTTTTTTTAAAAAAAATTATTAAATTTAAAAATAAAAAATATTAAAATTTATATTTTTATAATTAAAATATTAAAAAATATTAAAATAAATAAAAAAAATAAAAATTATGTTTTTTTTAATTATAAAATTTGGGCCGTCGGTTTTTTCAATCCGATGGCCCAAATTGGGCGCCGGATGGCATCCAGCGCTGGGGCGTTAGACGCCCCCGAATCCATTAACTTGACTATTACTGCAAAAGTTTGTTTTTTTTTTAATAAATAATTAATAGGTATGAAGTTAATTTCAAAGTTTATATAAGTAAATGTAAGATTTGAACATTAAATTATATAACATAATAATAATAAAATTATCAAAAAATAATACTTCTCATGCTACTTAAGTTCAGCCCATCAAATATCCCATGGCCATTCATCAAAAGGCAAATGACATCCACTCTTACTATTTAGAGGTTTCTACACTTGTCGAGTGAGGGTGCAATGAAAGAAGAGAGTTTTCATATGATTTTCCCAAAATTAACAAAATAGCTTATAGTTCACAAAACCATAGACTTGATCCAAGGTGTTGAATCTCTCTCGCAAATATCTAGGTAAAAAAAATAAAGAAATTGGAAAAATTATCGACGACACCCAGACCAATGTGAACCAAAGGACATTCCTATTAGAAACCGGACTGCTTATTTGAACGATGAAAAAATAATCAATAACGTGCAATAAGTAAGTAATAATCATAAATAATAAAAGATATAAAGTGTTATATGAAAAACCTTCCTTGTAAATAAAAGGAAAAATTACATGACTATTCGTTTGAAATATTTATTATACAATATTTGTTTGGTTACACAAATCCTAAAAATATAAGGGTATAACACATTATAAAATTAAGCCCGAGAAATAACGAGTGAAAAACGAAAGAGAAAAAATAAGACTGATAAAATATTTTATCAATTTTAAAAACAGCATACTTAAACTCGATAGAGATTGAAATACGATTTGAAACACAATCAGATATTCAAATATTCCTCTTTTCTCTTTTCTCTTTTCTCTTTCTTTCTCTTCTTTTTTTCACAGTGTCGGTGCTCTAAATCTCATAAATTATAAAATGATTAATCACAAAATGCGTCAGGAGTATTTATATTAGAATTGGTACTCGAGTGCCTGTAATACCTTGGACCCCTACCTGCATATGTTTTAAAATAATTATATTGTGAAATTTTGAAAATTATTCTGTTCGGTGGTGCAGTACCTGATGCGCGCCCGAGGCACCAATTCTAGGAGGTTAGCGCCCGAGGCACTGATTCTAGAAAGTAAGCCGTCGAGGCACGCCCGAAGCACGCTTGAGTGCCGATTCCAGAAGGTCAGTGCTCAAATCATGCCTAAGACGTGCTTGAGTGCTGGTTGGGTATAAAAGGCGCTCGCATGTCGGGTTTCGTCATTCCGTACAGTAGAAAAGAAAGAGGAGAGAGAAAGCGCAGGGAGAAGAGAGAAAGGGCACCGTTCAAGTTCTCTAAAGTATCCATTCGTCAAATTTACTTGGTCTAAGGTCGATGCAAGTATCTTCTAATCCCATTCTTTGTCTAATTTCGTATCTGATAATGTTTTGTTTCAATTTGGAGGTTTTAAATCCATACTTGAACTTTTAATTAGCTCATTTGTTCTCCTTGTACATGCATGACAGTTTTACCTGTTGTTTAAGGGATTTATTCTGATTTTGTTATTATTTGAGGATTTTATAATTTTTTAAAAAAATGGGTAAATATCGAACACGGGTATTTTTATATCTATATATTTATATGAAAAATGAGTATGAAATTTTACATGGGCTGTATATTTTTACATGCATGTGCCAGGATTATGGTCACTACATTTAAATTTATTATCGAATATTCTAACTGGTTCTCGATGGGAAGATTTGTTATTGAAAATTCCTTTTTAACGGTAGGAAAGACTTGTATATAGTGACCCGTCCCTTTGGATATATAATTAAAAATTTATAATATATTCAGATATTCTAATATATATAACAAACTTGATGATTACACCCAAAATTACGGGTGATAAAATATAGTGAACAACCTTAATTATGAGAGATAGAGTACATAGGTGGCCTAACATACTACCCTAAATTGCATTTGTTTTGGCCTAAGGTTACCAAAAATATGTATAATCCCTCCTTAAGTTAGTTTTTGAATAAATAAAACTCAAATTTAGTGCATGATTTGTATTTTTATATGGATTTGTATTTGAATTTGATTTGGATTTAAGATTAGTAGATTTTGCCCACGGATAAATTTTGATATGTCCCGTACATTTGATTTAAATTATATATTTTGATCCGAATTTTGAATTATCTGCTCTCATTGCTGCTTCGGCTTCTATACACGAGATTGAATCATCTGACTATTAGATTTTGTCCTTGATCACAATTTGACCGGACATTGGACTAGACATTAGATTGGATTTCTGATTTGGTATCCAGGTCACTTTTGATATATATATATATATATATATATCAAAAGGACTATTTTCTGATTAGATGTCATTTTGAATTTAATATATTATTTGAGTACAAGATTATCATTAATTTTGGTATTGGATTCTATGTTGAATTTGATGATTGGATATTAACATCGATGATTTGAATTTATATCTGTTATCTGATTTGACTTGTGTTCTTAAACCCTCTCTCTGATTTATTGGACACGCTTGTTTTTATATATGATACTTGTTTAATTTTATATTCATATTTTATATTTTATCCCTTAAGAATAGAAGGTTCGAATTTATCATAGGAGCAGGCAAGATCCTACGTAGCGTTGCATTCTCTAGTGAGTATTATACTTCTCGAGATTTAGATGTTGTTAGCTATGTATTGATTTTTAGATAGATTTTGCTTTGGACTGTCTTTAAATTTTGGAGTCGGTCGAATGTAGGCCCTTGAACCGTGTATTGAGAACGTATGGATTTATTTTATTATGTGAATGGGTTGCTATCTTTTGGATATTTTTCCTTCTAACTGTTTGGAGTAAATCATAATTATTTTATCCAGACGGTTGTCCGATAAGGTTTTGTGTGAGTTATATTTAAGTTTAATGTATGTTTGGTTTGTCATACGTGATTTAAAATTTATTTATTATTTAGAATTTAATTATTTAATTGTTTGACCTGTTTGGTCTGAATTTGTAATAAAAATGGTATAAGAGAAAGTTGTAATAGGAAATATTTTTTGTCAATTTTAGATTATTTTTGGGAAGGTTGTTGATCAAATCGTTTCCATGATAGGTCAATATCATGGCAAATCATAGAGATTTCAGGAGTCAAAGATCATTCTCATGTCAGGAGAAAGAGATTAGGTATAGAAGGTCATTTTCAAGTTGAATAGATGCCAGGGGTAAAAGATCAGTTGCAAATCGGGAGGATATTTGTAGAGTCTCACATCGGATAGGGAGGTGAACGAAGCATGCCTTATTATAAGGGTGTGGATACCTTCTCTTTGAGAACGCGTTTTGGGGGCGGTGGATTCCGTCTGTCAGGAACAAAACCGTGCGGGCTACGTGTTGGCCTGGGACGGCGTAAGTTCCCCCAGCCCAAAGCGGACAATATCCTCATGCGGATGCGCCGGGAACGTTACAATATTAGAAGCAGGAGATCGGCTTTGAGTCGTGAGGGTGATTATGTTGTCATGATGGGTCGTATGAGCGACATGATGAATAAGATGATCCAGCGATAAAATGAAGATATAGTTGCTTTGAAAAAAATGGCCGACCAGGGTCAAGGCTAGATGCTCTTTGACCGATTTAAAGGTGAGCATGTTCTAGAGTTTTTGAGAGAGTTCAACTCGATCAAAGTAGAGAACTGGCTGAAGAAGGTGGAAAAGGTCTTTGAGGTCATCAATTGCCTAGAGGAGAACAAAGTGAGGTTTATCGCATATAGGTTGGATGGCTAAGTTATGAGATGGTGGAACTCCAAATGCCATATCTTGGGCCAAGACAACAAAGAGATGCTTGAGAGGTCTTCCAAGAGAAATTTCTAGAGAAGTACTTTCCATCGAGCATTCGGGAGATCAAAGGAGTCAAGTTTGGCAGGTTGCGGCAAGGGAACTCATCGGTAGCTAAGTACGATGTGTAATTTTCAGAATTATCTCAGTTTTCTCCCTATTTGGTCTCTGATGAGTCCCTAAGAGCTCAGAAATTTTTGCAGGGATTGCAAGATTTGATCCAGAAGCAAATGATACCGCTTAGATTGTAGACTTATAGTAAGGTGCTGGACCAGACCCTATTGATTGAGTAAGAGCAGTTTTGAAAGAAATATTTTCAGAAGAATTTAGAGCAATGAGGACAGACCTCTAAGGGTGGAGTCTCTCGTTGGAAATCTCATTTAATGCCTATAAGTCGAGATAAAGGAAAGTTAAGCCAATATAAAGGAAAATTAGTCGAAGCAAAGACTTATCCTCTGAGATTCCATTCTACAAAGTTTACCTGCGCATTTTGTGGAAAGAATCATGCAGGACGAACTTGTTTTCATTATAGTGGGGCACGCTTCAATTGTGGTCAGGTGAGCCTCTTGTTTAAGGATTGCCCATACCCAGGGCTTTCGGATAGGAAGCCAACAATTCCAAGTAGGGCATTTGCAGCCACAGCTAGTGATACTAGAGCCAATCTCTCAGTTGTAGAAGGTAATCTCCAAATCTTTGATTCTTTAACACATGTTTTACTTGATCCCAGGGCTACGCTCTCTTTTGTGTCCTCTAAATTTGTGTACCATTTTTGTGTGCCTCCCCAAAATCTGGATTGTGAGTTAATGGTTTCTTCCCCGATGGATAAGTCTCCATTGGCTGATATGATGTACCCTCAATATCCAATTTGGGTTTGCGGTTATAAATTATTGGTGGATCTGATTCTGTTGGACATGTCAGACTTTGATATGATTTTAGAAATGGATTAGTTGACATGTTACCACGCTACCGTGGACTGTTTCAATAAGACAGTTTTGTTTTGTATTTCAGGATATGAATCCTTCAAGTTTTAAGGAAGGATTAATAAGGAGGTTTTGTGATTAATCTCGACGTTGTATGCGAGTTATCTAATTAAAGATAGGTGCTAAGCGTATCTGTTATATATGATCACATCTGGAAGTCATTCTGTGACCATAGAAGATATTTCGCTCTTTTGTGGATTTGAGGATGCTTTTCTGGAAGATTTACCTGAATTGCCTCCTGAGCAGGAGATTAAATTTGCTATTGACGTTGTACCTGAATCTTCACCAATTTCTAGGGCTCCGTATAGGATGGCCCCACCTAAGTTGAAGGAATTGAAGTAATAGTTGTAAGATTTGTTAGAGAAAGGATTCATTCGACTAAGTAATTTGCCATGAGGCACTCCTGTGCTTTTCGTAAAGAAGAAAGACGGATCGATAAGATTATATGTGGATTATTGAAAGTTGAATAAAATCACAATCAAGAATAACTATACAACACATTATAAAATTAAACCCGAATAATAATGAGTATAAGACAAAATAGAAGAAATAATATTGATAAAACGTTTTTATCAACTTTAAAACCCGTATTCCCAAGGTCGGTGGAGATTGTAATACGATTCGAAACTCAATCGGATACTTGAACATTCCTCTTTTCCATTGTCTCTCTTTTTCTTCTTTTTCTTACAATGTCGACGCTTTAGATTTTAGAAATTACATAGCGATTAACCCTACACTGCGTTAGAAGAATTTATATCAAAATCGATGCTTGAGCACCCGTTGCGCATTGGTCGCAGGCGCGACCACTATAATTTGTGCACGAGCGCCTTCTTGAGTGCACATTAGGCGCTGATCAATCATAAAATTGTGCTTCTACGTCCCTCATGCATTTCTCAAGTAGCCTCCAATATGGAATCAACACACATGCCTCAATCAGGTGCCCGTCACACACCACATTATAATTTTTTCAAGATGAGTACAATACGTGTACATTCTCGTGCGAGTCATCGAGCAACACGTCAAATGGATATAAGACCCACACGAGAGTAACTCATAATCTAATAAATTTTTTTCTCACGATCTTGTGGGGACAATCATTATCCTGACAATAGTTTAGAAAGCCTTAAGTTTTCTCATATATATCACTTTGGTCATCATGTCCGATTCATTCTCAACTGCCTTGATCTTATTAAGCATTAACAACTCTAAGTTAATGATATTTCGCACCTAATGATATCTTAAATCAATGTGCTTCGATTTGAAATGAAATGACGAGTTTTTACAAAGGTGAATTATACTTTGATTGTCACAGAGTAACATATATTAGTTTTACTTGAAGTCGAGTTTTCAGATAAATTTCTTTATCCATTGCATCTCCTTACTTACCTTCGTCACAACAATGAATTCCACTTCAATGGTCGAAAAAATAACACACTTTTATAAATTAGATTGTCAGGAAATAACTACTCTCCCGAATATAACTAGATACCCCAATATGGATTTCCAATAGTCGACATCGTTTGCCATGTCTTCATTAATACATCTAACCAAAAGTGGCATCTCGCTTTCGAAACACAAGCATAGATTGAAAGTTCCTCGGATATACCTCAATATCCATTTCATTGATAACCAATACTCCTTATTGGGATTTGAAAGAAAATGGCAAATCATTCCAATAGTATGAGCAATATTCAATCTCGTACACACTATAGTATACATTAAACTATCAACGGCTAAAGAGTAGGGGATGTTTCTCATGCTTCCCTTTTCATTGTCCATATAAGGATATTATTGGTTGTTCAATTTCAAATGATTTGACAATGGAGTTCTTATTAATCTAGACTTCTCCATATTGAAACGTTGAAGTACTTCTCAATATAACTCTCGTGGAACATCCATAATTTGTGGCTTCTGATGTAAGCTGTTCTTATCAACTTTAAAACCCATATACCCAAGGTCGGTAGAGATTGTAATACGATTCGAAACTCATTCGGATACTTGAACATTCATCTTTTTCATTTTCTCTCTCTTTTTCTTCTTTTTCTCACAATGTCGGCGCTTTAGATTTCAGAAATTACATAGTGATTAACCCTACACTGCGTTAGAAGAATTTATATCAAAATCGATGCTTGAGCGCCCGTTGCGCATTGGTCGCAGGCGCGACCACTATAATTTATGCACGAGCGCCTTCTCAAGTGTACATTAGGCGCTGATTAATCATAAAATTATGCTTCCACATCCCTCATGCATTTCTCAGGTAGCCTCCAATATGGAATCAACACACATGCCTCAATCAGGTGTCCATCGCACACCACACTATAATTTTTTCAAGATGAATACAATATGTGTACGTTCTTGTGTGAGCCATCGAACAACACGTCAAATGGATATGGGACCCACACGAGAGTAACTCATAATCTAATAAATTTTTTCTCACGATTTTGTGGGGACAATCATTATCTTGACAATAGTTTGGCAAGCCTTAAGTTTTCTCCTCTATATCACTTTGGTCATCATGTCTGATTCATTCTCAACTTCATTGATCTTATTAAACTTTAACAACTCTGAGTTAACGATATTTCGCACCTACTGATATCTTAAATCAATGTGCTTCAATCTGAAATGAAATAATGAGTTTCTACAAAGGTGAAATATACTTTGATTATCACAGAGTAGCATATATTAGTTTTACTTGAAGCCGAGTTTTCGGAAAAATTTCTTTATCCATAGCATCTCCTTACTTACCTTCATCACAACAATGAATTCCACTTCAATGGTCGAAAAAGTGACACACTTTTATAAATTAGATTGTTAGGAAATAACTCCTCTCCCGAATATAACTAGATGCCCCAATATGGATTTCCAATAGTCGACATCGTTTGCCATGTCTGCATTAATACATCTAACCAAAAGTGGCATCTCGCTTTCGAAACACGAGCATAGATTGAAAGTTCCTCGGATATACCTTAATATCCATTTCATTGAAGACCAATACTCCTTATTGGGATTTGAAAGAAAATGGCAAACCATTCCAATAGTATGAACAATATTCAATCTCGTACACACTATAGTATACATCAAACTGCCAACGGCTGAAGAGTAGGGGATGTTTTCTCATGCTTCCCTTTTCATTGCCCATATAAGGATATTATTGGTTATTCAATTTCAAATGATTTGACAATGGAGTGCTTACTGATCTAGATTTCTCCATATTGAAACGTTAAAGTACCTTCTCAATATAACTCTCGTGGAACATCCATAATTTGTTGGCTTTACGATTGCAAAATGTTCTTACACTCAGAATTTACTTCATTAGCCCCAAATCTTCATGGACAAGGATTTCCCAAGCTATTACTTTAATTCAATGATCCGGAAGGCACCTCTCTCAACAATGAGTATATCATCCATCAAGAGTAGAAAAATAACAAAGTTATTTTCGAATAACCCTTGAATAAAGATACAATGGTCTGAAAAAGTCTCCAATAGCCTTAACTAACCATAACAAAATCAAATTTCTTATACCATTGTCTCAGTGATTGCTTTAATCCATATAAACTTTTATTTAGATAAGACACTAAACACTTATTCATCTCAACACGAAATCTCTCTCACTACTTCATATAAATTTTCTACTCAAGGTTAATGTAAAAAAAAGTCGTCTACACATCCAATTGTTCAACTTCCAAATGAAGAATCGTGGTCAATTCGAAAACCACACTGATTGAAGATATCTTCATAAAAGGGGCAAAAATCTCCTCAAAATCGATACCATTCCGTAGATTGAAGTATTTTACAACCAACCTCACCTTATATCTTGGTTCTAGGCTATTCTCATCAGCTTTTAAGCAAAAAACTCACTTGTTCTTTAAAGCTCGTTTTTCCTTCAACAATTTAGTTAACTCAAATGTGTGGTTCTCATATAATGACTTCATTTCATCTTATGTAACCTCCATCTACTCTGATTTGTACTCACCCCCTATAATTTCATCAAAGCTTTCGAGTTCTCCTCCATCTATAAACAGTATTTACTCATCAACCGATAGGTAAGTAGAGGACCTTTGATATCTCATGGATTGTCAAAGTGGAATGATCTTGACAGATTTAGTAATATCTTGAGAAATAGCGCCATCCTCATTTTCATCATCCTCTCCATCGAGCGTAGAAGTCCCACTGTCATCTTCCCCTTTGGCATTGTCTTAATCACCATTTTCATTACAAATAGGTACCAGTATCAAAGATTTAAGATTCGTATCACAAAATCGATAGTTGTCATTGTAGGAAATGACCTTCTCCACTTTACCAATATCTTTAATTGTCTCATCTTCGACAAACACCACATCCCTTAATTGAGCAAGTATCTTCTCTATCAGATTGCAGAATCAATATTCCAACTCGTCTTTCCCGTAACTGAGAAAGATATACTGTCTTGTCTTTGATTCCAATTTAGACTTTTCAACCTTCGAAATAGGGACAAAGAATTTATACTTGAATACACACTAGTTGTCATAAGATACTTCCTTTACAGACCACACCTTCTCTAGCACTTCTCCATTTAATGGACCGCTCGATGATAGGTTGATTGCGGAAGTCATGACATTCAAGGCTTCCCCCCAAAATAAATTGAGAAGCTTCACCTCTGAAATTACACAGCGACCACTCTCAATCAGCATCCTATTTATCAGTGTCTTTGGTAGAGTCCTTTGATATTGAATTCTGTGGGTCTAATAGTACGTGTCAAATGCTTCAATATACTCTCCACCGTTATCACTCCAAATGTACTTCAACTTCTTTCCCGTTTGTCTCTCTACTAAGGTATAAAATTATTCGAAGATATCAAGGGCTTGATCCTTCAACTTCAGTGGATATACCCACAACTTCATTGAACAATTATCAATAAACGTGATGGAATAAAGTACTCATTCGAGTGTTTTAACTTTGAGAGAATCGTATATGTTCATATGAACCAATTAAAAAAATTAGTCTTCTTTGTGGATGTGTTTTCATGGAACAAAACTCGTTAATTTTCCGCCATGTAATGTAAGCAAGTTTTTAGTTTAGCTTCCTTCACACCCTGAAGAAAGTTTTTTTTTTTTGGCAAAATAATTTAACCCCTTTTTACTCATGTGGCTTAATTGTCAATGCCATAAATCAGAAGACTCCTTTCTTCTTGCAGTATGCATGTCTCTAGCTGAAATTGAGGCTTACAATGCATATAAGTTGTAAACTTTTATTCCCAGGGTAACTACTAGAGATACTCAAATCAATTTCTATGCCCATTCATAGAAAATGTTGTAAAACCCTTCATCATCAAGTTTGCCCCTCTAGGTTGATCGCTTTATCTTCCTTATAGACCAACAAAAGGTTAAACTTGGTAACAATTAAAACTCACTCCTCGTCTCAAACCTCATCATCTTTCTTCTCATTCCTATCAACATTTTCACGCTTCCACTTATAACAGTACTTTTTAATGTGCCACTTTTTTTCACAATGGTAGCATTCGAGATTTTGGTACCACAATCAAGACTTATTTTAGCTCCTCTCATTAGGTTTTGGACCACTCCATTTACTTCTTCCCTATAACTCTGAAACTAACATTTTAGAGTGTAAAGAAGAAAAGCACTGTGACCGACATCTTATCTCCGTATTCGGTTTGACTCCTTTTGCTATTTTCATGGTCACCACGTCATTTAAAGCAGTATTAGTGATGGTGATCCGTATCACCTCTCATGAATTTGATAAGGTAGTCAATAACCACAAGCTCAGCAACTCATTATCAAATTTAATACCTGTAATACTCGGATTCTCATTTGATATATTTTGGAGATATATATTAATTTTAAGATTTATCGGGTGCGTCGAACTAGTAATATATATTGTAAAATTTTGAAGGATATTCGAATTAGTTGAGTTGACATTCGAATATCGATTAGATTATAAAAGAATAGTAAAGGGAAAGAAATAATAATAACTAATACGTCCTGGATCAAAGTTTTTGTCTCCGTCCACTGAGTTCGGATCTTACACACCACAACTAAGAATAAGAGGTTAGGTGTCGGCGAGATATTCTCCTACCAAAAGTACTCCGACACTCAAGTAAGTAAACAGCCTTCAAGCTTGAAAGGTAAAAGTAATGAAAGCGGTGAAAATGTAGGGAATGCTGAGATGGGTGTTTTGCTCTCGATGAGAGAGGTTTTGGTGCCTGTGAGAAGCGTAATCTCTGGAAACTGTGTTCGCTAGGAACGTGGTAACAGAAATGGAGGGAGTTGGCGTTCTGAAAGCATGAGAGCTTTGCAGAAAAAAGCTTCTTGTGGGTAATGAGAATGATTGAGAGCGTAAGAGCTTTGCTGTAAAGAATGTAGAGTTTACGAGTATTTGTGAACAATTTTCAGTGTGTCTGAATGCCTCCCTTTGGAGTGAAGACTTCGTAGTCTTTTATAGGCGTTGCCATGGGCTGCCTTCCTTATACGAAAAGGCTTGATTCTCGTACTCTGTTGGGATTGCTTCCTCTTTTGGCGGAGAGCTTCTGTGGCAGTAACAGTCATTGCCTTGATTACCTTCCTTCTACGCTCTTGTAACTGTTAAGGTTAGCAGCAGACAAGGAGAGGATTCTAGTACATTTCTTTAGGGATGCGCATTGGATCTATTATTGACCGTTACTGAATGGATTGTCTTCTGTGAGGAGCGCAAAATCAGGGGAGAAGGCCGTTGCCGATCGTGAATAAATGCGTAGGATAAGTTGGGCTTCGATTGCATTAAGCTTGGTCTTCAGGTGGTCAAAATTCCATTCAACAGAAATGTTAACCGTCTTGAAAGTTAACCATCCAAGCTATTCGTCCTAATTACTTCATCTTCTTTGGTTCCCAACCGGTCAGCGTAGGGTGTTGACCATCCTGGTGCAAATGGGTCACAGTGACTCTGGGTTGTTTCTTCCTTTTCAGACCAACCCATTATTGATGTACCCATCAATAACAACAACAACAATAATAATAATAATAACAACAACAATAATAATAAGGGGGAAAACCGCGGGCAATAAAAGGAAAAAAAGTTGGAAGAAAGGAAAAGAAAGAAAAAAGGAAAAAGAGAGGAATGGAGAAGGAAAGGGAGGCTCAGTGGCTGGAGAATCGATTCCAAAAATGAAAACCAAGTAACCCTCTCTATAATCTTCCTCCATTATTTGAGGTATACAGTGGTGCGAAGGACAGAGAGGAGCACGACAGCCGATCAAAGCAACCGCCGCTGTCACCACCATCGCTAAAAGAGATGCATCAAATTGAGGCAATCAAATCCTTCATTTTTCTTTGTTGATGTCAATTCCTTATATACACTGATTTTGAAAAAAATTTGGCCGAAATTTGATTATTGAGTATTCCAAGGCTTGCGTGAAGGCAGAGCAGAGAAGGAGGAGAAGAGAGAGAAGAGTAGAGGGAGAGTCTGTGTGGCCAAAGAAGAAAGAAAGAAGAAGAATGAAGCAAGAAGGAGGAGAAGAGGGAAGAGAATGAGGAGGCGACCATGAGAGAGAGGGAGAAGTAGAGGAGGTTCACTGCAGAGAGGATGAAGGAGAGAAAGAGAGAGAGCACACGGGGAAGAGATAGGGGAGGAGGCAGCAATGCATGAGAGGCAGCGGTGCACTAGAGGAAGGGCGCATGCAAAGAGAAGAGAGAAAGTGGCGATCGAACATCTTAGAACTTGCTTTCTTCCAATCTGCTTGGTATAATGTTAAGATAAATATCTCTAAACCAAATCATTTGCACATTTTCATGTCTAATAATGTTTGTGTATATTTTAAAAATTATTTTACATGTATATTATTTTTACACACCCTATCTATTTATTGTGTATATGTATGTATGTTTTACCGATCGTTTGGTAATTTTACACTGGTATCTGTGACTTTGGAAGGCTTTGTTATTTATAAATATCCAAACGGTATATGTATATATATTTTATGTATTCGCATATTATAAAACCATGAACCAGGTCTTGTATTAGTCCACATACACGCTCCCAAAGAACGAGGTCACTACTTCGTTAGACGACGTTGATCCAAGGCCTAAGGGGCTGATATTTATGATTCAAAACTTTCAATATGTGGCATTTGTGGCATCTCTACCAACGGGGACGTATTTGTGATGTGTGATCTTCCTTCCGTCGATATGAAGGTGAGTTGTGATGTAGTTTACTTGCCTCATATATTTTAATAAGAACCATTATAAGGAATTAATAAAAATTAATATATTTAGACGTCATAATATATAACTAAACTTGAGGTTACATCAAAAATTACGAATGGCAAAATATAGTGAGTAAATTTCTGATCTATGGGAGACAGTACAAAGATGATATAGCCTGCTGACCTAAATTATAGTTGATATGGCTCAAGGCTACCGAGAGTTGGTGTAGCCCTTCCTCAAGTTGGTATTGTGAATCTTTAGTTCTCCGATTTCATACATATTTTATATTTCTATATATATTTGTGTAGATTATAATTTGAGATGCATGGATTGGCTCACAAATAGACAATGGAAATGTCTCGTACATATGGATATGTGTTAAACCCCGTAAATATTTGTATATTTTCATTTCAACCTTTGATTTCAACATTTGAGATTATAAGATTTGGATTTGGACTATGGTTTATGTTCCACGTGGATGTGGTGACAGTCACGATTATATAATATGATATCGCGTTAATTTAGTATGAGACAACTCCTCAATGTTTAATGAATTTCATAAACCTTGTGGTTTGTTTTATATGTTTATATGTGACATCTCATTCCAATCGATTTATATCTTCTATTTGATATGATTATACTTGCTAAACTTTTGACTCACGTTTTATATTTTATTCCTTCAAATTAGTGGTATGGATACACTTACAAGAGTTCGGTTATGATCTTTCATGGTACTATCTATCTCGTGAGCATGGATATTTATCTTTATTATGTTTCAGATCTCGGGAGTGCGATATGGTTGTTGTTTATAGTCGGATAAGGACCTTGGTCCATGTATGGGGTATCTTGGAGTTGTTATATCATATCGATGAGTTGTCGTTGAATTGGATACCTCTCTTGCAATGTATGGCCAATAGGCCTCATGTTATAATAGTTGGATTTACATCCCATTAGATCTTGTGCGGGTTTTGATGCATTAGGTCCTATGTGTATATGAATTGTCACACCTAAGTTGGATTTTATTGTCATTTGTCACTTTTATTGGATTTTATTTTTAT
Organism: Nepenthes gracilis; assembly: GCA_033239525.1. NCBI lineage: Eukaryota > Viridiplantae > Streptophyta > Magnoliopsida > Caryophyllales > Nepenthaceae > Nepenthes > Nepenthes gracilis. Next base: position 3,250,720 of record BSYO01000027.1, on the reverse strand, counting down.
GGATTATTATTATTATTGACCTACGTATATGTTCCTATATCATGACAGAAGTGATATCAGAGAAAAGGTCATAAAGACAACTATTTTGGGTTATTTTGCTAAGTAATTGATCAGATATTTGGTATGATAAGTTCAATTTATGGCAAACAATAGTGATTCAGGTTATAGATGTTGAGGTTCGAGTTGCGTAGTGGGCTATGATGGGTCGCACGAGTGATATAATGAGTGGTATGATCCAACAACCAAATGAAAGTTTGGTTGCTATGTGGAGGATGATCTGTTAGGGGCAAAATGAAGTGCTATTCGAATGATTAAGAGTGGGGTGATTTGAAAATTTTTGAAAAAATTTGATCCGATCAAGACTGAAATTGAGTTTCAGATAATGGAAAAAATGTTTGAGGTTTTTAGTTGTTTGGATGAAATTGAATCTGCTGCCCATAAGTTGAAAAGTGAGGCAAGCTAGTGGTGGAATTCTCAATGCCACATTCCACTTCTTAGGATATTTTGTGGAGGCAATTTTTGGAAGAGTTCATTTTTATTTGTCGTTTGGAATAGTAAAGAAGGTGAATTTAGTTGACGGTAGTAAGAGAATAAGTCTCTAGCCCCTAAAATGGTGTGTAAATATTGTATATTTTTTTTTAATTTTTAGAATTAGCTTGGATGATGACTACACCTGATGGGTAAAATGCTGTCTACTAAGATTGTGTGCACTGGTGTCTGGTTTGGATTTATAGATATGAATGATTTGTTGATCAAATTTTATTTGATATGTCAAACTTTAATATGATATTAAGAATGATTTGGTTAGTAAGTCGCCATACTTATATAAATTATTTTGATAAGAGTATTCTAGTTTTACAATATGGATTATTGAAATTTTAATTCATATGAAAAATGAATTGTTTGATAAGCGAGTAATGAAAATTGATAAGTGATTTGTTTGATCAATGAAAAGAGCTTGATGTTTTCTAAAATTGATCTGCATTTGGAGTATTGTCAATTAAGGATGATCGAGAGGATATGCTTGAGATAGCGTTCAGGATAAATGTATGACCGATGTGAGCTTCAGTGATACCTTTTGGGGTAGCTATTTCTTCGGTGTTTTTTGTGGATCTTTGAAATCGAATCTTTTGACTATATTTGGATCAATTTTATGATGACTTCATTAATAATATTTTAATTTATTCAAAGAATTATGAGTGGCATGAGGTTTGTTTGAGGACTGTATCATAATTGTGAAGGGTAGTTAGCTGTTTGCCCAATTAAAAATGCGAATTTGGTTGAAGAAAGTGTTTTTGGGCATGTTATTTCTTCAATGGCATATTTGTGGATATGCAGAAGATTGAAGTGGTAGCCAATTGGAAAAAGCCGTCGTTTGTCATGAGGGTACGCGATTTCTTGGTTCCAACTAAATCTAATAAATGAGTTGTTGAGTATACCTCGAGAATTGCAGCGTCCGTGGGGCATTTAGCTCAAAAGCAATTGGTGTCTGTTGGAATGATAATTGTGAGGAGAACTTTCAAGAAGTGAAGGTCGAATTGTTGACAATGTCAATTCGGTCGATCTCTGATAGATCAAGCGAATTTATGGTAGGTTGTGATATTTTCGAGGAAGATTTAGGGTTGTATTTTGATGCAGTGTGTCCGAGTGGTCACCTATGGGTTAGGTTGGTTGAAAATCATGATTAGAATTATTTCACCCATGATTTGGAATTAACAGTTGAAGTCTTTACTTTGAGAATTTAGAAGTGTTATTTGTGTGGAAAGAGTTATAATTTAATTTGATCATAAAAGCTTGAGGAAATTATTTCACAAAAAGGAGATGAGCATGTGGCAGTGTAAGCGAGTGGATTTACTGAAGGGCTATAATGGTGAGTCTTGGTATTTGTCTGGGAAGGCGAATATTATTGTCGATATTTTAGGTCGAAAATCTTCGAAATTAATATGTCATTGATATTTCATGGGAAGTGCTAGATAGGGTAAAGAGCTGCCCTATGTGATTACTCTTAGGAGGATTGAGAATAGCATTCTTACGTCTCCAAGTGCAGTCTACAATTTTGGAAGAAATGAATTTGGGTAATGAGCCATAGTTGATAGGCATTTCATGTTTGAGGGAGTTACCAAACTTTTGGTAATGAGTCGCGAGCAGGTCTTAATGTTTGAGCAAGTGAGATGTTTTGCTTTTGGGAAATGATTTGCATTGTAAATATCAAGGTTTTAAAATTATAAAATAATAAAATGAGAAGCCTCCTTGAATTTGGTTTCAGGGTTGCCATGAACAATGAGAAATATGAATGCAGTTTTGATGATTGTGATTTGGCAATGCGGTCGGCCCATTTTAGTTAATTTGAGTAATGTTTTCGAATGTTAAGTTGGCTCGTCAATGTGTTATCAAGATAATGAAGTTGCATGGCATTCTAGTTTTGAGGTTTTGATCATGGTCTAAGATTTATGTCAAAATTTTAGAACAAGTTTGTATAAGAAATTTGGTCACCAAAACTTCTTGGACCTTTACATTTTCATTCAGCCCACGGATATTTCAACAGACAATATTAACCATAGAGAAGATAAGAAGGAAAAACTTTACTTTTAGGCCCCTTATAAAATATTAACCATAGTATTCTCCACGATAATATCATATTTGTTCAGCCATACCCAGACAACCTTGCAAACAATAAACATAACCTTGCAATCAATAGAAAACATTCAATCGACCAAAAACTCCTCATAATAATGCTCTATCGAAATTCCCATCGGGTGCCAACTTTCGATCAACAAGTAGGTAGAGGCTCCATTGTCGATAATGTAGGAAACATGGGATCTAATCTCTATTCTAATGCTCGGGATTTCGTTCAAAGGCCACGACACTTATAATAAAACTCGATATAAAATCTCATTGTTAAAAGATCACATCAATAGGATTGTTAACGACTTATTGATAAAATTAGTATCTTCGTTCACACTTTACTATAAACTATACATGGGGCCTTTAGAAAAGAAATATATTTGGACTATACCACCTAAAAATAGTTGGTTGTTGTATGAGATTTTGTTTGCTTATCAAATTAGAAATAATTAAAACTTAGATGAGTCAATCTATATATTATTTATTTTAAAAATTTATGTAATAATTAAATTTAAAAATTATTATGGGTATATTTTTTAATTACTTTTAAAATATTATTAAATAATGCATTACCCATCAATTCTTATATTTTATTTAAAATTATTAATATAAATGACAATTTTCCTCCCACCACTCATTATTCTTAGCCGGTTGATGTCATATAGAATTAGATGTTGACCACTTTATTATATTAATTTTTGTTTTATTTTTTGATAAAATAACTATTTATTTTTATATTTTATTATTTTTTCTTTTACTAAACTAAATCCCATATAATTTTTAAGAGCTACTATATATAAATATAATATAACATGATTATTATTATTATTATATTATTCTATTTTTTAAAAAAATACAAAAAATAATTATTATTTCTTTATATATTTTAATATAATGAAAATATAAATAATATGACTATGATTTTCGTTAATATTTATCTGTTTTTATTCTATTTAGATTTTAAATTTTTTAAAAAAATTATTTAAATTTTCGTTTGTCTGTATTGGTAGCCGAGAGTACACCTCTGACCAATGATAATGCCTTCTCACTGCAACAATACACGTCATTTCCTTCCTTCCTCCCTTAATTTTCTTTTTTTCTTTTTCCTATTTAAATTACATTTTCAATCAAAACAAAAAGCTATAAATAATTACTATTAATTATTAAATAATAATTAATAATTAGTTATCTAACTATTTTCAAGATATTAAAAATATCAACAATATATTCAATAATATTATTAATTATTAAATGGGCATTTAAATATTTTTTTTATTTTAATAATAGTAAATATTATATAATAATATGTCATTATCAATGTGTTATTGTGTGGGATGATATTAGAGGAAGGTATTTGAATAATGTAATATTTTATATATCTTATTTATATTCAAGGAGTTATATAATAGTAGATTGATATAAATTTAAATAAATGATGAGAAGTTATATCATGTAAAAATTAGGAACCGCTGATGTTACCTGAAGTCATGTATACGTCATGCGGTAGACAATAGAAATGATAATTTCATTTGGTATTTTTAATATTTTATTGTCGTGTGATTTTTTGAATTGTGGATATAATATATTGTTAAATATTATATAATTATTGATTTATCTCAGGTTGTTAATTTATGTTGATATTATTATCCAAGATATCTGTTGATATTATTATCAAATTATTATTTATTTATTTATTTATTAGGTATTTGACTCACTATTGTATTTTATTGACTCTAGAGTAGAGGATTTATAACCAGATAGAGGAAGTTGTGAAATTGCTGAGGAAATTTTAGGCAGAGACGATCTTGAAGTTAGAAATTCGTGATAAAAAATTTTAGAGTCAATTTTATTTATTGTGATTTTATTTTAAACATATTATCATACTATATTTTGAAGATATTTATTTTGTAGATAATTATTATTTTTACGACTCAGATCTGAGATGCCACATGAGCTAAAAAAATGCAGTCGTTACTCCATCGATGCCAATCCAAGGAAAATTGAAAATTTGATGTAAATAGTATAAAAAATTAAATATAGAATATTTTATTAATTCTATTAAATTTTATGGATTAATTATTTTAAATTATTTATTGACTATTATAACTCTCTTTAAAATTAATCAATTATTTCCTTTTTGTTTGAAATAAAAGTAATTATTTTAATTTTATTTTATTTAAAAGTATAAAGATTATAAAATTATTGACCCATCAATAACCAAGACTACTTGGTTAAGATTAACTCCACATTTTAATCATGTTGAACTTTGTTGCCATTTTTTTGATCTTTTATTATAAAATTAAAATTAAAATCAAAATTAAAGTAAACTAAGAATTAACAAAAAAAGAGAGAGAGAGAAAAAAAAATATTTAGAACATTTATATTTTTTAAAAAAATATATTATTTTTCAAAATATTTATTAAATTTAATTTGTAATTATATAATAATATCTTTAATTTTTGTTTTCATTATATGATGGATACAGCAACTTTGATATATTGTCTTTATTATTATTATTATTGTTATTATTTGGGGGTTAAGGTTGAAACCAAACATGCCTAGTGAATTCCCATTATTGCTGTTTCGGACTTCTTTCTTCAAACTTTCATTTTTATTTTTATTTTTATTTTTATTTTTTTAATGGTTTAAAAGCCTGAGAGAAAGAGAAATATTTTATAAATAATCAATAGATATTTTTGGCATAATTTTAGATAGTATGTGCCTTTTATGGCTATTAATTTTTTGATAAATTTATTAGTATTGATAAATAGATAATTATTATATTATTTAATAATAATACAAAAGATAAATTTTGGATATATTAAATATTTTTAAAATATTTTTAAATAACACAATATTTATCAAATTATTTTTGAAGCACACTAATAATGTATGACTCATCTATTTATTTGAAGTAATCGTTGGATTCAAAAAAATTTGAAGTAGATCAAAACCCGTCAATCTAATTCATAGATAAAATAAGAGGCCAAAAGTTAGTCGAAATGAGCTGACAAGAGCAGGTTCAATTATGTAAACTTAAACCAACCACCCGAGTCACCAAGAGATTGAAACTTTTGGAGCCGAACCATATTTATTGGAAAGGTAGATGCTGAAGCAAAAGAGCAAGTTAAAGGATACCAAATTTTTTTTACTAGGCAGCCAATTCTTTATATTTAGTATTTTATATTTTAACTAACTATCCCTAAAAATATACAATCTGCACATTCTCACATGAACTCCTCCATAATTTATGACTGAGAACTTAAGTGGTGGAAATTAATTTGAACGACTAATAATTAACCAAACGTTCAAGTCGTGGCCTGTAACCACATTATGAAAAGACTATCTGCATAATTATTCTAACTTATTTATAGATGCTAAACCCCTTGACATAAAAGGAGGGAATGAATTTTGATGGGAGAGTCCCATGACATCATTGTGATGCAAAAACCTTGTAAGCTAATACATTCTAAATTTGAGTTGCTGATAAATTAGAGTGCTGATTGATTTTTGAGTCAAATTAAAGTGAGTCTTGTCTCACACTCTTCTATCTAGATTCTACACACTACAACTCAAAAATAAGTGATCAAATAATTAACAGAATTTGCTTTTCAATTTATCCTCCAACGCTCAAATCAGTAATCTTTTTCGAAAGTTAAAAGATATGGGAATAAAAGTATACGAGATGGTGATGCAAGGAAGGGATTTTCTGAATTTAACTTAGAGGTTGCGTTCAGTGTGCGGTGGCTTTGGCGTCGTGCATTCGCGGGGAGCAGCTTTAATGTCGTGGAGGCAAAAGTTGCGAAGGGATTCTCACGAGGTTCTACAAGTAGAGCGTGGGCTCTTGAGGGCTCTTATGGAAGCGGTGTTTGAGGGTTGCTATTAGCGTTGATGTAAGTGACGATGTGAGCCTTAAAATGAGGATACCCCTGGAGTCTATCTCAATGGCTTTTTATAATATCTAGGCGAACTCAACCTTACTTTGATAGTAATGTTGGCTGCCTACTACCCTATGCAGATCTGGTGGGCTGATAAGAAGATTGCTGATGCCATTTAAGGCAACCATGATTCGTTGAAGGGGAATTTCTTCCTCCTCTGGGGAATGTAACACGCAGTAAATATTAGGGTTATCATTGCAAGTGATACGCTAAGTTGGGAGTTGTCTTTCCTGAAGAGATCGCAATCCGAGGCAATATTCAAAATTCTGATTGGCTAAGGCGGGTAATCTTCGATACGAGGGAATGGTGTTGTGGGCTGCCCAGATTGAGCCACAAACAGCTTGGGCCGTTGCTAGTTGGCTAAAACGTTATTCTAAGTCAATAGAAGCATTGACCGACCTCTAAGCCAGTAGACTGAACATCTTTTGAGTCGACCGTCTTCTGAATTTGTCTATTTCTACCATCCCCATCATAAACATTTGATCATAGGCTACTCATTGCAATCTCTAAAGTGTGGTCTCTTGACACTCAATTTGCATAAAGAGATTTGAAGTTTACCATTCAGAACGTCTCTTCTCGCTAAGAGTTCATTCAGAGTTTAACTTTCAAATCCTTTACTCTATCCTTTACTTTCTCTTTATAACTTGATTAGTAGATATTGTTACTAATTTGAGTTCTTGATGATAATTCGAAAAGACAATCCCAAATTATCTGATATTCTCATTTTTATCTGTAATATGTGAAATCTAAGTTAAAGGATTGAAGAACCTATTTCAAAACCTCTTATACTAAAATTCAAATATAAAATAAGCATCCGTAATATATATATATATATATATATATATATATATTAACATCTTATCATTTAAAATTATTTTTAAAATAATTAAAAAAAAACATGTCTAAAACATTTGTAGGAAAGTCCCACAATTAGGGGCATAGAGACACTGGCTCTATTAACTTTCCATTTGGATCCAACAATTTTTGGCTTGGATTTAACACTGGCTCAAATATCAAAATTATTTTTTGGGATAAAATAATCAAAAATATTTTAATTTTTTTTATTGTCTTTTCTGCCCCTATTATTTAACTTCATTCAAAATTTTAAATTAAGTACTAATGATAATCTATGAAAGTTTCTTTACCAAATTTACCGTATAAAAAAATTTAAAATTTTTATTATTTCAAATTAAGTACTAATAACTCATCTTGTGATTACTTTGTCTTCATTTCTATACAAAATAGAATTTATATACAAATAAATAAACTTAAATTCTATACAAAAGATCGGCCAAATTAAAATGTTGACAATATAGTGCTGATGAGAAGTAGAGTGAATTGCCCCTCCTAACAATTAGGCCAAAAATTCTAGTTGATTAGCTAGACACTTGTCAGTTGTAAGCTATGCTAGTCATGACCTAAGACACACCATCAAATAAATTATACTTAAAATATAATCATCCTATCTCATGAGAATCCATTCGACCCAAATTTATAAATATGACAGTTAATCTTAAAAAATAATTATTCAGTATATGATATTAACTCTTCGAATGAAAGATATTAATTTCTTAGAAGGAAACACCTACAAAATAACTAACAATTCAAAGAAAAATGGTCAATAATTTTCTAAAAGCTACTCAATAGATTCAAGACAATACAGTGTCTTTACATAAAAAAGGGTATAATCAAAATTTAGACATTATTTGAGATCCGATACTTCAATGGTTAAGTATCAGAAGGATTATTGGCTTTCCTGATTGCTCACTCTTGCCAAAAGCAACAAAAAATACTTGTCTAGATAGAAATTTTGCAATGTTTAATATCCATGTCAAAAGGGTAGAGTATCCTTTAGATAATATATGCTTCTCAACAAATCTCGATACAAGAAACATTACTGTCAAGAAGTCAAATTTCTCATATTTTAACTATAATTATTCTAATTTATCTGATATTTTATTATTTTAAATATTAAATAATAAATATAAGAATTATTTTTATATTTTTATATTTTTTTAGTTTATAAAATATAAAATCTGAGTTTAAAATTTAAAATTTTATTTTAAAATATCTCTAGTCCATTCGTATTCTTGTTGTCTATCAATATTGAAAGAAAAAAAAAAGTTAGAAAAAAAAAAAGTTGAGAATTTAAATAATTGAATGACAAAGGATATGATTAATCAATGGAGAACAGTTACAATCCTACTACACTAATGCTTGTGGATGTGACCACCAAGTTAAATTTAGTGGCCATATATTTTTCTAATGAAATATATTTAATATATTTTTTATCTTTATTATTAAATAAAAATATAATAATAGAGATTAAAAATTATATAAATTATTTTTATAAATATATTTTTATGATATTAATATTTAATAAATATTTAATCTAATAAGTAAAAAATAAAAAATAATTATTTAGAATTTTTTTAAAATTTTATTTAAATTTGTGAATTTCAAAACGCAAAACTCGAATTTAATATATAAATAGTGAGGATCGTTGTCCATAGCGGAGCGTGTGGGAATCACGCGATACTAATTAGAGTGAGGATTCATCGGATTAATGGATACAAGTGCTGACGGGTGGGGCCCGCTGGGGGTCAATCACCACGGTTGCTTGACTTTGTCAGCATCAGTCAATTCGCCAAAGGTCACCCGCATGTGCGTTTAGCCATGTCGGTAGGGGTAATTCTAGGACTTGCTTTCAATAGACTTTTACCAAATGCCCTCATTGACTGTGGGGCCTGTGCAAGGGCAAGATAGTCAAACGATATCTCCAGGTGACATTTTTTACGGTGAATTTGTTGTCATATTTTTAATTATAATTAAAAAATAAATATTTAATTATTAATAAAATATTTTAATATATTATTTTACTTTTAAATATACTTATTAATATAAATAAATATTATATTATATTATATTATAAATGTCACTGACCTCTCTGCACGTTCGTTAATGGCGGTCCCATCCATAAAAATGGCTTCCCAGTTAAATCACATGGGCTTGCTCTCTTTCTCTTTATGATCTTTACCGCCGCCCGCCGCCCGCCGCCGACGCCGCCGCTAAATGAAGGGGCGATGTTTTGTAGACTACGGAGAGCTCAATTTTTGGCCCTGAAGAATGGATCCAGGCTTAGATTTTGTCTAATGAACTCTCAACTCGACGTATGTTGCCGGTTTGATTTCTTATGAAATGAGATTTAGATCTCGTTTCACTCTGAATTTGATTCCCTAGCTAATTCGAATGCAATCATCACTTCGATTTGCTCCGAGATCGAGAAAGAGTTAGAGGTGGTTCGACGTTCTTCTTCAAGTGGCTATGATAATGGCGCCACATTTATGTTTCCATGGATGCACGAGGTGCCGACAAAAATTCATCGAGAACCTTTATTTCAGAAGAAACAGATCCAAGTACGAAGCCAAGCGGCATCCAGGCCGAATCATCCAACGATCTATCCCTAGCGAGGTCCGCCGTCACCGAGTCCGAATCTGCCATAGATATTCGCCAGTCTGACGCCGCCGCTCACATCCTGAAAGCCCTAGTTCTTGATTTCCAGGGCTTCAAGACCTCCGCGCTCGAACGAGCAGAGCGGCGACGCTTTCTTTCAAGAGAACTGAGTTGTGGCAGGAGATGAGTCCACTCGGGCGAAGAGATGACTCAGAAAGTATTGACTGGCCGGCGGTGGAGGAGGATTTGTTGCAATCGGTGAGACTGCGGTCGGGAAACTCCAACGCGCGGTATTTGCTTCCGGAGTGTCCTGAGGCGAAGGGTGTGATGCTAAGGCGGCTGCTAAGCTCTGAGTGCTTCTATGGTCGAATTCACTTCAATTTAAGGATTAAAAGGTAAATAAATATTGCATGAACACAAGAAAAAGAATCTTAACGCTCTACCCTTAAAGTGGCTAATGACAATGGTTCATCAAATATCAATCATCAATAGAATTACTATTATTGATCGAGCAACCCACACTGAAACAACCTAATTGCTGGCCACTAATCAATCTAGGAGATCAACCAATTATATAAATTGATTCTCGTCATTTCACTCAATCAACCACGTACAGTAACTAAGCAACAATCATGGTGACAGCTCCCGCACAAGGCGAAAGCATTAACATTCATTTGAACATCAAAGCAACTGCCAACACTCCGATACAAACTTGTTCTTCAATCTTTATAGTTTCGTTTACCCGTCAAAATAGTCACCTGTAAGCTTACTCTTGATCCACTTACAGCTTTTCTGAAACGATGACTTGAGCTTACTTTCCATGGCGTACATGTTATAGGATGCCACCCGCTTCTTTCTGTTCATGTCCGGATCCCCAGATGTTCCAAAATCATCTCCCCGCTTTTCGGGCCATTGAAGCTGTATGATTTTGGCTTGTCATCGTATGCATACTGTGGCTTCACGTAGGAACAGTACCCCGCAAATGTCTTGCTTTTCTCCATCGCTCAACATCTCAGTGGGAGGAAGGATACATCCTCCTGCATATTTTATACTTGGGCTTTGAAGACCCACAGTTGAAAATTTCACGCAAAGCGTGAAGCTATATCAGTGCGGTATGCGTCGGCAATGACATTGACACAGTTTTGATGATGAAAGATTCGAAATCGTTCAGCAGTGGAAGATGAACAGACGGGTGAAAGACACGTGGGCCATTAATGTTATGATGATAGAATGCAGGTTAATAGACAACGATGGCAGTTGGCCAGAACCACAATGATTTGGCCTCTCATCTGCATAAAAGTCACCCAAGCATAATTTAGTAGCTTCAAATCACATAATTATATTAACAATTAAATCCCAATAAATATATCATCTATATGACTTCGCTTGTGTCATTCTAATTCTTTCAAATCCAACAATTATGCAACATTAAAGCCTTAAATCCCCTAAATATGTTGTCTCTATGACTTCACTTTTGCCATTTTAATTGTTTCAAATCCAACAATTATGCACTGGGCAAGTTAAAACATTCTGGTTTGGGAACAAATAATTGGGTTTCTGATGTGATTTCCACCGTTGATTCAGAGAAGTATAGATAAGTGATGATTGGCTACAAAGCAAACGATTTCATATAATGCGACGCCCCACATCTAACTGACGTGGGGAGGAGGCACCACAAACCAAACAGGCGCACAAGGCCCAAATGCGTTTCCAATGGACATCCAAAATGTTGCAATTCCATTAAAAAGCAACCACAGTACATGCTTTATTTCATGACACAAAAGACCTCATAAAGTCACTTTTCAGCAAGGGAATGAGTGTTCTATGTTGTTGAGGCTTCAGGCCCGGCTCCTTCTGGCCATTTTCACTGATGGTGGTACCATTAAGAAGCAGGGTCAGATATTGTTAGAGAAACCCGATTGCAAGACTAACAACACTATGATGAGGTTAGAGATTACCAAGGTCCCTCGAATCACCAAAAAGCTGGGATAACACAAGGAAACAAAAAAATCAGAAAACAGTAAAGAAAGCGCATGTTAAGGTTTAATGGATCACAAAGGCGACTGCAATCACTGTGTCGGCAATCCTTTTCGGATTCATGTATTCACTGCAGCTTTTCGTAGCAATGCTCAACTTCTAGAAAACTCAAAATTCCTCTATAAAAAGGGGGAGAGAGATACTCAAAATGGGAGAGACTTTTTTCTGAATGTTCAGGCTATTGGGCTTTCTTGATAGATTGCCATTGTCCTTATGAAGAGAAGCTCACTCTTACCTTCGTCTATATTCATGGTCAACAACTAATGGCCCGTCTACGTCCATATAGCTGACCTCAGTTCACCCATGGTACCAATCAGGGCGCAGACTTAGTCCTCCTAATAGTTCCCTCTTACTCCTCCTAACAAGAGATCTTGGAGCCAGTCTAGGGCTCCATCTACGGCTCAACCCATGTCTTAAACAAGCAATGTAGCCTACACAGTAAACTTAACCCTCCTTGCTTTCACATTTTCTAGTTTAAACAATGCATTGAACTGACTTGAACGTGGAAGGAATCCACTAGGAAACAATCCCCGAGCACTTTGACTCTGCCTCTGCTGTGGTGTGCAAGAATTGCAATTTAAGAATCCAAAACTTACTCAATATAAGGCTAATAGTTTCTCAAGTCAAATCTCTATTCCAAGTACCCATACAAACAGAATCCACCCAAAATCCAGACCTTCCGACACTGGACACTTTGAAAAGACACTGTTGCCTGGGCAGTTTCTACTCCTATGACAGCTAAAGATCAGTCTGCAAGCTGATATTTGTTTAGTGAAGATTCAGCTAATTCCCACGCTTCAGACCATTAACTGTGACCCAACCAATAAAAATCTCCTCAACATTTTATCTAGACACAGATTCAAGATAAGTTGAGCCATATTAAAGATAAGATAGTAAATGATAACATCCGTGTATGTTTAGAAGTTAAACCTGGATAAGAAACCATTAAGTGATAGGTTTTAAAACAGATAATTGGTATCTTATATACTCAAATGCAATGGCCTGGTTTATGAGGGTATTTGCGGCACACAGTCATGATGTTTGGCAAAGAGATGTAATCTAAAACTCAGTAGTGAACTCCAAACTACTTAGTGTATTTTCCAACGCAAAGAAAGTAATATCACTCATACATTACACTAAAAACACATTGATCAGAAAATCAACAAGAATTGATAAAATAGCAGCACAGTCATACCTCTTTTAAACCTTTAATCATATCGCTGCAGAGACTGATAAAAAAACTCATTATGAGATCATTGAGTGCTGAAGAAATCAGCACCATCTTCTACATCATCAGTTTTGATACTTCCACTTTTGGCCATGAGTATCCTGTACACCCTCTTTGAACAAACTTCACCTAATCTCCTATCCTCATTTCCAATTAATCCTTCTATTGTCAGATCCTTGAGCAAGAATTCTTTCTCATGCACCTATGTTCAGTAAAAGACGATAGCATAAGAAGACTAGGCATCATTTTTCACTTCTCTGTGCTAATCCCATAAATTGCACAAACGGTAACATTATCGGGTCAGGAAAGTGACCAATCTGTCCCTTGGTAGAATCAAAACCAAATGTAAACCACAAGATGGTCTAGATGTTCAGTTCTCAACAGAAACAGAGTATTGCAGCTTAAAGACAGGATATAGTATATTCCAACACATCAAATGTGTTAAAAAACATTGCTCTTCTATATTTGTCTAAATTTTTCTTGATTCTTTCTAGATTATATATACATATCCATAATAACATCTGTGTTAATTATCATTCAGACTTCGTTACGAGTAATCAATTCAGTTCAACACAATCATCATTATTCTTAACCAAAGAAAGAAACGCATCATCTTTCAAATTATTACATAAATTCAAACATATGAATGAACAAACTTAATGCAGAAATATAAGATATTTGATGAGATCCAGATAAGATGATTGAATCATTTCCATGAAAAAGAAAGCTTGAATACCAGAATCATAAGGGTGAAATGCAAAGAGAAGTATAAATAATGAACACCATCCTGTAATATGGAACCTTCCCCCTGCTTTCATTTCTTTACCATTAAAAGCCTGTAAATTCATGAAATGTATGCAGATTGACCTCATCCACCTACAGCAAGCATAACAGAGTAACATAACGTTTTGGATAATAAAAGGTAGGCATCCACAACCATCTATTGAAAGTTATACAAAGAGACAATACAGAATATCTCTTCTCCCAACACAAAGGCCTCTGAACTTTGCAAATGAGATGTCAACGAGAACACAAGCCCAAATGGGCCTAATTAGTTAGGGTTATAGATGAAAATATTGGTATCGATATTAGCCTTAATCATATCAGCATCAAGTATATCAAATAATACATAATCATACCGGATGTATTAGAAGAAAAAAAATTAAAAAAGGACAAACTAACAGGATTATATCAGTTGATATAACAGTTAAATATTAAGTATATTAGCCGATATTTTAAATATATCGGCTAATATATCGTAACATTTCACTTATACAACAACATATTACAATATTATCATAGTATCAGGACCCCAATACCGACACATTTACATCTATGATTAAGGTATGTTGGTCATCCTAGCAGAAAAACAATTAAATAAACACCAAGTACCAAGGCCCCTTTTGTTATAGATGCTACCCTTTCTTCCTTTATTGACTTCTCTTATAGGTATCCCCTATCTTACCTCCAAATAATCCACATCTCTGACTGGCATCAAAGGACATGTTAGTTGTGGAACTAAGGCTGCTGCCAGTGAAGCCTTAGCTCAGTTTGTTAAGGATGAGGCATGGGGACCAAAAGTTCTCTAATGTTTGCCTAAAAAGGGGAAAAAGAGGGGGATTATCTGTAAATCTTTGCTAAGAAGTATGGTCCAATATCCAACCATCACATTCTGTCTTATACACTGGAAACTTGGACCCCATGTTCATTGGATTACAAAACCAAATCTTGACCATACAAAGCTACTCTCAATTGTTTTCCAGTGTCCTTTATGAATGAAGACTTGTTTTATCAGATTTTCCTTTGTCCCATGTTTTCCAGTTTTCAAAGTGTTTAGTATGAAAACAACTCTGGTACATTTTCTGTTGTTTCATCCAAAAATTAAAACACATTTTACCCTGTGATAAAATTAAGAAATGAGACAGAGAGAACCAACACTATGATGCATTTTTTCAGTTCTACAAGTGGAAAACTTTTTCCAGTTTCAACAAATGAACATACTTCCCTCAAGGGAAACAGCCTCCCTATAGCAGAGGGGCAATGCTTCATACATGTTGACCAGTCCAAACACTAAAATGCAAGAGCCTCAAGAACTAGTATAGAAGTGTTTGCTGATCTCATCCCCACCTTATGTATAAAAAAGGAAAATCAGAAATGGAGGTGAAAAGTGGATACGAAATTTGAAACAAAACATGCCAATGAGTCTAGCATAAAAAAATAGTACACAATTTACATATTAAATTGTTCATCCTTGAATTACAGGTGTACACTAATAGAATGATCGAAAGAGCATATTTTGTAGAATCTTAAAGGTATGCTATCCTTTAACAACCATCAGAGGCTACTAGCGATAGATAAATAATGGTGCCACAAATCAAAAGACATAGCCCGTTTCTAATGGAGCATAGCTTGAACAAAGCAAGTCATGTTGATCAACTACTTACTGGTTTCAATGGATCCATGTAGATGCTCAAAAGGGATTTCATAGTAGGGTATTTCTTCCATATAGCAATAGCAAATCTAGGTTGCACTTTTGGGATAGCAATCAATGCCTTTAACCTGAAAATGATATCAAAAGTGGTGTTAATTTTTACCTGGAAATCAAAATGGAAATATTGTGTCATAGCAATACAGGGAAAAAAGGGGAAAACAATGTGTATCCAAGGCAAGAAGGAATATCAGCAATAAAACAAGCGAAATGTCGCTCAATGGACAATATAAAATTCCCCCCCCCCCTGGGGGTCCTAAAACATATAATTACTTCAGAGCACCAATGTGCAACAGGCATCAACAGTGAATGTAGGAGTTTGAGTAGATACTATAATAATCGTTTCGCATTTTTCCATGGATAATGCAACTCTCTGAGTGATGCCTAATCAGAAAGGACACACAATCCCCACAGTAGTAAAAGCCAACTTCTTGCCTGACACCAAATTGGACATCCACCTAAGCCACCAAAAATCAGGAATACCATACGAGCATTGTAAGCCTGCATTTGTTTGTTTGTTCTTTTTTTGGGGGGGGGGGTGGTCTCAAACCCTCACAAGATATCAAAAGGCCTGCTCATACCAAATTGAAGTGGAACAAACCATAAACCTCAAAAATTCTCCCATACAAAAGCTTATCAGAAAAGCATAAATTGGCTTTGGGATCCATGCTCAGCAACATCATTTGTCCCAAGGATAGGTGGTTTGCCAATGAGTGATTGTTGCATATGTGAAACTGGGACTGTCAGCAACGACACCAGATTTGAGCAAGATATGAGAAGCATGATTAAACTGCTTTAAATCCATTTATTATAATTTAGATAAACAGGTTATTTTTCTAGTACCCAATACTAGTTAACAGGTTGCCATTACTCAACATGAGTAACTTCAACAATGCATTAGAACTATTTTCATCAATAAAAATATAATTTGCACACGTGGGGGTATGCTCATAAAAACAAAACAGAAAGTGCCTACTAAAATTTTTAACATCAGCCACGTATTATAACTTTAGAAAAGTGCTGTAAGAGATTATTTATCTTCATGATAAACATCTAAGTCTTTCTCTTAATGTGGATTTCCTTGTGTCTTGATATAGTTAAAGCATCCTTCCTTTGCCAGGACATAGTGCAATTTCAAATGGATGCAGTAAAGTTTTCAGATACCCAGAAGGGAAAAATGATTCAAGACAATAAAAAACCTAAAGATGTCTCATATATTGAGATGGAACCAGGCATGTGAAAGGCAATAAAGTGAACAGTTCATCCAAAGTCAGAAAGCATATCCCAATATGCATGGTTAGAGCAAAAGAAACTGCAAGAAAGTTATGTCCTCCATGTTTGCACACACAAAACGTGTGTTTTCCAAACAAATAGTCAGAACTCAATAAAATGTTACGTAATTCAAATGTTACTGGATGTTACCTAGCAAAAAGATAGCATATAGCATGAACAAAAAAGGCACATTTTTTTAATACATATTTGCATTGGCAAAAGGATGTTATCATCAACCCAGAAGTAAGAATCGCAGTATAGACAATAAGTAAACAACAAACCTACTCACCATGGACTCTTAAGGATTAGATTCCTGTCCGCACAATCCTTGGGAACAATAGCCCCATTGGCGCTCACAGACAGTCGTGTCAACTTCTTTCTGCAATACAAGATGGATGCTGATTTATAATAATTCAACCAGAGAAACAAGGGTACAAGATTTTTTTTTTTGGATAAAAGGAAAGTATAATGTAGTGAGGTAAAACAAAGTTGGGGAATGTTAAATCCCAAAGTACAATAGGCTCTAAGATAGCTTTATTTGCAATATGCTGGGAAATTGTGAGAACAATATGTTTAATTTTTTGCTTTTCTTGAATTAAGATAGAGATTGGACAACATCATGAATGCAACTTCTAATTATTTGCTCCAAAATAGTGTAAGAACTAGAGACTTAAAAGGTTCTAGGCAAATTCATATTTATTCCCAAAGTGTAGATTCCCACCATGGTGTTAGCATTTTAGAATACGTGCAAGATTATTTCATAGCAATCAACCAACGTTTGCAGGAAGCTGACAAAGATTAAATTATTGACTGCTAATTTATGAGAAAATCTTGGAGCTGGTGTAAGGTTATTCCATTGTAACCGTATCGGTCATGGGTTCAAATCACAAACCATTATCTTTGCATTGCTTATATAAGGCAGTGTATACTAATCTCCTAAAAGCCTGTGATTCGATAAATATTGAGCACAGGACCACTCTATTTTTACTGCTGATTTAGGAGATTGAAATACAAGAAAGCTGTCGGGAATATAAATCAGATATTAAAGAGGCTTATGGGGCAAATTGAATATGTTGGAAAAAGCAAGGTTTGGAGCAGGGATGAACTAGCCAGATATCCTTGTGCATGCTACAGATTTTCCTTTGTGTGATGAGTAAAGAACCGCTTGGTGTCTTCTTTGTTCAAGCATGGACGAAAATATTGGTATAGGAATAAGTATTGGACGTGGCGATATAAGTATCTAACATATTAGAAAATACTTATTGATGATGGATTATAAGAATAAAATTTTGAAAAATCATAAATTGATAGAGATATATTGGCTAATACATAGCCGATATAACAATATATTGTGATATTGTCATAGTATTGAAAAATATTTGTATCAAAAGGCCCAATACTAATACATATCGGCTGATAATTTCTTCTATGTGTTCAAGGTTATAAAAAGCCCTCTTTGATAGCTGTTTCGGGTAATGGACGCCTTGGAATAGACAATCGATATGCAATTACAACACATCTATAAGAGGGCTTAGAAGTGAAGTAAATGATAATTGGAAGTACTTTGATTTAATCTACTGTAATTTATCTCTACTTTTCATTCCAGTAAGTGTAGCCAAGAAGTTGGAAAAAGTCCAGCAGATATAAAGCTTAATTCTTGGTTCAGTTCAATCATGCACACAGCCCCGCAAAATATGGCACAGTACCTGAACTGGCAATTAGCAAGGCTTCTTGTCAATCCAACAACATGTTCAGCAAGTTCAGCTTCATCCACACAGTGCCTCGAATGCACTTTCTCAAAGTGAGTGGTTAATTTTGCAAATACCTATAAAAAACAATTGATTATGAGGAAAACAAAGATATAGAGAGAGAATAAATTTTAAGGTTGATGCAATTATTTTTTTCTAATGTAAAAGACCTCCTCCACTGGTGGGCGCCTCCAATCATTTGTGCTGGCCGGATTCTTGTACTTTTCGTGTTCCCTACCATGGAAAGAAACCCACGTTCTCACCACAAGGATGTTACACAAGTATGATTGATGCAAATATTAATCAATATATATTGGTATTGAAACCTCACGATACCGATATTTCTAATACTACAATAATATCACAATATATTTTTATATCGGCAATATATCGCGATATATTAACTGATATTCAAAATATTTGCTGATATGACCAATATTTGACCAATATATCGAAGGTTATGGCCCTTTTGGTTACGATTTTCAAAATTTTCTCATTTCCAATATATTTAATATTAATACATTTTATCCAATACTGATATGGTCACGACCAATATCAATACCAATATTTTCCTCCATAATGACCATTTAAGATGGGACTATGTGATATATCGCCTTTACTCTTCACTTCTTCTCTTTCTAATAATAAAGAACTTCAATTGCCAAGGGGTAGTTTGTCTTAAAGAATTGGAAAGTGCCAGGTCTGTAATATAATGGGTAAAGGTGACCCCTTATTCGATTTCTTAAAAGAAATCACGGGATTAGACATGAAAGACAGTACCATCGACTACTATTGAGGAGCCTCACTCTCTAATTAGGCCAAAGTGCGTCAGGTTCATTTCAGTGGGCCCGACAGAGGAAACGCATCCTTTTCTTGACTTAGTTAAGGGTAGTCGTTGTTGGTTAGGTAGATGTGAAGAAAGAACAGTACTTTTTTCTTTATTAATGTGAGGGTCTGGGTCTAAAGATCCCAGCTTAAAGTCAATAAGAGCAAGGATAGGCAATTTGAGTTGTTGAGAAAGAAGCGGATTGAGGCAAAGACAAAACCTTTCAGAAAAGCAAGTCAGTGTAGTGCCCTTCCACCGTCTTTCACTTCCTCGAAAGAAGCCTTAAGTAGAGTATAGTTATGTTATAAGTGCAGGGAGTCAAAGAGGTTGGACAAAGCAAAGCTGACAACGCAAAGCATGAAGAGTCACACGTCTTTTGTGGCAATCTGCAGGCAGGAGGGCAAAAGGTTACAGGAGAGAGTCAAGTCAAAGCAGCGGTTCTCTTTCTGCCCCGAAGGGCCTACGGGACTCTTTCCATACAGGATGCAACAAATCCAATAAATCTAAGTGTAGTGATTATTAGTTTTTCTTCTCCTGCTGAAACAACAATAATTTTACAGAATATGACCTCTCATAGCAAGATGATGAATTTTAAACAGAAAAGCCCGAGAGCTAGAAAGGATAAGAATGTGACCCCACAAGGAGGACACAATGGAAAAAGGAAAAACTAAATCCTTTCAAGGGTAATTTAGAGGCATTTCTGTCATAAGTTCAAATAGCAGCCTTGATGGCTTTTATGGCATTAAACTATGGATTTTCAGTAGGCTCTCTCACAGATAAAGTTAAATGAACAAGCAGCCCACTACACCGGGCTCCCATTTTGCAGGGGCTAGGGATGATTTGATGTATACGACTCTACCTCTACATTGCAAAAATGATAGCAAAAATGGTGTTCCCTAGTTTAAAACCACACCCTCCAATTCACAATAAAGTAACTTTACCTTTACACAAATACTAACCCTATAATGTCACAATAGATAAAATATTGGTATCCATATTAAGCTTGGCTGTATCGATATCAGAAACATCAAACAGTAAGTATTGATATCGGATATATCAAACAATACATATCAATATCAGATATATAAGACAATACGTACCAGCATCAAATGTGTAAAAATAAAAAAAATTAAAAAAATTGCAAGTTGAAATGGCCGTATCCAACAATTTATTATAATATTATTGCGGTATTGAGAAATATCGATATCAGCAGACCTAATACTGATATATATATATATCAAGCAATATTTACATCAATGAATCTCGCAAATGAAGTTATGTTACAACATCAAATCTTTGAACGAAACTTAAAATAATGTTGGATATCCTTTGTATTGAAAAATCTACATTACAATTCCACAAATTAGTGAGTTTAAGGTAATTCGCTAGCTTTAGAAGAAATTTTATGCCCATAGTTGTTCAGATGATTATGTAATAACCAAGATAACGACTCTGACCACAACATGATCATAGTACTGAGGCACAGGGGAAAGAGGGGCAAGTAAAGGAGGCATTAATATTTCAAAAGCAAGTATGTCTGCATCATTACCACATCAGACTGTTGTAACTCTCCCATCTACAGCTTTAGGCATCTCAGAGCTGAAAATGTTAACTATTTGCAATATGAGACACACAAACACTTCATATACTCTCTGCTTTCATCAGGAGGATAAGGCAAGGAAAATTGTGAGGCATAGGAAACAGCACCTTTGATGAAAGTGAGGTAAAAGGGGCAGTTTGAAAACACACAGGCACACACATTCACACGCACAGAACGAAATTGAAGCATGTACTCGAACCAAGATCAAGAACAACGTTCGTCCGGTTCATAAGGAGAGTGGGTCGGAAAATCCAACTTCCCAGGCGAACAAACCTTCCCCAATGGACTTTTAGAAGAATTTGAATCAGGTGAGACCCACTGTTAGAGATTCTTACCATCCGCTCAAAAATGAGAAATAACAACCAATGACCCAATGCAGGCCAATGCCCAGTAACACCCAACAAATAGAAGGAAAGGGCCAAAAAGACAATAAATTAAGTGTATAGTATTTGTTTGAGCACCTGCTAGTGTGTGTGCCGTTTGTGGGTGTCCATGTATGTCTCATATGTGTTTGTGTATAACCATAAGTGAAAAAGCTATATGTTACCATAAACAAAAACTGCCTGTAGAAATGAAGCACAAAGAAGTCCAAAATAGAATAAAGAGAACAAAGTATACGAGAGGAAAATTCCCAAGCATCCAATTGCCTCACCTTTTATTGATATAAGACATCAATCTATTTGTGAGGTAGCAAATTGTATAAGATGGATAACGGCTTTGAACAGCAGAAACATGATTGAAAAGGGACTCATTTAGAGCCAGTTTGCATAATTCGTCAGCCTCATACACTAGTAACACATAAGGAATTTCGGTTCCTATGGAGGAGGAAAACTGCAGCAAAAGAATGTTGTCAATTAAAGAATATGATTAGTCATTGGAAATACATTTTGACTTTTGAGATATATCAATGCAACATACTTGCATGTATACATAGAGAGAGAGGGGACAATACATTTTAATAAAGTGAAACAAGGATAACAAACAATCAAACAACAATCTTGCTAGTTCGAAAGGAATTTTTTTATTTTATTTATTTATTTATTTATTTTTGTTGACAATGTGCAATGTTCAGAACGAATGGATCACTTTGATCAAATCTAATGCAGACCGACATTCAAAAGTTTATGAAATACCAAATCACAGATTACAAAACAAAAGAACAGAAAAGGTAAAAACAATTCTGAAAAAAAAAAAAAAAAAAACAGTTGTTTTGTTTTAGTTTTCAGATTTTCAACTCTTGAAATCAGCATTTAATTGAGTTCAAAAGAAAGGACAACTTAGGAACTCAAGAACACACAGGTCATGCATAAGAAATTTTAATTTCCATCAATAATCAGATCCACAAAAGCCATATTCCTGGGGCTAAAGCTTCTGTACATGACATCTTTTTCATATTCATATTATCTTTTATAGAAACTCAAAGCACTGATTACCTGGGAAATTTGTTCAGGAACAGTCATAGTCCACACAATTGATCTTTCAATTGGATTGGAAGTTATGCGATACCTAATATCTTTGTCAGCGAACCTAGTCAGCATATGTCCTGCAACAGCAAGGAAAATTTCCCAATGCCTTAACCAGAGGTAAGGATGAGCTGAATCGACAAAAGCAGCAGTCCTCAAGAAGGCATAAAGGACATTAAGAGAGGATATACCCCCAACTAACCCCAATTCAACAACCTTGGTGTCAATTTCAGCCACAATTGATTTCACAGCAAACTTCCCTTTCTCCCACTTATGCATTTCGATCTCCATTTTTTTCAATTTGGCAGCTTCAGCCTTCAAAGCAGCTTTCTGCAACTTCTCTTGCTGCATGGGAAGGATCTCAGTAAGTTCTTCTCGTACATGTACTAAATCAACTACAGATCTAAGTTTGATTATCTAACTTCCTTCTTAAGTTTTTTCTCTTCCATCAGCTGCAATTTTTCCTCCTTTATATTTCTCTTCTTTCTTTGTATTTCATCTGTATCCTTCATCTTCTTCTGTGCTTTACCTTTGGCTCTACTTTTCCCCAATTGAACAGTAAGTTCTTCCATTCCAGTGTTCTTGTCATGATATAGATTCTGAAGAAAATATAAATAGGCATTGGTTATCAGCATATCAAACTTAACCATACAATACAGCAACATCAAAGAATGTTCTCTTTTCTTTTTTCAGCCTCCTTGATAAATATAAGGAAAGTCACATATATTGAGCTCTAAGGAGGTTCGCCCAAGTACAGGATCGAAAACAGTGCCAATCAACTTATTCCCCATCCCCCAAAAAAATACAAAAAGAAGACAAAAGAAAAAAGACAAACAACCAAAAGTACAGAAGAAGCTCAAAACACAAAACCAAAGTGGAAAAGCTAACCAAAACCCTCTAATGCAAAAAGAAGACAGCAACCAGCAGCACAATAAGCACTTGTCTGAAAACAGAGGCTAGGTGCACAAGGCACCCACATCACAAGGTCTAGGAAGAGTCACATGGAAGCAGCCTTATTCTTGAGTTGTATAAATGAAGTTTTTGTGTTTTGTTCCCATGACCTCCAACAAAGAAGTAATGTATCCAATCCTCTATATTAAAAAGCTCAAAAATGAAGTCATAATCAACTTCAATGGCATGTACGCATACAATTTTCCTCAATTTTTTGAAAGAAATCCTCCTGATCTTCAAGAATCTGTCATTGCGCACTATCCAAATACTCCATCATAAAGGCACACTGATGGAGCATTTATTAAGTAACCCATGCTTGCACTTCTATCCTTCAGTATTTTTTTTTTCTAAGAAACCATAACCTCTTAATCAAGTTAGGAACAATGAAGTAAGAATGTTAAAAAACTGAGATTCCAGAACCACAGTCTGGGGGCAATGAACAATTCATTCACTGATTCTTCCTCCAGTTTAGCAGGAAGCATCCATTTGCAAGGGATATTCCGCTTGGTTAAGAATGCACCTCTTTCCTAAAGCAATAAACAACACGAAGTTCTTCTTTCCTCCTCCAACCCCACTATCAACCCACATGATTCCCTTCCCCTGTGTGCATGACACACAAACAATGGAATACCTTAAATCGGGTATTATGCTAAAGCACTCAAGGTCTATCAGTCATAGCTTTTGGAACAGGTACCAAAATCTATAAATAGAATCTTCTTTAAAAGGTTTCTTAGAAGCCATTAATATTTCTATAAGATGTTCTAGGTTTTTCAGCAAGTTTCAATTTAGAGCTTTTTCCAAAGCACCCCAAAAGTAATTTGAAAGGAGCTATCAATTATAACTTTCCCCAAGAGAACTTTTCAAATAAGGAAAATAAAAACATTCCTTTAGTCCTATATACATTAAATTCAAAGCCAAAACCTCTCAAAATTGATTTACAAGAAAAAGTAACAAACTCAAATTTACAAAACCGATGATTTAATAGGAGAAATAAGTCCCTAAGCATCCATAAATCCCCCTTCCTAAAGCCCCAGAGCAGATTCTCTAGCTCTCTCTTTTGCAGTGGTAAATTAGATGGCTAATTGAAAGTACAGGATGAATTTAATGAAGATAAGACCACAATGTGGACGCATTTAAACTGAGCAGTACATATTTTGTTCCATGGAAATTAACACTGACAAGTGACAAGAAGACAAGTGAAATAACATAAGAATCAGATGAAATAGCTAAACAACAAAGCAGAAACTGTTGGATTTCCTCTGGGTTTCTCTTTTTCTGGATAATAGTAGAAGACACACATAAAATAGGAAGAGTACACAGCAGATAAGATTCCATCTTAGTAATTCAAAGCTGGATAGCAAAGAAATGTTAAGGTTGAACAAAAAGAAATCCCTAATTCTAGCAGACTTACGAACCATGGACTAATCATTCAAGTATTACACGTGAGTGAAGGTGCATAAAAAAAATGTCAAGGGATAAGTGCCCCGTGATCATCATTTAGAAAAAGCTAGACAAAGCATTATTCTCCTGCATAGAGAGATCCATGCTATTATGTGATCAACATATTCCTATAAAATTTGAAAACTTGACAGATGGCACAAACAGTAAACTTTCCCTAAGTATGCTACATCTTAGCATAATGGCAATCTTGCTGCATTGAGACTCATTGGTCGCAGGTTCACACAACACAAACAGCCTTTTGGTAATGTTAGGTTAAGGTTGCATACATCTTGACCCTCTTCAAACCCCACAATGCAAGAGTTTCATACACATGGCCACCTTCAAACATAAACCTTCTTTAAGTCTATATAAGTATAAACCATGATTACATCACTACATCCCTTTTCTTTTCTCCAAGTTTTTCCAGTAGCCTCCTAAACAGACATAGCCTGGCATACACTCATTCTATGAACATTTGATTTTTTTTTTTTTTTTTACAAGGAAAAAAAAAAATCAAAAGCTGTAATTTTCTTTTACATTTTATATAGGCATCAAAATGTTCTTCCTGCACTCATATGGGAACATTTAAACTGACACAATTTTTTCTAGTACTATAATATATGGCACCATAATATCCTAAGCATTTGCTAACTTGATAGACATGCCATCTTGGCCAACAAAATTAAAATTTTCATTGTCTTTAATCTTAAGACATCAAGTGACATGGAGAAAAGAAATTCAAATAGCCAACCAGTGTAGTAGCACTTTTGATGCTACTTCACCAAACAAAAATCACATTTCAAGATAATATGTCTAGGGTGGCCTAGTGCATGAGGCTACCTGCTTGAAAAGGTCAAATGTATGCAGCTTTCAACCCCACATTGCGAAAAGGTCATTTTCAAGGATTGATCCCGTGACCACCAAATTACAATAGAGTAACATCACAAGATGATGTCTATAATTAAAAGACATATGCATAAAACTTTAACCTTGTCAACTAATTCAAAATTTAGATGCTACACTTGGTTTCGTTCAATAGTTTAAGAAAATAATTTTGTTGGCATTTTTTCAATGTCTTCCTATCGGGATGTCTACATGGTAAATTTGTTCCAATAAAACCCTCAAGTCAAGGGATCAAACCACATAAGTACACATCTCTTCATCACAACAGCAAGGATGCGTAAATGCGTTCCTCCTCAAAATTCAGAATACAGGAAGCATTGTCTACCAGGCAAACCTTTTTTTATTATTCCATCATTTCTTTTACTAATATACTTCAATTTTCACTTTCTATGTATTAAACATTAACTGATTCCACTTACTTTACCTTTCCCATACATGTTTTATAGGTGCCATCCAGTTCAGCATCAAGATCGCATCTTCAAACTTCAATTACAGCTTTCTTTGCATCTTTTTTTTCTTTTTTATCACTTGATACTTGCCAAAGTTTTTGAGTATACACAACTCAAATACAGTTGGCATGTTTTAGATCCCTTTTGTTTCACATTTTCACCTCCTTTTGCTCACCCATAATGTATTTCTCTATCATACGAATCTCTTCATTTAATCATCCTAGGACTCACTTTGCAACAATTCTAATGCATAACTAGCCATCTTACTACATACTGTTAGTTTCTTCGTTCTAGTACATCAATTAAATGAATTATTTCATAATTTTGACTCTCATTTTTTGTACATTTTTTCCACGTAAATTTATTGATCGCTTTCTTTTACAATTACATGTTATATCCTTTCTCAATTATTTGTGGCATACAGAAAGTAGTTAATTTATTGCATTCAAATAATATCAGAAGACTTTCAAGTTGGAAGTCCAACTTTTGATATGCGCAAATCCAACACCAAAAACTTCATTTGCAATAAAGCTATCCCATGAACTATTTTACAAAAATAATTCAAGAAAATTTGTCTATTGTTTGATCCACTCTCAAAGGTTTTAGTATTTGTCCCTTTTCCTAGAGTATGTCTAAGGATTACAAGACTACAAAATGAAGCAAACCCTATAATCATAGCATTGGCTGTGTTTTATTTCCATAGACAAACCCTTCATGCAACCTGTCACATCCTTGACCATCCTTCCTGATGTCCCTTTAAATTCTCTCCTACAAAATGCTCTCAACCTTTACTATCCCTTGCTTCACATCAGTTATATCTTCCAAAAAAATGTCTTTCAATATTTTCTCGACATTTACTTGATGAGCAACAAACTGAAATATCCTTATAAGTTCTCCCACTACAATACTTGCCAGATCTTAATGTTTTCTTGTGTGTACCAATTTTACAGATGCCTCACCATTTTTTTTAGATTTTCTCCTATCTAATCTGTTATACACTACCATGAAAATGCAGAAATTTAAGCTTATTAAATATCTACAATAACTCTCCTAAATTACCTATCACAATATGCATATTACAAAAAAAAATTCAACATTATTATAATATTTCATCATATATAATCAACCCTCTAATCTCTAGTGCAAACAAAAAATATCATTTTTTTATACTTCATCGGTCATACCTATCCTATACAACCATAGTCCAACCATATTAACAATAATGCCACATCCAAAAGGTAAATTAGCTATAGGGGATATCGTTTGTAGGATTGTATGAACGTAGAGTTCACTACAATCATTAGTTTCAATATCTTTGTCATATGAAAAATGATGCCCAATCACTAGTAACAATCTTTTTATCATACCACAATGTGTACTCATTTTTTCAATATATTCATTACCTCACTTATATTATGTTATTAATATTAGTAGCAATTATACATTTATACCTTGTATAAATAGGTGCATTTGTTTACTTTACAAATGTCTACAAGTGACACACCAATGCAACAGGCCAAAATATTAATAATTTTATATGTACTGTCATCACTATATTTGATACTATAAAGGAAAGTGCTTTACAATTAATGAATACAGAGAATATCAAACATAATCATGGAACTAAGTTGATTTCTTTAAAAAATATCATACATAATAGAATATTAAGAACATTTAGAATATCAATTATAGGAGGCTCTGTTGTAGTAAAATAATCAAAAAACATAGACTGAACAAAAAGCTTGAACAGTGATAAGCAACCACAGGATTCAAGTGATCATCTTACATCAAAGGAAGATATCTGATGGGTATCATCTTCAGAAAAGCTTGGATGTGAATAATTGTCCTCACACATTTGCATGATCTTCCCATTCCCTGATAAAAATCATGTTAAGAGCCCTTGAATGTCTAAAACTTTTTGCCATGATTATATCTCATGAACACTAGAAAAATAGTTCATCAAGGAATATCAGCTTTCAGAAATTAATCAAGATTTGGGACTAACTTACTCTGGTTAGCAGGCTGTGTAAATCTGGGACTCGGTTGTGAGTACTTCTCAACATCAGAACATGCAGTTGTGATTTCATTCTGCAGAGGATTCCCCTTTCCCAAGGCATCTTCAGACTCATTATCAGATTCCAAACATATTAACCCACCAACACCTGTAACACACAAAAAGTCCATTGTAAGCTGTGTTAATGAACTCAATATCACAAGAAAAATGTTGAAAACATTAACACCAAATTGATAATGCACTGACATTGACAATAATAAACTGAACAATAAACTTACATCATTTGGTAGAGTTTCTGTGAACTTTCTTTCAATGTGCAAATGACAAGGAAACAAGCACAATTTTTGCATATTCGGGAACAGTTATTTGAGAAATGGAAATCAAGATGCTACCTCATGTCACCAAATCCAACTCTTCCAGACGACAGCTAAAACAATGCAAAATAACTTTACAAAAGCATTATTGAAATTCATCCCAGAGTACAAAAGGTCTAGTGTCTGTTCAAAACCAACTTTTCATGGATTTCACTAGATTTTTAACCCTTGATTAGGAGGATTAAAGTAACATAGTAGGACATAATACTGAGTTCCACATTGGAGTACCATCACTAACTAAAATCCAAGAAGGCACTTTTGGAATAGACACATGAGATTCTGAGAATTTTCACTGAAGGTAAAGGTCTTACATGGTTAATGGATTCTCAGCAGCAATGCTCTTAATGTCATCCAAGTTTCCGATTGGCTAAATTGTAGTAGATGAAGCTAAAGGGAACTAAAATAGACCATCTGGTATTTAGAGTCGGGTGAGTAAACTTCTTTGGCAACTTGAAGCATTTGACCAGCAGGAGCAGCCAAAGCAGTTGAATATAAAAGGAAGTGCACCAACTGTTGAGGTAGGGTAGAGACAAACCATATTTGTCAGCATTAAAGAGAAAGTAATAATTGGTGTTGTTAAAGGCGCA
The DNA here is from genome assembly GCA_033239525.1 of Nepenthes gracilis. Taxonomy (NCBI): domain Eukaryota; kingdom Viridiplantae; phylum Streptophyta; class Magnoliopsida; order Caryophyllales; family Nepenthaceae; genus Nepenthes; species Nepenthes gracilis. The sequence continues at coordinate 3,221,324 of BSYO01000027.1, read as the reverse complement.
AGGTGCTTTAAAGGCAAAAGATCCGTGGAGCATAAGTGCATGGCACAAACCTGATGGAAGTGAGGTGCCCATTTGTGACATATTTATATAGGATATTATTACAAAGAATTCCAACTATTAAAACAAATAATATGATAAAAAACACCAAAAAATATTATGACAATAATTATAAACTAATAATTTAACTGCCAATATAAAAGATGACAATTAATAAACAAGCACTTACCACAAACCCGCAATAACAATAAAATTCATTAATAAACTTGAATTATTATTCTTAAAATACTCACATCAAATAATAACATTTATTGTTATTATCAAACAAAGGTTCATACTTCCATATTCCTTACCTTATAGTTTGAATTATTTCTTTATCTTTATATATATCTCTAAATTTAAATCTTTATCATTTACAAACTCCAATGAAATAGTTCTAAAGGCACAATAGTTCAAATCAACGCTATTTCTCAATCTAATATAATGTATAGCCTAATTTACTCCAACCATTTTAACTTCAAAATCATTTGTCAAAAATCATCCCCCAATGCAAATTCATTATCCCCATCATGATCTTTATTTGTTTTTATCGGTCACTCATTATTTTCATCAATCATAATTTAATAAATACCAAACTAGTATTATAAGTAAGAATTAAATATAATGTTAAATTAAAAATAATAATTAATTTTTTCTGAAAAAAATCTATAAAGAGCGCTCACCTTAAGCCTCAAAAAAAGCGTGCACCAATTGCGATGAGTGTCACCTAAATATGTTGAGGCACCACACCATCAGGTTTTGAGCCCCGAGTTTAGGCACACCTAGGCACACATAAGGCACGCCTTTAAAAGCAATGGTAAGAATGGAAAAGGTTTACACATGATCAACTACCTAAGTTTTGTAATTTAATATATTACTTTAGAGAAGAAGATCTAGATCAGAAAGACAAGCAACAGGACAAGACATGGTCGACTTTTCATAAAACTTTCTCTACTGAATAATTTTAAAAGAAGGAATCTACTAGACTGGTTTTTTTTTTTCTTTTAACTAGTTACTCCAAAATGAAACGCCCTCTCTGCCATGCAGGGGTAAGAACTTGCAATATGGAAAACTTGTGAATTGGGCCACAATTTTTTCCTACTTTGAGCTGAAACAGGTCTTTCAAAAGCTCCATTCCCAAACATGAGGAATGTGATGCTACAAAGATCCTAAATAGATCTAAATTCAGAACGTTTAACGCTAGATTCTTCCTAGAATTGTGAGAATGGGGTCGGAAGGATTCAGGCAATTATTGATGAGCAGGTGTAGTTGGAGAAAAGCTTGATTATTACCTTTATCTTGATTGTTTCAAAGACCATCCAGACAAAGAACAAAAAATTTTAAGTGAGTCTCACAACGTACAACCATGTTATATGAAGAAAATGCTCCACAAACTCACCGTATGTAATTGATATGCCTTTGCAAACAGTAGACAAACTCATGATGCCCCCTTGTATTTGCAAGAGCAATGCATACATTTGAATTATACAGAAACATGGGAATGCTTTCCCGAATTTCCATGGTATTTGCAAGAAGAATGCATGGATTTGGCTGGATTAACACATTGTTAATGTACCATTGATTACATATGAAGAACAGGACTTTAGGGATGAGGCATTGCATTTCAGAAACATTATGGACACCAAACTTACCATAAATGCCCCCAGAAAATTTTTGAAATATTTCCATACGTTTCCTAACCTTTTTAGTGAAATGTGGCATTTTTTTAAATGAATGCAGTCATGCTTGCAGACTAGGGAAAAAAATCCCTCCTCACATAAAACACCCCCTCAACAAACCCTATTCTCTAACTCTCAACCTCAATCTTAGCCTCAACCTCACTACCCACACCCTGACTCTCACTCTCAGACCTAACAGTGACACCAACTTGCCATCACTGGCCTATGCTACCAGTGGTCTTATTTTCATTCCATACTTCAACTATGCAACACCCTATTCTCCATTATTTCAATTCTCTATATTTTGGGGAAAAGTCTTTTCCTCATTTCAGTATCATAAGGTTTCCCATTGTTCATTTCCAATTGTGCTACACAATTGACCAGGGGATGTTTTGGTATGGGCTGGATTACAACAGGTGCACCCTTGCTTGACCTTTTGTGATTATCAAAGAAAATGGTGAAGGAAAACTGGTTAAAGGGAGTGCTGAGGATCAATTATCTAGCTCTTTTGTCTAGTCTTTGAAAGAAAACAAATCTAGCAGTATTGGAGAGAAAACCCATTTCAAACAAAGGAATCCATTTTTCACTCAGAAAAGGTTCAATCCTTACCATTTCAATTTTATTCATAGCTTATTGATTGGCACCTTAGCTTTATGGCCATTCTCTTTGTTTCATGAGTTCCTTTGGGACCGAATATATGAAATAAAGAGTAGCAAGATGTTGAGATACCAAGTTCCAGGCCAATGGCCTAGAAAGTGACTTACATATCCAAATCTTATTGGGAGATATGGACTTTTTGCTTCAGTCTGTCAGCTACTAGTTATGGGTGCCGCTTGGTGCCCTGTTCCTAGAGTTTTTTAGCTAATTATTGAAAAACTCAAAGAAAAATGTCCAGAGTACTATTCTCAGAATATATACACTTCTTCCCAAAATTAATTAAATAGTTTTTTGCAGGGTTTGCGAGTAATGATGCATGATCCTGTACCCTTTTCATTTCAAAGTAATGAGGCAAATATCATATGAATAGAAGCGCAGCTAATAAATTCAACACTTGATGGTACCAGAACCAGGCACAGGTAAGCCAATTACACAAAATTCACATTTCATAAAGTAAACGAGACATAAATTCATACTAAAAGTATTAAGAAAAAACATCAACTAATCAACAGTCATATTTAAAATTCAGAGATGTTTTTTTTTTCCTGGTTTCGTACTAACCTTATTAACTCCAAGTCTACACCAAAAACATCTTTAACTAAGAACAACTTATTGGAAGACAAAATTTGCTGAAAATACAAAAGGCCAATAGTTTAGCATTTTCACAATGAAAGATTAGAAAGTTTTTATTTTTGATTCCTTTTTGAGCAACAGTAAGTCCATTTGCCCAAACATAACTGCAGCTAGATATTCTTCATGGAAACCAACACTTGCCAAAACATAGGCCAATAGTTCAGTATTTTCACAAATATCCACTAAAAATGATAAAGTAGCAAGACTTCTATTTTTATAGCCATAAAACCATTGATAGCAACCACAAAGAAAACTCATCCCACATTTTGAGCTTCTACTTCATCATAACCAACTCACCAGAGAAATTTCGGTCACAATTAGAAGACTGAGAACGGGGATTAGAGGAACCCGCAGTACACTTGATAATCGTGACCTCAGATTTCTGAAAATCCGACAGCGGCGTGTCGGGAACAAACGACGGCGTTGAGAGAGAAGTTTTCAATTTTTGAGGCGTAGGATCGTCAACGATAATTAGCGAAGTAGGGTTTGGCTGTGAATTTGTTTTCGGTCTCTTTGCTCGGTTACTGGAAGGACCGCCATCTTTGTCGGTGACATCTTCGTCGGAGGAGGAGAGGAGGTCGAGATGAATGGGTTGAGACATTTTGCGACGAACGAAGAGAGAGGGAGGGATGAAGTCTTTGGTGTGCGAACCGTGAGGTACTTCCAATGGCTATTTTGTCATGCTTCGAACTGCACCCAGCGCGGGACGTTTACATGATTCGATGGTCCGGGTAAAGCGGGTTCGGGTTCGGGTCCGGCTTATCGAAGTCAGTGTTAATCAAATTTTATTGTTAAATTACCCCTTCTTTATTCACTTTTTTTTTTCAAATTAATCTTAATTTTATTTTATTTAATACTTGTAAAAATAAAATAAAAATACCTACAACCCCAATTTTAAATAATTAAATGAATCATAAAATTTATTTCAAATCAAAATTTAAAAATATATATTTTTTTTTTTATGTTTTAATCTTTTATAAAATTTTATTTTAAATTTATTAAATTTGATCAATATAAATTTATTTTAAAAAATAAAATTAGACAAAATGTAGATAATTATTAACTAGATAAAAATATTTACTTTTTAAAAAGTACCACATATTTCTTTAAATAATATTTACAGTATAGCCCGTCTTATATTAATTTCATGTCATGTCAAGTTGAGATAATTAAATTCTATAAATCTAAATAATACACAAAACAATAAATAAAATACCCCTTAATTTTTAAACCAGATTTTGTGATAAACATAAATTTACAATGTAATAAAAAAATAATCACAATGAGATTAATTTACTTAAGAATAATGTAAGCTTCTCTAAGCTACCACTTACAGATTTGTCATCCCATCATCTTCCATGCTACTTACTGTTGGATTTTCAGTGTGATCCTTTAGATGGCACATCTTTATTGCCATCTAAAAAATCATAACTTCAATTTACATAAAGAAAATTATAAATCTAGATAGCAAAATATATATTAATACTATTTGCATAAATATAATATAAAATAAAAAATATAAATAGAGATAATGTCTAATACGATAAGGAATTGAAACTCTCAAATAACTTGCTTAATAAGAAGCTCATTCTATTGAAAAATTAATATACGAAGAGATTGAGGAGGCCTTCTTTGCCCTCCACCTAAGTTGCGCAAGAAAGATCCAAAGCTAATCCCAAAGAACAGTGAACCTTTATAGGGTCTTTCTATCCAGGTACAGATAGTCCGCATCTTCACAAACATATTTATTTCACCGAGCCTCTCCCCGAGACAGTGCCCAGATCGTTACGCCTTTCGTGCGGGTCGGAACTTGCCCGACAAGAAATTTCACTACCTTATGACCGTTATAGTTACGACCGCCGTTTACCGGGGCTTCAGTCGCCGGCTCCCCTGTCATCAGGCCACCAGCTTTCTTGACCTTTCGGCACTGGGCAGGCGTCAGCCCCATACATGGTCTTACGACTTTGTGGAGACCAACTTACGAACGGATAAACATACACAATTGACCACATAAATGACCGACACTAAAGACAACTATTGAAGGGCCTCTTTGGATCAACAAGCTCATAGCTATTAGCACACTTTGTTCTTTTAAGTGAATCTCTGATGGACCGAGATCCTCAATTATAACATATCTTAAATCTACATACAAGCCGCGCACCGAAACTCCTTCAATTTGCACATTAATGAAGGTAAGGTGCATGATTAAAGGGGTAAGAGATCTCAAGCCAAAGAGCTCTCATTAACAACAAAAAGAAAAAGTTCTCAAGAACATGGTGCTTCTCTCCAAAAATCAAGGTTGCACTCATCAAGCCTCAAGAACATGATGTGTCCCCATATCTGAAACGGGCTTTTATTATCTCGAATGAAATCTGAGGCGAGCGCCACACCAAACGCTTGCATCAAAGATGACTCAATTGACCATCAACCTGACATCTTGCGGATCACATCCAGACAGCTGCAGCATCAACTACTATCGAGCAGCAATCTTGCAATTTGACTATGGAAACCAGCCGCATGAAATGCTATCACGCAAATATCAAGTGGAGATACAAATTGAACAGCAAATAATGTTTGCCCAAACTAAACTCTTTGCACGAAAGTCCTTGAGCAGCACTCTCGCAAGACAAAAACGAGTGAATTCAACCTTCCCCAATTAACAAAGTATAAAAATAATACGTCATATACAACACAATGACACAAAGTTTGACAACACTAAAAATAAATCTAATAATCCGGACCTTAGGCAAGGGACCATGCCGCACCATGCCGCCATGCTGTGTCATGCCACCAAGTGACCGGCCAGCAAGCTGGGGTCCACAAACCTGTAGCCTAGCACAGTCAAAATTATATCATGGATGCGGTTTGCACAGTAAGGATCTGCAGGAATCACAACGCATTAAGCACCAATTAATGTACATACAATAACTCAGCTTTATTATAAACAGGCTACATCTTCACAAACAGATCAACGCAAGCATTATTGTACTTGCTCACCCGTTCCTGGTAATCATGGAAAGAACCCAAGTTGAATGTTACTGCTCTCTTTATGAACTGTTTACCAACTCTGAAATTAAGTTATATGTATCCTATGAGTATCCAAATATTTCTCCAAATCCCACTACAGAGACCAAAACACTTCGGCTCCTGCTGCAAAATACTTGCAATTAGCTACAACTCATCAAAATCCACGCAATTTCCACCTCTAGAATCAATGGAGTGCAACCCAATGAATATGAAGATGAAAAGTGCAGAGGATCATTCAAAACCAACCAACCAGTTCCTCAAAAGGATTAATACAACAAATCACTGTGAATTACAGAAATTTTAACCAACTCTAAAAACTTCTTATTAATATTATTACATGCCAACTAATGCAGGGAAGAACAGAGTAATCCATTCTGAGGTCTCAGACATCCAAGGAAGGATAAAGGCAGCATTAGCTCTCAAGCCTGGCGAAAGGCGAAAGCTCTTAGGCGGCCACTGCGAATGTTTTTTGAGAAACAAGCCTTGAGAGTTGTCATCACAAACCCCAGAAATTTGGTAGGTAGTAATCCATTACGAACTGATTGTGAAATGCTCAGTTTCCATAAGAGTGATGGATAGCATTAGAGTATGACTTTGCTGTGATTGAAATCCCCAATTCATGGAAAACAAATTTTTCAAGTTTTTTTTTTTTGTGAGTATTAATAATGATTGAATTAATGGCAAAAGAACATATAAGATAAGGAAAAGGGATCCACAAGATGCCACAAACGGCCCAATTCAGCAAGTGCAATTCATAGAAACAACAAGCTAATCTGGCAAAAGTTCCCAGCAAGATTAAAAACAAAACCGAAAGGGGCAACTCAAGAGAAACAACACCTCAAAACAAAAGGCACGAAAACCTTATCAACAGCAACACCCTTAAAAGCAAGGAGCACAGTACATAGGCAATCTAAGAAATAAAATATTTAAAACTACTTCTAATCCTTAATGGCATTTGCATTGAATCGTATAGAATAACCAAAATAGATTCATAACTAAACCTCCTTTATAACTTAAGACTTTCTTGTTATTGTTGTAAGTCCATCATTTCGAAATTCGATGTGCCATCCCTGCATGATCAGCAAGAAACCTAAACGTACCGCTGACAAAGTGATGGATGGACTAGGATTCATTTTCAAGGGACATTTCATTCCTAAAGCAATCCCCATTTTGCTTTAAGGGCAGACGTTTTAGTCCCCGAGAAACAATAACTTGTGGCCGAACAAAATTTCATTGTTAAAATTTGTAAACAGAGGTAAATTATTTGCTACAAAAGGAGTTTTTTTTTTTTCGATATCAATCAAGTTGAACGATGCTACAAAATAGTCATTTGTGACAAGAAACTGACGGATTAATCCCTAAAGAAAATGGCTTAGCACGCGACAGACACCATATATACGATGCAATATTATGTTGCATCATCCAATATCAAGAAGAAAAGCTCGTACATTAAGAACATAGCATGAAACTAACAGCACATTATAAACAGAGTTGCATATCATGAACACAAACAGCGTTTAAATCGTGAAAAATAAATGGACCATCCAAACAATTAAAGAAAACCGCACACGATTTCTTTTTTCGAAGGGGAAGAGAGGGGGAAAATATTGGTCTCAGACATCCAAGGAAGGATAAGAAGCAGCATGAGCTCTCAAGCCCGGCGAAAGGCGAAAGCTCTTAGGCGGCCACTGCGAATGTTTTTGAGAAACAAGCCTTCGAAGGTATCATCATAGACCAGAATTCATAGCTAAAAACACCAAATTAATACTTACAACGGAAAATTAAGCCGAGGAGTAAGTACGGTTACAGGCAATAGGAGGAGGAGGAACATTGCATGGTTTATATAGAAGATTATAGAATGAAATTAGGGTTTCTACGCGTTGACGGCTGTGCTTCCTGCTTACCCGTACGAACGGCTGAAGATGACGGTTCATATAATATTTTTTATTATTATTTTTTTCTCATAAAAAATTAGAATATTTAATAAACAGTATCAAGCCTAAAGTCTATTTATTTGGACCACTCGCTTATAAATCAGTTGTGCCGGTGTGACATACTTACAAGCGGAATGTGCTTGACACGACTCAGTATTTTAAAATTTTAATGCAACATGGCATTTGGCCCCACTAACTGAGTTGAACATGCTTATGTTTAATATCATAATAAATAAAAACTAATAATTAAAAAATTATTAAAATTATTATTTAAAAATTATATTTTAAAATGTCAAAAACGTAGTTTGATGGTAAATAATAAAAAATTTTAATCGATATTATATTTTTATTAATCGGCTATATTTTACGTCAAATTCTTACCAACAAATGTAAATCTCATCAGTCATATCTATTGCTACTTGCTTCTATTGTTAGAGTAGATAGTTTCTATCATGATTTCGATCCAAAAGCAAGTAATAATCAATAATAATTAAATAAGATTAATTTTTATATTCTTTAAAAGAATAAAACCCAGTTAAAATTATCCAAACTATCGGGCAAGACCTGATAAAAAAAATTATCAATATAATAATTTTGATACTTGATAATGGACATAAGACTAATCTGAATCATTGTATTTGGTCCTTAAAAATATGATAGTATACCTTCTTAACTCAAATATATAAGAAAAAGTGATAACCCAACATCTAATGATCACGACATCCCAGCATAAGCAAACCACAGTAATCAAATATGTTTACAATTCTCTAAAATAAATTCTCAGACATAGTTTCAAATATAACTTTAAATATAATATAAAATAAATCAATATTTTTATACTAGACAAATTTGAGACAATTGAATTAGATTGCTGATAGCAAGCTGCTCGCAAGTGATAATTGAACATGGCCTCAGTAATAGGTTTCATATATCGGATTAAAATGAAAGACTAGGTAAATATTTGAATTAGTCAAAATAAATTATTCTCGATTCGTTGTTATTTTTTCTTTATTCTGTGATTAATTTCTTTGTTGACCTTAATTGTGTGAATACGATATTTGTCAACACCGAATGATAATTTTATCATTAAAATTATAAAACCTTATTTGTATTATATTTGATTGCGTGAATATTTTGATTATTGGCTTCCTACGATCAAGGTTGAAGAGAGTGCATGAAAATATTAGAATATTTAGTTAAATAGGAGGCTATAGCACCTTAGTATAGTTTATATTTATCCAATATCGATTTTCATATCCTGGTGGTAATGAGATATATTATCTAGTATGGCAGGATACTTATAGCCATGTGACCATCGTAGAATATAATATCGATGATATTATGATAGAAAACATCTAGTTTGACCATAAAGACATGTGCATTAGTCTCGTACCGCACTGGTAAAATGTGTGTACTAGTCTCGTACGGTGCTGGTGAAACATTTGTATTAGTCTCTGTACACGTTGGTGAGACGTGTATATTGGTCTCTATATGCGTTGGTGAGACATAAGTATTGGTTTCTGTATGCATTGGTGAAACGTTTGTATTGGTCTCTGTACGCACTAGTGAGACTTTTGTATTTGGTTTAGCAGAATCTTTGATAATTATAGATTTAGTCGAAGGTCAAACTTGTGAGTATCAATTAATCGTTGAGGGACGTCTGCGGCATTTGATTTATAGTGGCGGAATAAGATCCAGGAATTTTCTTTGTAATATCTTGTTCTTAATGATACTATGAGTTTTTGGATTCATTGGAATTTATGAGTTATATCCGATAAGATCTATGTGTCGGATTCTACGATAGTCTAATTCAATAAAATTCATGAATTGTACTCGTTTGGATCCATATGTCAGGTTCTATGAAAGTATAATTCAATGAAATTTACAAGTTGTATTTAGTAAAATTCATGAGACTGCTTATATGATATCCGAATTCAGTAAAATCCATATTGTTGATTATTAATTGATATTCAAGTCATTTATGCTAATATTCGAATCAGGGAATCCTTATTTATCTTTTGATATTGGATTATGGGGATTTTCACCTATTATTGGTGAATCATATGATCTTTGTCACATAAGGGTCTAAGATAACCTACCTTATTTTTGCTTTTGAGTTGTAAATACAATAAAATATAGATTCTTAGATAAATTTATTTGTTGAATGTTATATTACTATTGTCACTGTTGGTATATATCACTTATTGTATTTCTAAGATGTTTATTATTATTACTAATTTTAATTTACTACCACTTGTTAGGTATTTTGCTCATTGTTGTGTTTTATTGGTTCTAGATTGAGTTGATTATATAAAGCTAACAAGTGATCCTACTTTTACTGCGGGACTTTCAATAGAGAGAATTTTAGAGATTAGTTGCTCTCTTTTAGTGGAAGACACATCGGATCCATTTTGATAGAGATTTGACAGTTTACTTTCGGGTGACAACCCATAAATTGAGTAGCTGTATTTTAAATAGATATTTGCTTGATGTGTAATTAAGATGATGAATATATTATTAAAAATGTTAAGACTATCAAAGACATTTAATAATATTAAAATTTAAGGTTTCCTCGTGAACGGTTGAACAATGTTGGATGGTTAGGGTTTGGGTCGTCACAGTAACTATAGTGTATAAATACTATACATCATATGAAAGTTGCGATAATTATGGGCTTTCCTTTTTTCATGCAATTTGCCATTCCAATATTGTTATATAACTTTTCATGACATATATACATTCTACGTAAATTCATATGATAGTTTATAATTGTGGTAAGGCAGGCTAGTATTTAAAGATTTCTCTAATATTTTAAAATTTTTCATTAAAAATATAGTTAAATATAATTTTTACAAATATATTATTTTTAATGATTTTAATATTTATTTAAAACTATTTATTTAAATTTTATATAAATATATTTATCTTAATTGATGGTATTATACGGTAGAAATTATACTTTTTAAAAATTTGCTTAACAATATATTTTAAATAGTGTAATTGATACTTTTAAATTTATTAGTGGTGAAATAGAATATTTTTTTAAAATTTTTAATTAATACTTATTTCAGCGTGACTGTTAAGATACTTTTATTATAAAAATTGGTTAAAATATAATAAAATTATACACAATCTTCAACATCTAGTACTTCAAGTTCCATCTTATTAAATTATTAATTTTTATATTTTTATTGTTCATCTTATTTTGTTTATACAATGTCTTTAATTACTACTCATAAAAAGAAAATACTCTAATTAATAAAATACTATATTTTTTTCTTACTTTTTCACATATAAAGATAAATGAATTATAAATCATATGTAATATAAAGATTAATAATATATATATATATATATATATATATATATATATATATATATATATATATATTATTTAGAATAATTTATTATTTAAAATTATAAAAAGTAAGATTTAAATAATAAAATAGTAGTTTTTAAAGTATTGTAAAAAAAAAATCTTATTTAATATTTTAAATTTATTTATATTAATTTTAATTATTTTACAAATTATAAAAATAGTGTACGTGTACTCAAAAACTTTTAAGCTAATAATTTTTTTTTAATTTTTACAAATCCAATGTGATGTAATATAAATATAAGTTATTACATAATTACTATATACCATTAATTCAAGAAATATTTAATTTTACATGTATTAATTTTTAAATTATAAAAAAATAAATAATTTCACGTTTAATAGTTTATAAAGACATTTTTATATACACGGATTGCCCACACTTCTATACATACCATTTGAATTTACAGTCTTCTGCAATAAGAAAATAACTATCTAACTAAGTTATATATTTCATCAGTCTCTTTCAATTTAGCCACTGAAAAATTTATAGCCATGTATCACCTGAAAATATCTAGTCAATTTGAGTTGAAATAAATTACTATTTTTCATATTTTTTTCATATCTATTCAAATATCCTATACCATTAGAAATTATATATATATATATATTTGTATATATATATTTTTTTATAGATTATCCTTTCTTAATCATTAACAAATTTAATCTCAAAAAATTGTTATACATTATTAGAATATTTTCTTATGGACCGTAAAACTAAAAAGAGTAGTTGAAGTATTTGGGCTTGAATTAAATTATAATTTTAATATTTCACAACAATTACTAGTGTGATGGGTTCTATAATCTTATGAGTCGACCCAAAATCAAGTCCATCCGGCGATGTGTCAGGGAGTTGAAGCCCAATGAAATCCCCTAAGGTACGAAGCCAAGAAGGCGCCAAAGTAGACCCAACTGCAATCCAGTACATGATATGATGGGCAGGTAGAGATAGGCATCAAGTAGGCCCAATAAACAGCCCCATATGAGGCGGCCAATCGTGACGTAAGGAGCCCTCTAACTAAGCGGCGAACAATCTAATCAGAGTAACACACATAAACAAGAGACACTTTGCTATAATTGTTAAGGCAGTTTGGCGAATGTTTTAAAAAATCACCCACGATCACGTGACTACCCCCAAAAGGACAATTGTCACCGTCGATCTCTAGGATCATCTGGATAGCCAAATGAATCCTTATAAGGCAGCTGTCACCAACTTTGATGTTCAAGTCAGGCTAAATTGGCACCAACATTACAAATACCCTTCACCCCTAATAGAGAAGGGAGAACGTTCCTTGCCCTCAATTGTACAAAAAGAATAAAGAGCTCTCTCCTGCTCTCGAAGCCACTGGTCCACAGAGTGAACTTCAGAACACTCCGAGATAGTTGGTCCATTATATAAGAATGAATTAATATAAGAATCGAATAATTTAAAATATTAATATTAATAAACATTATAAATTATAATAAGTATGAAATAATTAATAATAAATGATAAATGATAATAATAATAAATGAGAGTAAAATATATTCTAATAAATATTAATAATAATTAGTAATAAATAATAATTATAATAAATTATTATAAAATATTAATTAGGAATTTAATAATAATAAATAGAATAAAATAATAAAAGATATTAAATAATAATTATATAAATTATAATAATATATATTATAATAAATAAAAATAATTATAATATATATATATATATATATGTTTTATAATAATAATAATAATAATAATAATGAGAAGTAGTGAAAAGAGAGAGAGAGAGAGAGAGACGAACGAAGATGAAGGAGAAGAAGGAAAGAGGAGAAAAAGGGGGAAACGACGTGCGAGGGTTGCGGCGAGGATGGAGGAAAGAAGTTGAGGCCATTCGCTATATAAAGAAAGGGTGGGCAAGGAAGTCGGGAGATAGAAAACCCTTCAAATGCATCGCCGTTGTCACCTTTTGCTATCATCGCCGTCGCATTTGTTCATAACATCAATTACGCTATCAACCAATGCCGGAGGAAGATGCCGCCGTGATTATCGTCTCCGCCGCTTTTTATTGCCGTGCCTTGTTCCACTGAAGCCGATTTCCCAAAAAAAATATATATATTCCATAAGAGTAATTAATTTATGTTGTGAAATCGTGCAAGTGAAATCCCTTTACTTTCGTTTCTCCTCAAATCGCAAGTGAATATATAAATTCTATTCGAATATGATCTCTTCTTATAATCGTTTCTCTTCTTGCATATAAATTCGACCCTTCACTTCCTCAATCTTCGTGATTGTTAATTGATTTTGGGTATATTGTGGAGATGGTGTGGAAACAGTGGAAAAGTGAACATTGGGAAAACAGAGTCCGATTTCTGGGATGCAGGTTTCGAAAAATGTTCATGGGCTTCAAGTAGAAATTGAGGGCCAAAATTTATGAGTTAACAATTCCCCAAATCTTATTTGTTGAATGTGAAAAGAAAGGTTAGGACTTTCATTCATTTCGGTGGAAATAACACGAGCAGAGCCTCGTGCTCTGTTCGTAAATTTGGTATAAATATAACGTGATAGGCCTCGGAAGAGGGTATGTCATTTGTATTCTACGGTATACATACGTGTAAAGCTGCTGAGTGTGGGACGGTGTGTGTGTGTTGTAGCTGAGTGCGTGAGCTGCGTGTAAAGTAAGAAACAGCTGCGTGATGGCTGTGTGTGCGTGATGGGCTGGCGTGCTGTGTGTAGGTTGGGCTTTGTGTGTTGTGTTTTAGTGGGCCATGTGTTGTGCTGGCAGTGTGTGGGTGTTGGTGGGCCCTGGTTTGGGGGTGTGTTGGGTTGTGGGCCTGATTGTGTGTGTGATGGTGGGCCCTGGGTTGTGTGTGTGTTGGGCTGTGGGCCTGGTTGTGTGTTGTGTGTGTGTGCGTGTGAAGTGGAGTTAGTGGATGGCAGCATGTGTGTATATATATATATATATATATATATGGGTGTAGATTATTGTTTGTGTATATATATATACAAGGGAGTATATTGATGTATGAGTGTATATATATATATGCGGCCGTGGGCGGATGTCATAAATATATTAGCCAGGAATGTATATTGAGGATGGATTTTAATAAAAGATATATAAAATGTGTGGAAATGGATTGTGTGTGCAAGAACCGATAATGTGACCGTGAATAAATCTTTATGATTGGACATTCTGTTTGTGTTGGAGTTAGTTGCTTTATTTTGGGTTGTCAGTAAGTGATAGATAATATCATTGGCCTTAGTCGTAGGCATCGTTCCGGAATAAAATGGAAAAATAGTGAAGTAGTTGAGTCAATCATATTTCGATCCATGTATTCCCTTTGGATGTTCTGAGATACGTTCCTTTGTGTTGGATTTGATTGTGTGAAGAGAGGTGACCGAACCACGTTCTGTTATTGATGTTGCAAAACTTTCACATGCGTTATCTTCGGTGTGTGAGTATGTGTATTTGTTGGCTTCTTACGGTCAAGGTTGAGGAGAGTGTGTGAAAACATTGAAGTATCTGGTCGAATGGGAGGCTTTGGTACTTTAATGTGGTCTACGCTTATCCGATACTGATTTCCGTGTCTTGGTGGTGTTGAGGTACATTGCCTAGTTCGGCGGGATGCTTATAGCCATGTGACCATCGTAGGAGATGATATCAGGGATATCATTTGGCGAGGGGTATCACGGATGGTATCGGCATGCTACGGGTACAGCCTCTGGGAGGACTGTAGGGGTAGTTTGATACCATGGATAACCTCGTTGCACTTACCCAGCCGTTGGGGGCGTAAATGCACGGCCTTTGATTCACGGTGGCAGAATAAGATCCAAGGAGATTCTTGTTATCTCGTACAATTGTAACCTCATTTTGAGCTGTTAATCAAATTCTTGTAATCTCGTACAATGAGTCAAGAGGGATGTTTATAACCTAGTGACCATCGTAGATGATGATATTTGGAATATCATTGGCGAGGGGTATTGGAGGTCAGAGTGCACCTCTGGGAGGATTGTAGGGGTAGTTGGATCTGTGGATAACCTCGTTGCACTTACCCAAAATGGCCTTTGGGTCACTATGGTAGAATAAGGTCCAAGGAGATTCATTGTGATGTTTCATCATTGTTGATATCTCGTGAGTTTGGGATTCGGTTGAATCCATGAGTTATATTTTGTAGAATCCATTGATCGGATTTTACGTTATTCAAATATTAGTGGAATCTATGTTGTTCATCGATATTGATGTTCAGGTCGTTCACGCTGACATATGGACTGGAAAAATCCCCAATCATCGTTGATGTCGGATTCTGGGGGATTACCGTTGTTTATTGGCACTCTTGCTGTTTTTGGAAGTGCGGGTCTCGTGGGACCTATTTTGCCTAGAGTCGTATTTATGACGTGTTGCAATCTGTCTCGGATATAGTAGGTTGTCAGAGTATGTTAAGACCTTGGTAGATGATATCCGAGATTGTTATTGTTGTATACCGTTTTTATTATTATCACTGGGCTTTGGCTTTTGTACCTTTTGTATTTTTGGCTCCAGAGTAGACGGAGTTGACACCATGCTAGAAGAGATCGTGTGAGTAGACTCCGCGGAGGTGATCTCGAGTTTGAGGCTTTTAGGATAGAGACTTGAGATCTTGGTAGTTTAGTTCTTGTTTAACTTTTATTGGATTTCTGTGAGGATTGATGTGTTTTGATATTGAGATCATTTATTGTAATTATTTGTCATTATTATGGATATTTATGTGATGATGCATTTATGATGACTA
This sequence comes from Nepenthes gracilis, assembly GCA_033239525.1. Classification (NCBI taxonomy): domain Eukaryota; kingdom Viridiplantae; phylum Streptophyta; class Magnoliopsida; order Caryophyllales; family Nepenthaceae; genus Nepenthes; species Nepenthes gracilis. The sequence continues at coordinate 3,205,230 of BSYO01000027.1, read as the reverse complement.
TGGATTGTCTTAAATGATATTATAGAATTCATTAAAGTTATTTGATGACGCGTAATTGTATGATTTCGGATGATTCAGAAATTTTACCGTGACGGTCCGGGTCGGGTTCAGGGATCCGAGCTCGGGTCGCCACAGAACTCTCTCTTATTCTCTCTTTTAAAGCTGCTCTCAATTAAGCACAATCGCCAAAGCCAAAACCTCCGCTGTCACCCTCAATCTCCTCACCCGTGCATCATTGCACATTATATCCTCCATTTTTGTCTTCTTATAGAAATACATTTGATTTGAGTATTAGATGATATATTGAGAGGTGAATTTCACTAATCCTCTAATCTCTTTTGTTATATAGGATCTAGGTCATTGGAGAGAGAACAAGACTTGCCACAATTCAACCCGCTGTAGAAGATCAGAAGTCTCCGTAATCAATACAATAATTCAAATTTAAAGATACATCAGAATGTATATATAACATAATTGGTATCAATGTATCGAAATGAATTTTTCATAATTTTTACTATTGAAACAAAATATATATATATTCCATAATTAATAATTAATTTATAATGTGATAATGTCAATATATAAATTATATATAAAAATTAATATAATTACAATAATTATACAATTAAGTATCATACTAATATTATTTTGTATTGTGAGATAGTAGAGAATCGGGAGTGTACTGTGTATATGACGACCCTAACCCAAAAATTCACAACTAATACCTAAATTTGATTACATAGAAAAAATTTTAAATTTCAAAACAATATATAACACATCTATAACTGATAAAAATATAAATATAATAATCTAAATATCCTCACATCAACGTTAAATTTTTTAAAAAACATAACCGCAAAAATTTTAACAAAATAAAGTAAAAAATATCAAAATATATCTCTTAAGCATAAAATCAACACACTCTTGTTGGGCCTCGGTCTCTTTTGCCACAACCTTCTATCTAACTCTAGAGTTGTTATCATGTAAACCTACTACTCTGAAAAAAAGAAAAATAGTAAGAGTGGGTCAAATTTTTAACAAGTGATAACAAATCCAAAAACAAATAAGAAATGATAATAATTATCTCAGATATATAATATATAATGTATACCAAGAGTCATGAATAATAATACAATATCCAACAGATAAATGTACCTAATAATTTGTATTTTATAATATCTACGATTCAAATGTATAAGAGAGGCAGGTCATTCCAAAACCTAATATGATAAAGTTCATAAGATTTCACCAATAAGAGGTGAAGATCTCTTAGAATTTAACCTCACAAGAAATAAAAGGATCTCTTGGTCCGATTATTAATATAAACGACCGAATATCAAATAATAATAAACAATATGGATTTCACTGAACCCGAATATCGTAAAATTCGACACATGAATTCTACCGAATATAACTCATGGATTCTACCGAATCCCTAATTTAAGAGATGTTAACAATCATAAAATATCACAATAAATTTTCTTGGACCTTACTCTGCTATCGTGAATCAAATACCACATATTTATACTCTCAACGGTTGGATAAGTGACACGAGGCTATCCATAATATCCCCACTACTCCTACAGTCCTCTTAAAGACCGTACCCGTAACATACCCATATCATCCGTGATACCCCTCGCTAAATGATATCTCTGATATTATCTCCTACGATAGTCACATGGCTATAAGTATCCATCTATAATAAACAATATACCTCATATTACGATAATATAAAAATCAGTATTTGATAAGTATAGACCATATTAAAGTACCATAACCTCCAATTCGACTAGATACATTATTGTTTTTATACGTTCTCTTTAACCTTGACCGTAGGAAGCCAATAATTCAAATAATCACACAATCAAGTATGACGCAAAGAAAGTCTTACAATTATAAAGATAAAATTATTGTTCAGTACTAATAAAAATCATACACACACAAAACGAAAATAATGTAAATAATGCCATTATCGAAGAAGGAAAAAAGTATCAAAGATAGTTTAAATATTTGATCAAATATCCTAATATTTTATTAAATCCCTTTATATATATATATATATACTTATAAATCACTATATACCCCACACAAGAGCACCCACTGCTGACCTCTCTTTCTCATATACACACACCTTCAGCACCCCTGTGCCTCTCTCATACACACACAAACACGAGACTACACACGCACACACGGCTACCCACACCCCTGGCTACATATACACACACATAGACGACAATACACATGAGCAGTACACACACTCGTCTACTTATATACATACATACAATATATGCACATATACACATACACCCAAACACATGTACCTGCACGTACATATGTGTATATCGTCTTCTGTATAAAATACAAGACTGATTATATATGAAATTTCAACCGGCCGCATAAGCAGAGTACGAGACTATGTTTTCTCACTCATTTTAGCTGGCCACAAAAACAGAGTAAGCAGTCTTTCTTTCTCATCCATTTCCCAAATTAAACAAGAAAACCCACTTTTCATAATTACAAATGTAGAATCATGAATTATGTAGCACAAATCCACCATTTTCCAAGCCCCCAATTGTCGCGTAAATTCTACATATATATTGACCTCCATTGTCAGAGTTAAGACATTGATTATTCCCAAATTAGTCCTCACAGAAGAATAAAAGTAGTTTTTTCCTTAATATTTTGGTATACAATTAAGATGTGAAATAAAGATTTGCATGAGGAATAGGAAAATTACTTGTGAAGAAAATCTTAAATTAACCTGCTTGATTAGCGAGAAATGTCAACGGTGGCAGCTTCGAATAATCCCGATGACAACCCATGGTGACAGCAAGGCAACTACGGCGATGGCGGCAACAGTCGTGGACTTTTGGCTATTTACTGGTTTCGTCCGTAACAACCCTCCAAAGAAGTGAACGAAAGCAATGCTTGTTTTTAAAGCAAATGAGGTAACAGAAATGGAGAAAATGAAGCTGGTGATTGAAAACAAGAAGGGAAAGTCGCTATTCCAACCGATCGGTAGGAGAAGGAAAAGTCATCACAACAAAATCGGCCGAAAGTTTTCTCCCTCTTTCCTCTCTTCCTTCTTCATTAATTTGCTTCCCTGTTTCTAATTCATTATTATTATTTTATTTTATTTACTTATTATTATTATTATTATATTTTAAAACAATCAATATTAAATTTAAAAAAAATTCAGGATGTCATAGTGTAATAATGGAAGCATATAATTTTTTTAAAATATTTAAATATTTAATATTTAAAATAAATTAGGGGGTTGTAACGGTTGCCTCCTCTTTTTCCCTCTCTCCTTCCTCCCTCCAACCATTCCCAAACGACATGTGACCGTTTGATTTCAAACGGTTACATAATTGTTTGAATATAAATAATAATTTGTTGGGTGGTGTCTAACACAATATACGACCCAACACTGTTCACCACGAGCTATATTGTGCCATTTAACACACCTATAAAAATATATTTTTATATTTTTTCAAAATTTTAATCAATAAAAGTATATTCCTAAACTCTTATAATTGCATATGAGTATTTTTTAATGATATAATATTTATTTATTTATTATTTTTATAAAAAATCTATTAAAATAAATAAATATGTGAGATATTATATTATTGTAAGTATTATTGCCATAATCAAAGGATGTAAGTAATTTAAAAAGTATACTTTTTAATATAATATGGATATAAATATTAGGACTTCGAATTGGTTAACAATGTAGACCTCTAACTACATTTATTCAAATAGAATTTATGGTTTTATATTTATTCAAATAGAACTATATATATATATATATATATATATATATATTATCAAAACAACGGTGTCATCTAAACTAGCTTTGGGTGGTGGGGTTGAATAATTGGGGGAAAAAAATCAAATACAATAAACTTTTATTTTATATTTTAATAATTAATTAGACATAAAAAATTATATTATAAATCTAATTATTTGAATTTCAATTATGAAAATGACTTCAGTAGTAGTAACAGAAATATAAATATAAAGAAAATTTAAAAATAAATTTTTAATTTTTTTTTACTTTTGTAAGCGGCAACATTTAATATTTGACAATATAAATAAAATATAATATATATTTTTATAATATTTTATATATTTTATTTTTATTTATTTTTGAAAGGAAACAAACGTTCCGAACTTCTAATAATATTTAGACCCCTCAATAAATTTACGGAATAAAAATCATAGAACATACAATACAGGTAAATATATTATAATCTAGGTGTGAATAATAAATAATAAAGTCAATAATCATAATAAAGATGTGATTTTTAGTAACAAAGGAAAATTTTAATAATCACAACTATAGAGTAAAACTCTCTAAATTTTAACAGTTGGGAAAGTATGTACAATAAAAATCAACTTACAAATCGAGTGGTACAGATACGCTAATTTAACCGACTTACTTTCGTATTTTGATATCTACGATGAAACTTCTTGGACTTACTCGCGATAACAAGACCGAATGCCTTCCAATCTTCAAATCAATCTTTTCTTACGAATCGCTGAATTATCGTACATCATTGGATCTCAATTTTCATGCTATCAACATCGCAAATGAAAGTTAATAGGCAGGAAGAGGAATAAAGGGTCAAGTATAATATTGCGAGAAAAACCTTGGCAGGGAAGCACGATTGTAGAAATTTGGTTTTCTCAATAGGAGAACTTTAAAGTATGAAAGATTAGATTTTACACTAAAACGACCATAAAAAATTCGAGCAAAAAGTCTAGGTTAAATGATTTAAGACAGCTATATATAGAGAGAGGTTCGAAAACCTTGGTAAAAATGTGATCATTGGTGAAATACGCGTTGCGGCACTCGAGCACGTATTGAGCACATGGTGGGCGCATTTAGGATTTCATGGGACACATCTCTCGGCGCTCGAGCATAGCTCAGGTGAGTTTCGAGAGTGGGGTTTACTGGATTTGGTGCTTGAGTGAGGGTTGGGTGAGCATTAGGTATATGCTTATTGGAAACAGGGTTTGAGCTCTGATCGGACGAACAGTGGGCTACAGTGTACTAAAAACAAGGCTCGAGCACTAGTCTGGCGAGTGTCAGGTGCACAGCAGGCATGAAATTTGACAGGACGCTTCAACAAATGACAGGAGATATATTTTGGAGCAGATTTTTAGAATAATACGATCGTCACTAATAACAGACAGGCACGATCATAGAATATGCAGATACATAAATGAGTCTATCAATCTCCCATTTGATAATTCCATGACAAAATATTATAAAAAATATAAATTAAAATATAAGAGAATCACAATTTTAGACACCATTTAAATAGAACCAGTGTATATAAAATCTATACCCAATAAATATCAGACACAATAAAAAGATCAAAGTATGTAAAAAAAATAAAAAAATGCCCCCGTGCCAAACAATAGTTGCTATGCCTGGTCAATCAAAATTAATACACGTATAAAGAAAAGCACAGTACACAAATAGATAATAACTAAGAGAAACAGATAACATAATCAGTAAACACGATGAGTAAATATGAATCAATAGAATATAATCAGTAAATAGATAATAATAGTACACAAGTCTCCCCCTAGTAAATAGATAACATAATTAAGAAATATGAATCATAGAACACAAGTCTCCTCCTAGCAAAACAAACTGAATACTCCCCCTAAGTAAGGTACCCCTACAGGTCCCCCTAGCAAAAATAGCTCCCACTAGCAAAGTCATCTCCCCCTTTTTATCACGAAGGGTAAAAAAAAATCTCTTGAAGCTAGAAGAATTATCGAAAGATGACTGAGCGGAAGAATGATAAGCAAAATGCTACCTCTGACGAATGAGCTCATCCTCCTAAGTAGCTAGATGAGAATCAAGGCACTCAAAATCGGTAAGCATATTTGACCGCAGTATGGTATGAGAAGTATAAAAGTACTCCTGAGAAGAATAGAACCTCTCAAACCGATCGGTAATTCAAGAAAGCTGACCCATAAGGGTAGAGGAAAAGGTATCGGACGGACTAGAATACGAGGGATCGGGGTAGGATGAGCCTAAATAAGACGGACCACCCTCGGTCTTAAAAAGAGGCACCTTAGGGAGGGGCTCATCAAGAGGATCGGTGGGATCCAGGAGGAGTGATGAGTGTGCGATTGGCTTTGGGTAAACATAGTATGGGTTGCGCAAGTGGCAAACGTGGAAGATCGAGAAATAAGACTTCTAAACCCTTGACCAGTCACTGAATGTGACAACAATGAGAAAAGTTGTCATCCTTTTTGGACTCAAAATGAGCTATAATGTGAGAACAGAAATGGAATGACATGTTAATAGGCCATCCACTTAAGAGAGTATAAAGAAATAATGCCTTATCAATAGGAATGGAGGAGAAGTGAGTGACTGAAAAATATTAGTTAGTATAATTTGAATCACAACTATCCTCGATGGGAGAGATACTTGGTTTTGAAGGATTGCCCATTCCATTCCATGGGAGAGCCATGAAGAAAAGAAGTGATCTTGTTGTGGTATGGCATGGTACGCGGGGTGTAAGGATAAGCGGGAGTTTTTACCCAAGGAATATTGAGAACCTAAGTGATCATGTTTGGTGTAATCTGGAGATGATGCCCGTATAGAAAGATTGGAAATGAATAAATTTGATAATTATGAATGTTTTAGAAGAATTCTTAAACTAAAAGTGCGGAAAAGACAACTAAATTGATAAGGACCGGCTCCCAATGATAGTCCTTGAATATCGAGGAGATGGACGGGTCGAAGGAAGCAAGGTCAACTTTCCATTCAAGGAAAAGTTGCATTTGAGACATATAGAAATTAAATAGGGCTTCAGCCTCAGCATTGATTAATCGATCAGGAGTAGAGAGCCTGCCCGAACGGTAATGCTTGCAAATAGATTTGCAAGTAAGGATTTACACGGAGCCAACATCTGTAATATAGAAACGGAGAAAAGGTTAAGAGAGATGCCAACCGTAGCCCCTATTTTTTTGTTGTTTTGCTCGCAGCCCCCCTTTTTTGTGATGCTATGAAAAGAAGGAAGGAGCATGTACAACACCCAAATTGAAATCTAGAAACACCAAAGATTGGGCAAAACATTGGCAAATCTGAAGCAAAATAGCATGAATATGGCGAATCTAGCGCAAAAAGCATGTAAAACGGCAGATTTGGAGTAAAATAGCATGAAAACAGTGAATATGATTGAAATTTGATAAAACTATGAAGATATTTAGCATATCAGGAAGAGAACCTCATGTGGATATGGGGGGTTGGTTGAACTCTGGCATTGAGAAGTGCCGTCGCCATTATTGATGGAAGGGAGCTCAAAAACACTGAAAAAAATAAGGAGAAAAAGGAGATTACCTTGAGAATGCCTAAAATCGAGGAGAGGAGACGCAGATTTGGAGGATTGTGGGAATGATAGGAGGTAGAGGGAGAGAAATTTGAGCGGAGAGAAAGAAAAGAGAGGTGAGCGTTTGGGGCATCGCACACTATGCGCGTGAAGATAAAGGCACGTAACCCATGGCACTCAAGCGGCACTAAAGCGCATTGCAGGCCGGGTGCATCTAGATGTGACGCTTGAACGCTAAGCAGGCATAGTGCATTTTTCTCCCCGTTTTTTATGGGAACAAAATTCAACTTACGTCATTCTGAGGAAGGAGCACAAATGTCTTTGACCTTTCTAAAAAATTTAAAACAAATACTATTCAAGGGTTCAGTGAGGACATCGGTCAATTGATTCTCAGACGGAGTGTGTTCAAAGATTATAACCTGAGTTTCAACGAGTTTATGAATGAAATGATATCTAATGTTGATATGTTTAGTTCGTGAGTGCTGAACAAGATTTATTAAAATATTAATGGTACTGATATTGTCACAATAAATGGTCATAATGTTCTCGATAATACCATAATCAAGAAGTATTTGTGTCATTCACAGGAATTGTATGCAATAGCTGCCAATGGCAATGTAATCGGCTTTCGTAGTAGACAATGAGATGGAATGTTATTTCTTATTCATCCAAGCTACAAGGTTAGTGTCAACATAGAAACATCTACCGAAGGTGCTTTTACGATAATTAGTATTTCTAACCCAGTCGGCATCAAAATATCGAGCAAAGGAAAAATTTGAGTCTCTAGAGTAAAAAATCCCATAATCGGTTGTGCCATTCACATAGTGAATGATGCGTTTGACGGTATTTAAATAAGATTCTTTTGAAATGGAATAATATCGGGTACAAACATCTACACTAAATGTAATGTCGAGTCTACTAGTTGTTAAGTATAGAAAACTGCTAATCATACTTCTATAGAAAGTTTAATCGATACTTTTTCCTGCCAAATTGTGTTCTAATTTGGAGGAAGTGCTCATGGGTGTCTAAGTATGTTTGTTATTATCAAGGTTGAAACGTTTGACAAGGTCTTTGACATACTTAACTTGAGATATGAAAATAGCATGAGAGAATTGTCAAATGTGTAGGCCAAGGAAGTATGTAAGTTCTCCTTCCATACTTATTTTGAATTCAAAGGACATGCAATTAGCAAAAGTATGAGTATATGAGTCTATGATAACACCAAATATAATGTCATTAACATAAATTAGGTAACCAGTATACAGTTTTCGATCATTTTTACAAACAAGATTTTGTCAACACTATGTCGAACAAATCCATGTTCACTGATGTACGAGATAAGATGCTCATACCAAGCTCTTAGAGCTTATTTAAAATGATATAAAGCCTTTTTAAGTTTGTATACATGGTCCAGAAAGATAAGATCCACAAATCCCTTTGGTTGTTAAACAAAGTTTTCCTGTTGAATGATGCGATTTAGGAAAGTATTTTTAACATCTATTTGATAGAGTTTAAAACCCACTGTACATGCAATGGATGATAGATTCAAGACGAGCCGTAGGAGTAAAAGTCTCATCATAATTGATACCTTCTACTTGTGTGTATCCGTAAACAACGAAATGGGCTTTATTGAGGGTAATATTTTCATTTTTATCGGTTTTATATTTGAGAATCCACGAGGTCCTAATGACATTGGTATATTTGGGTTGATGAACTAAGGACCACACATCATTTCTAACAAACTAGCTTAATTCCTTATGTGTGGCATTGATCCAACATTCATCAGTTAGGGCTTCTTCAACCTTATTTGGTTTTAAGTGAGATATATAACAAGTATACGCGAGCATGTTTAGAACTTGGTAACGCAGTCTCATACCCTCACTCAGATCACCTAGAATAAAATCTTTTGGATGATTTAATTTTACTATGGTTGAATGTTCTTTAATAAGGACGGCAATCAATGTCCATTTTGGAATATTAGTTGAGTTTGAATATAGAAGAGACTCAATTTGATCACCTTCTTTATCGGGATAATTACTAGTTTTAGGTTGCTTGTCGAAGACATTATCCATAACAACGTTGATGGACTCCATAATGGTTTAACTGTGAAAATTATACAGCCGATATACTTCACTGTTAAGTAAATATCATAAAATATCTCTTCATCGCTTCTGAAGTCAAACTTGATTAGATTTTCTCTATTACACAGAATGAAGTATTTACTGCCAAAAAAATAAAAATATTTCACATTCGATTTCTTTCCTCTCCAAAGTTCATAAGGAGTCTTATCCATTTTGGGTTTTAAGTAGACTCGATTGATTATGTGGCAAGCTATACTTACGGCTTAGTCCCAGAAGTATATGGTGACATTTTTACTTTCTATCATTATTCTAATTATTTTTTGAATGACCTGATTTTTTCATTCTACAATTTTATTTTGTTGTGGAGTGATATTAAATTCCTTCTTCACTACAAAAAAGTTTTAAAAATTGAATTTTTAAACTCCTTTTCATAATCACTACGAATTCTCACAATAAAAATATCTTTTTCATTTATGAGTTTTTTACACAAATTTTTTCACATAATCAAAGGTATTTTACTTTTTTCGGATAATATTTATCTACGGATATCTAGAAAAATTATTTATGACTCCTGCGATATATTTCTTACCCAGTAAACTCTTGGTCCTAGATTGTCCCATAAGATCCATATGGATTAGCTCAAGGAGATGCCAGGTGTGAATATCATCTAGAGAGGGATGGCTACTCCTGGTTTGTTTACCAAGTTGGCAAGGACCGCATACATGACATTTGACATCGGACAATTTTGGAAGGTTCACAACACAATTTTTCTTTAAAATTTTGGCCAAAATTTTAAAATTTAGATGACCAAAACATTGGTATCACAATTCCATAGACTTGATTTTAGCGGGATGGCATCCCAAGACATGACCAGGTTCAATCCCATAGAGATTATCGAAAGTTCTCCTACATCCAGCACAATGGAGCCTTTTGTGTCATATATACAACATTTTTTCTTGAATGAATTTCATCTCAAAATTTTTATCATAGAGTTGACTAAAACTTAGGAGATTAGATTTAAGTCCCGGATACATACAAGATATCACACGGCTTTGAGAGCCCATAAATACTAGTCAAACCTTTCCCAAGGATAAGAGCCTTCACTCCATAACCAAAGGAAACCGTTCCCTCAAGTTGGTCAGTCAAAGATGAAAACATAGTTTTATTGTCACATATGTGTTTGGAGCATTCACTGTCAAGATATCACAGTGAATGATTTTGAGTTTTAAGGGCAATGTAACTTTGCAATAATAAATTTTGGAAGTATGTTTTAGATTGCTCTTCTTTATCCATATTTTTTTTTCCGAATTTACTTTCTAATTTAATCTTTTCACTTGACCATTTAGCTATTGAATATGATTAACCAAGTTCTTTATGTTCACCCATTGTCTTTGATTGTACAATCGACCGATAGTGCGCGACCAACAGAGACGTATATGCCCAATTTGCCCACACACATAGCAAGTAGGTGCAAATTTAGGAAAAGTGTTTGGATTTTTGAATTCATTTCAAAAGTAAGTATTAGACCCAATTATTTTAGAGGTTCTAGTAAGTTTATTCACAATCGCTTTATTATTTCATTTGGGTAAGAAATTTGAATTAATTCGGTTCTCCACACTTTTAAGCACAGACTTGAAGGGTTTTGGGGTACCAATATTTTTGTGGAGAGTCTTTATGGCGGGAATAAAAATTGATTTAGAATGTTCACCACTTTTAGAAATATTCTTGACAAACCCTAAGCCCTTTTCATTTCTTGCAAAGTTTTTCAATTCTAACATTAAATCAAACTTTTGAATTCTACCGGATAAATTTTTAATATAATTTTTGATATTTTTAAACTCCAATTCTAGGGATTTGATTTTAGCAATCAAGGACCGATTTAACATCTCCTGTTTATAATATTTAATAGTGAACCATTCTAGTTTTGTTATAAATTCTGCCTTAAATTTTTCAAATTCAGTTAATTTACTATTTATAGATTTATTAGTTTTCTTTACTTTTAAACACTTCCTAAATAATTTATCGTAGGCCTTCTGAAAACCATCAAATTCATTATCAGATTACTCATGAGAGGAATCTGATTCTTTTAATTTCATATTTGTAATTTCATCACCACTAATAATGAAAGTCTTGAAGGCCATATAGCTTATTTCTTCCTCTTCAGATGATTTTTCATCTTCTTAGTCATCTGTGAGGAACACATTTAAGGCTTTTCCTTTTTAACATTTAACATTAGGACACTCAATTCGGATATAACCAAAGTCGTGGCATTCAGGGTATTGTATTCATTGAGGTTTCTTATTTTTTATATATTTATTTTCCTTTTTATCTTTCTTGACCAAGTTATGTGACAAGTCAATTTCCTTAGAAGTTTGTGTATTATTTTTATTTTTAAAAATTTTTAACAAATCAGACAAAGTCCTCATTGTTACATGACTCCTCATCAGAATTACGATCTCTCTATTCCTTTACAAATTTTAAAGTAATTGATTTGTTTTGTTTGGATTGTGGGAGAATGTGCTCATACGTTTATAGAGAACCAATTAGTTCTTCAATTTTTAATTTATCGAGGCCTTTTTCATCAATAGCAGTGACCTTCGGTCTAAAATGTTCAGGTAGAGACCGCGGGACCTTTTGGACAATTCTATTATAAGGAATCCGTTCTTCTAAATTGAATATAGAATTAACAATGTCATTTAATTTAGTATAAAATCCGTCCAAGGCCTTATCATCTTTCATGCGAATTTTCTCAAACCTTGTAGTGAGTATTTATAATTTATAATTTTTAACAATTTAGTTCATTCGTGGATAATCTCAAAGATATCCCATGCCTCTTTTGAGGTCTCGCACATGGATATACACTTAAATTATTTGGAGAACACAACCATAAAGATAGCGTGCAATCCATTATTATTCCAATTGCATGCATTAGGTTCTTCTTTGGTTAACAAGGATAAAGATTTCAATTCATCTCTCGTGGTGCTTCTGGGTAGAGTCTATCCAATTTGGGTGCTGACCCATACGTATCCATCGATTTGAGAAACACTCTTATACGAACTTTTCAATACGCACAATTGCTCCCGTCAAAACAGGGATGAACGGACAACAATTGACTGATATGCATTTAGATTGGGGTTACGGATTATGGTGAGTTTCGATACCAATTAAAAGGAACCAAACGTTCTCAAATATTAATAATGTTTCAACCCCTCAATAAATTTATAAAATAAAAATTATAAAATATACAATATATGTAAAATATATTCTAATCTAGATATGAACAATAAATAATAAAAACAATAATAATAATAAAGGCACAATTTTTTGTAACGAAGAAAAATTTCGATAACCACGATTGTCGAGTAAAATCCTCCGAGTTTTCAACGCTAGGAAGATACATACTGTGAAAATCAACTTACAGATTGAGTGGTATAAACTCGCTAACCTAACAACTTACTCCCGTCTTATGATTTTCATCAAGAAACTAATTGGATTTACCCGCGGCAACAAAACTGAATGCCTTTTGGTTTTCAAGTTAATCTTTTCTCATGAATCACTAAATTGCTGTATACTACTGGACCCCAATTTTCATGCTACCGACGTCACTAATGAAGATTACTAAGCGGAAAGAGGTGTAGACGATAAAGTATAATATGATGGACAACTGAAGACTGGGTTGTGTATACTCCTACACAACCAAAGGCCGTACACTCTTATTCAAGATTCAGAAATGAGTCATCTACATATCATCTTATAATCATAATTCAATTGATGTCGCTTCTTAACCCCACGGTCATATAGGGTTGAAGGTCGATATATTGTTGCAATGTACTAGAGTATGTCCAAGAATACTACCCGCTGAAATAATCTTTGATCCAATTTCTTAATTCTTATGAAAACTCTATACCTTTTGGGTTCTTAATTTTCTTACTTTTAAAGAATATAATTATAATTCTTAATATATTGTAGAATTTTCTTTCAGGATTTATAATTTCATACCTATATCCTAACAAAAACTCGATCGTACATCAATTGAAAGCCTAAAATTCTGAAAACTCAAAATTCAGTACTTTATGCTGAAAACTCAGCACGAGGTGCATTTTCAGCATATAGTTTGAAATTCTAGACTTTTAATACCAATATATATATATATTTTTCAACTTTTATAAAATATATATTTGGCAAATTAAGGCATTTATAAGTTATAGCGCAAATTTAAATCATAGAATTCAGTAGAAATTTAGAAAAATGTAGCAAAAATCAGCAAATATAGTAATTTTTGCAATATCAACTTTAATACTTTGTGTGTTGGGCTTAATTATTCAAATTGTTGAAATATGCAACTTATATTACAAGCTTAAAACATATTATAGATTGAGGAATGAAATTTATGACATGTAAGAACATTAAATTTAGAAATAAAGACATGCGTGCAGTTGAGGAATCAAATTCAGGACATGTGTGTATGCATATGTAAATGAGCAGAATTTTTGTATATAAACGCTACAAAATCATGAAAAATTTCCATGCATAGTTCTTATAAATATAAGAGTTTCGAAATTATAATTTGGACGAGTATTTGAACAAAATGCTCGAAAGAATTATTAAGAAATAGAAACATGGAATGAGGAGTTTAAAATGCAATTGTCTTGACTTTGATTTACTCAAATCGTAATTTGAATCACCTCTAAATTCAAGTTTCTTGGTTTTCTCTCTCTCTCTCTACCTTTAAAAATCATAATCGAAAATGACAGAAATGAGCACAGGGTACCATTTATAACCAAATGGCACTCGAGCGCTACTCAGGCGCGTTTCAGGTGTTGCGGTTCTAGGCATGCACTCTCAAATACGGGTTGGGCATGCTTCAGGAGTGGGGTTTCTATTTTCTAGGCTCGAGCGCGCATTGAACCTGTGTCAGGCTTGCTCATACTCAAGCCCAGATTCGAGCACGTATTAGGCTCAGATTCAACCGATCCAATTTTAGTTCTTTTAATGCAATTTTCATATTATTTAATATTAATTTTGATTATATTATCTTAATTAACTATAATTATAATAATTCAGAGATTCAAGCGTTATAATATACTTATATTGTAGTCTTGGTAAATGTTATACACTATAAGGAGCCGCAACAATCAGCTCTAAACACCAACCATTGAAACAATGGCAACATCAATTTATTTTACAACACTCATTGCACCCTGACTATATAATATTGCAAGTAATTACATGTTATCTTAATGGTCATAGTCTGCAATTATATCTATAAAAGATGGATCAATTTATTCTTCTAATCATATCTGTATATTATAGATAAATGTTTGTAATTTATCTATAGCTTAAAAAATTAAAAATTGATTAAAATTACTTATTTTTAAATTATTAAATCATAATCATATATTTAAAAATAAATAATTGAGATATAGAAAGTAAGCCTCTGAATTTCTTTGAGAGATGGTGATGGGCATGGCAACCCATGGGCCGGCCTAGAGATTCAGCCTGCTAGAGGTAGAAAGGCTTAAAAAGTGGAAGTCCAATAGGACGCTCCCTTAGCCTAATATTTAATAGGCGCCGCGATCAACCTGGAAAGCAAGATTTGACACTATCCAGCGACAAATGTACGGCTAGGGCTAATTATCGACATACTTTGACAGCCGTAACCTTGAACTGCTGATGTCATGACAGCTAAGCGCATATATATATTCCAGCAGCGGTAACCATAATCTAACTCCAATGGTTGTCCCTCTAAGTCAATAGCTGATGGTTTAGAAAACATGTTTAGAATATTGCCCAAGAATGACAATCGCAACTCAACAAATCTTTTGAGGTGACAGTTACCATATAGCGCCCTCATGATTACTCAGACAATAGCAGAAATATTCCTAGATGGTCACGATTGCCATAACTGCTCCCTACGATTGTTGAAATAGTTTAGTGAATCCACACTGACAACTATCACCAGTTGTAAGGTTTAATGATGGCTAAACTGGCACTCATTCTATATATATGACCCTTCCTTCATGGGAAGAGGGATCAACTCTCGAATTCACAAAGAAAGCTCCTAAGGAGCGTTCTAACATCTCAATCGCATAAAGCCACTTCAGCCACAATGCACCCTATTAAAAGCTACTCAACTCATGAATGCAACCCTTTCATAGGCCATTCTTCGTAAGGAACACATCCTCTCAAAAAGTCACTCCTAATCGAATACACCTCTCGGAGCCCAATCCTCCTCGATACGCTCAATCCCCCTTTCACGCTTACATCCACGTGCTATTTATTCCTCCATCTTTTTCTTATTAAAGAAAGATTTCTAATTTGAACGTCGGATAATAAATTGGAGAACGAATTTCACTGTTCTCTGATCTCTTGTTTGTTCATTGTGGTGTGTAGGACTCAGATATCTTCGGTTAAAAATCGGATCCGCTTCAATTCGACCCGTTGAGTGAGATCAGGTAATTTTCTAATTTATACGATAATCTAAATCTGAGGATACATCATATGAAATCCCTCACCTAACCATCCTCCGGAGCTATCCACCTTAGTTCCTTCTGAGTACAACTGTGCTTCAAATGCCATCACTTTACACTCTAACATTCACACTATTCTAAGAGCTTTGTGTAACGAATCTTGATTTACTTTATTAATGTGTTCATAGCAAACTTATTAATTTTGATCCAAAAAATCATGAATGTAGCTCAAAGAAAATCACTTTGGCACACTAAGTTAATTAATAAAATTTCATACAAATCAACTAATATTGTGGTAATCATCTAATTTTTTTTTATAGATTTTTTATTTTTCTAATTGACTGTTATCGATTGGATATAAAGGATTATCTAATGCTTGGTATCAAGGGGTTGGTAGCACTAAGTAGGAAGGTTGGGCAATGTGGTTGGTGGTGGTGGGTGAATAACGATATGTGCTCACAGTAGCGGACGGTGGTGGTTGATGAAGAAAGTTACGCACTTTTGTACATAATTCTATCACATTATAATTGTTCCACATGATGTGCATTTGGTAATTCATTGAAATGATTAAATTTTAATATCTCATACAATTTTATTATATTTTATTGGCAAAATTATTTTATTTAATTAGCTCTATATTTGATGGGAAGAAATATATATATATATATGTAATTAAAAGATCAGTCATCTTTTTACCATATAAATAACAATCATTGGTCGTGGATAATGTATATTGATTCTTTTTGAATAACGAGCCAACAGTTTTTCATATTTGAATTTAAATGTTGTTTAAAAATCTCATTATTATTTCTAGATTTAATCGGCCATTAGAAAACTTATATAAAATATTTTTTCTCACAAATTCTATAATTCTTTGAATAAATAATGGTGATAGTGAACAGAGAGAAATCGGTTTTATATAGTAAATTGAAATAAAATTGAGCATATTAGAATAATAAATTTTATATAATTTGGTGGTAAAAAATAAATTGGTTAAAATTTAAATATTAAATAATATTATACAAATAATTATTTTTACTAATTTTTAAATAATAAATTAAATATTAAACAAATATTAATATATAAAATAATTTAAAAATACAATTAATATTAATATATATTTTTTATTTTTAAATATTGAATATTGGATATTGAATATTGATATGATATTATTATTGAAAGTTGCATCTCGGCCATCTACAGATAGTGTTTGAAGGGAGGTCCTTCCTTCTTGACATTGCGGAACCTCCAAAACCCTAAATCAACCCTGATTAGACTCAGGGTTTTTTTTTCTATGGTGCACGAGCATTCACCTCCTCTTTTACCAAGTCAATAGGAATCATTGATATTCTTCGCAAATGGACTTCGATGAGTACGAGTATTTGGAGAAGTCAGTAGAAGTTCCGGAGGATCGAAGCGGCTCATCTACGAAGAAGGGGAGAAGCGAGAAGAAAGAGCTCGGGAATAGGAAGAGGGAGCAAGAAGAGAATGAGGTGGAGAGGAAGAGTAAGTCGTCGAGGAGCGTAGAACAGAACGATGAGAGAAAGCGTCATGAGCGTGACAGGTCGGATAGGAGGATGGAGAAGGAGGAGAGGCGTAGGAGTGATAGAGATGGAGAGAGAGACCGTGATAGGGAGAAGAGAGGCAGAGATGAGAAAGAGAGAGAAAGGAACAGAACGGAGAGGGAAAGGGATAGGGATAAGGAGGGCCACAGGAAAGAGAGGGAGCCGGAGAAGGAGAAGGAGAGAGAAAGGGAGATAGAGAGGTCGAGGCGAAGTAGCAGTCAGTCGAGGAGACATGACGGCCAGGAACACGAAAGACAGAGGGAGAAGGACCTGAGAGAAAGGGAAAGGGAAATTGAGATGAGAGAAAGCAGGTGATTTTCAACTTTTCATTCCCGCTGTATTTTTCAATTGTGTGATTGCTTAATCTATGATCATCATTTTTTAACGTTACAATGCCCATATATTGAAGCATGTGCTCCTTTTGATGCCTGCAGCCTTTCTCATGTGATGCATCTTATGGAAGCAGTAATAAGGGATTGTATGATTTACTTTAAGAACTTTTGAATTTGGGTGGAAGTAGATGGGGTTTTTGATTGTTCGGTAGAAGAGATTCATAAACTCATCATTTTTTTGTTTCATAGTCTCACTTTACAATCATAGGATTTTTTAGGTTTTAAATTCAATGCCATCCACCTGTTTTGATATTTTCTTATTGAAGAAGTGAAATATTATCCTTTCATTGGCATGCTTATCAAGCATTTACGTTATCCAAAGAGATCGAATAAAACATAATATAAATTGTTTAATGGCTAAGGGCTGGAGATGATAAGAGAAGTGGTAATCGCAGAGGGTTGAAGGTGCAACAAGCAAAAGGTCCCTAGGGCCCAGGCTCACGGCGTAAAAGGTCCCTGGGGCATAGGTTCAAGGAGCAGGTGCAATTTTGATGGAAATGAGGCACCCCATTTATAAAATATGCATATAATATATTATTGTAATAAATTCCAATTGTTAAAGTTGATAGTAAAATAAGAAACACTGAGAAGTATTTCTGAAAATAATCATAAAACTCATAATTCTACTACCAACGTAAAGGATGATAGTTAATACTATTCACCAAAAATGTACAAGAAGAATAAATAAAGAGCTCGTTGTTTCAAGTTGAATCATATGTTATATCAAGTTATTTACTCTGTCTCATTGACTTCGTAAAAAAAAGGTTGTTGACTCAAATCCTATCGCTTGGACTTTTTGCATTGCTTATATTTCAGATTAGGGAGATTTCAAAATGACAATTGATATGAAGATCTCTATCATAATCAAGAACAAGGGGCTGGTTTGTTATACTTCTGTTTAATTGTGATGCTTGAATGATTTAGCCACATGTAAAAAAACCTGAGAAGCAGATTAAGAAGCTAATACAAAGAGGACTCTTTGATCCTGACAAGGCTGCCCCTTTTACTTTTGTTTGTTGAAACTGGAGTGGTTTCTTGTTGCTTGTATAAGGATTTAGAGAGAATAATTTGCAGTATTTATGGAATGTGTATTTTACAAGTTCTGTTTCATGTGATTTTCTCTTCTATTCTTTTTTTCCAACCGTTGATGTTTAATCATCTTTATTTATCTAAGATTTCGAAGCATTGACAACAAATTTTCTCACAAGTACTGTGCAAACTGTTGAGGGTGGTGGCTTTGCTTCCTCACAATTTATCTTCTGATTAGATGCTGATTATTTTATTCAACTTCAATTTTACAAACACCAAACAGGTATTATAAGTATCAATTAAACATAATGGCTAATAAAAAAGAAAATATCTATTTTTTTCTCAAAAAAATATATGATCCGCACAAGGTGCACATCTTGAGCCCTTAAAAAGGTGTGTGCCTTAAAGCCCAAGTGTGTGCCTTTTGGAATGAGTCTCGCCTAGGCCTGTTGAGGCTCTAAGCTTGGAGCCCTGAGCCTAGGCATGCCTAGGTGCATTTGAGGCATGCAGATGGAGTTAAAAAGGCACGAATTCCTTGTGAACTATGCCAAGGATAAGGAATTAATGTATGTTTCTTAGGTCAGGGGGGTAGGGAGCGGGGTGGTTTCAAAAACGAAGTAGAATCATCTGAAGATATATTAGCATAGCTATTATCAACGTAAGACCTTCATGGCATGAAATGAGTCTAACAGCACATTTTGGCAACCTATAGAAGACAGAATCAATGTTGAAAAAAGGGACACTAGAAAAATGTAGGAATTAAAAATTGATTATTGTGACATGGCATGCATATGTGCATCTCTTTTTCTGTGTCTCATCTCTTTGCTACTATTAGTTCCGTCATTCATTCTTTTAGGATTATGCTTTTGCTCATACTAGAATATTGTATTTTGGAGAGAGCAAACGAAAGGCTGCTGAATTGGATAAGGGGCATAGATGCGGTGGCCACTTGGCTTGACCATCAAAAGTATTCTCGTTATATGGAAAAGAAAACAAGAAATATTGGGTGGTCAAGCCCTTATGTCTGTGTTCTTCCTTCGTTTCTAAATCTTCCTTACTGGCCCTTGACGTGTAGAAGAAAATTTATTTTTCTTTTGAAGGCGGTCCCTTGAGTTGTTTTCTCATGTAAATAAAAGATTTTATGGAAAATGGATGCTTGTTACATATTTATTTCTTTTCATCATTGATAATTGTGAACAGGAATGAGTGGTCTGTCTTTAAAAAGATAAATAAAAATATATATAATTCTAACTAAATAGAATTAGCATTTACCGAAAAAAAAATAAGGGAATGATATTTAAATGATTTGAGCAGTGGGTAGATGTTGCATATGTGGAAAATGTGATTTGGTTTGGGTAGAAGCAGCAAGAGAGTGAAGTAGAGACCTGGAAAAACATTGAGCATGGTAATAAAAAAGGGATTGGAATGGCCTCTATTTGTGAGGGCAATGCTCCACCTGAATTTAATGGTTGAAGATGATTCATGTGGCCAAATTCATTTGTGCGGCTCAAGGATTTGTTGGTTTGCTGTTGTTGATAATTTTTTCATATAATTGTCCACCGATATCTATGTTACCCATGAGTTTCAGTGTTTGAAGTCAAGTACAAAAAAATTGTTCCTGAGAGTTAGATCGCTAATGATTAATCCATGTGCTATTGTTGGGCCGCAGGCCTTGTTATGCTTAAAAAGTCAACATGGTGGATAGAGGGCCCTGGTTTTCTGACAGTTGTATCATTTGCCAAAGGAACTGTCTTGCCTTCCTGAGCAGAAAGATAAAAACTGTCATGCATGTTGCAATGGGTTTGTTTGTTTTAAATACCTGTACTTCTACTTCCGGAAGTATTTGGAATTTTGATATATTTTTGGATTTCAGGAGATTTAAAGAGAAAAGAGAAGTAGTTGAGCCTGAAGCTGATCCAGAGAGGGACCAGAGAACTGTTTTTGCCTACCAGGTTGCTTTCTTGCTTTCTTGATCCCTCTAAGAGTTTATCAGGGATGATATTGTTATACCTTCTTTTCTTTTACTGTCTAATTTTGTAAATAACTTTTCTTTTATGTTGATGGTAGATGCCTCTTAAGGTGACCGAGAGAGACATTTACGAGTTCTTTTCGAAAGCAGGAAAGGTTTGTGGCGTGCTTTTTTCTGTTCTTTCCACTTAGCATGGTCTATTATAATGTGATGCATTTGCAGCGTGAATCTTTACGACTTTTTGTTGGAGACTAAACATTCGTGTCATACGTGTCACCGTGTGAACCAATAAGTGGTATTGAGACGTATCTGCTTGTCCTGTATTAAATGCTGCTTTGCTCCACTGCCAGTATTATAGTCACCTGATTGTGAATCAACATTCTGTATGGTTGGTTTGAGTGACAATGTGCATACAAGGTAATCATAGATGTCATTAGAACCCTTAGCTGGCAGCCTGCAGTATGCTATCTAGATATATAGTCTGCATTTCTTGTCATGTATTCTCTCTTTAATCAATATATTTCATACCACAGGTGAGAGATGTCAGGTTGATCATGGACCTATGCACATAAGTGTTATTAGAACCCTTAGTTGGCAATTTGCAGTATGCCATCAAGATGTATAGTCTGCACTTCTTGCCATTTTTTCTCTCTTTAATCAGTCTATTCACTGCAGGTGAGAGATGTCAGGTTGATCATGGACCGAAACTCAAGGCGGTCGAAAGGAGTTGGGTATGAGATGCTGTTTTGCAAACTTATATTTTATGTACACGCATGCATTCTCTGCCGTAGCTCTTAGCACGTCATCTTGAAAGATATAAGCTTAACTTTATTCTTAACTGAACTAGCAATGCAATAAGGAATTCCATGATGAGGGATGATGGGAATACCTTGCGCTCATGTTTAATCGATTCATACAGCATGGCCAAGGTAGATGACATGAACCTGATTTTCTTTACATTTTCTTCGTTACTATCCACTGTATTTCCAGTCCGTTCGGACATGGATCCATTAGTATACAGTGGTATTTCGTATTTTAATATTATGATTCTTCCTTTCTGATTGGAAGTTGTTTCAATCTAGGTAAGATTTATTTTGGATACAACATTATAAAGGTGGGTTGCACTGACATTGTAAGATGACAAAGTCAAGGCTTTTGAGGACAAAACAAGCCAGATGGCCCAGCTAATTGTTGACCTTTAAGCGGTTCCACAAATTTGTTACACATAGTGTGAGAGATTCAGCATCTAAACCTTGATTTTGCAGGCACCCTTTCTACCTGCCGTGTTGGAAATTCTATTCATGCCTTTTCTTGTTTTCATAAGGCTCTGATTGACTGTTGTAAACCTGTTATAAGCCTATGGGTAAGGAAGGTTCCGGCTTTTTTTGTTCCTGTTACTATTGTCAGTTTCTGGTTTGACAAAATGGATTAGTTTGGATGTCAAAGATTTGCCTATCAACAAATTCCATATTTGGAGGATTTAAATCGGTGGTTTTATGGACAGTGGTCTCAGGAGATGCTGGCGAGGCTTACTTCTTTTTTCCTTTCAGTGCCATGTTTATCAAAATGGATTCTGACTAATATACCATGAGCCAATAGAACAATTTGGTGAAGCTGTTCTACATGCAGGAGGGAAAAGGAAATAGAAGAGAGGTTGAGCATTATGTTGTCTTCTTCGGATTTGACCTGATATTATATATCTATCGCTATATGGAATCTGTATACTGTATTTGATTTTGACCTTGTTCTAATGTAGTTCTTTATGGTCTATCCATTTCAACTTTGGGATACAGTGGATTTGATTGTGTCAGATTTTTTTCCACAATCACATGGACATATAGTTAATCGATTTACTGGAAAATACCTAACATTTCATTTACATGAGAAATCAGATTCATAAAAAAAAAAAAAAACAAAAACGAAGTCTCATCTTCAGATTTCTCTTTTATGGATTTTCTTCCCTGCAATTCTTATCTTAAATGCTTTGTAAGTCTTGCTTGTGCTTTCAGCTCTTCAATGTGCTGGTAAACTTACTTGATGATGAGGTGCAGGTATATTGAATTTTATGACGCCATGTCAGTGCCAATGGCGATAGCTCTCTCCGGTCAACTGCTTCTTGGACAGCCTGTAATGGTTAAACCATCCGAGGCTGAGAAGAATCTTGTTCAATCTACTGCTACTGGTGGTAGCTCAAGTGTCATAGGCCCATATGGACCAACTGATAGGAAATTGTATGTTGGGAACTTGCACTTCAACATGACAGAACTTCAGCTACGGCAGGTAAATCTTGACCAGACATGATTGTCTTCTCCTCAGTTGCATTTTTTGTTTTTTACTCTTACTCAATTCATTTTATTTTTTTTTATAAATTATGAAACATATTGTAGAGACAATGGATTAAGAAATACAAATATCTTGTAATGAATGAATTGACCATGCTTTGCTCATACAAACTTGTTCCTTTTAGGAATTGCATAATACTTGGTGTTTTATTTTCATGAAATTTCCCTTTTCTTAAGCTTTTGGCTGGTATGTTTTACTGAACAGTATTTTGCACCAGATGCTTGACTGTACAAATAAACTGGAATGCTTGACTGTACAAATAAACTGGAATGCTTGTCCAGCTCTGCACCTTCTGTTGCAAACATATTTTTTCCAAGTTTCCATGTTTTGGGTGAATTCATGTATTATTCAATGTAGACAAGCTCATGTTTCTTTGTAATTGTGATTTTACAATCTACAAGTTAGCTGGCTGGGCTAATCCTGGCATGGCACTGTGTTGGAAACCCCAGATATGGATGGCCGATTAAGCACTATAGCTGATGTTTATCCAACTGAAAGAAAAGATTAATTTTGAAAGAAATAGTCCGCAAAGAAGAAAAAAAGGGATAAAATCCCCAGCTGATGCAGTTCTCTTTCCTCTCCTTTGCCCCTACATTTGCTCTCCTTTACCTGTCTCTCTCCATCTCCATAATCTATTGACATCCTCACTCTCATGCATTGCTGACCATGGTTTCCCCAACATCTTCCTTTCTCTCTTGTTGAATCCATTCCTTTATTGATCAACCTGATGAAAAGGGGAAGGGGAATGAAGAATATTCAGTTGACTTCTTACTGATAAAATAAAAAAGGCTTCTAAAGCATTGTAGATATGATTTATTCTTATGATCTTACCGGTAGGATTTCTATGGTTTTAAAGAAAAAAAGCTGTTGAAAGAATGTAGATATTCTTCTGCGCCTTGATTCAGATTGCTGTTGTAACATGTTTCTATGACTTGAGCTTTGTTCTTTATGGTGATTGGATTAGATCTTCGAGCCTTTTGGTCCTGTGGAGCTTGTGCAGTTACCCCTTGACATTGAGACTGGGCAGTGCAAAGGTTTTGGGTTTGTTCAAGTCAGTGGAAACCTTTTTTTGTTTACTTCTTACTTATTTTGCCTTACAGTGAAATTGGTGTTTTCGATGTTCATTAACTACTGAAGCCTTCACAGTTTGCTCATGCTGAACATGCAAAGGCAGCTCAAAGTTTGAACGGAAAAGTGGATATTGCTGGTCGAATTATCAAGGTAGGCTATAATAGGCTCCCATGGTCGAGTGTAGTGAATATGAGAAATGATATTACTAGCTTATTTCTGCATTGCCTTCTCTTGCCTGAAAATGACCATCATTGAACTCATTATCTGTGTTTGTGACAATATCTATTGATTGCTGTGACTAATTTTAAATGAATATTCACAGGTTTCATCTGTCACTGAACATGTTGGTGGACAAGATACTGGAACTAATACCGCAGACTTTGACGATGATGATGGAGGTGGTTTGGTGAGTCTACTATTTGTTGCACCGAGGATGAGTACATTGATCTGTGAGTCTGATTAAGTTTATTTTGTGTGCAATGACATGCTCAACTGAGTAGCAGTCTTGGAAGTATTCTTCAAGTATATAAAAAGGGGACTATTTTCAAATAGCATTTATGCTGTGCATAGATCCATTTAAACACCAGTGCACAAATGCGAGCAGTCTGTCCAATGGGTAGCTGTAGCTTTGATGATATATAGCAGCAAGGATAAAGTTGTCACCATCTGACCTGGTGGTTACGAGTTTGAGTCGTAAAAACAACTTTTTGCATAATGTAAGGTAAGACCGTGTACATTAAACTCAAAGTGGTCTGTCCTTTCCTTCAATCTCTGCATAGCGGGAATTTCAGGTTTACTACTATGCTGATAATGGCATCACCTTTTCCAACTCGAGCAAAGCATATATATATTTCTATTTTTTTAAAAAAATTTTGCAAGTGGCAAAGCATCTAGTTGAGCATCGCCTTGTGATACCAGAAGAAATCAAATGCAATACCAAAGCTCAACAGCTACTTTGCAATTTATACATTTATCTTCACGCATTACTAAAGCAGCACCAATCTTTCGATCTTTTTTTTCACTGGTGAAAATAAATTTCTTTAAATTTTAAGGTATCAAGGAGGCACCAACTGAAAAGTACTAATTGACTGCTGCCTAAATATAGAGATTGAGGAACATCCTCGGAGTAAGAAACATAAAATGTTGACCAAGACTAAAAATGAATTGAACCAACCTGCTAGAAAGCTAGACCTTTTTAGGGTATTCTCTTTAAAACAATCTCATTCCTTGCACTCCAAATAGGCCAAAGAACATATAGGGGAACAAGGGAATACTACTAATTTTGAAATATTTCCTTCTGAATCAGATCCAAGCTGAGTTCCTGTCTTACTGAACCTCCCTGAACTCTATGATCCCATTATTTTCTAAACCAACCCCCACACTAATATAGACGTTTCAGAATGCCAAAAAAAAAATAGCAGGCAGATTTACATTCTCTTTTCTAAGAGAGAACAATTGACAAGAGAAAAACCCCTTTTCTGTAAGTTGTCAAGGATTAAATTGGTTTCCAAGCAGCTTCCCAGACTGAAAAAAGAGAGCCAGGATGAATGCATATGCCGAATAATCTTCCAGGGAAATAGACCCACACCACCACCTGTAAGTGCGCATGAAAATGAACCAACAGAAAAAAATCATTTTTGTTGTGGGTTCACTCAGAGTTGATGAGACTGAAAAAACCATTGGTAACCTCAGAGTTGATGAGACTGAAGTCTGACAGCCTCCTAAAGTCCCAGTCCATACCTGGCCCGGCAATACTTTGAAAGCAGTTGGAAGGAAAGGATTCAAATTTGTCTTGGATCTCTCTTGTCCCAAGAGCTTGTTTCTCCCTTCTCCAATGTGCTTGTTCCTCAACAAGAGACCTTAACAAGCATTTCTTCAAAGGCTCTATTAAAGACACCGATGTCCCTTACTCCTAAGCCGCAATCATGAGTGACATATCCTTAAAAGCCATTTGTAATGATTGTTATCAACATCTGTAATACTTGTATGCCCAACCATGCCCAACCACTTTGGAGGAGGAAAAAATCATACATTTGACCCCTATTTTGAAGTACCTCATTCCTCCTAACAAAGGAAAAGAAAAGAAATATTCAGCATTTTTGCATAGTTAAACCACTAGGAATGCTAGCCTATGTCAGTGCTGCTGCACCTGTGTCTATGACTGCTTAGTTAAAAATTCAGCATGCTTTCTGTTTCTAGTTCATGACCTCTTAAGGCACTAGTGAAACCTTCCAACCCGTTGCATTTGAACATTGCACATTTTCAAATCCAAATGCCGCTTTTTCCCAATGGTCCAGTTTGGTATTCGTCCCTTTTTTGGCAGGGTACTCAACTCCCTGTCAATCCCAAGCTGTCCTCTCCAAAGGGTCTGCGTCCAAATCCAGCAGAACTATTTCTAGAAATGGTTGCTCTGGGGAAAAAATTAGTAAGGGAATTTGGGTTTCTTCTTGTCCATCCCTCAGCACATTGTAGTGTCTTTGAATTTGCATAATTAATTTCCCTGTTTGTCAGCCTCAACAGTAAGGCCCTGACCTTATTCTCTTGAATGAACTCTATAAATTGTTACATGGGCTTTTGTAACTGGCTCTTTTGTTTATGTGAACATGCCAAAATTCACCTTTTGGTTTATTTTATTGATGGCACAAGTAAGGATAATTTGTGGGTGAACTTTTGAGGAACAATAAGTTTGTTCTGTTTTGACTTAGATGTCACAGTTTAATATGCAGAAACAACCTACTTACAATGTTACAGGCAATTTTGTGTACATCTGACTCTCCCACGTTTTCCACATCCCACAATGTGGGAGCCTCATGTATTAGGCTACTCTTTACTGGTTAGGATAAATTAGAGAGTCCTCGCCTGCATAAGGATTAGGTTAGATAATATGGAGTGGTCAGTTCCCAAACTTAATGCTGCATTGAAAGAAAGTGGAATAGTTTAGTAGAAGTTCCAAACAGAGAGGCTTGTACTATAAATTGTTGTCTCTTTTTGACCTTTTTTGATTGTACACATCCATAAACAATGAATAGATTAAGGAAATAGAGGTTGCTGTAAGACGTGGCCTTCGCAGTCTAATATTTGTTAAGGGTTTGTCATAGATTGGCCTGCCACACAGATAGGGAATGGTGAGCCACCCAAATGCCTATTTCCTCGCTTAGCCCTCTTATTCCGACCTGGAAAGGCCGTTCTTTTGTTTCTTTAGTCACAAGGTTTAGTTTATCATGTCATATCCATTTACGTTCGATTCGGATTCCTCTGTTTCCTTTTTCCTCCTGTACCTTTTCCTCATGATTTTCCAACTCAACTTTTCAGATTGGAGTATTTCTTTGGGACATGTTAGATGGAAATGAACACAGTTAGTTTAGGACTGAGTGAGTGGTACTTTTCTTGCAGGCTTTAAATGCTCAATCCAGAGCATTGCTAATGCAGAAGTTGGACCGTACTGGTACAGCTTCAAGGTGCGCTTTCTGTACCCTTTATTTCATTTCGCATTGGAGGCTATTCATTGATGCAAATATTGGCTAATGTATATTGGTGTCGGGGTCTCCCAATATTGATATTTTTTGATACCGTAACTCGCGATATGATTCCATATTAGTTGATAATGTCCTGTCTGTTTACAATTTTTAGAACATTTTTTTATTCCGATATATTTGATATTAATACGTGTTGTCTTATATGGCTGCGATTGATACTGACATCGATATTTTCATCCATGAGCCCATTTCATTGGCTTAGTTCTAATCATTTATGCAGTTTCACTGGATCTCTAGGAGCAACCGTGCTTAATGGGGCTGCTCCCAATCAGCAACCTGTTTCCATGCTCATCAATGGGCAAGGTGTGATCCCTGCTCCAGTTTTTCCTGGCTCAGTTCTGACTTCTCCAGCATCTGAACCTATTGGTAACCCCAGTGAGTGCTTGCTGTTGAAAAATCTATTTGATCCTGCAACAGAGGTTTGTAATATTTTTCTACTATTTTTTTTATCTTTATGAAGTTCTCACCTTTGTTGGATATATTGATATTTGAAAAATGCTTTGCAGACTGATCCAGAGTTTGATTTGGACATCGAAGAAGATGTTCAAGATGAGTGTTCAAAGTTCGGCCGAGTGAAACATATATATGTTGACAAGTACGTATGTCATGTTTATGGTCAATATATTATATGGTCATGAACTTCATCTGATTTCATGTTGAATTTCTAGATTCTGAGGTAGCTTTTATGGATTAGGAGATGCTGGGAAGCAGCATTTGTTATTCTATCACCATTGGATTAAAATCAAATGTTGATGATTTAAAAATAAAAAAATGTAGTTATAATTTTAATTTTTTTAACAATACTAACATCCATTGAATATCTAATACAACATAATTTTTTAATAAAAAAATTAATTTTTTAGAAGGTATTATTTAATGTTTAAATTTTAATCATCAATCTTTAACATCCAACGGCTAGAAGCAACAGAGAAGCTGCATCACTGCTTTCAGCTTTTATGGAAGTCTCTAAAACTACAAAACCGCACTTCTCTAAATTTTAATCATCAATCTTTAACATCCAACGGCTAGAAGCAACAGAGAAGCCGCATCACTGCTTTCAGCTTTTATGGAAGTCTCTAAAACTACAAAACCCCCACTTCTCTATCTTACTTCCCTACAACAAAAAAAAAAAAAAAAGAAAAAGGCAAGGGTGTGTTTGGAATTAAGAGAGTCCGAAAAAAAGGAAAAAAAAAAATAAAGGAAAGGATTTTTTTGGCGTTTGGATATTATAGAAAATTAGGTTAAAAAAACAGTAAAAATGAAATTTGGATAAAGAATATGCCAGATTTGTGGTTTTAAATTTCCCATTGTAAAATGGTGGAAAATGTTTAGAAAAAGAAGAGAACTTAACGAGAGTGACCCATTATCTCTCAGGTAGTAATTTGCTTACTCCTTCAAATACTTTTAGCTCTTATAGTAGACTAATTCCAAATATGCGTCTACATCTCCATATTTCCTCAACTTTTTAAAATTGTTTTATTTTCCATATAAATTTCTTTTGACATCCAAACGATACAAAAATCGTGTTTTTTTCCCCTTTCATTCTTTTATTTTTTCTGTACCATTTTCCTTTCCTACAAGGTTTTTTAATGACAAACAGACGAAATAAAAACAAAGATGCAAGGATACGGGTTGGGCTTTTCCTTGTTATTTTCCCCTGCAGGGGCAAATGATTGGAAAATTGTACCTCTTGCATTGTCTTTTAAGACATCTCTCATATTGATTGATTCTATTTCTTGCCTCCAGTGTTATTATTTGATTCTCTGATAAATAATACTTTTTATCTGTTCATTCAGGAATAGTGCTGGCCATGTCTATCTGCGTTTTGAGAGTACGGAAGCAGCTGCCAATGCACAACGGTCGATGCATATGAGGTGGTTTTGCGCCGATTAATTTTGGCCACCTTCATGGTAATTTCAGAACCTTTCTATATACCGTAAATCAACTTATATCCATGCCGCACGAGCATGCTAGATCTATTGTGGGTTTGAAGTTATAATAAAATGTTTTTTAATTGATTACAAGTTACAATGATACCTTTTGCAATAGGATTCTTTCGATGGGTGGAAGCTGAGTGTTGCTATGGCCATTCCAGTGGATAGTCCTCCATATTCACCCATGGGTTGGGATTAGAAGTTAGACATAAATGGTGAAGGTTATTTAATTTTAACCATTCATTTTATGATTTTTAATCCAGACCTTTGAATGAATATGAGAGCTTGTCTAATGAGAGGAGCATAACAATTCTCGGAAGTTGAACAGTGATATCTTTTAACTGAACGAAGAGTTTTGAGTGAAGTTTGGAACAAGAGAAAATTCTGAATCAATTTATCGAAGATCAAGTTGACAATTGAGAATAAAAAAAAAAGATTTAAAATTTACTAAACCAAAATTAGAGGTTTTTGAAAACTCTAGAATACAAGTTAATAAAATGTATGGTGCTAGTCACATAAACTATTTGTAATTTATAGAACTTAGAACAAATAAGGTAATTAAAATATGCAAGTAAACTTTTTTTATTTTCAATATCCTAGAGCTGAGCAAGTGGGGTGGCCGAAGGGGTAACCTAGGGTAGCTTATCCTTAATTGAGGTTCCATCTTGTAATCTTCATTTAAACATGGTAGATTATGGTGGAGCTTTGAATGCTTATTCACTTTACTAATATTTGCCATGTCATTATAGATTGGTGGCTATATAGTCAATAAAATGATTATCTTCAATTAAGACCATATTAAACGATATGGGATTTGAGGATTGTTTCCTTCATATTCTTGTTTTATCCTCCTATTCAGTTGTGATGGGCTTATAGTGAGGCTTGCTTACACATATGAAGGTGAGCCTTTGTGACATGGTTGACCCATTGGTCACGTGCTCGATAGGTAAAACTGTATATAATAAATTTTAAGTGGGTTTGACCATTCTTTAGACCTATCCCATAGCGGGAGTTTCATGAAGGCTACCCATTCTACATATGCTATCTCTTATGGATGGTTTTGAAAGACTTAGCTCGAAATATGATCAATGTTAGCCATTTTCTTCGTACGAGCCTTGTTGCAACGGTAAGACAGTTTTATCATAGAAACTTTTGTGTCATGGGTGTGATGTTGTGTTCTCAATATCCTGAAACGTAGGAAGTTTATGCACTGAACCATCCTTTTTTCGCCGTTCTTCCTGATATCATTGGTCGTTCTTCGTAGCGCTCTACTGACTCGAGCTATTGATGATCATGTTTGCAGCAACTGCATGAGTACGAAGCGATGTTTCCCGATGGAGCTTGAAGAAAACTCCTCCCTGCATGCATTATCACTAAGATTGCTCAATGTGGTATTTGTTTTTTAAACTGAAAAATTGAGGTGGTTTCTATATTGAGAATGCATTTTGTGCCTTCTATGTAATCTGTTTATCCCAAATTAAAATTTCATTTCAAGGAATTGGTTTTTGTAACATTCCACATTCTTAAAACCAGTTTTTTGACCGTTTTGTGTATTGTCTTTGATGGGTTTGAATTCAGTCCATATGAAGTGCACCCGGTGAGCTGCGGGTCAGCCCATTCTGAATATGCCTCGGCTTGGATGGGATCAGGCACCCGATAGCTGTCTTGGCTAAATTGTCTTTAGATTTGGCTTAACCGGAGCACTTTTTAGCGAGAGGTACTAAAATCAAGAAAATTGATTTTAATGTAATTGTAGAGTTTCAAGACATTTATTTGATATATATCTATGTGCTAATAGGCTGTCCCTAGCAAGGCTCATGGTGAGTAGCATCAGGTTGTGTATGGTATGGTTTAATATTTTGAATTGGGTCATGTCATGTGATAAACGGTCCACTACCTGTGTCAGATATGGCTCATTTAGGGTAGGGCATGGGGAGCATGAGAGGGAGAATGGCCAAAATTAATTTTATTTTTAGTGTGTGTTTTAATATATGGGTTATGTCATGTTAATTTGTGGTACGAATGGGCCGTAATAGTTATGGCCGGTTTAGGGTAAAAAGGGGGATGGTGAGGAATTTGGGGGTCTTGTTTTTTCTTATAAGATTATTAAATTAAAATTTAATGGTTAAGATTTTAAAATTAAAAAATTTTAAATATAAATATATTTTAATTTATTTTTTTAAATATTAATATTTATTAAATATTAAGATAAATATTAAAAATAATTTTAATAAAAATAATTATTTATATATTATTATATAGTATTTAAATTTTAATTATTAAATTTTTTAAAGTTGATGGTATAAATAAGGGAAATAGGATTTTGTTTCTTTTTAAGAGAAGCAGAATTTTCAACTTTGAGAGAAGAATGAAGGATAAAAGATAATGTTATTTTTAATATATATATATATATATATATATTATTTTTTTAATATATCACTTAAGACCTGTAGATGTATAATTCTTTTATAGTTTTTGATGTAACTCCTTTTCATTTGTATGTATATAGATAAAACGTTTTCGATTTATGATACTCAGTATCTCCTTTTTAAATCATTTTACAAAGTCAAACGATTTTTATATCATAAGAAATTTATTTTTTAATTAATTATGAACTTGATGCAGAAGAAAAATTACTGCTTTTAAACAGGAAAAATAAAAATAATTTAAAAATTGTTGTATCCTCGGATTCTGACGAATATCCGAATTGACCGCGCGGATCCTCTGGGCCCGTTCGTTTGGAATCCGTGCAACACACGAGGAATCTGGTGACTTTGTGTGAGATTTAGAGGGCGCGACAAGGGTGGGAGAGAGAGAGAGATTTAGAGAAAAAACCACTGAGCGCTAAGTTCGAAACAGTTTTACTATCGTTTGAACGGGTTACTAAGTGTTCAACTTTGTGAAGTAGAAGGGAGTTACACAAAGTTAATCTTGTCCCTTTTTTCTATTCTTGTTCTAGCTCCTGGGCAATGCTTGCATAGATGCCGGCAGCCTTGTTTTTTTGGTGCTCCCTCCTGTTTTAGGTGCTTAGATGAGGTATTTATAATGGAGGATCTACTTTTGAAATAGGCTCACGCATTGGGTAAAGCGTGTCAGAAGTTCACCACCTGCAGCCGGTCGGTATCTTTGCGTCAGACACATTACGTGTAACGTCATTCTTGACGTGATCGAGCGTGCTTTGTAGGTCATCATTTCCTGTAGAGGTAGCGTGTTGTAGGGAATGCGTATTCCTTGGTAACGGTGAGACGTCTAAGCTGGCGCTCTCGGCCTTTCTGGGCTCCTTTCCCCCAGTTTGGCATTTTAGGAATGTCGAAATAGTCCTCGTCTATAAAAAGCCCTCTTGGCCTTTTACAAAGTCTGTGGACTCTCAGTGTTAAATGTTCTCGGATTTCAACGGGGAGTTTGACCGTAAGGAGTCTTTGGGCTTTGAGAGCTGTGTTAGACTCTGGTGCTATCTGGGTCATTCAGGCTCCTCGGGAGATTGGCTCGCGTCCTCGGGCTCTTAAAGCTACCTTAACCTTTTAGTCCAAGTTAAGCTCTTGGGCCACTTGAGACGGGGATGGCAGTCTTTCGGCCTCTTGGTCTAACTTAAATTCTTGGCCAAATCATCATTGTAGGCCTCTTGGATTGAATTTTGGGCTGTTTTTGATGGGCCCCGGGTATTGGGACTCATCAAAAATATTATTAATTTTTTTAAAAAATATTATTCTCATTCTTCTAAAATTAGCAAAATAATGAGGAAAGGCAACATTTTTCCCTATTAATTCAACTTCTCTCTCTACGAATATTCCATTCGCAATCGACGCTAAATTCGTGGCCTTTCACTTCTCCATCATCGGTGCTCTCTTGGCTTTATCGGCCTTTTTTGTAGGGAACTTGATGAATTTTCAGATCTGTACCCATCACGGATTCTGCGAGTAATCGTTGACTGATTTCTCAGCTCGTACATGAACTCTCAGAGAGCATTCTTAGATCATCGTTTCCAAACGTTTAGTAAGGGAAAAACTGAATCTGATCGTTTCACATGCTCTCATCATTGATCTGGCGCAGTAGTTGCGGGTTTTGTAAATATTTGCGAAAGAGAACACATTGATCAATCGGGAGCTGGTTTTGTAGTTTTCTTGAGCGCTGCGGTCATGGATTTGGATGATTACCGAGCGATTTTGAGGAATTCAGGTGTGGATATATGGACGTTAATCGAGTCAGCGATCGACATGGCTTCATTAGATTATGGAACCGAATTGAAGGATCGAAGAGATAGAATCATCGGAAAACTGTACGCAGAAGTTTCTCCAATGTGCCGGAACTGCGACGTCGACTGGCCAAGGT
This sequence comes from Nepenthes gracilis, assembly GCA_033239525.1. Classification (NCBI taxonomy): domain Eukaryota; kingdom Viridiplantae; phylum Streptophyta; class Magnoliopsida; order Caryophyllales; family Nepenthaceae; genus Nepenthes; species Nepenthes gracilis. The sequence goes on along the minus strand of BSYO01000027.1, from coordinate 3,171,150 downwards.
CAAGCGCGGTCAAATTTAAGCCGTTGGTTGAAAATGAAAGGGAGACAGAGGATAGACACGAACACGATAGGAAAACCGATTCGCCCGTGACGCTGATGTCTGTCGACGCGGATGCTGACAGCGATGAGCCAGAGGAGAGGTGGCATAATGTGGTTGACGATGAGCAGCGCAGTGTTCTCACCATCAAAGAGCAGATAGATGATCCTCATCAGGTTTAAATTCACTCCGTTTTAGAATCTTCATAATCACTATTTTGTTTATTCGATGATAATTTTAAGCAGTGGTAAGTATGATTTTGGATTTTTATTGGCGAATTGTGGATTTTAGTCTGCAGATTCACTTGTCGAATTGCTTCAAAATCTGGCAGATATGGATATGACATTCAAAGCACTGAAGGTCAGTGATCGTATTAAGCCAATTGGTTTTATCTTAGTTTTCCTTTTGGGCCAGGCTCATCTCTCTCTTACGATTGTGAAGGAAACGGACATCGGAAGGCATGTGAACAGGTTACGCAAACATCCATCTACCGATGTAAAGATATTAGTTAAACAACTCGTTAGGTTTGTACAATCAAAACTTATCAAGTGCAGATGACTTTTGTTCAGTTCTTAAAATGCGCGAAAGGGTAGTAAAACTGCCGCTTATTTATGGTTCTATTGAATTTTCTGATCTATTGTCAGGAAATGGAAGGATCTGGTCGATGAATGGGTTGTGTCGAACACGCCTGGCGAAAGCCAATGCTCTGCTCTCCTTGGTCTCTGGCTTTATCAGTAACTGTTTTTTGAAAGTGTTTTTGGGAAGTGAAAAACAAAATTTTTTTGCGCCAAAAGTTTCCTGACAGAAAATTAATGTACTTCAGATGGAGACTCGCCTCAGATAAGCGTACCCAAGTATCAACAAAACGGCCAGCACCAGGTGATTTCCAACTTCTGCAGCTAATTTGCTGAAATGCTGGATTTTTTTTTTTTTTTTTGAAATTTTTTTATCATGTCCTTCCATGATTCTGTTCTTTCACAGGTTCCTGATTTTGCATATTCTCCGAATCCACGAAGTAAGAATCGAACCTGATTCTCTAGGCCGCGTGCGATTATTGTGGCTTTTATCAATGTTTTCCATTTACATGCTTCTTGCATTGAATCATGATGTACAGATGGAAGATCTGGCTCCACAGAGCCAGAGCCATGGCCAAGAACTGCTGCTCCTCAAAGAGAATCTCTAAATAGGTCGTCACAGAATGCGTTGATTTCTTCTTCAGCTCCTCCGCCAAATGTATTACTCTAGAACATATCAGTTTACTGGTAGTAATTGAATGCTGATTTGCTGAGAGGAGTGGAAAACCTGTTTTTAAATACAGTCAATTTTCCTGAAAATTTGAAAATGTTTTTGCTCTCAAAAATGAGATTGGCAAAACGTGCTCTTGTTGATGATGAAAAAGCGCAAGCCGGCTTCAATATGCACTGAAAATTTCAATTAACCGGATCATTTGAAAACGATTTTAAGTGGATTTCTGGGGTTTCAGAAAAATCTGTCCTGGGTTTGATCCTCAGACATTTTTAACAAAGATAATGGAGCTGAAAATCTTTACCAGCTTTATCACATAAAACTCAAATCTTGCATTTGCAGAGACAGAGAGAACCTGTGATAGATCCTGAGAAGCTCGCATCAGCAAGAAAACGGCTTCACGAGAATTACCAGGAAGCTGAAAATGGTTTGCATTTTGTCTACTGTTAAATATCTGATCTCAATTTTCAGAATGTCACGCTTGTCTTAGTGTGTGGTTTGATTTTGTCTTCATGAAGCGAGAAAGCAAAGAACAATCCAAGTGATGGACATACAGGAGATACCAAAACCCAAGAAAGTGAGGAATGGAGGCGGCTTTCAGGGGAGGCACTAGTTGCTGAAGGAACAAATTCTGCCATAGCCACCGTCAACCACCCAGTTCTTCCCCACAAGTCTTAACTATTCGTAGTACATTTGGTGATGCCTTCCACTGATTCTCTTCGCTCTAGAATTGATTTTATAAAGCAACTATATTAACTAGCTTGTTTTGGCTGCCCAATTTGATTGAGAAGCGTTGCGTTCCAGAGGTTGAGTTGAGGTAATAATACCCGCTTTTCAAACTACTGTTCTAGTTATCTTGTTTTGTCTTGAAGAGACGCTCGAAAAGGAGAATGCAGCCCTCAGCCTCCCCCCTCAGCGGATTAGGTTGGTTTTTGTATATACACTATGTTGGCAATGAGATTAGACCTGATTAAAATTTGATCTTCAGATTAACCCATTTTAATCAATCTGAGGTTTTATAAGGTTTGATCAATGTACATGGGTATCGTGGATGATGATGGTAAAAAATTAGGCCCAATTGTCATTTTTCTGAGTCGGTATGGTCACAGATCAAAGTGAATGGTTTTGTTCGATTTGACTTGAATTATAAATATTTTTTATATATTTTTTTAATTTTAAATAAATATAAAGATACAAAAATTATTTCACTATATTATATTTTTGTGTAGTTAATAAATTTTTATATAAAAATTTATTATTTAAATATATACTTAAATAATATTTTAATATTATAATTTTTAAAATATATTATGTTTTAAGGTATTATATTTCCTAAACTGATACAAAAGATGCACACAAAAAAATGTTACAAACCTTTAATTTTTTTCTTTTCTTATTTTCTCATTGATTTGTTTTCTTTATTCCTTCAGTAGCAGTGGTCCATGTCCCACTCCCCTCATGTGAACAGTTTGTATATAAAGCCATGTTTGGCTGAATAATAAGGAAGAAGAATACTTTTGCTCACAACTCTTTCACTCTAATTTCCTCTCTCTGCGTCTCTCTCCTCTCTGCCCTTCTTCTCTCTCGATTTTTCTTTCCCTTTTTCCTTCTTTCCCTAATTTCCCTGCTCACTGTCTCTCTTTCTTCCCCTCCCATTTCACTCTGCACCAGAGTCCTCTGCCATTACCTCTCGGCCTCACTGTAGCAGCACCCCTCAGACATTACCACAGCTCTCGGCTCGTATCAGTGGAATTCATTTTCACCTCGTCTTCCTCCTCTGCTGATCTCCCCTTCTGTTGTCAATATCATCTCCTCGCCATCGATTAGCATCACCGCCATGGAGCTCGTATCAAAAAGCAACCGAAACATCTAATGGATGTTTGCCTTTGTGAGCAAACCTCAGGTGAGATACGCGAACAATGTAGTTTGATGTTCTCTCATATCTGAAATTTTAATAAAATTATTTCTAAATAAAAAATGCATTTAAATTGGTTTGAATTGATCTAGTTTAGATTATGAATAGATACGATTATAATTTTTGATCTGAGATTTTATTTTGTAGGATACGATTTAATGGTCATAAATTTTTATCTAAATTTGGCTCGTGTTTGACTTGAATCTAGTTTAGAAAACATCGAAAGGAGATAAAAGAAACCGGGTCATATGGATCAAATCAGAGGTGAGGTAGACTATAATCAATGAAATTGAGGGCCGAAATGAGAAAACTGAGGCCCATGATAAGTGATATATGAGTGTTGTCATCGGAGACGTTTAGCTCTCAATTAAGCCACGGTGACACGGACTGAACCTACCGTTGCGACCGGGGTCGATGCCCCATTGATCACGAAGGAACCATTGTTGCTCTGTATCGTGTGTTATTTACTCCCGTGGTTTGATCAGAGTGGACGGAATTCTCTCTTGAGGATGTTCATGTTAGCCATGCTGCTAAGAGGGAAAGTATTACAGACCGAAATAGTCATAGGGTGAAGGTTAGAATGATAAAACAAACAAATAGGGACATTTTTTTATATTTTTTATTTCAATTATTTAATTTTAAATAAATAATCATAATTTAATTATTTTTAAATAATTTTTTAAAAAAATAATTAAGCCATAATTATTCATTTTAAAATTTAAGGCTGATGTCAGAAAATTGTTTTTATTAGTTTATGTAAGGGATAGAGTCTCCTAAATTTATGCCCCCTTGCTTGCCCAACACTGCCAGGGGTCTTTGTATTTGATGAGGTTCTTGATGTGTAAATTTTAGTATCAAGAATTATGTATTTGTATTAAGTATAAATTTTTTACGAAGTAAAATAAAATAAATTGGAAAGTATTAGTTGTATCAGATGTATCAACTGTGATTTTTAATATTTGTAATATACTTTTGATATAATAATATCATAATTTTTGTTGCGTTTTGGATCCGAGGGTCCAGTACAATACAAGTGTTTGAGGGTGTAGAGATGTAAAGAGGGAGAGATTGAAACCGAATTTTAAGTGGAAAACCTCCTCTTGAATGAGGAGGAAAAATCACGAGGCTATGGGCCTTTTAGAAATGCTTCACTATAGGTGGAAGTCTTACAATATACAAATTTTGGGAATATCTTCCCTTTTTCTTTCCTTAATTTCTCTCCTTTGAAAGGCTCTCTCGTTTGGAAGCTTCTGAGCTCTTCCTTTTTCGTGTTCGTTCTTCTAGGAAAGAGGAAGAAAAAAGGGTCCTTTGAAAAGAGATTTTGTTGGGTATTTATAGAAAAAATTGTGCCGTTGGTAAGATGACACGTGGCAACCAGTGTGTGGCAGGGAGGCCACCCGCCTGCTCTGCTGGCTGTGCATTAGGCATGCCTGCCACCTGCCCTGCTGGTACGGCATCTCAGGGACACCTGTCGCCAGCCCATTGGATGAGCGTCTGCTCTGAAAATACGGCGTGCCAGGGACGCCAGTCCTGCAGATGCGGCGTGTCAGGAACTGTTTGGACTCTTCATGATAGCGCGCACTTCTTGGTAATCGTAAAGTTGCTTAGTTGGCACTCACGACCGTGTATAAGATAGTCCTCGTCCTCGTGTGGCGTGCCTTGTCCCTTTGTGAGTTCACGGACTCGTTGAAGAAGGCAACTCTCGGATATTAACTGTTTTTCGGAGGATCTTTGGTCATTCGTGGAGGGTCCTTGGGTTTTTCCTGACCTCTCGGACTCATCTGAGATCTGAAGGAACGTCTGAGGTCCTCGGGCTTCTTGGTCATTACGAGTCAACTGTGTCGACACACTTGGTCATTTTGGCTTCTTGTACGGAGACGTCAAGGTTGTCTTTGTCTGTTAGAAGGTCCTCTGGTTATTATCCTAGTCCTCATATTTGTGGGGACAAGGTTCTCGGATGCTTCTTAGGTTTCCTTGATGACGTCAGCCCCTCGCGACGTCCTCGAACTCCTTTTGGTTATGGGCCTCTTCTTTCGGCTGTGTCTTATGGGCCCTTATATTGGGGCCCAATAATTTTATTATAGTATTAATTTTAAAAAATTGGTATTGGAATATATTGATAATAATATATATTGTTAACATTTTTCATGTGGATTAATTTTTTTTATTTTATTTTATGATTGTATCCTATTTTACAATTTCTTATATCTTGTACTCAGAATTTCAAATTTGAATTTAAATTTTAGGTCTAGTTCTAGTTTTATTATTTAACGTCAAATAAAAATAAAATTTTAATTTTATATTTTAATTTCTTAGAATCAAAAAATAACGTGAAATAGTTTTATAATTTTAAGGAAAGAACAAAAAATCATAATTTTAAAATTAAAAATTATATGTTAACTAGATATGATAAAATTAAATAATATGGGATATATCGGAGAAAATAGTTTTAACTATTTGGGTCGTTTAGAGATTAGCTAACTATAATCTTTTTTTTTAAAAAAAAATATTTTTTAAAAAATGCATAGAAGTATTATTTAAAATAATTAAATTAATATTCTAATATAGAGTACTATCTAAAAAATACATACATATATACGTGTGCACACATATATTTACGAAATTTTATAAAATTTTGTTATATTAAAGTTTTGATCGGGTCGACTGAAGTAGGCTAGTCCAAAGAAGCGAGCGGTCCAAAAAATAGAGTAGCTCGTTGGTTTAAAGGACGGTCAACATCCCAATTAACCGGAGAAGGTTCTCAAGTAGTCGGATGTGACTCAAAACAGACGTGGCTCAAATCAAAATCAGCCCAAGAGCTCTTTCCTGCATGCAAAGGTCATCTGCTCTAATTGGCCGCGATAATGAGGATCTTTCCAGATGGCAACTTCCTCTGCAATTGAAACCCTCAAATCAACGTACATCTCGGAATAAAAGCCCTCAAATCAGCACACAACCCACAATGAAAATTTCTACATTCACGTTGTGTGATACCCCTGCAGAAGCAAAAATCTTCTCTTCTGATCGTTGCAACCTTGAAAGGTGCCTACATCCTCTCGTTGGGAGGAAAGGATCCTCTCAAACGGCTGATAGCCCGCCGTGCCACCTAAGGAAGGTGACGAGGTCCAACGACTATAAAAAAATCCTGGAGGCGTACTTCAAAGACACGTTCTCTCCAGTATTCAAACTAGTACAAGAAATCTAACTTTTGAAACAACCAGTCACTATTCTCTTCCCACTGTTCATTCCTGGTGAACATAGGGTCTGAAAAGTGCTCTCCACAAGCGCAAAATAACCCAAAGGTAAATATTATTTTTGGAACAATAATACTAAAAATATTGTTTGAAATACTCCCATCTATGAATTTTTTAGTTCTTAATGTTTATATATTCACTTATTAAATTTTTTTACGAGAAAAATCTCTTAAAAATTCGAAAACAAGCTCCATTGTAAGTAGTTATATAAACTCTAGCTCCAATCATTATATGAACACGTACGTAATACTTTAGATTTGTATACAACTCTCCCAACAAAAAAGTTATATAAAACTTGAGATTTGTATAAAGAAAACGGTGTAATAGTAGTAGATAATCGGTATGTACTTGATGCGTCTCGAATGAAAGAGGATGGGAATAAGTGTTTATTTGGAAGGCCATATTTCTTTTGTATACTTGTCTGATTAAATAGTCTTTTTTCTTCATCAATATCTTTTCATAACTTTTAGAAAGATCACTGATATGAATATCAGAGAATATAGTGAGAAGCGAGTTTTGTATATCTCTTACCTCTAATTTATTTCGTTATGGTACGTAAAATTCAAATTTATAATTACGAATATCGAACCCGTTTGCATTCGAATATCTAAACAAAATAGTTGGCTCCCTGATTTGTACGACAATCCAAATTCTTGAGACACATCAATACTTAATGCTATTTTCACATAGAAATTTTCTTTAAAACAAAGTGAAAAAATCACGTGATTTAAGAGTTCATGTAAATACTCTACTATAAGTTCTTATGCTACACAGGTCCTATTACCACCGGTAATATTAATATATGACCTTCTTCACAACAATGTTTCATAAAATTTGAAATTCGTATAAAACAAAAAGCAAACAGGAAAATTGAATTGTTAAAAATACTCTACACTGAATTTAAACCAACATATTAAAGTTTGATAAAGAATGGAACAGAAAAGTATCTCGATAACAAATACTTTTAATTTTTATTCCTTTTTTTTCTCTTTTATGCGCCATTCTGATAAGAATTGTTTGTGTTGTGTTATTAAACCTCGACTTTTGCCTTTGACTTTTACATCAAATTAGAAGATCATCATATAGCTCAGTATTAGTCTCGCACCTTGCTCTTAGAAAACAACATTGCTAGGTCAGAAATATGTTTATTTACCCATAATTTTCGGTTCAAGCCACACTAGAAAACAACACATATTTAATACTATGATTTGGTTTATTTTTTTTATCATATTTTTCCTTATAGTGTTGTTATAACCCCAACATAATCCAATATTTTTATTTATATTTTTTAATTTACTTTTTTGGAACCAAATAAACTCTAAAAGATGATAGATTTCCCGTTTGGCAACGCTACGAGTATCAAAAAGGGTTACAACATCTTTCGGGTTTACAAAGTAGTGAAAATTAGAATAATATTGTGTATCAATTATTATCCAAAGATATATCGAGGAATAATTATTTTTTAAAAAATATAAGGATTTCTAAGTATTAGATTATATTATTTTAAAAAATATATATATAAGGCTAAAGTAGAAGAAATAACTTGGCCTAACATAAGACAACCAATACACCATTCATCACTCAACCTAATATTAGACTAAAGGATTTTGATTTAGTGGACCAAGGAGGCTCTATTGTGGTGGGGCCTCTCTATCCTTATAAATTATTTGATAAAAAATTTAGAGATTTTACCTTTTTTTTTAAAGTAGGATTATTTTATTATATTTATTTTAAATATTATATATATTTTTTATAGTTAATATTATATTTTTAATAGTTATGTTTATATAATAAAATAATAAAATTAACATGGGAAGTAAAAAAATTATTGTAATTTTGTAGTCTATCATTTTTTCCATGATATTAGGGGATTATAAGTGCCCTATTGCCATGTGGCAATAGAGCCACTCTATTGTCAATGTGGATGGTTAGATGGGAGAGATCTAACGGCCCATATTTTAAATAGAAATATAAAAAAAATAAAAAAATATTTTTTAAAATATTAATATATACAAATTATAAAATAATGAAAACTATATATATAATAGGTGGATAATTGAATTATTATTTATTCAACAAAAATGGAGATCTTATTTCTTATTGAACGAAGTAGAATCCCACTACTTATAATGAAACTATTAAATTTTAATTTAATAGTTAGAATTTAAAAATAAAAATAACAAAATAGCTGTTATATTTTTAATTTTATATAATATTGGTATATATTGGATATTAAATTTAATGTTAAATTTTTTAATAATAATTATTTAAAAAATATTATTTAATGTTTAAATTTTAATTGTTAAATATTTTCAATTTAATAATTCCAGAGAAGTAGGATTGCCGATCCGAGGAATGAATAGAACATTTCGGTGTAGTGGGAAAATCGTAGAGCCGTCGGCGATATACTTGAAGCGAACTTCTTGGTAACACAAAGATGACTATTTCCTCTGCGGAACAATTGGACTTTGGGAATGAATAGAACAGAGAGGAGGAGATGTTCATGTTGAGTGAAGATTTGTATTAAATTATCAAAGCAAGCAGAGATTTTGTATCTTTTGGAGGAGGAAAGGAAATGCAAGTGGTGCCCAGATGGCGAAACCTATTGATTTTGAGGAATCCAGTTACGTATTCATCGACTTATTTCACTTCTTTCCATTCTACTCCTATCCGTAACGAGAAGTGGAAGAAAAAATGGAATCCTGTAAGTTCTCTCTATTCTTGTTCAGATTTTAAATTTAGCGCTTGTTTGGCGCTAATAAAAAGATTGGTTTTACTTGAGAAAAGTTAAACATTGTGCTTGGAACAAGTTTGTTTTTTTCATGATTGATTTTGGTGCTAAATTAATTGATGCGGATGTGCCTGAGTGACAATTCGGATTTTTGATTAATTTTTTCTGAGGAAGCTTTCGGAATTGTTCTTGAGTAGAATTCACACCGGTTAATACTAGATGAGGTTGAGTTATTCAGGTTGTGAACCTTGTAATCATCACGTAACCTGTTGCGAAATTAAGGCGCGTTGGTGTTGACGTAAGATCTTGTTGCTGCTAAATGTAAGCGTTTTGTTTTTCTTTTGGTTTGCCCTTTAAGAAAATCTGTATCAGCTTGAATTAGTTATGGGCTAGCTACTTAGTATCTACATGATATAGAAGTTGAAATGGATATTTAAATGGATTTATCTAACATTACGATGGTAGTATTCTGAGCAACTTGAAAAGGACAAAGAACGTAGTCTTTAAGCATTAGTGTAATGATAACATTGCTTTATTATAACTTGGAGGTAATGACTCAAACCATAGAAACAATCTCTCTGGAATGTATGGGTAATATTTCGTAGATTTGATCCTCTTTGAACCCTACTATGTGGGAGATTTGTATATTTTTTGAGCAACTTGGTGCAATGTTGATTGCTTTCGCACCCTTTAAGAACTGCAGGCTGGAGATGCACAAGTGGATTGGATTCTTTGCTTAGCAGGTAAAAAAGTTTCCTTTTATATAGCCAATTCAGGGAGATGATGCTCGGAAGGTTCTTTTCATCTGTAGAGTAATTTGTGGTCAGCCTTCATGGAATTTGTAACAATTAATGCTCGGACATTATGTGGTGTTAGCTTACATATGGTTTTTATAAACAGTGGGATACATTGGCATGACTTGGAGGTAGCTGTCTCAGTTTGTTTGCTTTGTGAAGGCTATGCTCCTAGAGCTAGGATCAGCTGAGGCTAACACACAAAAGGAAACAAAAGAAAATGCTAGGAAAGGAAAGGAAGCCATTTCTTGTGTTTGATTTGGATGAATTTGTGGAATTTGGATGGGAAGGTAGAGACAATTTAAAGGTCCCTTCCTTTCTTTCCGTTGTGATAAGCTGGACCAATGAAAAAAAATCAATGAAATCTCTTTTCTTTTCCTATACCTTAATTTCTATTTGTTTCCATTAGGCTCCATTCACCCTTCTTAACCAAACTAACTTTAATGTTTTCACCCACTTGTAGCCAGATTAATGCCTTCCACACTCAAAGAAAATAAGAAAAAAATGTGTTATTTATCCTTTAGCATCTTTCATGTTTGTTTTATCACCTAGCATTGAGAGGAACTGGGGGATCACATCAAGTTCTGGGATAACAGATACCTACTGTAACAGAGACAATATTGACATCACATGAGAAACTTATTGTCAATACCTCATCATCATATGAGAGTTAACGAAAGTATCAAATTATTTAATTTCTTTTTCCCTCTGGCTAGATTATGAATGTTTTGACTTTGTCCTGTAGTTTGGGACACTGATGAACCAAGGCTGTAAACTTATGAGGAGCAATTATGCAGGACTTGCGCTTTTGGCTAGGTGTCTTCTCACTTTTGAAGCCAGATGTCCTTCAGTTATCTAGCCTGTGAACATGATTGGTATTTTCATAGGATCTTTAAATTATGGCTTCGATGAAGCTAGTAAAGTGATAGCACTTGGGATGCTCTTCGTTGACAATGTCACTGTCCCGTAAAATGTCTTCACTTATATTATCTATTGACTAACTGACTATGGTTATTAAGCAAGTGAAGACAATGCATTTGGGTATTGGTGCAGTTGAGCATGCACTTAAATCCCTATTGTTTTGGGACATGCGTTCAAAGAATTTTCCTCAAATCCAAACATTTTTTATTCCCTGTAGCTTTACCCATACTTAGTATATAATCTAATTTGTTGGTAAAGTTATGAAATTGAGGGTTATATTTTTATAGCTCACTCTCTAAAATTTCACCTTCATCTCCCAAGGCTCATCATCTTCACTTATTTTCAAAAATCTTGTATTGGATTAATCAAGTTGGGTGCCTTGGATCTCCTTATCATTTTCTAACTACTTCATGCTTTTGGAATAAACTTTATTCAAGTTTTTAATTTTAGACTCTCTTTAGATAGACATTTTTATGCTTCTTCTAGATCACCATAATCAATGTTACTCTCTTCACAGATTCCTTGAGTAGAGATCTCATTACCTGTAATTGAGGACATAAAAACCATATAACTAGCTTGATCATTGTTTGGGTTTTGTTCATGATCATTTTTGTTGTTATCCAATGAGTTGGTGTACAGCCCTTTTCTTCTAGACCTCAAATAATTTGGACATTTGGGTTCAACATGACCAAAACCATGACACTCCAAACACTGAATATCATGTGTCCTTTTTGATTTTGAAACCTTGGGCTCTTTAGTGTCTGATTTTTTGTGTTTATTATTGCTAGAGGCCCCTTTGTCTAGTTAATCCAAAATTTTGATGTTCTTGAAAAATTTCATAAATCTCTTAACAAATAAGGCAACTTCATCATCATGTAATGATTCATTGTTAGATTCGTATTCATATTCATTATTCAAAGTATTTAAAGCAATGAATTTCTTTTTCTAATCTTGTAGTAGAATAAATTCATAAGCTAGCAATGATCCCACCAATTCTTCAATTTTGATCGCGTCTAAATCCTTGCTTTCCTCAATTGCTATCACTTTAGGCCTAAGCCTTTCAGAAATAGATCACAACACTTTTCTAATAATTTTTTATTTAGGATTTCTCTCACCAAGATTAAAAGTGGAGTTGATAGTATCATTAAATTCAGTGTAAAAGAAGCATTCATCTTCCTTTGTTTTGATTTCCCCATATTGTAAGGTTAACATTTTTGCCTTTTGAGTTTTTAACAATTTTGGTGCTTTGTGTGCGGTTTCAAGAATTCTTTAAATATCTTTAGCATATTCACACATAGAATTCTTTTTAAAATCAAAAGAAAAAATGGCCGCAAAAATAGCATTTATAGCTTTACTATTCCAATTAGGTTAAGTTGTTCATCTTGAGACCAAGTAAAAGAGTCTTTGAGCACAATAGCACTGTTTTCAATGGAGGTGGGTGCAGTCTAGCATTTTTAGCGTACTGAGCAAAACATGCCTATTCGAGGATTTTAAGAATGCCCTTATGTAGACTTTCCAATAAGCAAAATTATATTCACTAAAGGAGGGAGGAACAGTGAAAAATTAGTTTGATGAATAGGTGTTTCTTTGAGGAAATACAAAATAAAATTTTCTTAATTTCAATAAATATAAAGAATTACATATTTAGATGCTTTATGTAAACTATTACCATTCACATGCATGTAATATAAAATAAAATACGGAAATGGAAAGAACACACTATTTTAGTAACAAAGGGAAATTTTTGAACATTTCTTTCACAGAGAAAATCCTCTAGTCTTTGAGTCATCAATTGAAAATCCACTATATGAAAATAGTCAATTTATATAATAAAAAAAAGGCGTAGTAGACCCTTCAACTTACTAGCCCTAGACAAGTAACTATCTAAGATCCTTCTTAGATTTGTAGACTTACAGTTACCCTGACATCCTCTAGTCTCTCCGAGTGAATTTTCGAGTGATCAAACTCTGCCAACTAAAATACACCTCAAATCTACGTACGAGCCACACATAGGAACTCCATCATTTGCAAGATAATGAAGGTAAGGTTTATAATTAGATCATTTGAAGAGCTCAAGATGATTAGGCTTTCATCTTTTTGGGAAGAAGGATCTCTTAATAAATAAATAGTTCTCTTAAATCTTACAGTTGCATGCTTAGTCACTAAAAGAAGACTCACTATTCTTTCACAATTTAGATCTCTCCCAAATCTACGAACTCCTTCAGCTAAAGCACATCTCAAATCTACATTTGAGCCACACACAAGAATTCCGTAGTTTGCAAGATAATAAAGGTAAGGTTTATAATTAGATAATTTGACGGAGCTCAAGATAATTGGGCTTTCATCTTACAGGGAAGAAGGATCTCTCAATAAATAAATAGTTCTCTTAAATCTTACAGTTGCATACTTAAATCACTCAAAGAAGGCTCACTATTCTTTCACAGTTTAGATCTCTCCACTTCTATGTATTAAAAATAGAATGACATTTGGTTATTTAAAAAATCAGTGGACACCTCCGGTCAAAGTAGTTGAGTGGTGGGTGATGGGCAAAAATCATATTTGCGCTCAAAATAAAACAGCAAAGCACGTACCAAGGTAGCTTAAGCTTTTAACCCGCGAACTGCTTGTGGTTCGAATCTAGAACTCCATAGCTTGAGTTACTATCTTGTGTACCACTTGTGCTTTGTCTCTGGATACCATTAGCATAAGCACCTATCACATGGACATCTTTTTGGTTTGGTACAGAGCATTGAGTGCTTATAGACAAGTGCCAAACGACCTCTAAACACAAGTTGAACTGCTATACATTTTTGCTTGAGTTTAATGTTATGCAAAAGTCGCATGAAATCAGACAGTTCAGCCTTCGTGCAACCCAATGTTCATGAGAAAATATTTTCTTTCACTTTAACCAAGTACAATCCAAGAACTTATACGTAATAGGACATAATAATAATAAAATAATGGACTCAAGTCAAAATATAACTCAATGTCATGAAATTTGACAACACTAAAAGCAGGCCTAAAAATCTTATTGTAAATACTTCATCAGCTTCTGTGAGTTAACAGAAGTATCAAATTTTCTTATTTTCTGTATCTGTTTGGCTAGATTATGAATGTTTTGACTTGGTTCTGTAGTTTGGTATACCAATGAACCAAGATTGTAAACTTACGAGGAGCAGTCATGCAAGACATTTGCTTTGCCTAGGTGTCTTCTTACTTTTGCTACTTGAAGCTAATTATCTTTAGGTTTTCTAGCTTCTGTGAACATGGTTGGTATTTGCATATGATCTTTATATTATGCCTTCAGTGGAGCTAGTAAAGTGATGGCAATTGGAACGTGCCTTGTTGAATATGTCACTATCCTGTGAAATTTCTTTACTTATATCCATCTATTGTAAATGTCTTCGTGACTAATTTACTATGGTTTCTAAGCAAGTGAAGACAGTGCATTTAGGTATTGGTGTAGTTAAGTCTGTACTTAATTGGTTTTGTTTATTAGTCCAGAGTGAATATTCTTGTTATATTTGATTGCTTCTGGCAGAGCATTGAAAATTGTATTTTAGACTGTATCTTCTCTGCATTCTTTTTCTTCTCCTCTCAGCCATAGTTCTTTCTTGTATCTGTTATGTCTGTTCGAGCAGTCTGTTTGTTGTAATCCTTCTCTTGGTAATAGTAGCTACTTAAAGGGTTTTTATTTATTAGTCCACCTTGAATATTGTTGTTTTATTTGTTTGCCTCCTGTGAAGCATTGAAAATTATTTTACTAGTGTAATACTTCTGTTTCAGGACTTTGGAAGAGGTCAACAACCATCCAAGGTATGTACTCCATCTTCTGATTCTAGGTCACAGAAAATTCTCTCTCTTTGGGTTTAGATGCTTGAGATTAGTGTGGCCAATAAACTTAGTTGTTTTGCCTGTTGATCTGGTAAGATAAATGGTGAACTTAATGCAGTAGCATTACAAATTACAATTATTTGGTACAAAGAGACAATAGAAACCTGCTTTCTTGGGTTCGGTAAATTAAGCTTCCTTCTTGAAGAGCTCTTCTATGAGCAAGTATTTGTTAGTAAATGGACCTTTACGATGGAGTCAATTCCATTTTCTTGGCTTTTGGATGATTTGTGGCATGTGGTGTGCCCCAGCTGGTTTGGCTCCCACCATGGGTCTCAAGTTATGCCCCAGACCCATGGTAGGAGATTGGCTTTTGTACATTCTTCCTCTTTTAATATTGCTGTCACTAATTGCTTATTAAAAAAATAATTCCATTTTCTTGTTTCTTTGTTATTAAGCTGTGCAATTATGTTCCTGGCGCTCATAAAAGTTCCTGGGTTGTCTTTACTGAAAAGGTGATCTAAGTCATGATGGTAGACAAATTATATAGACATCTGGGATAGCATTAGTGACTAACATAGTTATTTGGTTACCAAAACCAACCTATGTACGATATAATGCATGTGGTTCTCAATCATAATCTCTTACGATGAATGAGGCTAAACAGTGAATCATGTATTTGATCACGTGTAACATATTGAGAATGTTATGGTTGGTGATAAAAGAATAAAGTAACATCATGCCAATCATCTGGAGCTCTACTATCCTCTGCTGAGACAATTGTGGACTAGTAATGGATGTGTTATCATTTGCTTAAAGGATGCTATATAAACAGAGCCACCTCCAACTCACTTAAAGGATGCTACTTAATTACCAAGGAAATGAATTCTTAATCTAGAGAGTTTCCTTTTGTTAATCACATTGAGTCAGGAGTAGATATTATCATCATCATTTGTAAACAAATTCAGATCCTATTTAATTATTAGCTTAGCTAAAGTAGAATAGTATGGCTTGCTTCTGGAAAATGTGACGAAACCCGCTTTAATTGATATGATAAACATGAGCTCAAAAGGACTTCCTAAACTTTCTGCCATCTGATCAAGTTTTATCTTAATTTGCTGTGGAAGTTGTTCTTGCTCCGGACTTACTCCAAGGAAAGATAGGATTGGGCAAATCTGCTGTTCTGGAGGTTACTTTATTAGTTTGAAAAGGAGGAAGGGCTTTTTTCTTACTTTTATATAGAGAGAGGTGAGTAAGGAGGGCAGAGCTTGAGGCTTCTCAACCACTGGAACATGAAATGAATTCTCCAAAAATGGAATGAATCCTCTTCTGAGACAATTGTGGACTGGTAATGGATGTGCTATCACCTGCTTTTCCATGTCCCTTCATCTTTCTTCTGTTTTTGTTGTTCCTTTATAGAAATCTTTATTATATGGATGGGGTATATATTACTTGAAACTTCAATTTCTTAAAGACCCAAATGATATGGATGCAAAAAATATATTCCCTTGATTCAGGGATTTATATCCTTGTGCTGCATCTCGTCTTTTTGCTTGGCAATCTTTTTGTGCTTATCTGGTTCAGACTGCAGATTCATAATTCCTGCCCCGTTCCTCTCATTCATTTCATTGGGAAAGCTGAGGTTTTCCAGTATAATATTCTGCATGGATATGGTTCTTAAGGATTAACCCTACTTATGGGCTGTTTGCATCCTAATAAGGCTTTATCTCCTGATTTTTGTGTTCCATATTTTTCAACTTGCTGAATATTTTTTCATTGTATTTGGAAAATTATGGCCAAGTATCTACTTCTGTTTTAAGTCTCAATTACGTTTCTGATATAGTGTTACAGAACACGTTTCAATTCCTCTGACACTTCTCTAGATTTGTTGCACTTTCATTGATACTTTGCTTGTGGGGAGGAAGACTGTTGTACTAAACAATTAAGCTAAAAACAACTTTTAGTTTGACCAAATCTTCTACAAAACAAAATAATGCATAAATTTAAAACTTATGTATACCAACTCTGTTGAGACAACCGTATAAATCAGGTAGATTAATCTCAGCACCTTCAATCTCAATTTCCTTTGCCAACTGCAAATTGATTCTTGGGGCCTGTGATTTGTTTTGCAATTTGAGTGAGTATGCAATACAAAATTTGTGTTTTAGGTGCAAGCTAAGTAAAGAGATAACTGATAGAGATTTTAGTATAAATAGACCCTAGTTTGCATTCTTCTATTGCCACGGAGAATTTACCTTTTTTTTTTTTCCCTTTTTTGAAGGTAATTTATCCTTACTTTTTAGTTTATTTATTGTCTATAAACGAAGTTTTTTTTCTGTACCTTTACAAGATCAGGTTGATTCTCTTCCTTTGAATTCTTTCCTTCCTCTCTTTTCTGTTAGTGAGACTGCAAAATCTTCTGAGATACATGCTAAATTTGTTCCAGAATTACATCAGATATGCTATCCGTCAGAAGCGTGCTGATGCAAAGAAAGCTTTGAAGGATCTCCTTTTCAATGGTGGAGCCTTTGGAAGTGCTTTTCAGGTAGATTGTTTTTCATGCAATGTTCTTCGAGTGTTCCTTTTTTTTTTGGCTAGATTTTTTGAAGTTATCTTTGAATAAATTAGCCTTGTGCATGTCACTGTTCAAGGTATCTTGTATCTGTGAGGTCCAGGATGTTACACAGTCCGCTCAACTGTGATTTTTCCATATATTTTTTCCCACCATCTGCTTTGCTATATACATTTTTTTGATTATTATTTCAGCACGTTTTCCCAGCAAATATTTTTCATGACAAAGCAAATAGTGTTACAACGCCAATTTCAATAAATTTTCTGTTCGCTTCATTTGCTTTTTTGAACTTTTTTATTTGGTTTTAGTTGATGTAGTGTGCTCTCTAATTAATTGACCAGCCTATTATATGGATAATCCATCCTATATTGGAAAAAAACAGCTTATGATAACTCCCTTAGAATGGTATAGATGCTGAGAAGATTGCAATACAGATGAGGGCCAATGAAGGACACAATTAGCCACCACTACCTCATAATTCTACAATATGTGAACAACCCTCAGCATATGTCGTATAATGGTGGATGATGCCACTATGAAAATACAATTTTGGGTGCCCATATACTAAGAAACCATAATCAAAAGTTGGATGGCATCATCAACAACAAAGTCTGAGTTCCACTACTTGGGTAAGTTTTATGAATCAACATTTCACTTGATTTAGTACAATAATTTCAGATAGCAGAATTAATTTTAAATTATTTTTTATTACTTGCACTGTAATTTTTCCTAGGTCTACCTCACACCAAGTAAAAGCTGCATAGCAGCACCCTGCAAATTCATTATCTGCAATGGTGATATTATCAAGAGACACTGCGGCAGCATGACTGAAATACACGTCCCTTTTTACTAGGACAAAAAATAAATATATAGCTGCTGGTTTTCTTAGCAAAAATACAAAAAAGGAATTAAGCGATCAGGATATTGTGATTACACTGGACTCTCTTATACTTATAAGATGAAGTGCCAGAGTACAGAAGGAAGCCCATGGTATTGAGGGAGGATGACTTGCAATACTAAGACTTAGGATGCTTGAACCTGGAAATATGGTTATATCTTTTGGATCAAATAGGAGAATTTGGTTTTATTTTTTCTCAATTATAATTATTTGGGAGACAAATGACTCTTAATTGAGCACATGCGACAAACAATGGACATTTCTACTTGGGTTCTACTTGTTGAAGTTAGGGTTCACCCTAAAATAAAGAGGAAAATATGTCCCTTGTTTTCGCAATCCGTAACCGTTTTTGTGGTCATTTTATCAATTCAGGATGAGGATCGAACATGGAAAATGGGTGGAACAAATAGCTCGGATGCAGAGGTTGGAGATGATTCAGAGAGCTCTACAAAGAAATGCCGATCGAAGTCATATTCTCGCCGTGATCAAAAGGCCCACAAAAATAAAATGAAACGTAAGATATGCTTCTTCTATTTCTGTCCTTGTAAGTCCCTTCGGTGTAGTTCTTTAGTTGTATATTGCCCTGATCTTGAGGGCGTTTTTTCTTCTTGTTTTTTTAGGGGGTTGGGGGGGTGTTTGATTGAATGGCTAGAATTTTCCTTTTCACTTGCCATTTATGCTGACATATGATGTGCGATTGAAGCTTACAATAACCAATTACCTTTGGATATTTTTGCCCTCAATCATTCCTTCTTTTTGGTACATTTCAGAAAGTGATCTTCTAGTTAGGATTGTGTTGCACCTAAATTTGGTTGAAATTGCCCTTGAAGTTGAAATATATTAATGTGATATAAATATCATTTTTTGTGAAGCAAGAGAGATGCTAAAATGTGAAAGTGGAAATAAATTCTGCTGTCAGTTTGTGGCATATAAAAGTATCCAACTATTTGTGAAAAGGCAAATTACTCTATCCCCCGTTGGTTCTGTTGTCTTCTCTTTTGCAGTGTGGATCAGTGGGTTTGCCATGCTGAGATGGACGCGGGAGATTGATGATAGAGAATATATAATAGCGTTCCTTGTAATTTTTCTTTCTTTGACAGAATTTCAAGTGATTTTGTCTTGGTGGGAGACTTAAAGAGAGATCATAGTTTGAAATTTGAGTACATAGATGAAAAGATAATACCAGGGATTAGGCTGTGTTACATGCTAGAAATTTGAATATCTGCTATATTATTGTTTGAAATAATCTACGAAATAGGAGTATAAAATGAAGATTGGTTATGGGAAATTAAATGCAAAAACAATCCCTTCAGAGCAACACTCAGAATTCCCTGGCATTATTGCTAGTTCAAGGTTGCATTGTACAATGTCAAGGAACAAGCATGACTAAGCTTTCAATCCTTCTGAACATAATTCATACAATCTCACGAAAAGGTGCTAGTGCTGAAACCTAAACAAAGTGAAGAAAATAATGCAAACCTGAAACTAATGTTAAGAAAATAATACAATCTCACAAAAAGGAACAAGCACATTTATTTTTATGTCGTGTTTTCAGGTTTCCTTGTTGAGTCGGCTTATCAGTTTTAATATAAGTAGTCATCATACTACGTTTTTGTTAAGAGTCCATTAGTGATAGAAATGACTGTGTTCCACATCTAATTTTCTCTCCTCTTTTCCGAATGCCCTCTTCTATCCTTACTCCCACATTCTTCTCTTCTCTTTCTCTTCCCCTCTGCTGGCCTTCATCATTCACTCAAAGTGATAGCATATATGATCTTTTTCTTTGAGTTTTTGGTCCAAATTAATAGTACTAAGGAATTGTGATTTCTGTCTGTTTTTGATACAATATCATCTTTTTCGGATCAGGTTTCTTGATGAAACATTAATCTCATGCTCTGAACTAGGAATAGTTCCGTACAAACAAAAAGATACTATCTAACAGAATATAAAAATCAGTAGCTCTGCAATCAAAAGGTGCAAATGTATCCTTGTCTTGGTATTGCAGTTTTCTTGATTCTTAACCATCCACCGGCATTAGTGAAAATATTTATTCAGCAGCTGGGGAATTATTAAATTTGGTAGTTAAGGCTATATCATCCAACCGAAAAATTTAAGATTACCGTAAGGAGCAGGGCATTAAGGTTCTTAATCTTTCCCACACACTTCTCTTTACTGAAGGGTAGAAAAGAGATGAGAAGTAGCTCTTATATGAAAGGGACAGTTCATTCATGCTTCTACATCACGAGGTCAGGGAAAAGTCTGTGAGCAACTTTACCTCTTACAAAACAGAGAGGATGTTTTTGTGGTTTGAAATCACTGTGACATTTATGTTGTAATAGAACCCTACTGTTTTGCGACTCTCGTGAAATGTTATGGGTTTCCCTGGCATTAAAAATCTGTGGGAGTTATAGGACTATATTTTGCTAATGGAATCCTATGAGGGTTTTCTTATTTTTTAAATTTTCTCATATTCTCAACGGGTATTTCATCCTGTTAACTTGGATGGCTAGCATTCTAGCAATATATTAAAATAAGTTGGACCCATTTTATAATATTAGTTGTCTAAGTTGTTAGAATGAAATTCTTTCCTAGGAGAACTCTAACAGCAAGTGAATTCAGAGAGAAAAATGAGTAGGCAATAGGAACGGCATGGAGAATAGTAGACTCAAGTAAAAGTGGAGTTTCCGTTGCATTTGTCTATGCAATTCTTTGGTTCACTATTTTATAATAAACATGCTTTGTTTTTGGTCCTATTCTGAGAAAGTTTATGTTACAACATGCTCAGGTAAGTTCAGGAGAGATTTTCTCTCTGATGATGACCATCCGGAAACTATCTTTCATGCGGCATTCAGAAATAGATGGTATACGTGGGCTTTTAACTCCTCTTTTCAAAATTCGACTGCTGGATTCGAGTGGAGGGAGGATTCTACTCATAGAAATGATCAATATGAAGAAGGGGAGGCCGCAAGTGAAGCCAAGTCCGATGACGAGGCTTGTGATCGAGGCTCTCATTCTGAAAGAACAGTTCTTGGTCTCCCACCAAATGGGTCTTTGAATATCGAAGATGTGAAAAAAGCGTGAGAAATCCCTTGACAATGCCTTTCTCTTTTGTTGAGTACCGAACTGAGGCACTGCTCTTAGAACCTTTTTTTTTTTTTCTTGTTGCAGGTTCCGATTGTCGGCTTTGAAATGGCATCCTGATAAACATCAGGGACCGTCACAGGTTGGCTCACGCATGCTTAGATCTCTAATATAATTCTTTGTCACCATTCTTTAATGCAATGAATGCGCAATGTTTATTGTCATAGAATCATGTTCTTCCTTGTCTCTTGGTATTTGTGTTGGGCTTGAATGAATATTTGATGTTGGGATTTTCAAGGCACCACGGAATACAAATTTCCTGACATCATCAGCCACCCCAACACGAGAAACATAAACAACACACGTAATTGAGTACACAAATGCACAAATAGTTTTGCGTGGAAACCCTTCTTAATTATGAAAAACTCAGGGGACACAATATCTGAATAATCTCCATTATAATGAGATTTAATTACAAATAACATCTTTTGAGCGAGTTCCTTCGAAACTACAACCCATATAAAGAATTGATTAATACCAACCTCAAAACACCCAGTAACCAAGTAAGAGGATACAGCGAGAAATGAACAACTAATTAGTAATACGTTTTACAACCGAAATTAGAACAATATATCCCAATATGGCGAATGATAAAACTTAAATTGGACTTCCAATGGTGCCCAAATCTTTCCCTTCTCTTTTCTCTATTTTCTTTGTGTGGCCTTCTTGTGTCAAATGGCTTTTAGAATTAACCTTAAAAATGAACTGTAAGCTTTTATATCAACAATGGCGTATGAGCACCTGTCATTATCAGGCATGACTCCTAGCACCCCACGTACATAGTACTAGTTTTTATGCACATATGTCTTTCAAATGCACATTAGCCGCTGAATTTTTTTCGATGCTGGCATATGCACAAATCTCTTTTGCCACTGAAATCCTTTACTCAGGCTAATGCTTGTACATTGAGCAAACCACTAGATATGTCAAATGGATATAAGACTCTTAAGGAAGTGATCTAAAATTCAATATTTAGTTGCCCATAATCTGAAATTATTTCAATCAAAGAAGTTTTGAGCAGCAGTTAAAATTGGATTAAACTGTTTAAGTTTGGTAAGTCTCCTTTAGTATAGCTAGAAAGTGTTGCTCAAAGTGGTTCTCCAGGATAAAATGAGTGTGTCATAGCCAAGAGTAAGTGATGTTGGGATGTGATGAAATGTTGAGAACTGCCCAATTTTTGTCGTTAAATATGTTTAACAATAGGCTGATAATTTGAACCCAGAGGAGCATTAGGTGGTGAAAGGTGGTTTTGGTGGCGGTAGATGTGGTGGCTGTCTGTTGTGGTGTAAATTAACATCCTATTATCATTGAAGCACAGAACAGCGGAAAAGTAACATTCTAAGAAAATCTTGGATTGAAAACTTGCAGATATATATGAAATATATTGTCTGATTTACTTTAAGTAAAAATGTTAAAATCTAATGTTCTTGTTTGTTAGAGTTTTGGATGAAAAATTGAGTGATTTTGCTTGATCAGGTCTATAGCTGGAGAGTTGCACTTCTTAACAGTTTTGTTTCTCATAGGTGTCATCTTTGCTAATTAACCATTACATACTTTTAATATTAATTAGTTTTATACAGATTTATTTAGTTTTATACATTCAGAAAGGGTTACAAACACACTGTTGGAAGGTCTGTAGATAGTAGTTTTGGTTTGGCGGATAATTGACATCTATTAACGATGAAAAATAAACAGAAAAACTGTTGAGAACTCGTGAAATTAGTAACAGTAAAATAATAAATAATCGTACAATAAAATGTCAGGCTTCCATGGAAAAACCCAGAAGGGAAAAAATTACAGGCAAAGATGAGAGAATTCACCATTTTTGACAAATAGGGTTACGAAAGGAGACAGCTAGGAATAGTGTTTAGGAGGTCCAACAAGCCCCAGTGGAATGCCATATATATTGCAAAACTAATGAGCCAAAAAAATGTATCAGATCCATATTGGTCATCCGATAGAAGGTTTCACCTTTGGCTCAATTTCTCTTTCACCACTGCTACCATTATTCAAAATTTACATCAAGTAGCACCATAAACTTTCAGTTTGGGCCTTTGAATTGGCAGATTAGTCAAAACGAATTTGGGTGTCCTTATAAAAAATTTCCCAACAAGAAATCGACCCAACAGATCTGAAGTTTTTCCTTCTGTTTATTTTTTCCCGATAATTTGAATCTTGTTCTATAAATTGTTGAGAGTCTACTTATGGCGGTGCACTGGGAAATGGATGCAGGCAGCGGCGGAGGAGAGATTCAAACAGTGTGTGAATGCCTACAAATCATTGTGCAGCAAGGTCTCTGCAGCTTGAGCTCATTGTTTTTTTAGTCCAGAAGATGCATACGGCTGCGCAGCCCCTTATGGCAGAGCTTCCGTGGTGGCTCACGGTGGTGCTTTGATACATTTATTTTATTTTCTTCCAGGTGGTTGACTGAATCCTTCATCCATCAGAAAACCACAACCTCACTATCATCCATCCGTGGTGGCTCACTTCATTGTTTTAAGTAGGTGTTCTCATGCATCAATGATCATTCAGATTATTTTATGAGCTTTGTTAGATATCTTATCTATTTATTATTTACTCTTTACATGTATAACCCATTAAAATTGAAAAATAAAAAAAGGAAAAAATAATAAAAGAAATATAATATTTCTAATGTTTAGGAGATTATAAATTTTAGAAATTGTTTTTTTTTAGGAAATGATATTTTCTTAGTTTTTAGTCATTTATTTAATTAATAGAAATAAATTGAGGTTTAGGGGTGACCAAAGATTGTTCCAAAATTACACCCCCAAAAAAAAGGAAAATTTTGATTTGATTAGGTGAGATTAGAGTTGGGATCATACAAAAACCCTTATCGTCGACTAATTATTACAAACAAGAATAACCAGCAACAGAGAAGAACAGAGGAAAAGATCGTGACTCCATAAATGAACCCTCAAGCTTCTGACAGTAAATGACCTCAAACAGACTGCTAATGTGATAACTATTGATTAATTGGACAACAGATGGGAATCAGGATCATACAAAAGTCCTCCTTCGAACCCCAAAAAATTGATAATCCCTAATCTTCCGCTATTTCTGAACAACTATAGGAATTAGAAACAGAGAAGAACAACAGATGAAGAGATCATGAATCCATAAACAAGGATCACGAACCCTAAATACAACGCCCATTTTCGTTTGAACTTACCTAAGTAACTCTCAGGTGGCTCTTGATAATTAACCTCAAGCTCCTCCCCACCGATCTCGAATTCGCCTCCCCTGCTCCTCATATCCAGCCGCCTCAGCCTCTCTGTCGCGAGCCCGAGGGTGAGTTTGTGGCACCGCCTCTGGTACTTGAGGCCATTGATGCACCTTAGAGTTTGGGCCACAGACACGTAGAAGCTCAGATGGGCGAGAGAGAGGAGTCCAATCGGTATCCAGCAGTGCCGGCATTGGAGCCGTGGGCTCAGAGCTTGCGTCGTTAGAACAATCGAGAGGAAGAGGAAGAAGAGCTGGAAGAGGTTCCAGAGATGCTTCTTTTGCAGGTCCACCGCACGTTTCTTCTCCAGTGTCTTCTCGAAGTGGAGTTGGATTATGGTGTTTAGCGCCTGCAGGGCCGTTTCCTTTCGGATTACTGTCGATGGAGTCTCGAAGTCTGCCATTCATGGAGGAAGTGCTTTCACTTTGACGAGTGGAGGACGAAGAAGAGAATGAGACGTATATAAATATTCTTTTGTGGATCCGGGGGCGTCCATCTCCCCTATGGAGAAGGGAGAAGAACCATTCTTCTCGTCATTTAAACTGTCGGATATAAAATTTGATGGTCTATATATTTTGAATGGATAATATAACATAGCCGTTCGATTTTAAATTTAATCATCTAAAATACGTAACCGTCAGATTTTACATTTGACGGCTCATATTAAAAGAAGAACGATCATTTTTCACAAGATAAAAGGACACCCTTCAATCCATTCTTTTGGGGTCTTAATGGAGAAATTATTACATATTTTTTAAATTATTTTTAAAATAATATTTATTTATATATTTTTATATTTATTTATTATTAATAATAAATAAATAAAATATTATAAAATATTTATTATTTTATTTATTTTTATCTAATAATATCAATATAAATTAACAGATTTAATATTATATTATTAAAAAAATTAAAAAAAAAGTATTTAGCGTAACTCTTTAACAAGATGGAAATAGAATCCAACGGCTAGTAAGCTGTCTGGGACGGATGTGGGACACACCTTTTCCGTATTCTATTATGGCAAAAGTAGCTTTTATACGCAACATTTTATTTCCCTTTTACTAAATTTAAATAAAAATAAATTAATAAATTATAACTGATTATATATATACTAATTTAAATCTTAAAAAAATTTAAAAATAATATATAAATATATTTATTTTATTATTTATGATAATTAAAATATAATTTTTAAAAAATATCCTAAAATAAGTAAAATGGAATATTCAACTTTTTTACATTAACTGTACCAGGAGAAAAATTTAAAGAGTGGGGTCGGGCTGCTGGAGTGTGACAGGTACGGATACCGTCCAGCGGGGTCCACATTGAATGGTGGGCCCACTGTTTTCATTTATTGTTGACTGTCTTTGGCGTGTCGTCACCGTCGAACTGATCTCCTCTGTCACTACTCGTCTTATCACATTTATTTTGGGTAAAATGTTTTTGGGATACGTGTTTATTTTTTTATTATTTTTAAAATATTTTAAAATATTTTAAATAAATAAATATATATAGGTATGTTAGGTAAGGACCAGCTTGAATATCCAAATTTACGGTAAAAACATTGTTAAAAAGTCACAACCTAAGGTTTGAGATCGTATAATCTAGGACCGCCAATTGAGGATGGGCTGGCTCAACAGCATGTCATGAATGGCCTTATCAGGACGGCCTATAGTCCTTTTTTCACACACGCTAAAAAAACTTATCATAATTGGTCAATATAAGGCTGGTAGATATTTTGAGAATATTTGCTCATGATTTGTATGATTTCTTCCAAAGTCGTAACTACTATACGAGATACCTCTCATGATAACATCAAGGAAGAAAGAAAGTTGCCAACTAACCGAGACTTTTTTATCCACTCAGACAGCTCAATGGACGGTTATCACTAGTCAGGGAAAGTCGAACTACCCACCATCGCTAGAAATATCTCTTTACTACAGTAGGGGAAGAGGAGGACACAGACTCTAAAGAAGAGAGTTTTGAGCATACAAAAAGAAAACAGAGGAAAGAAAAAGAGACAAAAGAAAGACTCAACCTCTAACAATGGGAGAGCAATGAAAGAGTTCTTCTCCATCTATCAAAGTCGTCAGCCAATGAGCGCAGCTTTGATTCGCTGATAGCCACTCTCTTATGAGTGTAGGCCATCATTTTAAGAGGCTATCCCTCATTCTAAGGAGCCAGCCTTTCCTCCAGGAGGTCCTTCATCCAAGTGCGAGGCCTCCACCAGGTGCATCCAAATGATACGCTAATGACCGGACGATCGACAATGACACTCATTCTTCAACGCATCTCTGTTTCTAAACTTTCCATTAATCAAACGTACCTTTGAGCCGCTTTTTAATCGAGCACATCTCTAAATCGTCCATCAACCGGACACATCTCTAAGATGCATCTCAGCCGACCACATTTCTAAGGCCCCTTTAACCGAGTGCACTCAAACACTCAATCTCTACTAGATGCAATTACATATCTTCTTACACTCTCGCATATTTCTATTATCTTAAAGAGATATTTGATTTAAGTATCGAATGATATATTGAAAAGTGATTTGCGCAAATTCTCTGATCTTTAATTTTAGTTGTGTTGCATAAGATCCAAGTTTGAAAAGAGAGGGACCGAATCGACTCTAATTCAACTCGACACGAAAGATTGAGTAGTTTTTTAACACGTATAACAACTTAGATTTTAGGATGCATTATATATATATATAATTTGGTGATAATTAAAGAGTTTGTCCTAAATGTTTTTTAATGGAAATTATTATTTTTATAATTAATTGTATATTTATTTATATTAGAATTATTAAAAATAGATATAAATTTTATGTTATTTTAAATTTTTAATATTTTTTAATATATTAAAATAATAATTTTAATATAAATCAATATTAAATGGTTACATATATATTAAAGTATGAAGGTGATGAGTACGATAATACATTGGTTAGCCCGAATCTAGTAAATTGAAGTAAGAAAGGTCCAAGTAATGACGACCCAACATAATTTTCTTCAAACCTATGAAGTAAAAGGTACGACAATTGGTCCAAGAGATATGACTTGAACTGCCCAACATTAAAAGAATAATAATAGATAATCAATGGATAATTTAAGGCAATTACTCTACCAATATAATCGTCAAAAATTGTACGGTCCTACCATTATTTAAAGGTGACAGTTACATATATAATTAAAGTAGTTCATAATTGAATAAGTGTAATAGTCACGTATTAATTTAGGAATCCACCAATCAAATGGCACCATCCACTATAAATACAGTCTCTTCCTACAAAAGAGAGGGATAGATAGTCAAACAAACGATGAAAGACTAAACCAGTCAAATTACAAAGTTAGCCACTCTCTCGTATGAGTGTATCATTTTTTAAATCTGCTCACTCATTTGAGTATTCTAAGAAGTATTGTCCTTCAAATAAAAACATTCAATCCTCATTTACTTACATTCTCACACTCATTTCTTTGTATAATTTTTATCAAAGTAGAAAGATTATTAATTTAAACGTTGGAGGATATATTGATGAGCGAGTATCGTAATTCTCTTACCTATTACTTATTTTATTTTGATGTGTACGATCTAAATTTTGAGTAACGAATATTGAACCCGTTTCTGATCGTATATCCATGTAAGGCGATTCTCTAATTTGTTTAATAATTCAAATGTCAGAGACGCATTGGAGGGTAATTCAAAATCACATAATATACTACATTTTTTTTTTTTTTTTAAAAAATTATCTATTGAGAGAATTTATCTAAAGTATTAATGGAAGAGTTAATTTGATTTGAATAATTTATATGATTTATAATATTTAACACATTAATTTTTTAAAAAATATTTTTTTAACTTGATATCAGCCACAAAATCAAAAGAGTAAGCAATAATATTAATATAATAATAATATTTTAAATATATTTGAACAAAGTGATTAACATAGACCAATATTTGAAGGATAATTTACAACCAAAAGACACATCATGGCTTAAATTTTTACCAAATCGTGAATTAAGACGAATTGATCAAATTATCATTAATTTGGATGATTTTAAAAATTTATAATTCTAAGCACATTAGTTAAAAAATATTTATTCAATTTTATACATCATTTATAAAATTTAAAATGAGAAATAATAATATTACCCTAATAATATTTTAAACTTATTCAAAGGAATATAATAAATATAGTAAGAATAAAAAACTAATATTAAAAATAATATTACAGGTGAAAAATTAATTATTTATCGAGAATTAATTCAATACCAAATTTAAGCTTTCTCTATACTACTCTAATGAAAAAAATATAAAAGATATTATAATCAATTAAATTATATCAAAATAAATAACATATAATATTTAAAAATATTTTAAATTGACAAAAAATTTAATCAATTATAGAAAAATTTAAGTCACAAATATGATAAAATATATAATATTAAATTATCTTTCTTTATAATAAAATATTAATTTTAATATAGAGGTATATGCAAATATATGTGGATAGTTTAAATTAATTTGGTTCTAATGTGTCCCTAAATTTAAATTATTATACAAATTAAAAAGTCATTTCATTTTTTGCCGCAGGTTAAATTGAGATAGATCTGATCTATATTATTAATAATTGAATTCTACACACTATAATAAACCAACAAGTGGTTAAAAGACGATAAAGACAAAGATGGAGGATATAAGAAATACATAGATGCACGAAGGAATGGGGGATTGAGCGTGGATTGGAGAACTTAACTCCATGAGATACGCTCGACGGGGAACGACTTTCTAGAGGGCGTGTATTCATGGGCTATGTGGCTTAAGAGAGAGAGTTCTTTTATTCTTTCTGGAATGTTTGAGAGTAAAGATTGTTCGATCCCTTTTCTTGCAAAAGTGAAGGGGTATTTATAGTATTGAAACTATCGTAGTCACCCTTGGGTCTCGCGGAAGATTATGGGTTATCCCGATAGATCCACTAGACTATTTTGTCGATCATGTGGGCTTGTTATGGTAATCGTGATGGTTTGAGAGTATTCTTTTCCTCTTTTAGGGCGGTCTTGGAGATCACAGTATAGTAACTGCATTCTGAGGAGATTTGTTGAGTTGTAACTGCCATAATGAAAAGGTGCACGATCCTAAATAATATTTTAAAAATATTTGCTGAGTTACCCGAAACGTTTATGGTAAGTGCGACGCTATGTCATTTATCGACTGATGAGCAGGAGGGTTCCTACTGGTCCGCTCTAATCGCCCATTTCCTGTTAGTCAATCTTGGGTTTACCTACGTCGTCGCTCTAATTTTTGAGGTCATGGAACCTCATTGTGGGCCACCACCTCTTGGGTCCTTTCTCCATCAACGGGTTTAATTCTTAGGTCAGCTTATTTATGATTGCACCTATCAGGTTCACTTTATAATTTTAAATTATAAGTAAATTAAAATATAGTCAGAATAAAAATTAAAAATCAATCATTTATAATTTATTATAACTTAATTTAAATAATTTGTACGGCATAAAAGAACAAATTACTCTATTGACAGTGTGGAAGTTAAAAGACAGTTAAAATGAGGACCAAGGATACTCAAAATGGAAATCATAGATTCAAATTATAACAATGCAGACCATGAAACTAATAAAAATATAATAATTAATAATTAAAATAAAAAATATTATAAATAATTACTAATGTGTCCTGGATCTAAGCTTTGAACGGATTCGTGTCAAACTATTTTGCGAACTCTGGTCACCATCCTGCATGCCTGGGATCCTATACACTGGGAACTTACACACTAAAACAAATAAAATGAGAATCGAGAGAAAAACGATTTATCCTCCAATACTCAAATCGATTTATCCTCCGATCCAATGGTAAGAAGGTAAATTGAGGATAGTAAGAAGGTAAAAATAGATGATTAAAGATGAAGGATTTGAGGGGGATTTGATAATGGCTTTGGTTGTAGAGTGTTCATAGAGAGCAACATCTCTAAGTATTGAGTTCGTTGAAAACTAGTAGCAAAAGAGATGTCAGAGTAATTGAATGTTTGAGAGCTGATAAGTTTCTGTTAGTTTGAGTATGCAAGAGAGTGTATATATTGAATGAATCTCTATGACCTTTCATAGTCGTGAGGCTCCGTCGCCTTCTTTAAGTGGTGAAGCGGGATGCCTGCATTTTGAGGGGGTAGTCTCTTTCCCTCGTGTGGATGCATATGCTATTCTGGGCCGCAACGGTCAGAAGAGAAGATTCCTTTCCTTATGTGAAGATGTCGTGCGCAGTAACTGTTAAAGCTGTCTCTGAGAGTCGCGCACTGATTTGAGAACTTTTCTTTCGGGGTATGCTTTTATTCTGGGTGACTTTCGTTGCAGAAAGGGTTGCTATTCTTGAAGTTGCGAAGAATTATGTCAGACAACTGTTGAGTTTGGAAAGGTGCACGTGGACTGATTTATATTTGGGTCGTGTTTGTTTTGAGTTGTGTCCGGCCTACTTGGGATGCTCCTTCGGTCAATGGTAGCTTTAACCGTCCCAATAATAAATAGGTCACTATAGATTTTGGACCACTTACCCTTTTAGACTGGCCCATTACAACCGTCTTTATCAATTATATTTTTAAATTTTTTATAATATTAATATTTTCTCAATTTTAAATTTAATAAAATTTTTAAAAAATTAATAAAAATAGCTATTTATTATATTATTTAATATTTAAATAAATATTTTGGCTTTCTTTGTCTGGCAACCAAAGTTTCATCCACCTCTTACCTTCATCACTTGCTAACCATTAGAGAGCATCCTGTACCTTAGATAGACTGACTTTCTTCTATATTTTGTTGCCTTGTTTGTTCTGCAAGAAAAATCAAATTTCCTAGTCACTTATGCCAATTGAAATAAATTTATAAGGTGGCTGAATACAAAATCACAAATCAATCTCCATTACTAACTTGCATTTGCAGTTATGGTTTTCTTATTTGGAGAGATTAAAATGCCTGTTTCTTCGATCCATCCTCACCATTTAACAACGAGAATACTATGCGTATATTTTCGAACATTCTATCAGAGAAGGTGTAACTTATAACACGACCTTATCGAGTTTCGTATTAATGGTCCCTTATACTCAGGGTTTTGGCCACATTCTCAATTGGGAATGTTTCTAGTGGGTCTTCGTTGATTGGTATTTCAGATTAGGTAATGCCCTTAGTTTTCAATCCACCTACATTGTGTACGAAACTTCTTCTACAGAACTTTTTTTAGAAAAATATATATTTGAGTACTTACTTAACGAGCTTTTTGATAAAAAAAAAAAAACTCAAATATAATGTTATTTTTTTAAGAAAGTAAAGGCTAAATATATGTAAAAATAGTGCAATTTTAAGCGTAGTTGTTACTCTTTTACTGCTCATTCGGAGGAGGGAATTGTTTCGTTTCTTCATACTGATTAGAAATTGAATGCATCATGTCATATTTATTTTAAAAACTAACACTTATATAATATAAGATAAAATTATATATAATAAATTTAAAGATATAGACAACCCTCCCTAAAACAAACACAGAGTAGAACTTTAAATATTGAACTATTTCATTTAAATATTGGACTATTTCTATATCTCTTAAGATCAATGTCAATTTGCTTTGTTGCTAATTAATAATGTTCAAAAAGAGTAATGGGTTAGCTCAAATAAATTGAAAAATCCAAGCTTGGTTTAAATTAATACGTTTGAGTCCAATATGCAAGATCCGGTCTAAATATACTGGTTCATACCATTAAAAAAATAACAAATATCTTGATGCAATAATTAATTAAGGCTGTGCTATACTGATTGAAATTCGCCATCCTAATTCTAAAAAAGTTATCAATATCTTTTTAGGGTCGCCTAAAAGTGGATAACCCCAAAATGTATGTGGTTGGGCGGGGGCTACACTTCTACCAATGGGCTTGATTGAGGGCACAACCTTGGATCACTGTTGGGCCACTAGAGCACTGGCGTAGAATACGGTTAGCTGTATCAAATGCTAAATTTTTAAATACTTAGAGATGATACTATATCTTATACTCCCGACATGTTTAATCAAGAAGATGGCACGAATACATAAGTGCTTACCAAAAACAACTCTCCTAATTAGGTCTCTTTTTCCTATAAAAGAAAGAGGAACCCATGAGTGGAGCAAGCAAAAATCAAGAGACTCGATTATATATTAACTTGAGTTAGTCAAGGTTAGCGGTTCTCCTAATTTTCTTTTGATAAATCGAATATATATTAACTTGAGCGTTGGAGAAGTATCCCGAGAATATCTGCAAGACCCTTAGCCAGACATTATTTTATTTGTAAAGCATAGAAAATCTGTTTATAGTTTCAAATCACACTATGAGTAGGTCACTAGAAGACCCGAATTGAATCAATTTTCTAAGGTACGCAATAAATGAAAATATTATTAAATATGTCATGCTGCTATTTACCTCGAGTATAATTATAAGCAATTTACTATTGAAGTAAGGTGGTTTCTTGAAGTCCATTCTCATCATCTTTCTGGGTGGGGAATGGGAACTCCTTCAAATGGGGATTTCCTGAATTTCCTTATTAAAGTTTTATCTTATTTTTGACAGTAATAATTTTATCGTCATAATTTAAATAGTTAGAATAAAAATATGAATTAAAGATACTTTAATATCTTACTATAATTTTAGTTGTCTAAATTATACAGAGAAAATCCTTACAATTAAAAATATAATGAATGATACAAAAAATTAGATTATATGATAAATGAGAAAAACATGTATGAAATATGCAGTCATAGAACTGTAAAATTTTTCATGGGACTATAATTCTGATTAATTATGCTTGTTAGCTTTTATCACCGCAAATTTGGCAACCCGAATGAATGAACATAGTGACACAATTTGTATAATGAGTGGCTTTGACATTGGAACTCATCAAATTCAGTCTATGAAACCAAAGTGAGACATTTTGAATCCGATGTAAAATTTTGGGTCCAAGTTAAGACTAAAGGTGTCTGATAATATAGGGAGATTATGAAATAAGCTTTGAGTTTTGTTGCACCGTAAGAGGTCATTCCCTCTATTCTCCATTCTATCGAACTCCACGTATTCGCTTTAGCTACAAAGTGATAGAAACAAAGTTATGATGTATGGAAAATAAGATCATTTTGTTCCATTTTTTATTAGAAATAGTGAATGGTATTGTATCAGTAACTCAAAAGGTAGACGGGATTCATAGATATTGTCATTGTAGATTAGAAGATGTAGAAATAGTGGGAATAAAATGTGAAGAGTATGAAAAAATATATCTTAATGTATTTCACCAGAAAATATACTTTTTTAAAAATACCTATCAATTATGAAATCTTATGTATCAAAAGTGCAAATTTAATTATGCTAAAATGAGATGAAATGAAGCCGCTCTATGCATTCATTGCCAACCCCACATTAATGGTCTCTATAAATATAGGCAACTAATTTCAAACTTAGACAAATACAAATATCTTCAATGATTGGTGTTCAATGAGAACCAAACATAAAAGTGACTAGTATTCAATGTGACCTTGCCCAAGGAGTACGGTTTTTATATTTTGATTTGGAGATTTTATGAAATTTGAAAGTAAGAACTCATTTCTTTATTTGGTATAACTATTTAAACCGGTTGAAAATAAACTCTCATGTTTGAATCAGAGTTAAAAAACAAAACGATTCCTTACTTTTTTTCTCAACATGAATAAGATTTTCATTTGGCACAATTCTAAAGTGATAAAAGAAAAAATAATTTATTTTTTTTCTTTTTCTGTCTGTTGTCCGGCAACGAACATGCATGAACTTTTTCTTTGAGTGACTAGAAACCCAAAATTTTGATAGTTAACTTTCTATTATCTGATTAAATAACAATGTGGCTGAAATCATATAGTTACATTATGAAAAGAGGTATTCTATATTACATAACACCACATTAGAGTTTTTTTGGTTTAATTTTTCTCGCATTACACTCAACAAATGATAAATATTGGCATTAGAATACTTCTAACTAATATGACTATTAATGCATCCTCTTGGTGCACTAGATGTTACATTTCCTAGTTGGATCGCTTTAAACTCGGGCCTCCGTATCAATGCTCGTGTGGCATCTGTTATTTTTTGTGCTAGTCGGAGATGGCCGACTTGCGCCTGTATAATTGATAGTTTCTTCATTTATATGTGGCCGAACTATACCCCTAACTTTGAAGCTTCAGATATTGTTTGATGGGGGTTGGAGAGTGATAGAAATTTCTCTGATAAATTGGCTTAAAAAGTCTTTCAACATAAGCAATAGATGGTATCATGGTTTATTATTGTTTGGCAGCTAAATTGTCATCCTTTCCACACCATTATTCTTTGCCTTGCTATCATGGGCTATCTAAATTCCTTGAACAAATTAAGGTGTTTACAAACCCTTTCATGGTGTTTCTTTTTTTAAGAATGCTAATGAATCTATGAACCACTTTCTTAAGAGCTCTCACTCTATTCTCTTACTACATAATAACTGATATTGATATAACATTATTATTGTTATTATTTTTTATTAATAATTCAAATATTAATATTATTATTTTATAATTAAATTATTAATTATATCATATAATTTTTCTAATTTTGGCAATAAAGGATTCGAACAAATTATTTCGATACTCAAATAACGACTACGTTATATGCTAATAATGGTTCTGAAATATTAGAATTATAACTTGTTTAGATAATATTACCCCTAGTCTTGGCAATCCCTAGGAAACGTTTTAATAATGTCTGATAATACTTTAAAACTAAATTAGTGAATGGTTAATAAATGACTATTTGTAAATAAAAATAAAAATATATAGATGTAATGAGTATAGTTGCTAACGGCCTAAGATAAAGGTTCGTTCAATGATTCGGCTCATAATAGAATAGAGGCCCAATTGGCCTATATAGTTCAAAATCGAAGGACGAGCTCGTTGGTTATATTCGAGCGGTTTACTCCTTGAAGGAAAATGAAACCAACGCTAATCGACCGAAACAAATTTTTTCTCTTATCTAACTCAACATTCTCGGTCACGGAACCGCCAGTTGAACAGCGCCTTCTTATCCACCTGACGGTTTCTTAAGCAGTTAACAGAAAGAGTCAACTGTCCCTAACTCCTATATAAACCCTTCCTTGACATTCAACCAAATAAAAACTAACAAAAGACAAACTTAAGATGCTTTAAATGCACACACACACTTTCATTAAGATACTTTCTGAAAAACCATACCACAAACAAAAACCATTTTATAAGCATTTATACTTGCATTCACCCTTTTCTTTTCTTAAAGAACAACTAATTTAAATGTCGGAGGATATACCGGGGAGTGAATATTGATAATCCTATGATCACACTTTGTTGTATTGTATAGGATTCAGATTAAGAGTACATAGAGACCAGACCTATTTTAGACTCATCAGACAGTTTTTGGTGCTCTAATCCTTATAACAATCTGAATCCAATAACATATCAATATGTAAAATTTTAAATATATCAAATACCTAAAGTGATACATAAAAAATATAAAAAATAATAATTATCACAAAATCAAACTAAATTAACATTTTTAAGTGGTATAAGGTTAAAAATTTTTAGTATAATCAAATAATAAATTAGAAATGACTGACAAAATATAATATTTACTTGAAGAACTCTTTTCCTATGACCAAAGAAGAGCCGGCGATTAGGTATGTAAAAATATTTTGATATATTATTAAAAGTGATGTTACTCATTTTTTTTATAATTTAAATAAAAATTAAATAGTACAAATAAAATCTCATATTTTTTTAACTACTTGGGTGTATTCATCCTATGATAACCTACCTTAAATTTTTGTTACTGAACGTAGGAATTTTCAAATTTAAAAAATATAAAAAAATTATTTGTTTTAAAATTATGACCACCCATATACTATATTCATAATTTATAAAGTAATTAATATTATTATAAATAAATATAAATTATTTAATAATATTATTTTTAATTATTTTTATAATATTTTAAATAGTAATGCTACTAAATTTTTAAAAAATTATAATATTTAAAATTTTAATAGTAAATTATTTCATATAAAATATACATGTCATATTATTAATTTTTATGTTAAAAATATTTACAATTTATTTCTCATTAAATAGAAAAATTAGAAAATATTATATTTATTAAACTATCTTCTTTTTTAAAGTAACAGTTTAAAACATTAAGTATATAGAATAAACACGGGTATAAAAAAATTATTAATCAATTACACGCGCAACATGATGAAATTCTATTTACTTAATATTAGACATTGCAAATCCTTTTCATTCCATTTTAACCATTTTTTACAATGAACGTATTTTATCAATTGAGCCGATTATAAATAGTGACCGAAAGATGATTGAATTAATTAAATAATTTTTTAAAAATATTTTATATTATTACTAATAAATTTATAGGTACAGACTATATAAAATTTATTTTATTATTGAATCAATTGTTATTTATTGACAACTTTATACTTTATTGAGATAATAATGACTTTTGCCATATAATACCTAAAAGTAAGATAAATATAAAATTTAGAGAAATACTTTTAAATAATATTTAAATATATAAAATTATATATTAATTGATATTGATGGATAGGCCCATAAAATGACGATAAGATAAAAAAACTACCAAAGTCGAGAAGTTCTCAGACGTGTTAGCTAGACGGTCAACGCTAACATGACCGCAGGAGCGCCCAACCAGGTGGCTAATACGCTCCTCAAGACGGCCAACATTCCTATCGGTGAAAGTATATAGAAGCAGGCCGCGAAAAGATATAAAATCTAATACGCCAGCCCGATTTGGAAGACGTTTTCAGACACGACAAGAACAATTTTTTTCCTAATTTACACCTTCCTGAAGCCAATCTCTCTAAAGAGGGTATTAATTAATTCGGCGCCCATCCCATGAGGAAGGCGCCGATTTTTCCTTTCTACCCACGATGAAGTCTAACGGAAAAAAAAGCACAGAAAGAAGGCAAATAATCTGGAGACCTGTTACCCGCTCAGAAAGGAAACAATCCCATCAGATTACGCAAGTCCAATCTTCCTACTCAAGGAAGGCCGCCCAACACCAGGTAGGGATCACGCTTTTCTGTCAAGGAAGATCGCACTCCCCACCGTCTATACAACCCCATGGAGTCTCTACTCTGGGGGGACACTATCTGAGACACGAATACAAACGCAAAAATACAATGCAGTGCTACTGCAAAAATCATTGAGCTCTTTCCAATCAACACCCTCAAACAAAATGGTGAATATAAGGGCGTAAGCAAGCGAGTTAGCCCGAGATGTGATCTCACCAAACCAGGACCACGCCATTGGCGCCGTGGTCAATAGGGTAGCCGGTAGAATTTCGGCATCTTTCTTCCAAAACCTTGCGGAGCATATGCACAACACGGATAGAATACTTCCGATACTCTACTCCTGCCAGAAGTAAGCACAGTTGGAGGTTGCACTAGCGGTGGCCCCAGCACCGGCATCCAGAAGAGGAGACCAGAGAAAGAAAGTTTCGGCTCGACAGACCGGAAGGCTAACCAGCGCTCCCGCTCCAGAGTCCTCACATGCCCAAAGCCGTTTAAGGCTTGAGGAGCTTGGAACCAGCTCTACCCCGGAGAAAAGTCTGGAACGGAGGAACCCTAAATACTCCCGAGTAGAATCTCTGCCCCAGGATCAAGAGGGAGCCTCCCGGGCCACTAGATCTACCGGAGATAGCAACCTCCCGGCAGCTGGACAAGCTAGAGAGAGAACGGAGTTAAGGACATATCTCAACTCCAAAAGATTTGCTAATATCATTCCAAAATCCAAGGCTGGAGAAGATATGGAACCGCGTCTTCAAAGACGATGAGTGCGGAGCCAGTATCGTCAGATCTCCCTTCACAGCGGAGATCTTAAACCATCCCATGCCGACAAAGTTTAAAATGCCAACCCTTGACTCTCATGATGGGAGTGCAGATCCCGTCGATCATCTCACCCATTTCCGCACCCATCGGGTCTACAAGGGCTGGAGGATGCAGCCATGTGTCGCTACTTCCTGCACACCTTAAAAAGGGACGCGCGCATTTGGTTCCATCATCTCCCCTCAGATTCGATCCGAAGTTTTCGGGAGCTTACAAATCTTTTCTTATCCTAGCATGTCTCCAGCTGCAGGGAGGAAAAACAGTCATGGCATCTGTCGCACATTAAGCAGAAGCATGGAGAGAACCCGCAGAGGTTCCTGGATAGCTTCGTGGCAGAAGTTAGACGGATCCCTCGACTCACGAAGGAAATGAAACTAGATAGTTTCATCTCTGGCACGGCGCATGAAGAATTCTTCAGGCACCTGGCGCATAAGAACCCGTAAACCTTTCGGGAAGCGGAGTCTATCACCAGTGCCTACGCGGTAGCGGAAGAGGCCAACGAGGCTAAACGTCTTGACCGGCCCGAACAGCCTCGCTCTTTTCCATCCGAACAGCCTAACGCCTTTGACCAACACGCGCTCAAACGTCCTCATGCAGATCAGTGGGAAGAAGTTTCTTAAGTGGCCAAAACCACTTAAGAAAGCGGAGGGAGGAAATCCAGCCAAGTATTGCGATTTTTATTGATCTTCCGGGCACTCCACAGAGAACTACAAGACCCTTCAGCAGGAGATTGAGAAACTGATAAGAAGGGGTCATCTCACCAGGTTTGTTAAAGGCCCTTGTTAGAGCTCTGGCAATACAGGCGGAGAAGGATCGAGGTCTTCCCCACCACGAAACCGGATTACGGTAGGAGTGGTCAATATGATCACCACCCGACCGATCAAGAATCTGACGGACAACAAGGATCAGCACGCAGGGAAGAAGTAATGCACTACTGACACCGTCATTAGTTTTAGTGACAGTGACCTGGCACATGTAGTTTCCCCTCATATAGATTGTTGTATCTGTACTCGTTTCCGACGGTAGCGTTAACTACTAAATAAAACGAGTATTTATTGACAATGAAAGTTCTCGCGATTTGCTTTATCTCGATATATTTTTAAACTTGGTTTAAAAAAGAGTCAATTAAAATTTACAAAAGGCCCATTGTACAGCCTCGATAACGAATCGGTGCCCGTTCAAGGGACGATTCGATTGGAAGTCACCCTAGGAACGTTCCCAAGAATGGCAAGTCATACACTTACCTTCTTGGTAGTCGACTTGCCGTCTGTATACAATATAATATTGGGCCGGCCATGCCTAACAGCATTTGGGACCGTCACTTCAATACCACACTTCAAAATGAAATTTCCAATGCCGTACAGTGTGGGTGAAGTACTGGATGACCAAGTCACAGGACGGGCATACTACATGTCCCAAATCGCTCTTAGCGACAGCACCAGAGCGATAGGAGAACTTGACCATCGAGACGAAATAACCTTACAGCAGACACAATCCGGTGAGGCAACCGACCTAGTCCCACTGAATCTGGAAGATCTAGAAAAGTGCATACGGATCGACGGCTCACTCATCGGTGCGCTGCGCGAAGAATTGATCACATTCCTGCGACGGAACGCTGACATCTTCCCATGGACTCCCGCTGATATGCCTGGGATTTCGAACCGAGTAATTGTCCACAAGTTGGGCCTTGACTTGGACAGAAAATCCGTCAGGCAGAAACGGAGAAACGACTCAGTAGAAAAACTGATTGCCATCCGAGAGGAAGTAAAGAAACTACTAGATGCCGGATTCATCAGAGAAGTCAATGCCCCGATTGGCTCTCCAACGTAGTCATGGTAAAGAAGAGCAGCGAGAAGTGGAGAATGTACGTCGATTTCACCGACATTAACAAAGCTTACCCAAAGGATAGCTTTTCTTTACCCAGGATTGACCTGCTGGTAGACTCGACTTTCAGACATGAGCTGTTGAGCTTCATAAACGCCTATTTGGGTTATAACTAGATCCGGATAAGTTTAGAGGATGAAGAGCATACCTTATTCATGACAGACTAGGGGACTTACTGCTATAAGGTGATACCCTTTGGATTGAAGAATACATGAGCCACCTACCAACGGCTGGTAAACAAAATGTTTGAAAAACAAATCGGCCGCAACACAGAAGTCTATGTTGACGACATGCTTGTCAAGAGCAGAAACACAGTCGACCATATCCGCAATCTGGTAGAGTCATTCGAGGTACTCCGTGAGTATCAAATGAAGCTGAATATGGCTAAGTGCATCTTTGGGGTAGCCTTGAAAAAATTCCTGGGTTTCATCGTCTCCCAACGAGGGATCAAGGCAAACCTAGAAAAAATCAAGACCCTCGTGAACGTGGCTCCCCCACAAAGTATCAAGGATGTCCAAGCGACTAATGGACGATTGACAACTTTGTCCCGCTTCCTGACAAAGTCAGGTAACAAGTATCAACCATTCTTTAAGGCTCCAAGGGAAAAAAAATCAAACGGTTTCCAATGGACGGCAAATTGTCAGGCGGCCTTCAATGAGTTGAAGTAATACCTAGCTAGCTCGTCATTACTAACATCGCCCAAGGTAGGCGAAGAGCTGTACCTCTACTTGACGGTATCAGAGGTGTCCCTCAACTCCGTCCTCGTACGTCAGGACTCTAATACCCAACGGCCGGTCTACTATGTGAGCAAAACACTGATTGACCGGCAGAGACGCACTACCCGCGCACAGAAAAGTTGGCCTTAGCTCTCATATTTTCGCGTGAAAACTAAGGCCCTACTTTCAGGCACACCGCATCATAGTTCTCACCGACCAGCCTCTAAAGAGTATATTCAAGAACCTGATGTTTTTGGATGGTTGGTGAAGTGGGCTATCGAATTGGGCGAGTTCGATATTGAGTTTTTACCCAAGCCAGTCATAAAGACACAGGCTCTGGCCGACTTCATTATTGATACAACGACCCTAGTTCTCGAAGAGCAGTCCTTGAGAGAGTGCGGAATAGCGCATGGAGGCTCCAGAATGGGTACTCCGCGTAGACGGATCATCCATAGACACGGGCAGTGGAGCGGGGGTAGTCCTCATGACCCCTCACAGGTTTGATGTGAAATACTCCCTTAGACTCGACTTTTCGGCCACCAACAATGTTACCGAATACGAAACCCTGCTAGCCGGGTTAAGATTAGCAAAAGGGTGCACAGCCAAGCGACTGACTATTTATAGTGACTCCGAGCTAATCGTCAACCAGGTTAATGGAAATTTCGAGGCAAACAATCCGCTCATGGCCAAATACTTGACTAGGGTAAGGGGAGGCGGCCGGTAACTCGACAATCTAATCTTGGTCCATGTTCCCAGAATTGAAATTGGAAAGCCGATCAGCTGGTAAGAGCAGCGGCGGCCGAAAATCCAGAACAGTACTCGAAGAATATGATGGAGGTCCTAAACGCTCCTAGTATAGAGGGACAGGAGGCAATGTAGGTCTCTCGAGATGAAAAACTGGATGACACCCTACTTGAGGTATCTAGCGGACAAAACATTGCCAGAAGATGCAGAAGAAGCCAAGCGGATAAAGAGAACAATCAACTGATACACAATAGTCGACGGGCGATTGTATCGTCGCGGCTACTCGACTCCGTACCTCCGTTGCCTAACCCCTGAAGAGGCGGACTACGTCTTGAGCAAAGTGCACCTTCGGATTTGCGGATCGCATGTCGGCAGCGAAAACCTAGCATTCAAGATCATGCGGCGGGACTACTATTCGCCCTCAATAAAAAGGATGCACTTGAGTTTGTAAAAATGTGCGAAAGCTGCCAGCTTCACGGCAACCTTCGCCACCAGTCATTCGCCGAGCTGAAATCCCTTCAGGCGCCGTGGCCATTCCTGCAATGGGGCCTCAACAGTCGGTAACCGTATAAGTTGTTGGTAATCGAAGTTGGAATCCAAAATTGAAGCCGCAAAACATATACGAATCCAACTTTCACAAACTCCGATCGATCTATTCCCCGATTAAACCATTAATCTCAGAGAAAATATAACTCAGCTGTGGTATAAAGGGGCATTAACACTAGAACCTCGAAAAGCAGTATCCATCTCGCACGGTGTCTTCAACAAAGCTAATGTCCCATCGCGATGCTTCGTAGCGGTTGAATTCGGATAACCGTTCTCTGCATTTCTCTCTCCTCCTTGCAACGTCTGAAAACACTTCGACTAACCGTGGCTCTCCACCGTCCTCCGCCTTTCGCAGCCTGTTCTCCGGGATTTCCGCCGCAACTTGACCTTCTAGCATGAGAATTTTCTCGAGAAATCTAGAGCTGAGAAAGTCACGAGGTCTGCTATTTGACGTAAACTCATGGTCGTCGTTTGGCGTTTGATTTTTCTGGCCGGCAGAGAGAGTGAAAGAGGAGTCAATAAATATAAATCCATTTATTTTTATATAAATATATAAATTAATAATGTTATTGTTGGTAAAATATTTTAAAAATAAACAAAAATACTATTAAAAAGTAACTTTTTAAATGTAATAAACCAAATTATTTAAAGTTGTTCGAACTGTTATGCACATTAAATTTTTCAGAATTAAAATCCTCTGATATTTCTTCTTATATATTGGTTTTATATGTATTTTATCTAATTTTATTGTAACTTTTATTTTAATGTTGATTTTATTTTATTCAACAATTTAGGTCTACTATAGTTGGAGTAGCACGTTAATACAAAAAGTTTAAAAAATAATTTTCTTAAAAAAATTACCAGAAAACACTAAAAAAAATTAATTTAAACTTTTTATACATTAACTCCAAATATTTTTTACATTTATTAAACTAATATCGAAATAAAAGATTAATAAAATTATAAAATGATGCTTTGATTTATTATTTTTATTTAAAAATTTAATTTTTTAAAAACTTTTTTAACCCGAGAATAAAAATATTCTCAATTTTCTTTTTTTTTTTTTAAAGAAAATTAAAGGGGGCTTATACTTCCTATATTTTAATGCAAACAATACCTTATATATAGTTTAGTTAAAAATAAAATAATAATTACATTCTTAATTTGAATTTTGCTATTTATGTGTATAACCAGTAACCATAAATAAGCAATCAACAACTAACATTAATATGAT
Organism: Nepenthes gracilis; assembly: GCA_033239525.1. Classification (NCBI taxonomy): domain Eukaryota; kingdom Viridiplantae; phylum Streptophyta; class Magnoliopsida; order Caryophyllales; family Nepenthaceae; genus Nepenthes; species Nepenthes gracilis. Next base: position 3,127,477 of record BSYO01000027.1, on the reverse strand, counting down.
TGCAAAGGGACAAATATACCTTAAAAATCTTATAACATCATTCTCTTAATAGCTCATTACTAACTCTTTTGGGTACTTTAAAAAGTTTGAAAGGTTACGACTCATACAAAGAGTTATATCTATAGAAAAACCTTCCATAAATCGAGAAGAAAAAATCAATTGATAGAAGTTTACCTAAAAACTCTTGTCAAGAAATTTTTACCACTTACAACTTTAAAAATTACCAAAAAAAAATAAAAAGAAGGCAAATACTCATATGAAGAGACCTTACAACATTACCTCAATATCTCAACATTAAACTATTTTTGGTGTTACAAGCTTGCGAAATGCTTACAAACTTGTATAAAGGACTCTGTTTATAGGGATTCAACCCTTTACGTGTTCTGTTTTTTTTTTTTTTTTTTTTTAAGTAATTTGAAAATTTTATCACAAAGCTTAGTTTTTTAATTTATGGAATTTGAGGAGTCACCCAAGAGATAACGAAGGTGCATGCAGAGCAGGGCAGGGCAGCTCAGCTCAGCTCAAACCCCTACCCCCGAGGAAATTGCAAATATGCAGATATGGGTAAAAGGAGGAAGAGAAAGGAAGAAAACGAGAGGAAAACATAAAATTAATCATTGATCATCAAGTAATAGCAGGCAACCAGACAGCAATAGGAATTTCTCATACGATAAATATATTAACATAATGTTTTGAGGAGAAAGGAACCGCCAAATAGGTGGTGGCCGGGTAAGGGGAAAGAAAATGCATCACAAATACTCTCAAACTTCAAACAACCTACTAAAAAGACTTGATTGAACCACTGATGAAAAAGGCGATGATTGCTAGAGAAACCCAAATCTCGTTTCAGCATCCCAACCCATCATCTCCATGTCGATGATATTGAGTTCAATGAGACACGTAAAGCCAAACTAAAGGGAAGATGGAACTCACCATTAAAGCATTTGTAGAACTTAGAAGCATTTCCTGTGCACAATGGACGGACCAGATTCATCATACTCACCTTTGGAAATCCACATCTGAGAAACAGAACAAATGTGGTTCAGAAGTTAATCAAAATGGTGGAGTTGTAAAAGGGATAGAGAATTCATGGTGTAATAAAACAAAACACAATATCAACCTGTTGGAAGGTGCTGAGAGATGCAAGGATTGATCCGCCAATCCAGACACTGTATTTCCTCTCAGGTGGAGCAACAACCTTGATCTTCATGCTGCTTGGAGCAAGTGCTGTAATTTCCTTGCTCATCCTGTCTGCAATACCCGGGAACATAGTTGAACCGCCACTGAGAACAATGTTACCATACAAATCCTTCCTGATATCGACATCACACTTCATGATGGAATTGTAGGTAGTCTCATGGATTCCTGCAGCTTCCATTCCAATGAGAGAAGGCTGGAACAGAACTTCAGGGCATCTGAATCTCTCAGCACCAATTGTAATGACTTGCCCATCAGGAAGCTCATAGTTCTTCTCAATGGAAGAGCTGCTCTTTGCAGTTTCCAGCTCTTGTTCATAGTCGAGAGCCACGTATGCAAGTTTTTCCTTGATGTCACGGACAATTTCTCGTTCAGCAGTGGTCGTGAACATGTAACCTCTCTCAGTGAGAATCTTCATGAGAGCATCAGTGAGGTCACGACCAGCAAGGTCCAGTCGGAGGATAGCATGGGGAAGAGCATAACCTTCATAGATGGGGACGGTGTGACTCACACCATCACCAGAGTCCAGCACAATACCTGTAAAAGACGAACATCAATTTAGCATCAAAAATAAAAACAGATATGAAATGATATTTTATATGTGATTCGTAAATATGAAAGGAATCAATACAAACCGGTTGTTCGACCACTGGCGTAGAGAGAAAGAACAGCCTGGATGGCAACATACATGGCAGGGACATTGAAGGTCTCAAACATGATTTGAGTCATCTTTTCCCTGTTTGCCTTAGGGTTGAGAGGAGCCTCGGTGAGAAGCACTGGGTGTTCCTCAGGAGCCACACGGAGCTCATTGTAGAAAGTGTGATGCCATATCTTTTCCATGTCGTCCCAGTTGCTGACAATACCATGTTCAATAGGATATTTCAATGTCAGAATACCCCTTTTTGATTGAGCTTCATCGCCTACATAAGCATCCTTCTGCCCCATGCCAACCATAACACCAGTGTGTCTGGGACGACCGACAATACTGGGGAAGACTGCCCGAGGAGCATCATCACCAGCAAATCCAGCCTGCACAATACAGAAATGATATTAGTTGCGCAACTAAAGCAAAACTATAAATTACAGAACATCTCTAACTACGTTGGGGAGAAAAAAGCCAAAGTAACTTACCTTCACCATACCAGTCCCATTGTCACAAACCAGAGGTTGAATCTCCTCAGCGTCAGCCATTCTTTATAAAACCTGGATCCAAATATGATAAGCACAATCCACCCCAATTTAAATAATCATGTATAATGGCAAGGAATATTACAAGTAACAATATCAACTAATACAGACAAATGATTGCTGAGTAAACAAACTGCTGGTAACCCTAACATAGGGATGGGCAATTAATATCATTAACATAGTAGAGCCGCTATGATCTGCCAATGATTGTAATTCACAAATCCTGAACCCTTTTTCTAATGCAGATTTTTGCAAACTTTCATGCTTCCAAAAAAACAGAATAAAATGTCAACAGATCAATGGAATAACACTCAATCTCTTAGACCTGTCCAATAATCAGAGATCCAATTACGCAATATTAGAAATTTCGTGGAGATCACACAGCAAGACAATCCAATTAGAGAAAACACACACATAGAAAACTCATCACAAGACAATAATCTATTCGTGCAAAGCAACAATGAGGTCCCTGACAGTACACATACAATATTAAGATATACACTCAAATTCAAGTGCGGCTTAGATGTGGTGAAGCCGATGTTGCCTTTTATTCAGAATACAAATGGATAACCCTAGGTTTTTGCTGTTCCAACAAAATGACAGAAACAAAAACGATTGCGCCTCCCTCTCTCTCTCTCTCCAAACACCAAAAAAGAAAGAACCATGTATAGAGGAAAAAAAATTTTCGTCTCCCTTTCACTCTTCAAACACCAAGAAAGACTCATGTAGATAAAATAAATAAATAAATGAGCTTGGCCTCTATTTCATCTCCCTACCAATAAGCCTGCACTTTAAATTGGACGGAACCATAAAAGGCAGGTCAATGTAAACGTAAATTGATTGAAGCAGCACGAATCAATAATTCTAAATCCGCCTCCAAAAAGAATTCTTAGAATTCAAAAGCAATAAGCGCCGCGTAAAGATTAAGCCTACAAAACGACAATTCCACTTGCAAATCAAAACATCTGGACATTCTGAGGGTGAACGTAGGATATAAATTGACCGCAGAATCACAGCGCAAGAACATCATTGGACTGCAGCTCCATCACAAGCACAAGCAGAACCAAAACTCCGGATTGTTAACGGATGAACATCGATAAAATGCAATCTAACCAATTCGAAGTTCATTCAGCCTTAGATCTAAAGCATAAAAATTTCACAGATCTAACCGCCATTAAGAGCCGATCCACCAGAATTTCAGCAATCTCAAAATCTCGCATCAAAAAATCAAACCAAAAGACAAACTTCCAGCTTTCGGAAGCATAAAAGCGATTGAGCAACATCCAAGGCAGATCAAAGCATACCTTTCGATTGCGAAGACGACGGTGCAGGTAGCTATAGGATAAAATCGAGAAAAGAAAGATCACCTTCCACTGGTTAAGGCGGCGAATGACGCTGCGGCCTCCCCTTTCTGAGGCCTTTCTCTCTCTAACTCGGGTGGATTCTCTCTCTCTCTCTGGTGGATTTGAGATGAATTTGAAATGCAAATGAAATAATAACCCAATTAAGGAAGAGGAGGAGAAAATGGCTAAATGGAACATTTAGACTACGGGAAAAGTTAGGGTGACTGTCTTTGACAGTCTTACTTGTGTTTCCTCACCCATTTGCAATTAACCTTTGCTATTATTAAAATTAGATCATTTAATTTATATATTTTTTTTCAAATTAAACTTATTTCTATTTAATTTAACTTATTTAAAATAATAACTAAGATTTTTTATATTTTAAAAAACCATTTATTTGGGAATGATACATTTTAAAGTATTTATAAAATTTATATTTTTACCAAAGAAAAGAGATAAATGAGATCTCATGATGAAAGTAGAGTCCTCGTGGATTGAGGGGGCGTCCTTCTCCCCAGTGGAGAAGGACCGTCCTTCTCTTAATCTGGGTCGTCAAATGTAAAATCCGACGGTTACGTGTTTTTGATAATTAAATTTAAAATCGAACGGTCCACATTATATTATTCATTTAAAACGTGTGGGCCGTCAAATTTTACATCCGACGGTTTAGATGAGGAGAAGAACGGTCCTTCTTCACAAGGGAGAAGGATGCCCCCCGGATCCGAGTCCTCGTATAGTAATTTTTTTTATTAATATTGAATGATTAAAATTTTTTTAAAAAAAATTAAGTAGCTATTTTTTAAGAATATAATGCTATTATTTGATTAATATTAAATTATTATAATTAAAATTAAATCAACCCCTATTTTAAATAGATTAGCTATGCAAAGATATATTTATAGTAGCATAGTTTGTTAGCATGGTTTCTAAGTTTTATAAGGTTGAGGGTTTAAGACTGAATCTTCTAAATTTAATTTTTTTATTTATAAGTTATAAAATTTATTGAATAAAAATAAAAAAATATGTCTTACATTTAAAAATATTGAAAACCAATTATAAAATAATAATTTTTTTTGTTAAAATAATAATTCAAAAAATTTTAGTTATAATATAGTAAATTCTAGTGTAATATTTAATTTTTAAGTGTAAAATTTTTTAAAAAAATTATGAATAATCAACAGAAAAGTTATAGTTTTAAAAAATTAAATATCATATGCTAAGTTTTAAGTCTCAAAGTTAAGGATTTAAAATAATCTTTAAATCATTATTATTTTTTATTTTTAAATTTGAAAATTGATTTCGTAATTTTATTTTTTTCTTTTTTTTACACCTTGTTTGTAATAAAATTTCAAATTATACTAAAACTTAAATTTAATACTCAAAATTTAAAGACTTATATTAAATTTTATTATATTTCATTAGATTTTTTGAATTATTATTTAATTAAAAATATAACTACTATTTCAATAATTAATTCTTAATATTTTTAAGTATATGAGAAATAACTATATAACCTTTTAGATAATTTATTATTTTTTATAAGATCTACATTTGTTATAAACACTGAATTTACAATGATACTTTAAAAAGACAACTTAAATTTAGTGAATTGCATAAAAATATTCACATAAAATTATACTTTAAAAAAAATAAAAATTATTTTTTACTTAGTCTTATATAAATTTAATTTTATGTTTTATATTTGTTGTGCACAATTTATTATTAAAAAATTAGAAAGGGTTGACTGTTCACGATCAGAAGACCAAAAATATTTGAAGCACCGTTTGTGATATCCTCACATAACATAACTATATCGATGTGTACAAATAGTAGTCATGAGTGGTGGGCGATGTGTGCCGACGATACTGGTGGTTCTAATAGCTATATGGTTGATGGGTTGGTGAGGTGTAGTGGCAGCGGTGGTGACGGCGGTAAAAATGTTAGAATAAAGTCAATTTTTAAAATTTAAATTTAGTCATAGGAAAATTGAATATGAAAATAAATTGAAAAATTAAAAATTAAATTTCAATTAATGAGTTCAATTATAATTGCCCAAATTTTTATAAAATTATCCACTTATTTAGATCTTTTAAAACTTTATTATTCTTCAATGATGGTGTACAATTAGAATATTAGATTTGGGGACTCAGACCAAGCACCATATAGTTATCAGAAAAGTATGGGCCATTACAGTTGATTATCATTATTTATTTATTTATTTATTTTTATGCTGAAAATTAAAAGCGACATTCTTCCATTAGTCAATATTTTACTTAATATGATAACTAAAACCCATAATTTCTCATTCTTAAGAAATAAATAGATAAATCATTACGATAAGTCCTTCATAAATAAATAGTATTTTCAATATATTATAATATATTATATTTCTCATGACACTATCTGAATATGATAACATTACTTAATGAATAAATTTTATATTTATTTTATGTCCAATAATTAATATTTTTTTAAAAAAATAATCAACTAATATGTATATAAAAATTTTTAAAAAATTATCACAAACACATAGAAATTTTATTAAAATATCATTATACATAAAATAAAAATCACATAATAGAATTTAATTTTATTCTAAAGAATATGGTAATATTATTTAATGAATAAACATTATATTTTTTCTAGATCCAACAATTGATAATTTTTTTAAAAATAATTAACTAATATGTACATAAAATGTCACAAACACGTAGAAATTTCATTAAAATACCATTGTATACATAATAAAAATCATATAATGAAACTTAATTTTATTCTAACTATATGATTCTTGAGCATCAATGGTGACATATATTTCATCAAATGATCAGTAATCAGCAACTCGGTGCTAATTACTCAATCTCTATTTCCTTTCCTTTAATGCGCTCATTTATAACTAAAAATTTAATATCAATATGTTTACTTTGACTGTTATTTCTTTTATTTTAACCAATAAAGTAGCAATTGAATTATCGTAATATAATATTAATGAGTATGCCAGTAATGGGTTGGCCCAAGAAAGAAGAAAGGCCCAAATCCACAACGGCCCATTTTGTGCTTGGATGGTCAACGCCAACAGTTGATCGAACAAAAGACTAAGTGAGCCAGGAGAAGCCAAAGAGTAAAACGGACGACTTGCTCTTGAGACGGACAACGTTTCCATTGATCGAAAGTAGGACCAGTTGACCGTTTGAAGGCTAGACCTCAAGTGGGCCAAGCCCAACTTAGCTCACACATTCATCCTCGGCCAGCAACGGTCTTCTTCCCTGATTTCGCGCTCTCCACAGAAGGCAATCTCTATTATAATAGTTATCAGCAGAATCACTACGCATCCCAAAAGGAAGGCCCCTAGAATCATTCACTTGTTTGCTGAAAACCTTACCGGTTACAGAATATAGAAGGAAAGTAATCAATCCAATGACCGTTATTACCATATGGGCTCAACATTAGAAAAGGCACTGATCCCAATAGAGCACGAAAATCGAGCCCTTCTATACAAGGAATATATCACCATACAACGGTTATAAAAGGCCTTGGAGTTCTCACTCCAATGCACACTCTCATTTTGCCCACAAAAAGCTCTTCACTGAAAAGCTCACTCGCTTTCACAATACGAACACACGCTCTCTCTCTTTGTCGCTACGTTCCTAACGAACTCAGTGCTAAAAGCCAACGCTCCTTATGAGCCTCCAAAGCTTCTCTAAGCGAGAACACTTTTCCATCACAAACACTCTCTGCATTTTTCATGCATCATTTACTTTCACATTCTTAATTCAAAAGCTATTTGTTTACTTGAGTGTCCAAATATTTTTGGTGAAATAATTTTTCGCTGTTACCTGACCTCTTGTTTGTAATTGTGGTGTACAAGATTCAAACTCAATGGATGGAGTCGGGCTCAAACGATCTACTTCACTTGAACCTGTTCAAAACTTGAATTCAATATGCATCAAATATCAACGGCTTTGTGATAGATTCTACGACTGTAGGCCTAAATATAAAATTTTTCATCCATACACCATATTTTACGATATCAAAATAAGAAACAAACTCAACTTTTATAGTGAAAGTAACAATTAGGGTTTGCTTTATATTCTTTAGAAAATATCTCACAAGCAGGTATAAATATATATCCAGATAATAATTTACGTGAATCAACACATCCAATAAAATTTGTATCGAAAAAACCCAATACTGTTAGATTATCAGTCCATCTAGACATAAGCTATAATCCTTTATACATTAAAGATATGTCATCACTTTTTTAACTTCTCTAAAGTGATCCATATTTAAATTATTCTGAATTTTTTTTAATATTTTTACTACAAAAGCGTTATCAGGTCTCATATAAACCTGACCATACATCAAACTTTTAATAATAAAAACATACAGAATATTTTTTATTTGTTTCCATCTAAAATTATTTGTCGGGTATTAATTAAAATTAAACCTATCACTTTTCACAACAGATGCTACACTTGGTAAATAACCTTTCATCTAAAATTTTTATAAAATTTTATTGATATAAATATCCTGAGATAAATTCAAAATATTTCGTAATCTGTTTCGATGAATCTTAATCCTACTGAGATAAAATGCATCTTCTAAATTTTTTATCTTAATTTTATCAAAGAGAAATTATTTTACTTCATTTAACAAACCCTTATAATTGGATACAAGTAAAATATCATCCATATATATAAAAATAAATCTTATTCTCACTAACTTCTGGATATATATATTGATCTAAAATATTTTTTTAAAAATAAAATAAAGAGATAATATCATTAAATTTTAAATACTATTAAAGAGAGACTTGTTTTAATTTATATTGAATATCTTAAACTTACATACCAATTACTTATAATTACTAAAAAAAAAATTCTTCTAATTATTTTATATAAATTTTCTCCTCTAGATCACCATTTAGAAAAATTATTTTCACATTTTATTTATTATAATTATATATCAAAATAAATAACTAATATTAAAATTATATGAAGAGAATTTTTCATAGACATAGGAGAAAAGTCTCTCTGCAATCAGCTCTTACTTTTGAGTAAATTTTTTAGTAACAAATATTACTTTATATCTTTTAATATCACCTAAGGAGTTCTTTTTTTGTCTTAAAGACTCATTTATACACTGTAACTTTTATCCATTCAGGTAAATAAATAAGATTCCAAATTCCATTACATCTTATAGAATTTATTTCTTTTTTTATGATATTGAATTATAAATCTGATTTATTATAAGTAATAACTTATAGAAATATTTTAAGATCATTTGTAACTCTAATATTATAGTCAAACTCTTACAAATATATTATACAATTATTAAAAATTATTAATTTTATTATTCTAATAGATCTTCTTAATATTGTATCAACATTTTTAACATGACTATATTGTTCAACGATTTCAGACAAATCTAAACATTATGATCTATTGGAATGATGTCAACTACTTATGGAACCATATAGATTGAATATTCAACATCAATTTGAACTTAAAGGGTATTGTGTATAATAATCAATCTATCAGATAAAGTAGAAGGTTAAAAATTTTAAAAATTATTATAAAAAACTATATTTCTGAATTGATTACTTCACTCATCAAATCATTCTCAAAAAATTTTATATTTCTTAATTTCACAATCTTAGAATCATAATATGGACTATAAAATTTTTATCCTTTGAATTGTTCAATATATTTAATGAAATAACCACTTATGGTCATTGGATTCAGTTTCTCTTCTTGTAGATTGTTAACTTTTATTTCAAATGGATATTTTTCAACATGTATATATCACAAACTCGATTTTCAACATCTCTATAACTCAAAAGAAATTTTTAAAATAACTTTTATCAAAATACGGTTTAATTTATACACTGTCATTATAACAGTTTCAATCCACAATGATTTTAAAAGATTAGAGTTGTCAAGTATAATCCGGACCATATCCAATAATGTTTAATTTCTTCTTTCTACTACACTATTTTGGTCCGAAGAATCAGGTATAGTATATTACACAACTATCCTATACTTTAAAAAAAAATTTACAAATTGATCAGGCATTTGTACATCCTCACTGTATCTACCATAATATTTTTTACTTTTATCTGATATCACGATTTTAATTTATTTTTTATATTATTTATTTACTTTAATTTTAAATATTTTAAAAGTATCTAATATTTTACTCTTATTATAAAGTAAATAGAGATACATATATTGTAAACAATTAATAATTGAGGTGCCAAAATACTTTAAACCACATGAGTTAATATTTGAGTTATAAATATTTGTATCTATGATTTTTAATATATTTGAACTCCTTCTGGCATCTTTATTTGTCTTATTGATCTGCTTTTATTTTATACAATCTACATTAACATAAAACTCCTACTTAAAATTAAATTACATGTCCCGATTGTTTTCACATATGAACACATCTTATTTTTAGAAAATATATTTTGTTCACTTTTCACCGGTTTCCTTAGGTTTTACAAACCATGTAGGAAATTTATAATATGAATTGTAATACTAAAATCAATTTACTATGTATCATAAAAAATATTTAACATATTAGATTAATAACAAATAAATAAATATAGATTAACTTTTTCTCAAGTGAGTTTTAAAATTTAATGGAATCATTCTTGACGTGTTTATTCTTTTTGTAGAAGAAGTACTTGGATTCATTTTTAATGTCAAATTGATAATGTACTTTTTTCTTTTTGATTAGTTTGAGCCTTAATATTTTCTTATCTTACTATAATATACTTTCACCTATTCAATCATAAGTCTTTATTTCTCTTGAACACTGATGGGTACACCTAGTGGGCTGGCCCAAGAAGGAGGAACGACCCAAATCCAGAAATGCCCGTATATGCGCCTAGACAATCAACACCAGGCATTGACCGGATGACAGGCCAAGTCGGGCGGCCAATAGGTTCCCAAAAGACAGTCAACATTTATGTTGACTAGAAGCGCCATGATAGGCTTGCTAAAGAAGGCAGGCCTCACGTGTGCCAGGCCTAATTCAGCCTACACTTCCGTATACGACCGATAATAGCTCTCTTTCCTGATTTTGCGCCTTCCCAAAAGGCAACCTCCATTGTAATGAGTATCGGTAGATTCAGCACACGTCCCATGAGAAAAGCACCTGATTTTCTCTTCCTGTCACACAGCAAACTCTAATTGTAATAAGGCACAGAAAGAAGGCGAATAATCCCTGGAGCCGTTATTACCATTAAAGCTCCCCTGCCAGAAAGTAAGTAATTTCGACAGGATATAGGAATCAAACCTTCCTGCCCAAGAAAGGCCGCTCAGCGTCTCCTCTATAAAAGCCCATGGAATCTTCACTCCAGGGCATGTTCAATTTGCAAACTATAGACGCTACCTTCTCTGAAAATGCTCTTGTAAGCTCACGCAGCCTTCTAATAGTTCTGAAATGCTTTCATGCTTTCAGAGTTCAACCCTCTCTCTCACATTACGTTTACAGCAAACACAGTGCAGAGAGACAGCGCTCCTCACGAGCCATAAATAGCCTCTTATATTGAGAGCAAAATCCCCACCTCAAACACTATTTGTTTTCTCATTATTTACATATCCCTTAACCTTCTTAAAAATTCGAAGGCCGATAATTGATTTGAGCGTCGGAATATTTTCGGGGGGACGATATATGACATCCCTGACCTGAATTCCATAACTAATATCTAAATCTAATCACATAAGATAAATCCAAATTCTCAACCTAATATATATATTACACATCCACAATTAATAAAATACAACCATAATAATCTAAACATCCTCATACTGAAATAAATCCAAAAAAATATACAATCTCAAAAATAATCCCAATAAAATAAACAAAATGTCAAAATATATTTCTGGAGTATTTTTTTTTCAATACTATCTCAAGTTAGGTTTCAATCTATCTTGTCACAACTCTTTACTAAACTCTAGAATTATCCCTATCTAACCTGTTACTCTGGAAAAAAAAAATAGTAAGAGTGAGGTAAATACCCAATAAGTGATACGAATACAAAACAAACAGAAAATGACAATAACATGCACAGATATACAATATATACAATTGATAACAAGAATTATGAACAACAATATAATATCCAACAGATTAATATACCGAAGGAAATATATTTCATTGTATTTACAATTCAAAGGCATAAGAAAGGCAAAACACTCTAAATACCGATGTAACAAAGATTATAACACTTTACCAATAAGATGAAAGATCCCTTAGAATCCGATTTCACAAGAATAAAAAGGATCTTCTGGTTCAAATATCAGCATAAACGACCTGAAACTCGAATACAAAGAAATAATATGGATTCCACTGAATCCAAATATAATAAAATCTGACCCATGAATTCTATCGAATATAACACGTGTATTCAATCGAATCCCAAACTCATGAGATATCAACAATGACAAAATATCACAATGAATCTCCTTGAACCTTATTCTGCCATCGTAAATCAAAGGCTGTATATTTACACCCCCGACGACTAAGTAAGTGCAACGAGGTTATTCATAGTATCTCACTACCCCTACAGTCTTTTTAAAGGTTATACCCGTAGCATGCCGATACCATTCGTGATACCCCTCGCTAAATGATATCCCTGATATCATCTTCTACAATGATTATATGGCTAGAAGTATCCATCTACAATAAATAATATACCTCATTATCACCATGATACGAAAATCAGTATCGGATAAGTGTAGACCACGCTAAGGTGTCATAACCTCCTATTTAACTGGATACCTTAGTGTTTTCATACAATATCCTTAATCTTAATCGTAGAAAGTCAATAACTTAACTATTCACGCAATCAAGTATGACACAAAAGGGGATTTCCAATTTCAATAAAAGAATTGTCATTCAGTGTTGATAAATATCATACACACACAATTCAAAGGTGACGCAACTAATACCATTATCAGAATGAAAGTAACGGTACCAAGGATATTTTAAATATTCGATAGAATGCTTTAATATTTTATTAAATTCTTTCTAACTAATTCGGGGTCTCAAAATTATCTCCAATGCCTCAAAATATCCTCAGTTTTATCATTGTCAAACTAGCTCACGATTTTCATCTTATTTAACAATCCCAACTAATTTTAAAATAATCCCATCAAAATAATAATTATCGATAACCTCCTCCTCAAATAATTAACAATTACAATATATATATATATATATATATATTACTTACGTTCAATTTTATACTAATATAAATATATACATATACATATATACAAGTATATATATATTTATATATACATATAAATATATGCATATATATGTATACATATCCCACACCCCACGGCTATTCTCTCTCTCTCTCGCACAATTTCATCACTGTAGCAATTTACACGGCTATACACCCACACTGTACACACAGCAATACAGCCTCACCTTGATAGCGTATACACATGCAGTATACACGCACCCACGCCGCACAACGCTGGATACACTCCGTATACGTCCTACCCACTCTGCCCGTTTCTCTCCATTTTCGAAAGCCCAGAGATGGTTTCAGAGTCGAAATGCTTTGTTTTCCTTCCAACTCAGATTTGCACCGAACCAATAACAAATCAAAAATCTTGAGATACAATGTGTAAAACATTTAATTTGTAGCTCCATTGAACAAATTAATAAGCCCCAATTCACGGTAAAGGTTTCGGAACCTTACCGTCAGAGCCGTGTGCTCTGTTTTGCCCAAACTTCCCATGACCAAATTTCCCAAAATCCAATCATGGAAACGAAAAATTTTAACTCACCGGATTCAACAGAGGATTGTAATCTTTACATACTAATTATTTCGAGCGCCAAATCACACAAATCACTTAGGGTTCCACGGCAGAGCCGAGGCTCTGTTTTCCTAATTTCTTCATCAATGGCCCGATTTTAATGAAAATTTCCCAAAATCCATCCACATACAACAAATTCTTTAACAATCTTGATACAAAATGGAAGATTGACATTAATAGGAAGAAAGAAGGCAACGGATTTTTATCAAAGATCTCAAATTAACTTGCCTGATAAATGAGGACACCAACGGCGACGGCTTCAACAATCCTAGCGACGCTCCTTGGAAGCGGCAACAATAAAAGATCTTTGACTACTCTTCCCCTTGTTCTTGCTTTCTCTGGTTTACCCGTAGCCACCACCGAAGAGAAAATGGAAGAAAAGGAAAGCAACCGTTTTTAAGGAAGTAGGAGCAACGAAATCAAAGCTTGCGAATCGAGAGGAAGAAGGAAGGTTAGCTATTTCAACCACTCGGCAGGAGAAGGAGGCGGCATCGCAGGAAGCTTGACCGGCCGTTTCTCCGTCTTTCCTCTCCTTCTTCTTCGTTCCATTCTTCCCCTTCTGTTATTATTATTATTATTATTATTATTATTATTATTGTTATAGCCGGATCCCCCGGCTAACGGAGGAGATAAAGTTGGGCAGCTTTATCTCCGTACTGACATACGAAAACTTCTTTAGACATTTGGTGCACAAGAATATGCAGACATTTCGGGAGGCAGAATCTATCACTCGGGCCTACACGGCAACGAAAAAGGTCAACGAGGCTAAGTGTCCCGAGCGGACCAAACAACCTCGCTTATTCCCTGGCGAAGGAAAGGAAAAATTCACCAGTAGCGATAACTCCCACAGGAAGCACCATAGAACCGGACCACCAAAGTGTGAGGACTACGGGCCGATCAGCATGATGCCTTTGACTGACACACGTTCGAATGTCCTCATACAGATCCGTGAGGAGAAGTTTCTTAAATGGCCAAAATCACTTAAGAAAGCGGAGAGAGAAAATCTGGCTAAGTACTGCGATTTTCATCGATCTCCCGGACACTCCACGGAGGATTGTAAGACTCTCCAACTGAATATAGAAGAGTTGATCCAAAGTGGCTACTTCACCAGGTTCGTCAAGAACCCTGACCAGAGCTCTGGCACTCCAGGCGGAGAAGGACAGGAGCTTTCCCCTCCTTGGAATCGGGTTGCGGTAGGAGTGGTCAACATGATCACTATTTGGCTAGCCAAGAATCCAGCGGACTACAAGGAGTAGCAGACTGGGCGAAAGAAGCAGCGTACTGCGGACGATGTCATTAGTTTTAGCGACAATGACTTATCACATGTAATCTCTCCCCATGCAGATTCCCTTGTTGTATCTACCATTGTTTCGGACGGTAGCGTCGACTATCAACTAAAATGAGTATCCATTGATAATGGAAGTTCATGTGATTTATTTTACCTCGATGCATTTTTAAAGCTTTGTTTAAAAAATAGTTAGTTAAAACATGTCGAAAGCCCGCTATACAACCTTGATAACGAGCCGGTGCCCATCCAAGGGACGATTTAGTTGGAGGTCACCCTTGGTACCTACCCGAGAATGACGAGTCGTACACTCACCTTCTTGATAGTCGACCTGCCCTCCATATAAATGATATGCTAGACCGCCCGTGCCTAATAGCGTTCAGAGCTTTCACTTCTATACCGCATATCAAGATGGAGTTCCCAACATCATACGGTGTGGGCGAAGTGCCGGGCGATCAGGTCATTGGGTGGACATGCTACATGTCCCAGATCGCGCCTAACGACAATACTAGGTCGGCAGGGAAACTTGACCATAGAAACGCGGAAGCGACCTTCTGATAAAGCGCAAATCTAGTGAGACAAGCCGATCTAGTCCTCATCCGGGCCCGATTTTTAATGAGGATAACAATCGGATACAAAAGGTGCATGCGAAGAAATCGGCAACGACTCACTTGTTGGCACACCACGTGCTCCTTGACAGCAAAAGATCATGTTCTTGCTGGACGACCACCGATGATATCTTCGCATGGACTCCCGTTGACATACCTAAAATTTCGGTTGGAGTAATAGTCCACAAGCTGACTTCAATCCTGACTGTAAGCCTGTCAGGCAGAAGTGGAGAAATCACTCTGTGAAAAAGTTGATGGCCATCCGGGAGGAAGTGTGAAAGCTGCTGGATGATGACTTCATCAGAGAAATCCAGTACCCGAACTGACTCACCAACGACGTCCTGGTGAAGAAAAGCAAAGGGAAATAGCGTATGTGCATCGACTTTACTGACGTTAATAAAGTTTGCCCAAAAGATAGCTTTTCTTTACCCAGAATCGACCTGTCGGTAGACTCTACGGCCAGATACGTGCGGTTCAGTTTCATGGACGTGTATTCAGGCTACAACCAAATCTGGATGAGTACAGAGGCGATGAGCACACCTCGTTAATGACAAATCAGGGCACTTATGGTTATAAGGTAATACCCTTTGGCCCGAAGAATGCAGGGGCCACTTACCAGTGGCTCATGAACAAAATGTTTGAGAAGTAGATCGGCCGTAATATGGAGGTGTACATCGACGAAATACTAGTCAAGAGCAGGACCACTGGCGACCATATTCGCGATCTGGCAGAGTCATTCAAGGTGCTCCGCGCATCAAATGAAGCTAAATCCTGTCAAGTGTGTCTTTGGAGTGGCATCGGGAAAGTTTCTAGGTTTCATCGTATCTCAATGAGGGATCGAGGCGAACTCGAAGAAGATCAAGGCTCTCGCGGACATGGCTCTACTGCGGAGCGTCAAAGATATCCAGCGGTTAACCAAACGAATGGCAGCCTTGTCCCGCTTCTTAGTTAAGTTTGGTAACAAATGCCAACCGTTCTTTATGGCTCTAAGTGGGATGAAATCAAATGGCTACCAATGGACAGCGGAGTGTCAGGCAGCTTTCAATGAGTTGAAACAATATCTGGCCAGTCCACCGTTGCTAATGTCACCCAATGACGAAGAGGAGTTATACCACTACCTAGAGGTGTCAGAGGCGGACCTCAGTTCCTTCCTCGTATTCTAAGACTCCGACTCTTAGCGGTCGGTCTGCTACGAGAGCAAGACGTTGATCGGCCCGGAGACGCTCTACCCGCGTGCGGAGAAGTTGGCTTTGGAACTCGTTTTCTTCGCTCGAAAATTGTGACCCTACTTCCAGGCCCATCGCGTGGTTGTTCTTACCGGTCAACCCCTGAAGAGCATTCTCCAGAAGCCCGATGGTTCTAGACGGCTGGTGAAGTGGGTTATCGAATTAGGAGACTTCGATATTGAGTTCTGACCCAGGCTGGCCATTGAAGGGCAAGCTCTGGCTGACTTTATCATCGAAACAACTACCCCAATTCTCAAACAACAGCCCATTAAGGATGCAGAACAACACGAGGGAGGGTCGGAATGGGTCTTCAACGTAGACGGATCGTCTACGGACTCAAGCAGCGTTGTCAGGGTGGTCCTCCGGACCCTTGACGGGTTTGAGGTGAAGTATTCCCTTAGACCCGACTTCCTGGTCACCAACAACGTTACCGAATACGAAACCCTATTAGCTGAGTTAAGGCTGGCTAGAGAATGCTCAGCCAAGCAACTAACTATTTACAACGACTCTGAGCTAATCGTCAACCAAGTTAAGTTAATGGAGTTTCAAAGCAAGTAACCCACACTTGACCAAGTACTTGACTAAAGTAAATGAGGCCGACTGGAGATTCAACAAGCTAACCTTGATCCACGTTTCTAAAATTGAGAATTGGAAGACCGACCAATTTTTCCAGAGCGGCGGCAACTGAAAACTTAGAGCAGTACGCGTGGGACATGCAGGAGGTTCTAAACAGTCCCAACACAGAGGAACAGGAAGCGATATAGATCTTGGGCAGAAAATTGAATGACACAATACTAGAGATACTTGGCGAACGGAGTATTGTCAGAAGACACAGATGAAGCAGAGTGGACCAAGAAGACGGCCGGTTGGTACACTGTAGTCGATGGACAGCTATATCGCCGTGGCTACTCGACTCCGTACCTCCGATGCCTCAGCCTCGAGGAGGCCAACTTCCCCCTGGGCAAAGTCCACAATGGGATTTGTGAATCGCACGTCGGCGATAAGAACTTGGCATTCAAGATCATGCAATAGGGCTACTATTGGCCGTAAATGAAGAAGGATGCACTCAAGTTCATAAAGAAGTGTAAGAGCTACCAACTTCGCGACAATCTTCACCACCAGCCGTCCGCCGAGTTAAAGTGCCTCCAGTCTCCTTGGCCCTTCGCACAGTGGGAGCTTGACATTCTTGACCCATTTTTCATTGTTACAAGACAAAGAAAGTTTATTATCGTAGGTATCGACTACTTCACAAAGTGGGTTGAGGCCATCCAACTGGCCAAGATCACGGAGCACAACGCTCTTGAGATCGTTCATCAGAACATAATCAGTAGGTTTAGCATTCCAGAGGTGATAGTGACCTATAACGGAGGGACCTAATTTTTTAAAAAATGCTTCACCAAGTATTGCGCTAACCTAGATATTAGGCTGGTCCACACTTCGGTCGCGTACTCCCAAGTGAATGGATAGGTGGAGGTCACGAACCGCATACTACTCCACAGTCTTAAGACCAAACAAGAAGACGCAGGGGGCTCTTAGGTGGACGAGTTGCCCTCCGTCCTCTGATCTTATCAGGCGACTTCGAAGGAGTCGACTCATGAGACACCCTTCAATCTCTGCTACGGGATTGAAATGATAACCTCGATTGAGATCGGGCTTCCAAATCTTAGGGTCGAATCCTTCGACCCATAATGTAACTCTAAAAAAATTCAAAACACCTAGACTTGTTAGAGGAAGCGCACAATGCTACCAGGATGCGGACAGTAGCCTACCAACAGCGCAAATTGCCCTCTATTACAACAAGAAGGTAAAAGTGCTATAATTCGACGTTGGAGACTTGGTCTTGTGGAGTATTGAGGTTACGGGAAAGATTATCAACCGGAATAAACTTTTTTCAAATTAGAAAAGGCCTTTCCTAATCTCCGTCGTCCTGTAAAACGGAGTATACAAGTTTCGAAACCATGACGAAAAGTTGGTTCCACGGACGTGAAATGTAATCCACCTCAAACGCTACTTCCATTAAGGGTTCAGGTAGGTCGTTCATGTGTCTATATGTAATTGTATGTACGCCATTTTCAATTAATAAAACAAGTACTCTCTTTTCGTATGCTGTGTTTTGTTTTCTTCTTTTTTGTACATGTTTGCATGTTTTTATGTCTTTCTTGTTGCAGGACTAAGCAATTTAGACTGTCCCTAAGTCGAGTGGGTTTTCACCCGCTCGTTACTAAACCCTAGTCATCCAAGCGGCCCATGAGCGGTCATACTTAAACCTTGATCATTCGAGTGGCCCGTAAATGATCGAATTTAAACCATGGTCATCCAGGCGACTCGTAAGCGGTCATATCTAAATCTCGATCATCTAAGTGGCCCATTCGAGATCAAAATCTTAGGGGCTTGCCGTAGTATACGCGACAACCTCCTTTACAAGGAGATAGCGTGATCAGTCAACGATGGTTGGCAGAAGCGAAGCGCTCCTCCCAAAAGCTGGCCGCCCAAGTCTACACTTGGGCAGCACCACCAAGCCTTACTCGCACGTGAGTATCAGACAGGCTTGACACAACATCAACGTGAACCTTGATGACTCCCCAAGGACTCAAGTCCTTTAAAAGCGCCGATAACATGTTAATCCAGGCAGACGACCAACTTGCAAGTGGAACACCAAGTTGGCCAGCCGATGCAATGACGGGTAATTTGAAAACATAGATAAAGGCAAAGACGCGTGACGTCAATAAAAGCAGTCATTTTATTATTTGAGACAATGTATTTACATCAAACGAAAGCCAAAAGTACAAAAAGTTAAGGAGGGGCGGAGGGCCCAGAAAGAGGCGGTGGTGGCCGTTGACCCCTCTGTGGCTCCCCCACGAGGCTCTCACAACGTTGGTCAGATCGGTTCACCGGATCAAAATACTCCACTGGAAAGTTGGGATCAATCGGCTGTATAATGCACCGGCTGATATTGATTTCCTCTCATAACCGTGCCAGCAACATGTCAGAGACCTCATGAGGGCGATACGAATGCTTAGCTCGTTCTCCAACGCGGTCATCTACCCCGCAAGCTAGTCAATACACCTCGTAGCCCGTTTAGCCTCTTCTTTCAGGAGGGCGTTTTCCTCCTTCAACCGGTCGTTCTTCTCCACCATGCCGGCCACCATAGCTTCCTCCAGGCCGGAGTTTCCCTCTCTCAACCTGGCATTCTCCGCCTCCAGACCAACCAGCATAGACTCCAAGGCGACCGAGTCCTCCTGATACTCCACCTTCAGCGCCACTAACTCCGCATTGACCTAAGCGATCTCCATATCCCTATCGAAGATCACCCTATCTCTCCGGCCAAGCACCTTAATGACTGCGCTTGCAACTTTGTCAACTGTGAAAACAACAAGTGTCATCGACTGCAAAATTAAGGCAAAGCAAATTGCAAGATTCTACCTACCAAATCCTTCGTATCAGCCTTTCGGGCCTGACGTGCGGCCTTGGCTCTTGTGGGGGAGGACTAGAAGTGGACCCATCCTGAACAGGCCTGGCAGTGGCTTCCACCGTAGGATCCTCTGGTAGCTCCTTTGAGAGATCCTCCGTCCCTTCTGGCTCCCTAGCGGAGGACTCCTCTGGCCTCTCCACAATGGAACCAACGGCCTGAGCAGGCTCACCTGTGGGTGGTACTCCTTGTGCCTCCTGGAGCTCCCCGGGAACAGGCTCCTCTGGAATTGTATTGATCGACTCAACAGGAGGCATAGTAGGCGCCACCTTAGGTTCCCCGGATGGTATCTCCTCCGATAGATCAGCAGCCTGCTCTACCATGGGCTCCGCAGGAGGATCCACTGGCGCTAGGCACTTCGGATGCGACAGGGCCAGGACGACGTAGCTGGCGGAAGAATGAGGCCAGGCCCAATAGGCCTCGTTGGCAAACTCAACGCTGCATAGGCCGGAGCTATCGTCAACACCTGAAAGCTGGCCAACCAGTACACTCTCTTACTCGGGGGAAGAGGATGAGGAGGGCATCAAAATTCTCTTCACAATTGAACCTTCGAGAGACCCCTTGCTATATGGCTCTCTGATCACGAGGGCCCCAATCTTTCTCTTCCTAGGAGGCTCCATCATTTTCTACTGGAGAAGGAGGCCCCCACTTAACTTTATTAGCCTCGGCATGAGAGACCAGGTGGTCTCTCCAGAACTCCACAAGATGGCCCTCTACCAACTTGAACAGCCACTCCAGGGGCGCCGTCTCCTCATCAGAGAGAGTTCTTGTATAAGTCTCGGGTACCTTGCCCCACTCCCTGGCCAATGGCCAGGACTCGCCCATGCGAATAAAGAAGAACCGATTCTTCCAGTTCTTCAAGGAATCGTATATGGCGGTACTAAGATAGAGACCGCCGCATGGGGCTAGGGAGATCCACTCTGCGCCTTAGTTAAACATGAAGAGCCCTATGACCATCGCCACCATCAGCCGTCATGAATGCTGACGAAGAAATATGTAGAATGAGCATAAGTATCGTACGGCGATCGGATGGAACTGTACGATTTGGACCTAAAGAGCCGTAAAAATTGCTAGCAACTCATCAGGGATCTGAATGCGTAGCTCACTCCTCAAGTGGGCCACGTAGATGGTTACGTAACCCTTAGGTAGCAAAAATGCCCTGTCCTTCTTGCCAAGAACTCGGAAGGTGATTACCTTAGGGATATTGTACTCTACATATAACTCCTTCACATCTGTTTCTCTGGAGGATCAAGCAATTTCAGCAATAGGGAAAGCCATGGATATGGAAGCACAAGAAGCAGCAGAACGCTTAAGGTTTTCAGTAAGGGAAGGTGAAGGAAAGCGTGGAAAATTTAAAAATAAATGGATGGACAACTCAAATGGCGGTGTGAACGCTAACCGTCTTGTAAACGTGTTCCATCATGGCTGCCACGTGTCGTTTCCTGAACGGGCACAATCGAACCAGATCATCTGGCGCATTAATTATCGGGATCTTGAATTCACCGCGTGTAGACACGTGGCCACCTTTTCGACTGACAGGCCGATTGATGATGGCACGTCATTTCAACTCCCATGAGTTCTCCAAATTTTGAACTAGACAGTCAACAAATCCGATTAGCAATTTCTTCAAGAACTCTCCGAATTTTGGCCTAAACAATCAACGAATCCGGTCAATATTTTCTTCAATAGTCCTCCAAGTTTTGGCCTAGACGGTTAACAAATCTGGTCAACAGTCCCATCAACAGTTTACTCGGATTTTGGCCTAGATGGTCAACAAATTGATCAACAATTCCTTCAGCGGTTTTCTGGACTTTGGCCTGGATGGTTAACAAATTTGGTCAACTCTTCGACAGTGTTCCGAACATTTGCCCTAGATGGTCAACAATTTGAGTCAACTCTTCTAATCCAATATACCTTGACGGACGACAGCCAGACATGTCCCATTATGAATATACTGGAGGTCAAAATTCAAACCACTAATATGGGGGAGTAGTGATGGGTACCCCCTAGTGGGCTGATCCAAGAAGGAGGGATGACTTAGATCCATAAATGTCCATATGCGCTCCTAGGACGGTCAATACCAGGCGTTGACTGGATGACAAGCCAAGTCGGGCAGCCAACAGGCTCCCAAGAGACGATCAATATTTCTGTTAACCGGAAGCGCCCAATAGGCTAGCCAAAGAGAGCAGGCCTCACATGGACCAGGCCTAGTTGGGCTCACACTTCCGTACACAACCAACAACGACTCTCTTTGCTGATTTTACCCCTTCCCAGAAGGTAACCTCTACTGTAACGGGTATCAGCAGATTCAACACACGTCCCATGAGGAAAGTAATCGATTGTCTCTTCCTGTCACGCAGTAAACTCTAATGGTAACAAGGCACAGAAGGAATGCGAGTAATCCCTAGAGTCGTTACCTCCATTAAAGCTCCATACCAGGAAAGAAAGCAATCCTGACAGGATGCAGGAATCAAACCTTCCTGTCCAAGGAAGGCTGCCCTGTGTCTCTTCTATAAAAGCTTATGGAGTTTTCACTCCAGGGCACGTTCAATTCACATGCTACAGACGCTACCTTCTCTGAAAACGTTCTTGCAAGCTCACGCAACCTTCTGACAGTTTTGAAAAGCTTTCATGCTTTCAGAGCTTCAAT
The DNA here is from genome assembly GCA_033239525.1 of Nepenthes gracilis. Lineage (NCBI taxonomy): Eukaryota > Viridiplantae > Streptophyta > Magnoliopsida > Caryophyllales > Nepenthaceae > Nepenthes > Nepenthes gracilis. Next base: position 3,104,666 of record BSYO01000027.1, on the reverse strand, counting down.
CCTCTTTCTCATTACGTTCACAGTGAACACAGTGCAGAGAGATAGCGCTCCTCACGAGCCACAGAGAGCCTATCACATCGAGAGCAAAACCCCCACCTCAAATATTCTTCGTTTTCTTATTGCTTACATTTCCCTCAACCTTCTTAAAAGTTCGAAGGTCGATTATTAATTTTAGTATCGGAGTATTTTCTGTGGGATAATATCCCGTTGATAGAGCATCTTGTTCTTCAGTGGTGTGTAGGATTCAAAACCCCCACCAATTCAAATATTGTTTGAAATTTGGATCTATGGACGCATCAAACACATATGATCATAAGTTTATTTATTAATCATTTAGCCATGTATGTATTGTAAGAGAATTTAAAGGGTTCATTTCATAATTAGGATACTGACTAATACTTTTCTAAAGTCTTGAATTATTCATCAATAATCTTTAATAAATCCCGCAGATTATTATACTGATTATTATGAATACTAACAAAAATTTTAATCTTTATAAATATCAAATTAAGGTGATTAGATCGCTTTTATCATTTATAAAGAGTAATATCAATTGGAGTGCTGATTTCGATAAGAGTAGGTGATTCGTCTTTTCATATAACATAGTTAATATACATTCACCTTAAATAAATAAAAATTTTCTCATTTTAGACTTTATAGTTATAACCTTTTAATTTAAAAATATTACATTTAATATCGAAAAGATTTATAAATTGTATAACTGCACAAATAAAATTAATACTTAACATATAATTAATGAGACTAATAAATATAGAATATATTTTACCAGTATAAAGCATATATCATGAATCAAATGATATAAAAATTATTTGTGTGTTAAAATTTTAATTCAAGTAGATTTATGTCAAATCTTAATAGTAATACTATCAAATTATATTTTAATTCTTAATCTTTGTAAATAATATATAAAAAATAATTTAACATTTTATCCTAATTAATTAATTTAATTTAATAAAAATTTTTGTTAGATAAATTTTATTATATTGAATATGATTAGTCACAATTAATATTTTTATACCATATGTGATCATAATATATAATTTTATTAATTAAAGATACAGTAACTAATAATTAATTAATTATATTATATTAAACACTAGACATTATATATATATATATATATATATATATACACACATATGCAAATAATACGCAAATATTGTATGAATGAGTTAATTACCCTGTAGTATTAATGAAGGCGTGAGGCAGCGCAACTACTACCAAGGATTCTACCATAATGGAGGTCATGCGTTTGACTCTTCTCGCTCACAAATGCGCTTGTGATGTTACGATTTTTTGAAGCAGGCTACACTAAGCCTGTTGTTCGCTGGGTTTTAGATGCAAGGCATAGATGATTGGGTGAGAGGCGGGCGCAAAAAATGGGCCAAACATACAGGTTCAATTTTTTTAAAGTTACTATAGCAACAATCAAAACGATGTCATTTGATCGTCTTAAACTTCTAGCTAGGTTATTTTAACCTGTTTAACACGATTTTAAAACCCGATAAAATTTATGTTATTTTTATCTAAAATTAATGTAAAAATTATAAAAATATTAGAAATCTAGTTCTCTAATAATTTTCAATATTAGTTTTCATCAAAATTTTATAAAAATTCAAACTTTAAAAACTTTTAAAAAATCAGATAAGTGAAAAAAAAAAAAACTATTCAAGGTCAGAATTTTAATAGCTCTTATACTAAATGTTAGAATAAAGTCGATCTTTTATATTTAAATTGTATTATATGAAAATCAAATACGAAAATAAATTAATGATCAAAAACTAACCTATCATTATTAAATTCAGCTGTAATTGTTTAAATTTTTATAAAATTATTCACTTGTTTGAATCTTTTAAATCCTAATACCCCACAATAATTGTGTATAATTAAAATGTTAGATTTACATATTCAAATAAAACATTTTACATGTATATAGATATTTTTTATCAAATTATTTATAATAATAACCATGCAAATGGGAAGTTGGGCAAGTAATTATCGGATAAAATATGGGTCATTATAATTAATTATTATTTTATTTACTTATTTATTTTGTACTGAAAACTGTAAATCAGCAAAAACAACATACTGGTGGCCGATAATTGCATGGACTTGGTAGCTGGGGGAATACTTATACTGAGTTAGACGAGAAAAGCAATGACATTAATTGGAAGACAGATGTAACGTACTACTGAGCTGGGATAAATTCAAGCCTCTGACATGACATTTATAAAGACAGACAGCTCGTCCAATGAGCTGCTTTTTCTCTGCTTTGTTTCACACTTTCTATATCATTTTTGTTCATGGATAGTTAATGTATATCATATAAAATTTATACAGTTGAAGTCAGTATTCAGCTTCAATAAAGCAGAAGAAAACTCCCTTAAAAGCAGTTGAGATATGTCTAACAATAAAGTTTTATATATGTTTAACAAGGATATCTATATATCTGTAGGAGTCATTTGTATTCTTTTAAATGTGTATTTGTTATGAGCATTCTGAATAAAGCATAGAAAAGTCTATGACAGATCTGAAAGAAAAGGTCAATTATTAATTTTACTTATATCTTAAAAAATCTGAGGGACAGTATAGTTCAACCATCATAGGGCCAAGGGTAATCAATTTTTGTATAAATATTTACCTAGATTAAGTGTTAGAAAATGAACGCCAGCAAGAGAGTGAAATTGAGAGGAGAAATGATGATAATAATCACGTATATATAATAGAGAAAAAAAAATTAAGGTGAAAATTCTCTTTTAAATAAAAAAAAAATTATGGGATATTTAATTTATAATTCTTACTATATAAAATTTTTATTACAAAAATCCTTGGTTACAAAAACTATCATAAAATGGAGTACGGGAGCAAAACACGGTTTCTTATATATTTTATTTTTTACCATTCATGAATTGCAACAATATACATATGTACAAATGCATATTCGTACCGAGCGGTGCCTACTCTGCAAGACGGTCGTATGCCGTACAAAGTTTGTCACATACTCTGCAAAGTCGTTTTCCTGTTGCGAACTTTGCAGGTAACCTACTTTACAAGAATCGGTTACGATTTTGGAAAGTCAATTACCTACTCTACGAAATCAGCTACTTGCACTAGAGTTTGTAGATTACCAACATTACAGACAGGCTGCTCTTGCCCACTCAGTCAGGCCATCCTCGACCTTAACCCTGTATTGGTCTGCCCTTGGCCTTCACATCAATGCCATCGGCTGGCCTATGTATCAGCGCCCTCACTCAGCCGTTGCATCAGTATGGATCGGACTGGCCTTATCACTCCAACCCGGCGACACCACTCCAGTCGGCACTTCAATCGAGCTCGGCACCACCACTTTGGCCTAGCATTACCACTTCAGCCATCACTTCACTCCGGCCACGTATCACCCTTCCTGTCAAAATTTCGTCATTCAGCCACATCGCCACACACGCTTACAACAATACTTTGTCTTAGTATTGCAGTTATATAAATTTGACCAAATCTGTTGGCCTACGAATATAAGATATGAGTTTATACGGGAGTGACTCATATCCCAATAATAAGATTGAAGATTGATCAGGTAAAGAAGATGTGAGAATGAGATTTGTTAGAGTTATGATCAAACTCAAATCATGTTCTTTCCATTACTCAAGAATATGAATGATAATGCTAAAGATTATGTTAAAAATATATTTTAGACATTTATTTAGCTATGATATCTCATTTATTTACTTATTTTTATATAAACTTAATATTATAAATAAAATAAATGTCTGATTATACGATAGAATGTTAAAAGTAACTGATGCGTATCTGGATCCAATTTCGAACAGATTCGGATTCTTCTGGATGGTTTGAACCGGCTCCGTTTACCGAGTACGAATCCTGCACACCACTAAAACGAACAAGAGGTCAACGTTAACGGCGGGATGTAATCCCACCGAAAATACTCCGACGCTCAAGTCAGTAAACCAGCCTTCAATGGAAGGAACAGAAAGAGAGAAAAAGACATGGGAGAGGGGAAAGGAGTATCTTGTTCCAGATGTCAGAAAGGCGCAGGTCCTTTCTCGTATCTGGATGGTAGGAAGGCAGAGAACGTGTGTAAAGACCCGTTCGTTGCCTTGGAGTTTGATCGTGTTTGAGAGTTTGGCTGCTGGGAACCAGAGTTTGTTTCTCAGAGCACTTAGGATTGAAGATGAACGTGAGAGAAAACTCGATTCTCAGAACACTTAGGGTTTTCTGTCTCAGTCTAAGCTTGAAAGAAAGAGTGTCTGAAAGCCTGTTTGAAAGCATTTGCCAGTATGAAAAAAGCATGCCTTGGATGGTCAACCCTGGACCTCCTTTATGGCAAAGGTGGCGATCTTCCTTCTTTGGAAGGGATGATCGTCCCCGGGATCTGCGGCTGGCCTTCCTTTTGGAGGCTGATACTTGTTGCTCAATTGTGAATGATTGTTTTCTTCTGAGGCAATCAACCACTTTCCAAGTTAGCTTATTTCCTTCCCAACATGTTACCGTTGAGGTTCCTTGGCTGGCAAGGAGTTGGGAGGATTTGGCGCCTTCCTTATTTGAAGGGCGCCAATCTTGCAGATATTCCTTTTGTGATCGTGGAATATCCTTGGAGGATCGTGGCTGGCCTTTTTATGACTGATGGGCCTAAACGGGTCAGGCCCGCCACTATTGAAAGGCTTCTCGGGGCCCATTGTGAAAAGCGCGGACGGTCAACGCTTGGGTTAACCGTCTGCGTGCATGTTGGCCGCCCTTATGAAAGTCATTCGTTGTTGGCCCCCATATGGGCTATGGGCCTGAGTGAGTCAGGCCCATTACTGTAGAAGGGCCTTGTTTGGGCCCAACATGTGGGGAGCAGACGGTCAACGTCTGAGTTGACCGTCAGTGTTTGGTCGCCTTCGTGGAGAATGAAGGGAGAGCGCGCAATCAATCGATGGGCCGTGGGGCCGAATGGAATAGGCCCATCATCAACAGAAAGCCTCTAAAAGGCCCAACAAACCTGGTCAACGCCGAGTTGACCGCTTGTGAGCAAGTTGTCGCCAGGGCGGCCAACGCCAACGCTGACCGCCTTTGGGCCTTCAGATTCCAGGACCATCTTCTTACTGGGCCGTTAGAAACGTTGACTGGCCTTTTTGGGCTTCTATTGACCTTTCTTTGGGCCAACCCATTATTGGTGTACCCATCAGCAACTAAAGAGTAACTCATAAATATTTTTGTTTATTTATATCACAAACTATATAAAATTATATTGCTACATGTTTCACTCATTCATATTGTCCTCAAGATCTCATTCAAACATTTATGTTTCAAAGCAAAAGCTTAGGAAAAATAACTCTCATAACATAAAATAATCTTATTAGTAGACTGCCCTTCATCTATTCTTTAAATATTATCGATAATATATCGTATTATTTATTTATATATGTATATATTAATAGGTCTATATAATAATATATGAATAAATAGGTATCTATCTAATAATATCATACAACTAGCTAATGAATGTCTCCAAAATAATTTTTTAAAAGAAAATACAGTGAATTCATATATTATTCTTATTTCAATGGATTGGTGGAACAATATTCATGCAACTAAACTTGTTAATTCATATATTTTTTGTTTCAAAAAAATTTAAAAAGATAAAAATATTATAAATAAAAATAAAAAATTAAATTGTCTTTCATATTAATGGGTTTAATAACCATGGGTCAATAAGTCAGACCCCGCAACAAGCCCACAATTTAATATAATTCTTTCAAAGTAAAAATTTCATATTACTTTGAAAGAATAGTGCTACTATAAGAGCAAGCATCCTTAAGCATTGAAAAACAAGTGGGAGAAGTTCAAAGAAGCTCCATAAGGCTTCATATGATTCGGAGAAGGGCATAACCGTTGTTAGCCAATCTCCAACGAGAGCAGACTGGCGGCCAGGAGATCCTCGACTCTCCTCTCATCTAGGAGGCCCCTTAGCTCTCCGCTCGTCTGAGGCCCCTCGGCCACTTTCAATTCTTGAAGCTTTTAGTCCTTCTCTCATTTGGAGGACATCAGCCCTTCGCTGCCTGGAGGCCATTAGCAGCCTTCCGCCGCCGGGGGACTCTCAGCCCTCCTCCAGTTTGAAGACCCTTGGCCTTCCGCCTCTCGGAGGCTCTTATCCCTCATCTAGTTCGAAGGCCTTCAGCCTTCACCGTCGGGGGCTATCAACTCTCCTCCAGTTCGGAGGCCATCGACTCTCCGCCAACTAGGAGGCCTTCAACCCTTCGCTCGTCTGGAGGCCCTCAACCCTCTTCCTTTCAGAAGGCACGGAGACCCTTAGCCCTCTATCTAGGAGGTACGGAGCTCTCCTCCTTCCAATAGGCACGGAGGCCATCGACTCTCCGTTATTAGGAGGCCCTCAACCCTCCACCAGCTGGAGGCCCACATCCCTCCGTCTTGGAGTCACGATCCCTCTATCCTAGAGTCAGGAGCTCATAGTCCAAGAATTAAATCTCCGCTTAGGTAACTAGAACGTTGACTCACTAGTGCAATCTAGTCCTTCTCCTCAAAGTCGCCCTCCGCGGACACACCTATAAGCCGCCCCTCTGTCGAGCGCACCTTTAAACCGCCCCTCTGTCGAACGCACCTCTAAGCAGTCCTCCGCGAGCGCACTTCTAAGCCATCATCTACGGGTGCAACTATAAACCGCCTATCTGTCGAGCGCACTTATATGTCGCCCATTTGTTGGACGCACCTCTAAATCGCCATCTACGGGCGCACTCCTAAGTTGTACCTTTGTCGGGCGCACCTCCAAGCCACCCTCCACAGGTGCATTATAAGCCGCCTCTCTGATAGGCACACCTATAAATCGCCCCTCTGCCGGGCGCACCTCCAACCCCCCTCTATGGGCGCACCTATAAGCCGCCCCTCCACAAGTGTACCTATAAGCCACCCTTCTGCCGAGCGCACCTCCAAGTCGCCCCTCTTTCGGGTGCATCTATAAGCCGCCCCTCTGTCGGGTGCACCTCCAAGCTGCCCCTCTGTCAGGCGCACCTCCAAGCTGCTCCTCTGCCGGGCACACCTATAAGCCGCCCCTCTACCGGGCACACCTCCAAGTTGCTCTCCATGGGCGCACTTATAAGCCGCCCTCCACGGGCACATCTTTAAGTTACCCTCTGCGAGCGTACAGGTAAGCTGCCCCGCTGTATCTTTGCATTCTCAACACGTTACCTTTAAACATACATTCCTCCGTTTATTACGAAAAATATCTGATTTGAGCGTCGGAGTATCAACGAGGGATAGCCCCCCGTTGTCCTCTGACATCTTACTTATGGTTCATATTGTGCAGGTTCTTGGTTATCAGTGACGGAGACCAGACCCGATTCAGATTGACCCGCAATGAAAAATTTGAAGACTTCTTAATTCGTACAACAATCAGAGACTCGGGACGCAACATATGTAAGTATTTTTCTTATTTGATTGTTAAGGAAAAATCATTTTTATGAATAGTAAATAAGATAAAAGTATGAAATTATATGAATATTTTTGATATATTTATTTTAACTCTTTTTATTAATCAAATAGTAATAAATAATTTCTATCATTTTTTTCCTTAGAATTTTATATAGTAAAACAGATTCCCTAAAAAAAAAAAAAATCGACTTTTCAAACAATGCCGTCATCTTATTTTACATGTCCGCGTTTTACCAAACACCTCTCGAAGTCAATATCAACGGCGATCTCGACAATAAACTTCAAATTATTGGATGACTTTTCAATGGAGACTAATAAAAATAAAAAAAATACTTTAAATATATTTTAAATTAATTTTAATATCTTTGAAGATAATATAACGTCTATTCATCTATCTAATCTTATCTAAAATATTAAAATAAATATATAAAATAATTATAATATTTAATAAATATAATAATATACATATATATAATTTAATTTCTATAAATGATAATAATTTAATCTAAAAATAAGACCTGGCGTAGGAATAATTATTTATTGTGTTTTATGATGGTGGCCCGTGGTGGCTTGCTGCCACTTTGAGCGGCAAAGGTGGCCGGAGATTGTTGGTGTTTGGCTAAAATCCATGAATAACGAATACCACTTCATTGAAATTAATCGCAAAAATTTATCCAAACAATGTAATTGAAAATATTTCAGAGTTTCTAATCTTAATTTGTTTAGAATATATCAATTTAAGAAGAAAAATATATAAGAATACATTAAATATAAGACAAAATAAATATTTATAGTTAAATATATCTATTGCGTTTCACAAATTCGGGTTATCTTATAGATTAGGGACCATGAATAAGATCTTCACGTTGGATCGATTTGATACGTATCCAGTCTTCATAATTTCGAACATGAACCCTATGTAACACAATTGGAAACAAAAAGTTAGAAGACAACAGAAATTGCTCACACTGTAAATCATCCAAATGCTCAAACCACCAATACATGTATCTGCACATCCTCCATGTATCTTTTTATTCTTTTGAAAAGCAAATTTGAATAAGTAATACAAATTGATATAAATTTTGGAGACGAAAAAAAATTTAACAATTAATAATTATTAAGTAAAACATTCGAGATTTTTACGGTCAATAAAAATAATGATATTAAAGTCAGTTTATAATTTAGATAGTATAGATATACTAAATTTTAACGAAATTACTTTTAATTTGCGACATTACTAAAAAACTCTTTAGATTTACTTTTAGTAGTGGAATTAGACTTTTTAATTTTTTTACTGATTTTACTTTACTTGTTGTAGAGCCTCTGAACTCTATTAGATTACAGTGTTTATATCATCAATGTACCAATAAAGGATTATAGACTGAAATTAATGTGCTAGTAAAGAAGAAAGTATTGGATGAGAAAACATATGACAATTTATCTTAAGAAGAGATATCTGATTTTTTCAATCAAGAAATGGCATGATTTTTCCCATTGAACGATGGAAGTTTTAGGTTACAATCATTATTCATTTTTTATGATTGCAATTAATGAATGATATAGCAAAGTATTTATAAAAAAAGGTTAAAATTAGGTAAAAATATATAGTATTTTTGAAATAGGGCCTCCATATTCGGCGTAGAAATTTTAGTAGAAGGGTTGTACCAGTGCACCTGTATTGTTTAAGCATATATCAGATGTAAATATTCTTAATAAAATACACCAATATATATTTTGGGTATATATTAGGCGTCTGTATTCTAGATAAGCTATACTCATGCATGGCTCAGTTACATATTGAGTGCAAATATCTAATTAAACTCCGTTCATGTGGTGATTAGGCATAAGTCAGGTGTAAAAACTGAAAAATGACGCATTTACAAATAATAAGAGTGTATCTGACACTTATTTTTCATTCAAGCTTGAAAATTTTTTCATTCACAGATTTATCTAATTATGAAATATGTAAATATAAAATATTCTTAAAAATAATAACTAATAAAAATTAATAAAAAAATTTATTTTTACCTTATTTTATTCATTTAAATATATTGATGTAATATACTTTTAATTGATCATTTTTCATTTTAAAATACAGTTGATAAATTGATGATCTTGAGCAAAGAATTAAACAAACTAAATCAAAACAAATTTGCAAACTGGACTATGATCAACTCAATGTTCACTTTCTCCTCGCAACTCTTCCTCTTTTATCAAGAAGCAATTAGAATGCTTATATTTTAAAGCCTTTCTATGTATTCAACTATCAAAATTTCATTCTGCTCCTCAATTCATCCTTTCCTAATTGGGTGAGATTTAAATTTTAAAAAATACCCTCTTAATAGTTATTTTTAAGGATTTTTATATTAAATTTAATATTCAATAAACATTAATATTATAAAAATTAGAAAAAAAAACTACTTATTATTATTTTTCATTCTAAAATTATAATTATTAGATTAAAATCTAATGGTCAATAATAATAATAATAATAATAGAGGCTAATTGTCTTTTAAAAAAAACACCCCCTTCATTTCGATTATATGATATTTTCTAAAATATCTTATTATATTATCAACATTATAATTGTAGAAGTTATAAGAATAAAATTATATCCATTAATAATATGAGAAAAGATTAAAAAAAAAAATTAAGGACATAGGCATGCCTTCTTTTGTCCTCACACTCCCTCCCTAACTCTTAGCATATTGTCACTTGTATGTAGTTTAATCTTTATTTATTACAGATAGATTTTATTTATATAATAAATTATGATGTTTATATTATAATAAAATAATCTTATTATTACGTTAATACTCACGATGATCAACATACTGAAACGTTCTTTGTCATGGTGATCTCGAGCTCTGAAGGCCAATGTCGTTGTGCTTTCTTGAAGGGCCAGAAGCAGGCACGGGTACTGATTTTGCAGAGAACCCAGAAAAACGATCTGAGTATCTCGTCCTGCTCGGAATCAATCTGAAGAAATCGTTGCTTCTTATGCCATGAGATCGCTCAAAGAAGGTGAACAGAACCAAGAGCCGAAGAAGAAGAGTTAGCAGGCGCTTACAGGAGCTCATTTGTGAAGAAGCTGACTATATCAGCTTCTTTGATAACGTGAAAATGGTGGAAATTTGAAGATCAGAACAAATCATGGGCGGCTCAAGCTAGGGTTTGAAGAAGAAGAAGGAGGAGCAGGAGAAGAGAGAGGTGAGTTGGTGGAAAGAAGATCAAGAAGAATCAGATGCTTGTACAAATAGCAATGGCGGAAGCAGAGTAAAAAGGGGAGATTGAGATTCTGTTTGGTTTTTTTTTTTTTTAAATAAAAATAAATATATATACATATAAGTATTGTCTTATGTTTAGTTTGTAAGAAAAAAATTAATGGAAAAAATAAATTGTATTATTTATGGTATGAGATGCGTTTAAAAATTTTAAATTATTATACGAATTGGGGAGTGCCTAATCGTGCCTGGTTGCTTAAATTAGAGCAGATCCAATTTTCGTAATTCAAAATTTAGATTCTGTATACTATAACAATATAAATAAGATGTAAGAAGTTTACGAGACTTACTCTTTAATATATCATTTAATATTTAAGTTAAAAATCATTTTACTTAGAAGAAAAAGGTACCTGAAAATGAGTGTAAGAATATAAAGTGGATGAGAATGAATATTTATTTGGAGGGTTATACTTCGTTTGGTGTATTTGTTTAGTAGAGCGACTTTAGATGATACACTAGACCGGTGGAGTGTCTCACTTCTATTTTTATTGTCCTTTTTTTAGTTGTCTCTCTTTGTCCCATTTTTCTATAGGAGAGAGGTTATATTTATTGTGAGAGACGTCATTTGGCTAGTGGACCATTGAATTAATATGTAGGTATGGTACCTTTTTTATTGTGAGGGGCACTAGATATACGTGTAACGATCGTCTTCATTCAATGGTTGGACCGTTTGATTTTTAACTGTTAGGATCGTTATGATTGTCATTTGAAGTAATTCATTTAATACTCTATTATGATCCTTTGATATTTTACAGTTTGAATTATATCATTAGTTTAATTGTTATGTTTTTTGTCTCGTAGGCTTAGAGGTGTCATTTACTAGACCATCATTTCTTAGGTTTCTTCTCCTTTTAAATACTGAATTTGGGTCTGCCTGATTCTTACAATAGTCATCACTGTCTAATAATTTTTTTTTAGTTTTTATTAATAACAAATAAATAAATAATATTATAAATTTATTTTAATTTCATGTGATTTTCAGCCTACATTTAAATGAAAAAAATATTATATATATATATATATATTTATATTTATATTTTAATAGTGATTTTTAAAAATTTATTAAAAATCAAATAAGTCTTTTGTTAGTCTCACATTTATATTTTTTTATACTAACAGTTAAAGTTTATATAATATAAATACCATATTTCATATTACGTCGTTGGGATGATACAGAGGCTAAAAAAAAATTTAAAATTATTCTTCATTTTCTTTTTAATATTTAAACAAGAAAAATACATAAAAATAATTTTATAATAAAGGTAATTTTGTAGTTTGGTTGTTAAGGAAAATAAAGAGAAAAAAATGTAAAAAATAAAATAAAATTTAAATGTGATATGAAATATTTTGAATATTTTTACTTTACATTTTTTATTCCACAAATTTTTTCAATAAATCAAATATTATAAAATACTTTCTTTCATTTTTTTTTTGTTTATTTTAGATTTCCCCATAACCCTAAAATATTATTATTATTATTATTAGCTAATTAATAAAAGACATCTCATATTTTAATCAATAGTCAAAAATTAATGTATTTTTTTTTTATAAAAATGATAATATATTTATTATTTTTAACTATTTGATGGTATTCTTTAGTAGTGAAATGACAATTGAGAAGCAGACAGAGATTTGATAGTAGAAAAGGAAGGATTCGGGGTGGCTGCAACGTGCAAAGCATTGCAGCAACCTGCGACACTTCTGGGAGTCGGCAAATTGAAAAAATTGATGGCTCCTATTTTATATTAAAAAAGACATAATTTTTAATTTTTTTTAAATATTTTTTTCAGCTTTTGATTATAAAAATAAAAATTTCAATATTTTTATTTTTAAATTATATATATATTTAAAAAAAAAACGGGAGCCGTCAGATTTCAATCTGACGGCTCCCGTTGGCGTTGGATGGGACTGCGCGTTGAGCCCCCCTCGTTCCAAAAAGGAAGGGGAAGAAAAAAATGTTGTGGGGCCTTGTTTGGGGAGGTAGGGCAACGGTGGGGTCCACGGTCCCTATTTTTGTTAAAAAGAAAAAAGAAAAGAGTAAGATTTTATTTTTTATTTAAATTATTAAATTAGAAATTTTAGTAATTAAATTTTAAATATTAAATAATATTATTTAAATATTTAGTTTTATTAGTTTTTTTAATATTAAATTTAACATTTATTAAATATTAATATTATAAAATAAATTTAAAAATGTAATTCTTTTTAATATTTTTTATTTTTAATTTTGACTATTTAAATTTTAATCTACTGGTCTACTTAAAAGAAGTCCGACCCTATTTATTTATAGAAAGTATGATCTTATTTTTTAAAATTATTAAATTGAAAAAACTATATATAAAATTTAATTATTAAATAATTTTTTAAAATAATTATTTAAAAAAATAAATTAAATAATTCAAAATATTTCCATCCGGCGAGAAAACATTCACGAAGCAGGTGAGCTAAGGGCCTGTTTGGTGCAGTGGTAAAACTGTCCCCTTTTGAATGCTTTGTATGCGATTGATTTGACGTTCTCTCCGGACTCTTAGCGGAAAGACGAAACCAACCAAACAGTGCCTTAAGTCAAGGTACTGTTTTCGGCCGCGAAAAGGTGCGCCGTAGCGGCTCCTACGCCGGTCTCATCAATTTCATCAATTTCTGATGGTTGTTTTTGTGCGATGGGTGCTGCCACGCATCCGTACCATGTCAGTATGATACCAAATTATAGACATCATATAAAAATTTAACGTTCATTATTAAATTTTTTATTTTTTTAATAATTAAAAATAAAAGGTATTAAATCTTTATCCAACAGCTATAATATGATATCATACATATGCCGTACGAAACTGCTTCGTAGCACCTCTACACTCTTGGTTGTTTACGGAATTAACCAACTAAACTTTGGCACATTTTATCATCAATTTCACCATTGTTTATGAACTAAACACGAGATTGAAAGTGGAGAAAAGGGAAATTGGCATTTTTAAAGTAGGACGATATTTTTATTAGATTTATTTTAATTTTTTAGTATATTATACTAAATCAAAAGTAAAATATTTATATATATTTAGATTTTTAATTTTATTATTATTTGGTGCGAATTGTAAGTTTCTATCCATATAGTAATGTGTGTGGAAAACTGTTGCTGGAGACATCGATAAGTCTTCAAGTATAAATACGTCGCCACACCATCCAACAATTGTTAGAGAGAGCGCCTGTCTAACTCAACGATCTCTCAAACTTCAGGATTATGTTTGATTTCTTCCACCGTTGGCTGTTATCATGGTTTTTCTGTTTTGCCGTTATGACTTTGTTCTGTTTTGTTACCTGGCCTTGTTATTCTGTTACAATTGCTACATTTGTTATTTTGTTCCATTGGTTGGATTGTATTCTATTATTATTGTAAGATTCGTAGGCTTCACCCCATATATTATATGCGCCATTCCTGTAGCGCTGGTATTAAGAAAATAACAAATCATTTCCTCACATCTGCGTCTTTCTCTTCTCCTGTAACTCTTTGCACGAATTCCTCTCTCTTCCTATTCTTATTGCTCAACTCCTCCCCAAATCATGATTTTAGGTGTACGTTGATTGCATCAATTGATGCTTTTATTGAGACATAATAGAGAGAATAACAACGCGATATAACACCCTCGAAGACTCAATTGTTGGAATTTCAAGGGATTGAAGGATGTTGCTGCAACTGCACAACTCCATGCCAAGAATATTGCCTCTAATACTGCTACCATAGAGTAGATTCAAAAACACTCTTCAAAATTTTTCATATTTTGGCTCGAATCGAGAAACAACCCCTTCAATCCGTAAATCCACCATTGCTCACTATCTCTACTTTGTTCTTGGTACCCTCGATCATGATTCCACCACCGCGAACCCAAAACCTACCATTTCCACCACATGCGTCATTTAATTCCCAAATCACTTTCTCCATATGCTTACCCAAACTCAAAATTTCATTTTTTTCTGAAAAAAATATGCTTGGGTGGATATTTCAAATCGAGCGTTTCTTTTATTACCATTGCATTCCACTAGAATAGAAGTTGACGATTGCTTCATTTTACATGAGCGGTTCGGTACTTTAGTGGCATCATTGGATGCATTCAATCCATCAACTTTCTACTTGAGAGATTTTTTCGCGCAATCTTGAGTTTCGATTCGAATCGTCCACTTATTGCAATTATGAAGCCATGCTCTATAACTTGCGGCAAAACACCACCGTTGTTGCTTACATGACCAAGTTCGAAACCCTTTCTACTTGGACTACAGGACTTACTACTGGTAATCTACTAAATTGCTTCATTTCTAGTTTACGTGATGATATCCGGTAAGAGCTTTCATTTCTAAAGCCTCAATCAATGTAGGAGGCCGTAGGAATTGCTAAATTAGTGGAGGAAAAATTTGATATTAGCCGCTCAAATTTTCACCGTCTGCCTTCTTTGAAGCAGCTAGTACATACTATGGCAAAACCATCAAGAACCCTCACTTCCTCCATTCTTCCTCCAAAATTACCTATCAAGAAAATTACCTTGATTGAAATGGCATCTCACCGTGAACGTAGATTTTGTTTTAACAGTGATGAAGGATTTACCCCAGGTTATTAATGTAAACCCCTCCAGTTCTTGTGTATGCTTGTTGATGAAGACACCATCACCCAGACAATTACACAACTACTAAAGGGTGACTTCATTGTTTCTAAACCACCACCGAAACTTCAACAGGAAACAAATTCCTTATCTCTAGACATTTTGACTATATCCCTTCATGCCTTAGAAGGTCATTTTGCTCCAATGTTGTGTCTACCAGGGCTAGTAGTAGGGCATTCAGTGGTTATATTAGTAGATACCGGCCCAACCCACAACTTCCTTCAGACTCGACTAGCTAAACGTTCAGGGTTGATAGTTGAACCCTTCCAATATCTTACCTTCGAGTATCTTAATGTCATAGTGAAAAACGAAGACTCCTTACTTTGCGACGGGTTATGCACCAAGATACTCGTTACTTTAGATCAATCAAAGTTTAATGTAGACCTTTACTTATTACTCATTTATGGAGCGAATATGGTATTCATGGTGCAGTAGCTGGCTACAATAGGTCCTGTTTTGTTTGATTACAAGGCCCTATGAATGAGCTTTGACTATATTGGTAAACAACTCACCCTGCATGGATTACAAGCAGCTACCATCTCTTCCATGACGTTTGGTCAATTATGACGGCGAACTCACCAATTCTGCTGCCACTAATTTTCAATTGATCATCAACCCGGTTTTGGAACCATCCCTAGAAGTTGCTCCATCTAGCTTGCCCTTGCTACATTCCTTACTCACTGATGTTAGCCCCTCACAAATTACAGTCTTATGCAGTTTACTCTCAACATTTGTGGATGTCTTTACAGTTCCACATGGGTTGCCACCACATTGCAAGACTACTCATTTTATTTCCTTACAACCAAACATAACTCCAGCAAATGTTAAACCTCACCGATATCCTCATTGCCAGAAAATAGAAATTGAGCAAATGATTCGTGAAATGTTGGACGAATAAATTATTTAGCCTAGTACCAATCCATTTTCATCACCAATTTTACTTGTCCAGAAAAAAGATGGTAGTTGACGGTTTTGTGTTAATTACTGCACCTTAATGCCATCACAGTGAAAGATTGGTTCCCCATTCCCACGGTGGACAAGCTACTGAAAGAATTATATGGTGCTTGAGTTTTCTCAAAGGTCAACTTAAGAGTTGGATATCACCATATGCATATATATTCCAAAAATGTCCACAAAATCGGTTTTCGCACTCATGGCGGACATTATGAATTTCTAGTAATATCCTATGGATTATTTAATACTCCATCATTTTTCAATCTGAAATGAATGATATTTTTTGGCCTGTGTTGTAAAAATTTGTGCTGATTTTTTTGATGACATTTTAATTTTTAGCTCCTCTTGGGAGCAATTCTTCCAGCACCTTGCTCAAGTTTTGCAAAATCTACGGAACAACTCCTTCACCAAGCAATCAAAGTGTGAATTTGGGCACTCTTCCTTATCTTATTTGGAACATATTATTTCGGAGTAAGGGGTGATAGTAGATTCTGCTGAAATTGAGGCTGTCTGTAGTTAGCCAACACCCACAAATGTTAAACAATTGTGAGGTTTCCTTGGCTTAGTAGGGTATTATAGGCGATTTGTTGCCCGCTATACCCATATTGCAACTCCACTGACACAATTGTTACAAAAGAATGCTTTCCTCTGGACCCTGACAGCCTATAAAGCTATTGACTCACTTAAGGTAGCTCTCACTACTACCTCGGTCTTAGCCCTTCCAAATTTCTCCAAACCCTTCGTAATTCAGACGGATACATCTGGGTATGGCATTGGTGCCGTCCTACTTCAAGCTAAACACCCGATTGTATTTTTTAGCAAACAAATTTGCTCCAAATTGTAGGCTTCTTCCACCTACATTAAAGAATTCTGTACCATCACTGAAGCAATAAGAAGTAGCGCCAATATTTTCTCAGCGGTAAATTTATCATTCAAACAAACCATCAACCACTCAAGACACTACTCAATCAATCAATTCATACTTCAAATCAACAATACTGGATTATTAAACTGCTAGACTTTTTTACTGGCATCAATTCATTCTCCTCTCGGGGGACACACGGGCATTCCGCACACCACTACCAGAAATTCAGCAACTTTTTACTGGCCCAAGATGCGGCAAGAGATCTGCGACTTTGCATCCAATTGTCTAGTATGTTAGGAAGTTAAATCCCTCAATATTGCACCACACGATTTGTTACAACTGCTACCAATTTTGGGAAAAATTTAGGAGTCCATCTCTATGGATTTCATTTTCCCATATCCCTTCCTCACAAGGCAAAACGGTCATATTTGTTGTTGTTGATTGACTTTCCAAATATGCTCACTTTTTTCCCCTGGGTACTCACTTTACCACAACCAGCCTTGCTGAAATCTTTATCTGAGAAATCTGTTGGTTACATGTTTTTTCACTGATATTGTATCAGATGTGATCCCATTTTTATGAGTATTTTTTAAAAAGAACTATTCAAATTGTAGGGTACTCATTTGGCCACCAATAGCTTTTACTATCCACAAATAGATGGATAAATCGAAATAATTAATCATTATCTCGAGGTTTATCTTCACTGTTTTACTACTGAGCATCCTTCCTCTTGGGTCCAATATTTGTCATGGGTCAAATGGAGTTACAATACAATTTAGCACTCGTCCATCAAGATGAGTCCTTTTAAGGTAGTGTACGGTTGGTCACCTCTGTCACTTCTCAACTATGTGCAGGGCACTTCCTCCATCGCTTCCGTCGGTGAATTATTGACAAACCGTGCCACTGACCTGGCGTCCCTCAAGGCAAACCTTCAGCGGGCACAACTTCATATGAAAAATCAGCATGATGCTCACCAGACTAATAAGGAGTTTCAGGTGGGCGACTTGATCTATGTTTGACTCCAGGCCTATCGCCAAACATCGGTCATTCATCGCCAATCCAATAAACTTGCCAAATGTTATTATAGACCATTCTGTATCTTATACCAAATTGGTATTGTTGCTTACCGATTGGATTTGTTGGCACATTCAAAAATCCATAACATCTTCCATGTTTCTCTACTCAAACAGTACCACGGTGTAGTTGCACAGTAGCCGGTTGACTTACCTGCTGAATCATGGGGCTCCCAGCCCCTACTGCAGCCGCAACACCTTATTGGCTTCCGAAATGTTTTGCTTAATGGCCAAACCATCTCCTAAGTGCTCATTCAATGGCACTCTCACTCATCCGAAGAGGCTAATTGGGAATCCATTGCTGACTTTCATCGTGATTTTTCAACTTTTAACTTTGAGTATAAGGTTCTTTTTAATGGGGATGACAACATTATAGAACTCATCGATAAGCCATCAAGTATGAATAAGCCGTCACGCAACTTGACAATTGCTAGAAAAAGCGCCCATTTAACTCAACAACAACTCAAATTTCAGGATTACGTTTAATTATTTCCACTGCTGGCTGTTATTGCTATTTTTCTGTTTTGCCGTTATGATTTTGCTCTGTTTTGTTACTTAGCCTTGCTGTTCTGTTACAATTATTACATTTATTATTCTGTTACATTGGTTGGATTGTATTCTGTTACTATTGTAAGACTGACTCATAGGATTCATCCCATATTATATGCAACATTCCAGCAGCGCTGATATTAAGAAAATAACAAATCATTTTCTCACATCTGATTCTCTCTTCTCCTGTCACTCTCGACCTGAATTGCCCCCTCTTCTTGCTCGACTTCTCCCCAAATCACAATTTCATATGCACGTTGATTGCATCAAAAACTGTACCGAGAGATGAGAGCGATGTAGTCATATTGAGAGGCATAGAGATCTGCATAATAATTACTGATAAAAGTGATTTTCTATTTGGAACAACGATTTCATGATTTATTTCTTTGATTAAAAATAATTTTTCATGTAAAATTATTGTCTTTCTTATATTTAATATACATATGTTACAGTTTCCTTTGTTGTATTATCGTAATGCTACTTCATCTCAGTAGATTCAATCAAAGGGCGAGTGCCTACCCGGACTTCCATACTCTCTTAGGCCTTGAAGTATAAAGAAACAAAACCATATAAAACATATCAAATGTAATTAACCAGGCATATTCCAACTACTATTGAAGGGTTAAGCAAGTTTCTTTTCTTTTTTTCAATGCAACCCATGCCGGTTTACTCTGATATCCGTCTCAGCTCCGGTGAAAGAAAATGTGAGAAGAAAAACCAAAAAGAGATTCAATACCCTTCCAGTATTGCCCATAGCTGAGAGTGTCCGAAGGAACACAGACTTATTTCTCGATCACCACCACATGATAAAACATCACCCGGTATTAATAACAAATAAATTCTACATATAATAAGCTGCAGATCTTATTGCCAGCAAAAGATAATGGGAACTTGAGTCCATTAACGGTTTATGCATAACATTACAAATCAAATTACAATTCACAACCCTCAATAATCACGCCCCCAGCATCACCTCTCAACTCAACCCTAAAGAGCCCGTTCGGTTTCAGGAAATGCAAGGATATGATTTAAGTGTTAAAATAGATACAAAAATGAATAAATGCGAATCCGATAATTCAATTAATAGCAATTTGTAGTTTTGAATCACTCTCTATTAACCATTCCCTCGTTGTAACTTACAGAAATGTGAAAATATAGAAGGTTTGATTTCCTAATTTCATCATTGAGTAGTGTAATTTTAATTAAGTAAATAAGAAAAAGGTGCATGACAAGAACACAGAGGAACAGGAATCGTCAAAAAGGCCATAAACGCTAATGGATGGCTGTTTGAATTGCCCTCATTCGCAGCCTGAACTCCTCTCCTATCTGTACTCTGTTTTCGGGTTCACAACTGCGAAAAGTAAGCAAGAAAATTTTCAAGTAATTCATCTCGTCAAGAAGAAAACAACCCACAAACCCCTTCATCATTCTCTTAAATGTTCAATTTTACCTCTTGTAAAAGTCGAATAATTCGAATGTCGAGAATTCCTGCGTCTCCGGATGAAATTTATCAGAGTATCACGACAAATGCGAGGCCAACAATTAACTGTCGCAGCAAGTTGAGACAGTACAGTTTGAAGGAGGTTTACCTCTACTTCAACGATCTGTTACCAGCAGCGAAAATGTCTGTCGATCTTTATAAGTCAAAGATATTATGTAAGAGATCAACTGCCGCCGGCGAAAGGGTCGGCGAAACACAGAACAAACCAGATGGGCTTGGCAGGAAGGTACTACCATACATAAACGGACTAATCATATCATGTATCCCAAAAGGGCTATGCATCCCTTGTGCCGGAGAGAACATCCCGGGCGATATTACCGGCAAATTCGCCGGCGCAGGGGACAAAACCCCCGGAATTTGACCCAAATCAACTCCATTCATTTCCACCATACCCATAGCTTCACCGACACCACTATTCTTTTCTCTGTCCTTACTTTTCTCGCTTGGGCTCGTCCTCTCTATTGAAGCCAACCTCGCCGCCGGAGATACAGGTCCGGCGGCGACATCGTTTGAAGTTGAAGCTGAATCGAATCCGGTTAGTCGCTGGACTATCGACATGAAATTGGACGCGTCGGCGTGGACGATCTTCGGGGAGACAGCATAGATGATTACGGTTTGGCGGTCGTCGGAATCGGACGGTCGCGTCAGAGGCTGAGCGAGCGGTTGTGAATGCAGCGGAGGTTTTGGAGCAGGCGGCGGCTTTTGGATTTTGTGCGAGTCTTTGCTAACTCTCAGTGGGGTTGGTCGTGGACCATGAAGCTGTACCTCTCTCCTCGTTCCCGTCGATGAATTCACGCCGGCTGTTGGGATCTCCGGCGGATCCATTGTGGGTCTCCCTTTGGAATTCAGAGGAAGGGGGTGGAGATGGTAAATCTGACTCTGGGATTTTTCAACGCTTGTGCAGAAGCTCATTCCCATTTGAGGGAACGGCCGCGGCCTCATTCAAGTTAGTGAGCGAGACAGGGTCGGAAATATATGCCAATCAAATAATTTATTTTAAAATATATTTATAATTAATAATTTTTATAATTTTTTGTATATCATTCACGCTAGGATTTTAAAATATTTTTTCTCTTATTATTTTTTTAAAATATTTTTATATATTTTTTCAACATGCTTCTTAACAGTGATATATTGAAATTATAACTTTACTTTGAAGAGAATTATAGTACAAAATAATAATATATCATTATTAAAATTTTATAAATAACAATAATAATTTAGTTTTAAAATTTAGCTTATTGTAATAGTTTGACTAAAACAAACCTAAAAATTCTAGAAAAATAATGGCGTCGGTGATAATAGTAGTGGCAGTGGTGGTAGGCAAACTCCTATGAGAGGAATGAAGACCAGAGAAGAAGTGACTATGAGAGAAAAATATAATCTTAGCACGAGGAGAGAGAGAGAGAGAGATGTTCCTTTATTTTTAATATAGATATCTATGTTTAAACATAGAAGTTAATTTTAAATATAGATAATCTAACATGGTATATTTTTTGACAATAGTTTTATATTTAGATTAGACACATATTTGGATGGTCGATGGAAGCTATGCTGGTTAATGGATTCAAAAAATAAATGACAGGATCTAAGTTTGATGATCCAAATCTGACAGTAAGAGTTCAAAAACTAAGGTTTGAGTTGTCAGAATTTGTCAAGTCTTACATGCCCGACTTTGAGCTATCAAAAGGGTACTTTGTTAGAGTCTGCTTGGCATAACAAATGTCGAAAAAAGGCGTGGCAAATCAACCGGGAGATCGACCTATCGTAAAGCTTCACTATCACTCGAAGAAGCATGTCCAAACCATCGGAAACTCAGTCCAACAATTTAGTTAGCTAGTGACTCAGTCAATTGGTTGAGTCCCATAGCGCCATCTGCTAGAGACTCATTTTTAAGTGTCTAAACCATCAAAATTCAAATTATCAATTCAAATTAAAAGCTAAAAAGATTACACTTGTTAACCAGAATTGGAAAGTCTGCACAATATGGACTGATACGTTATCATTGAGCCCAAAACTTACCTTGATACAAAAATTAGCCCAAAATCACCTATCAACTCCATATTCATAAATGGGACAAGTAAACCTAAATGCTTTAATTCCTTAGAATGGGACCTCTCTCTTAGTAAAGAAAATTAATTCCTTGAAAGAGGAAACTGTTGCGTTTCGGATCGCGGGGTCACGTGCAACACAAGTATTTTGGAGTGCAGGGTGTTGATAAGGAAAGATTAAAACCGAGTTTTTACGTGGAAAGCCTCATCTTGAATGAGGAAGAAAAATCACAAGGCTTTGGGCCTATGAAAATGCTTCACTATGGTTCGAAATCTTACAAAGTACAAGTTTTGAGAACATCCTTCCGAGGACATAAGAGGCGGGAACCCCACTGTGGACGCTGAGGGGGGAATGGTTGCCGAAATGGTCCGAGAGCTCACAGAGACCGAAGAGGTTGGCGCTGTTGGCCTGGTGCCTTCTGATCCTTGTGATCCTCTCGCCGAAGTCCAGACTAAATGCCCATCAGGGCGAGAGGTGGATGTCCTCGGGGAGCCTCATGCTGAGGGCGCTAATGTCGGGGCAGGCCCCTCAGTGCCCTTGTTAGCTGTGGAGCTCGTTCCCGAGGAAGCACCTGTGGTGCCTGAGAGTGGACCGCAGGATTCCGAGGCCCCTAAAGAACGCGGCCCTGTGCATGATCCCCCTGTCTCTAAGGTAATCCACCGTTACTTCTTTTGCCTTGCTTTTAGTTGGCTGTCTCCTTGATGGACTTGTTTATCTTTTGCAGCTCCAAGACATGGCTGGGAGCTTCGGTCAGTTGGTCGAAGAGGCTATCCGGTCTCGCTTGGAGATGGAGTCGCTTAGGGCTGCCGGGGAAGTTGGCCCAACGGACTAAAGCGAAATTGGCTGAGGTTGATGGGAAAGTAGCCTCTCTAGAAGATACCGTCAAGCTCCATCGGCTTTAGCTGGGGCTTCTTCGGGATAAGGTTGTCCGTCAGGACGAGAGGTTGAGGGCGTCCATACAGCCCTCGGAGATCGCGTCGTTATTAGACAGCAGGTACTGGGAGGGCATCCGCATGTGCCGCCCAATGCTGCGACTGATCAATCCGCAGTTTTCTATTGCCGTCCTCGATCCCAGGAACGCTAGTGCCTCATGCAGAGAAGACTTATATGTCATTGTTGGGAGGCCTTTTCTCGAGTTCTCTCAGGCAGGGTCTGAAGGTGAACCTCCTGCGTCCGAACAACTAGATCTGACGGGTCAGGCAGAGACTTCTGGAGACCAAGGCGTTCACGGAACAGGGAGTCAGGAAGAGCTCCCGTGACTTGTGGTCTTTTGTCTCCCTTTTTTTTTCTTTGAACACTGTACAGAATATTATTTTGAGTAATAAAAGCTTACACTTTCAGAGTTGAAACCTTGGACTCTTTGCCCGGTCTGTACGAGTGCATTTTCCTTTTGTAAGGTGGTGCTAAGTAGTTCATCCTTAGCTTTTATCATGAGCCCTTTGAAGGATTATGCTACCTTTTGACCTCTCAGATCGTCTAGCCTTGCATGAAATTCTTAGAACTTTAAACTTTCAGGGTACTTGGATGGAACCGAGTTTTTAGAATACGGCATCTGGGGCCGCTCGGATGGGATTGAGTTTTAGAGTACGACCTCTAGGGCCACTCGGATGGGACCGAGTTTTTGAATATGACCTCTGGGGCCGCTCGGATAAGACCGAATTTTTGAATATGACCTCTGGGGCCGCTCGAATAGGACCGAGTTTTTAGAATACGACCTCTGGGGTCGTTTGGATAGGACCGAGTCTTCGGAATACGACCTCTGGGGCCACTCGTATAAGACTGAGTTTTTGAATACGACCTCTGGGGCCGCTCGGATAAGACCGAATTTTTGAATACAACCTCTAGGGCTGCTCGGATAAGACCGAGTTTTTAGAATACGACATCTGGGGCCGCTCGGATAAGGCCGAGTTTTTAGAATACGATATCTGGGGCCGCTCGGTCGGATCTGAGTTTTTAGAATATGACCTCTGGGACCGCTCGGATAAAATCGAGTTTTTGAATACGACCTCTGGGGCCGCTCAGATAGGACCAAGTTTTTTGAATAAGACCTTTGGGGTCGCTCGGATAAGACCGAGTCTTTGAAATACGACTTTTGGGGCCGCAAAAATAAGTCCGAGTCTTTGGAATACGACCTCTGGGGCCGCTCGGATAAGACCGAGTTTTTGAATACGACCTCTGGGGCCGCTCAGATAAGACCGAGATTTTAAAATACGACTTCTGGGACCGCTCGGCCGGAGCCGAGTTTTTAGAATATGACCTTTGGGGCCACTCGGATAGGACCGAGTTTTTAGAATACAACCTCTGGGGCCGCTTGGTGGGAGCCGAGATTTTAGAATACGACCTCTGGGGCCGCTCGGCCGGAGCCGAGTTTTTAGAATACGACCTCTGGGGCCGCTCGGTCGGAGCCAAGTTTTTAGAATACGACTTCTAGGGCCGCTCGGCTGGAGTTGAGTTTTTAGAATACGACCTCTGGGGCCACTTGGCTGGAGCCAAGTTTTTAGAATACGACATCTGGGGCCGCTCGACCAGAGCCGAGTTTTTGCTTTGACTTGTGAGCTACCTTGATGTTGATGAAGGAACATGAGAATACATCATGATGGACATAATGAAGGACCCTTTCATTCATGTATACGTGTTACATTGGGTGGCCTCCAGGGCCATTTTGAATCCTCACATTACATTAGTGCCCTGAGTCCTGGTCAGCGCATGCTTGAGCCTCGACATCTCTCTTGTTGCTCCCTTGTCGGTTGTGGCCTTTTGACAGTTCTGTTTTGTGCTGGCCTTTTTGAAGTTGGCACGCGCATCCCCCAGTCGACGGTCAGGTGCCTTTCGTGTTCATTTTGGCTTTGTCTTTTGAATGGCGTGACCGACCGCGTCCTGCTGTTCCGATGCCGTGCCTGGGTCGTGGCAGGAAGCGGTCGAGGTAGCCTTCCATTACCAGCCGCTCGACTTTCGCCTGGAGCTTCCTGCAGTCCTCGGTGTTATGACCGCGGCTGCAGTGGTAATGGCAGTATTCCCACTGGTCACCCCCTTATGGGTTCTTCAACTTCTTGGGCCATCTCAAGAACTCTTTATCTCGGATCTGCCTCAAGATGCTGGTGAGTAACTCAGTAAGGGCAGGTGGGCCTGATGGTCCGTCTCCTCCAAGGACCATCCATTCGGGCTCATTTTGCCTGAACGGTCCTCGGGGCTTCGGTTGGGCTCCAGCTCTTCTTTTTTATCCCCCTGTCCTCGGGGGCAGGGGGTCTTCTCTCTCTCCCAACTGGCTTGCTTCGCCTATCTTGGGTCCGAAGACCATCTTCCAGAGTCTCTTGAGCCCTTTCTTCGTCGGGGTCAGGGCCATGGACTTCTTTCTGTTAAGGTAATCCCTCAACTCGCCTGGAGCTCACGTAGCTTGCCGCACCTGGAGCACCGCTGGCCGCAAACTTTCAGGGTATTTGCCTCTGAATTGCTCGTCTACCCTCTCGCAGAGGGTGTGGACCGCTCTTGAGAGGTTGTCCACCTTCTTCACCAGTTTTCGCACGCTAGTACCAGGGCGGCCACTCGCCATGCTGCATGATGGGAGGTAGGTCCCACCTCCCGGGTGGACGTGATGGCTTGTCTGCTCGCCATCCTCGGAGCGCTGGTTGTTCTGCAAGGGTAGGAAGCGTAGAGCTTTTTGTTGATGCGTTCCCATAGAAGGTGCCAATGTTGCGTTTCGGATCGCAGGGTCACGTGCAACACCAGTGTTTTGGAGTGCACGGTGTTGAGAAGGAGAGATTCAAATCAGATTTTTACGTGGAAAGCCTCCTCTTGAATGAGGAAGAAAAACTACGAGGCTCTGGGTCTATGAAAATGATTCACTCTGGTTCGAAGTCTTACAAAGTACAAGTTTTAAAAATTCCTTCCTTGTCTCTTGTTTGTGTTCCTCTCCTCTGAAAGCTCTCTCGTTGGGAAGCTTTGTCACCTTTGTTCTTTCTTGTTCTGAAGAGAGGAAAAAGGGGTCAAGAGTCCTGAGGCAAGAGTCTCTGCTACGTATTTATAGGAAAAATTGTGCCGTTGGGGAGAGGACACGTGGCAGTTGGCGTGTGGCCGAGAGGCTGTCCACTGCCCTGTTGGTCACATCAAGCGCATGAGGGAGTCGTCCACCTGCCCTACTGTCCATGTCAGGAATGATGGCGTGTGCAGGGAAGCATGCTGCTGGCGTCGCTGGTATGGCCTGAGCGTGTTAGGTACGTAGACTCTAGACGTCAATCTTGATTTGACAAGGCATGCTCTGTGGAGGTGGCGTCTTGCAGTGGCTGCAGGTTCTTTGGAAATCGGCAAAGTTGCTTAGTTGGCGCTTTAGGCCATGTATGAGTTGGTCCTCGTCCTTGTGTGGCATGCCTTGTCCCTTTGTGAGTTCACGGACCCATTTGAGGGAGGTAGCTCTCGGACGTCAACTGCCTTTTGGAAGGACTTGAAGGATCTCTGATTTCGTGTGAAGGATCCTCGGGCATTTTCTTGACTTCTCGGATTATTCTGAAACCTGATGGACCTCTGAGGCTCTCGGGCTTCTTCTCCTGACTCTCGTACCTGAGGGCTAGGGTTCTCGGACGTTTCTCTGGCGTCCTGGATGTCGTCAGCTACTTGTAATGTTCTTGAGCCCCTATTGGTTAAAAGGACCTCTCGGACTTTTGCCGTAACTTTGATTTTTGGGACACTAGACTACGTTCTCGGGCTTGTTAGGTTAGTCTAGCGTAAGGAGCTAACCTAGGTTTTGGGCCTCTTGGGCCGTCCAGTTCTTTTGGTCCGTGAACATATCTCTGGGCTTTTCACTTGGGCCCTTTCTTTGGGCCGTGTTTTATGGGCCCCTATATTGGGACCCAACACAAATATATATCGAGTATTGGTTATAGCTTTTTTTAAAAAAAGCTAATAAATTCTTGGGAGGTTATTTAATCAGTTTTATGGCAAACCAATTAGTCTTCTATAAATACAAACTATCTTAACCCAAAAGAAGATCTTATGTCTTGGAACATTAACAACTAGGCCTAGTGCACTTTCAATTCTATCTAGAAATACTTGTTTAGAAATAAGGCTCACTATACTTTAGTTTAAAAATCAATAGATCGAGAGTCTATCATTCAAATAACATTTTCTGTAAAAAATCTAAGGTACAAAATATTATTCTTTAGAAGCCTTCATTTCTCACTTTTTATCTTAAATATTCTAATTTGGCTAGTATTTTACTAATTTAAGTATTGAAGGATTAATCGCAAATTTATCTCGTACTTTTGAATTATCATCTTATTTTGTAATATGTAGGATCTATGTTAAAATATCTCATGGTCCATTTTAAAATCTATTAGAGCAAATATATTTTTGAGCTATGTATCCGTAATTAAATTATATATTTAATTTCATATATAACAATAATAATAACAAAACTTTATTTCTCACCAAATAATAATAATTATATGAATCCATACTTACCATTTCTTACTTTAGTGTAGTATCTCCTAATATAAAAGTAAATTTAATATTTTTTTATTACATCCTTGAAGTTTTCATAGGTTTATTCATTTTGTAATTTCTAAGTCACAATTAACTTATATTTTCTTATCATACTTGATGAGTATAGTTCAAAATGGCCTAACTTAATACTTAAGTGAATAAGAGATCCAATTATCAACAGCCCAACAAGAGAAGCCACAAAACCAATCGATGTGATTTAAAGGGTACAATCTGAATTGCCCGATATTAAAATACAATCTGAATATTTAGATATTAAAGAATCATAATAAACCATCTGATGACCCGATATAGAGGACAATTGGAATGATTTTGTGACGAGTAGCCAAGTGGTCACACTTATACCTTACAAATAATGCCTCTTACTACTTATTCGAATAGTATCATACACATGCATCGATCTTAGAGGTCGAACAGTTAAACGGTATCTCTGATTATAAATAAAATTTTTCCCGAGACAAGAGGAGAGGGAGAAAAAAAGAGACAAAAAAGCCACTTCATCAGATGTGTGCATAAAAAGGAGTATAACTCTCCAATCACACACTCATTCCTATCCACTTTAATTTTCTACCTTCATTTTCTTTATATCTTTTATATTAAAATAGGAAGATCATTGATTTGAACGTTGAAGGATATTTTAAAGAGCGAGTTCCATATACCTCTCATCTTTAATTTCTTTTCTTGTGGTGTGT
The DNA here is from genome assembly GCA_033239525.1 of Nepenthes gracilis. Lineage (NCBI taxonomy): Eukaryota > Viridiplantae > Streptophyta > Magnoliopsida > Caryophyllales > Nepenthaceae > Nepenthes > Nepenthes gracilis. The sequence goes on along the minus strand of BSYO01000027.1, from coordinate 3,076,093 downwards.
ATGACTTAAATTCTAAATTATGAAAATCGGACCCGTTATTATTTAAACGTTCAGACGAATTAAATCGCTATTTAAAGAAAAACAAAGAAAAAAAATCCTAGGTGATTCTGACTTGACTAATTGTTAACTTTGCTAAGAAAAAAAAATCATGAATTTCCTCACCAAACATACGACTATTTGTTTTATTCTACTCCTTTTAAGGCTGTCCAAATCCTGATGTCAAAATAGTAAAGCAATCACCTAACTCATACGGCACATAAAGATCCTTGATTGGTCTTCTCATGTTTGTGATGTGTCAAGCTTAGGCTCATCAATAGCATTGACTTGGTCATATTTTTGTTGGGTTTTTATGTTATTTTTTTATTAGTTTTATATCCAATAAATTAGTTATTTGAAGATTTGTGTAATTTTAGTTTAAGGAGCCTCTCGACCGAGAGATTAAGTGGAATAGAGTAGGGCATCTAAAGGGCACTCATACGTATTTGAAGGTAAACATGCACCAGTGCTGGCATGAAGTGTTATAATGCGATTTTAAGGTAAGCATTTGAGAGCAAAAACAGGTGTGCCACAAGGGAAAAAGATCAGAGGGAAAAGAGAAAAGAAAAAAGAAGAAGATTTTGATATTTAGTTAATATATTGTTTGAGTTTTATTTTTCATCCAGTTTAGATATGTTGTTCTAATATTAGTTTTAAAATGTGATATTGATTGGTTATATATTTTCTTATTGTATACAGAGTATACAAGTCATACAATAATAATTATCTTAAAAATCTCTTCTCAATTAAAAAAAAAAAAAAATCAAATGATAGACTCTAAATAATATCTACTATAAAGCGTATGATCATAAATATTTTCATTTGAGAGTATTTCAAAACAATTCATGTAAATTACTTGTTAAATGTAAATATCAATATGCCTAATAATCAACAATAGAATAATATAAAAAGAAAACAGACAACTAATCGGTAATAAGTCCTATAATTAAGATCAAAATAGCATACTTGAATTTGACGAAGAACACAACTTAAATTGAATATCAGCTAGATGCCTAAAATTTTATTTTCTCTTTTTCTCTATTCTTTCTTTTCATATGGCGCTCATTGTGTCCAAATGCCCTCTCTTTTTTACCAAAAAAATACACTGGATTTTTATAGTAGACGCTTGCATTTATTATAGATAAATTTTGCCCATACGCATTTGTCCAAATTGGCATATGAGTGCCATCTCAATTGCACTTATGTACATTTTCAGGTGCCTGTGCTAATTTTTTGTACCACATCAATCAATTGCTTGTGAGAATACTCACACCAAAATAAGTGAGCCTTTAAATGACCCATTAATTGGAAGAGAGACTCACGGGTGAGTGTCCTAAAGTCCAATAATTTGATGTACACAGTTAGTTTAGGATGAGTTCAAAACATATCAATTATTCAATTTAACACAATGAGAAATGCATGGGATACACTTAGCTACTTTTTTGAACATTTTACAGGATCATAACATATATTTTTAATACATTTTTTTGTGGGTGATTTGCTAGAGTCAACTGATTAATAAAATTTTACATCATTAAAAATTTGCCAAGAGCTTTTGAAGAGCACCCTCTTAACACTATCTAAAAACAATAGGTTGTTTAAATTATGGATCACTTTGATTTTAGTTGTTGTCAACTGGGTTAGCTTTGGGTTTGAATTTGGATTTGGAAGCATTAAATTGATCGATTTTTTTGGTTGGTTTAGGTTAGTTTTAGAGTTAGTGAGATTGCATTTCCAACTTAGGGCAAATTTTATATACTCTCTCTAGATATATATTAGTAGCCATATCTCAATTGGGCACAATGGGTACATTATGTACTCTATATTTATGTGATGAAAAAAGGTACATTATATTATCTAAAAAATGCATAACTTATCATAATGAATACCTTTAAGAAAAGGGGATAATTAATTAATTAATTAAGGGGTTGACAATACTTTAGATAATGAAAGAGTTTAGCTTATTTAGTGAGTTGGTTTAATCCTAATTGTATGTAAATTGGTAGATTTTATTTTTTCGATCAAAAAGACATAAATAGTATTATTTAAAAAAAAACCATAATTAGGTGTTATAAAATGATAAAAAAATAGAGAAATAGAATAATAATTGATGGGTCCGATTCCTAGCAGGTCAACTTAGAGTTCGACCTATAAAAAAAAAAGTGCCTAAGATATAACAGTTTAACAAAAATTTTATGAAATCCAAGGCCCAAAGCTGATAGCAAAAGACCCAAACCAGCACCACTTAATGTGGAGTAGCGCCACACAAGCAGCTGAAACCTATTGCGAGACTGGCAAACTAGCACGGCATAGTCAGCTCTAGTTTAACCGATAAAATTTTAACAACTATTGCTACCAGGTGGTTCTCTACGCCCGTAGAGGAACAACCTGCAGGCAATGATAGCTAACCTATCGCGATAAAACCTTGGCGGCTTAGAGCTCCATGGTTAGGCATATATTGTTGGTCACTCACAAGCATAGAGTTAGAAAGTTCAATGAGGACTAACTAGTACCCTTTCTAAAAGCCACCGAACATACTCCACAGGGAGGGGGAGAGGGAGAAAGACGAAAAACTCATGGAGGAAGGGGAATAACTCTAGAGACTAGTTGAAGATTCGACGACCCACATACCATTCGAGTGATTTGTCTTATTATCAGGAAACCAGATGACCATACGATGGATCTCTCTCTCTGACATACTAAAACTATCGCATTCTTCCATTCTAAACAATTTCCCAGTCGAGCACACTTTTTTCTCTAAATCGCTTCTTAACCAATCACACCTTATAAAACAAAACCCTCTTTTTCTCAAAGCCACCACTTAGGGAAGCATACCTCTATGCTTAAGCTACTCCAAAGCCAAGTGCACCCTATGAGGCACAACCTTCCATCTCTTCAAGTTGCTTCCTAGTGGAGCCCACCTCTTTCTTTAAGTCGCTCTCTAGCCGAATGCATCATATGGAGCACATCTCTTCTCTCAAAGTCGTTCCCCAATGAAGCGCACATTTATCTAAGCCACTCCAAAACCAAGTGCATCCTATGGAGCACACCCCTTCATCTTTGAAAATTGCTTCGCAATCGAGTATACCTCTCTCTCTAAGCTGCTCCATAGCCAAGTGTACCCTACGGAGTACAACCATAAATCTCTCAAAGTCGCTCTCCAATTGAACATACATCTCTTTCTAGACTACTCCCTAACTGAACTTGCACTACGGAGTACAATCATTTATCTCTCGGAGCCACTCCCCAGTTTACCACACATCTCCTTTTAAGCCGCTCCCTAGCCAAGCACGCTTTACGGAGTACAATCTTCCATCTCTCAAAATTGCTCCCTAATTGAGTATACATTTCTTTCTAAACTACTCTTTAGCCAAGTGCACCATATGGAGCACAACTCTCTATCTCTCAAAGCCGCTTTCTAATCAAACACACTTTACTCTCTATGTCTCTTCCAGTTGGGCGCACTTTATTATTTAAACCACTCACTTGCCGAGCGCACTATCGAAGTAAAGTTCCCTGGCCAATATTTAATCCTCTCGTACATGCATCTACATATTATTTTACATTTCTTCAATCTTTCTTTTCAGTTAAAAAATATTTCTGATTTAAACGTCGGAAGATAAATCGAGGGTAAATCTTATTATCTTTTGATCTTTTATTTGTTAGTTGTGATGTGTAGAATCTTAATTCGAAATAACGAAGACCTAATCTACTTTAGTTCAATCTATTAGGCGAGATCAAGCGATTTTTTAATTTATTCAGTCATTTAAATTTAAAATTGCATCGATAATAATAATAATATAGTAAATTACAAAAACAACCCTAGAGAAAGGAAAACAAATACCTACTTAGATTTTTAATTTCAGTTCCTTTGATAAATATAATGCCAAATTTTCTGATTTGTCCTTCTGGTTATGTGTGTGTGCTTTTGTTTTTTTGATTTTTTTTGGAGAATTTAATTTAATATCCTCATTTTTATAATTTTCTAAAAATTCTCTAGAAATAATAATATATTCTTTAAATAAGGATATTAAGGTTATTATTAAGGTTAATTTTGTAGTAATTCAAATTTCAAACGGCTGAAAATGTAAAAACAACCGCCGGCCATAGATGGAAGGGAAGAAAAAAGGAAATGCGGATGCTGCCATCATCAAAATCCCTGCGCACAGCCCGCGGACTTTAGCTCGGAATCCCACCATTTAACTCCATCGCGGTCCTCTCGGCTTCCCCTTCTTCTCCGCTTTCTATAGCCCCCTTTCGCTTTTCTTTTCTCTCACTCTCAATCGACAATATTCGCTATCGAAAACTCCAATTCCCAACAAATCCCTCGATCGCTTTCAAAAGCTACAATCGACAGCAATGGCCCCACCCAGCTCGGCTGAAAAGCTGGTTTTCCTGAACGGATTCGTCCGCCGGACTGAAGCCCCCCTCGTCCCGTCGCCGACGTCGTTTCCGCCGCCACCGAAGAAGTACAAGTCAATGGAGGAGATCATGGCGAAGGCCAAGTTCTGCGTAATCGAGCGCGAAGACTACTCGGACGTGATGTGTGAGCAATGCGGCTCCGGCGACTTCTTCGACGAGCTGCTGCTATGCGACAAATGCGATAAGGGATTTCACATGAAATGTGTGAGGCCGGTGGTGGTTCGTGTCCCTATTGGATCCTGGCTTTGCCCCAAGTGCTCTGGCCATTCATGTGTAAGAAGTAGGATTTTTTTTTTTTTTTTTGTTCTTTACTTTTCTTGGCATTATTAATTTTAATTGATCAGTGGTGTTATTATTTTCGTTCTGAAAATTTGTTCCATGTTCTCGTAGTTTTTGGTTTGATCATCAGCGATTCAATTGGTGCTTTTGTGGTTGTTTTAGGTTTTTCGCAGAAGAAGATTCTAGACTTTTTTAGAATTCAGAAGTGTCGTGGTGCAACTGACAAATGTACTACTGCTCTAGGTAATTTCAAACAGCTGTATTTTTTTTTCTTTGGCTAAAAGAAACAGATGTACCCCTCAACAATGCAGTGATTGCAGATAAAAATCAATTAACTACTGCAAATTTTACGGTTATCGTAAATATAAAAGTTTCCCTTTTACTGGATTCAGTATTGATATAAATATGTAATGCTATTTTGTTGCCAAATATATTGGGAATATATAGTTTTAGTGGTTTAATTTTACTATGGTGATGGTGTAAGGAGAACTTTTCCTCTTCCTTTTGGTAGGTATCATGGGGATTGGGGAATCAGTGGGAATTGAACCAGATTGCCCTTGATTCACAGTATCAAAGGAGGAGAATTGGCCCTTTTGTTGGCAAACATATTGAAAAAGATTTGCTTTGTTAAAGATCTTAATTTGTATTGGAAGATGTTGGCTATCATTTATCTTTTATGATGATTGTAATTTGGCTAATAGATGTACTTGGAAAAGCATGGGTTTTTGCTGTATCATCTTAAATTTTACGAGTTAATACATTATCTTCCTTTGTGGGTTGGAGACAGCCTATTGACTTCTGAGTTTTTGATTGTTCTATAAGGAGAGGAGATGATCTCCTTAATTCTTATTTTACTTTATTAACAAGTTAATAACTTATAAAGTGGATAAAACCAGAGGCGAATGTTTTATTGTTTATTATTTTATTCTTAACTTTAGGAGAATTTTGGACTTTGAAGTCATTCAAGGAGGCAGTTAACAATGGAACTTTAATTTTTGTGTTAGATATACATATTAGAAAATGGAAAAGAGAGGACACAATAGATTAGTTTTGAATGGAAAGGAGAAACTTGCAAAGTCATTGTGAAGCTTGTCACATAAGAAGAGACTCAAATATCCCATGATTGCCAATGAAGATGCACTATTTACTGCTCTCTTGTAGGTTATAGTGAAGAACAGGGATGAAACCATTTACTTGTCCTGGATATTGCCAATACGATCTGTGAATTACAAGAATATGATATGCGGTGTTCGAGGTAATGGCAAAGGTCAATGTGGATAGTGCATGGCAAAAGGACTGGGAAGTTGCTGGCATGAGAATAATTTGCATAATCACAGGTAGAATTTATTGGGGTTGCATCTTTGTAAGAGAAGATTGTAAGCTTATCTGACCAAAGTCGAGACGCTTGTGCATGCATGGAGTAGAAATTTCTGATATCATGGTCCATGCCAAGGTGATCATGGAATCCTCTTTTAATAGCAATACCTGCAATATGGTTCAGGGCCTTCAGGCCCCTAGGTCTTGTTGAATGGAATTTCGTGTATACTAGAGTCAAGGGCTATAGTTTCATAGTCATCAAATTCTCCCATGTGAAGTGCTTTGAAACACGATAGCTGAATGACTTCTGCATATTCTTTGTCTCGTGACAGAAATATCATATAGGTGTGTTCTCCTTGTTCTTTGAGTGAGTACTTATTGAACTCACAATTTCCAAATTAAGTACTAAAAGTCTAAAACGCTTTCATTGCTTGTTCATCCACAAAAAGAGAGAGAAAAAAGTGTAGTAAATTTTGTAGAAATTAATAGAATACTTTTGTCCCTCGTACCCTGCTCATGTTTAAGTCATAGTCACACTTTTTTCTTATTTTATTTTGGTCTAGTGTAAAATCTATCCTTCCTAAGCTCAAATTAGAGAAAGTATGAATCTATCCCAATTGATCTTGAATAGCTTCGAGGGTGAGCCTAGTCACAAAGTTAAGGTTGCTCCATTATTATATGAAAGTCATGAGTTTAAATAATGGATTCAACCTTTCTACATTGCACGTATAAGGCTATATATATCTTATTCTTATTAGAGGCTGTGTACATCTTGCCCTCTTCAAAGCCTGCATACATCTTACTGACTTACCTTTATTAGTGCCTATAATGTGGGAAGTTTTATACACTAGGTTATCATCTAAGTGGTTGTGGATAATATCTTTGGCGATTAGTTAATAGATTTTGAATACAAACCCTCATAAGTTGCAAGTTTAGCATACTATGCATTCAAGATAAGATGGTCAGAGTATCAATATTACTGTAAGGTGCAAATTTTTGAGAATATAACACCACAATGTGCATATAGAACTATTGGAGGGTAAATATAACCATCCTGACATAATAGTATTATTAAATAATCAACACAGACAAATTAATGTTCTTAAAATTGCCATATTGGTGACGAGAGCAACATGTGATCAAGTATTAGTAAGCATGCATACCAATATGCTTGCTCTTGTTCTTGCTAGGGGCAAGTTTTATTGTGCATTTTTGCAGTAATTGTGCAACGAATTTCTAGGCTTAGCAAACTCAACCTCCATTACATAACAAGATTAAGTACAAGCAAGCTACTTACTGATAAGAAAATTAAGTACAAGAAATTGACAATTCTTTTCTTAATCAATATTAAACCAAAAGTCAGGCATTCAGTGCTTCTAATCATTCTGAGCATAGTTACTGGGGACCCCCATGAGACCTAATTTTGTGATTCCAATCATGCATACCCAATTGGGAAGTTCTGTTTTTGGATCCCAGTAATATGCAACTGAATTCTTTTCTCAGTGGCAAACAATTTTCTCATGTGGACAACACCCCTGGTTAACACTATGCTAGGTATAGTAACTGTCAACTCTAATTTAGACACTATTCCGGTTCTCTTAATTTCAACCCATGCTGAGATGGAACAATATTTGAGAGCAAAACCCTTGGGAAAATTCTGCGTACTAATACCGAATCCAACAGTATTCCACTCTGTTGATTGACAAGATCAGCATTGGCAGATTGCCTTTCTGTCTCTCTCTCTTTTTATGATAGTTAAGGAAACTTGCATGCTCATAGTTTGGAAAACGTTGACCATGTTTTTTCTTATAAAAGAGCTGGCAGTCAAACATTTGAACTACCACGATTGGGTGACTTATTTTAAAGGATGTCTTATGGTCTTTCTTATGAAAGAGTAGGATTTGGTTGGTGATTGAACCCAAAATCTAACTGTGATGTTCCTTAAATAGATCTTCACCTATTGAATTCTCATATAGCATCATCTATTTGAGGATTGTGTAGCATATAGGTTGGAAGAAAAGGGCCAGGGTTTATGACAAGCTTCACGAGATGCTGATGATACTCTTGTCCTTGTACAGTAAAGAGAGAGCATACTTCCACCATATAGAAAATGTAAGTCAACAATAGGAACTTAGACATTTGATCTTTATAATATACGTGTACTCCCTTAATGAGATCTCTTAAACAATCTATAGATGTACTATGCAAGTATGAACTAGGAAATGAAAGAGGTAGGCGGTCTTAGGAAAGGAAATATTATGACGAGTTATGCTGTAGTGTAAACTGTTGCACTATGCGCCCGATTCCCTAATAGGGTTTTATGTCTTAATCAAAGGAAAAACAACAGATGATAGGCCATGTTCTCCACTAAACTACACTTTCTCATTTGTCTTCTTACTAAATACTTATCATATCCTGCTATAAGCAGAATCTCTTCAATTAATTTGCTAGGTTTTTTATTTATTACTAATTTCCCATGATATCATTGTTCTCCACCACCCATATTCTGTGATGGCATGTGAACAACTTTTATTGAGGTCTTGGAGTCTCTGTTATATTTGTCTTAATTTTAGTATTTGGTTATCATTTTGTCTTGTTAGGACTCAACTGCAAATATGTGGTGATGATGAAGTCCTTTTCATTTAATGTTCTCCTTGGACTGAATCATTGAATTTGTTTCAGATGCCAAAAGGCGTCGAAGACGCCCTGGTTCATTAGTACTGTATAAGAAGAAGAGGAGGTTACTGCCATTTACACCCACAGAAGATCCTGCCAGAAGGATGGAACAAATGCGATCTTTAGCCACTGCTTTAACAGCACTGAAGATGGAGTTTAGTGATGAGTTGACATACATTCCAGAAATTGCTCCAAGATCTTCCAATCAAGCCACATTTGAAAATGGAGGGATGCAGGTAGCAATTTGAATTCTTCACTCTAGTTTTATCTCCCAACCAAGTTTTTCAAATCTTCGAGGATCACCTTTGATATGTATTGTGAATTTGGATTGGACTCGAGAGCTTCTGAAGTGGGTTTTTGGATCTTGATAATTGGGATTTCACACACTATAAACTAAAACAAGAGTTCAAAGGAATGAGACTGACTTCTTGGTTTATCCTACACTCAAGTTAGCAAATTTTCTAACAAACAAGTTATAGTGAGTGTGTGTGTGTGTGTAGAGAATTGGAGGCAAGGCTCCATAAATGTTTTATTGGAGGAGGTATTCTGGAGGACAATTTTCGGACTTCTTTAGTGTAGGCTAAGTGCTGTGAGACTTTGATTTTAATAAGAGATGGCAGAGATCTCCAAGTTCAGACAATGATCCTATTCTCCAAGTGTTAGATTTGTCAAAAGATGCCCTTAGATTGCTAATGGGCTTCATATTTTTAGAGTCATATGGCCAATCATTCTGGGTGGTTTCTGCTGGTTTTCATATAGGTTAGTGGCGATTCTTCTAAAGAGTAGTTGCTGGTAGTTCTTCCATATGAGGAATTGTTGCATATTTTCCACACGTAGGAGTTATTGATTATTCCGGTCAGTTGCCTGAAGTTGACTGTTAATATGCCTGCTTCTAACCATGAGTTTGGAAGGTCTGCTTCTGGGATTGTGGCTGTTACTGATGAGTCATAGCCAAGAGATGTATAATTTTGGCTAAGAATGGACAGTCGTCTATCCAGTTTGGTGGTGCCGCTTTCCTTAACTTGCTCTTCTGCATTGACTTTTACCAGTCCATTATTTTGATAACCACACTTTGACTTTTTCAATTACCCAGTTAGTCGGCATATAATTATCTGTTCTATTGCTAAAACTTGCTTATCAGGCTTTTCTTAGGGTTATTTGCACTTGAACAAAGCTGCTTTGAAATCTTACTCGGTAATCCAGCCCTTCCATTTCATCCATAGTTTGGGTCAGCAGGCTTGGGTTAGTATGAATTTTACTAAACCCATCAACCCCATATGCTGTTCTATTCAATGTTTGAATTATGCTTATCGTCTACATGCTTCTATTACTTCATCTATACTCGGTCTTTGGTTTCTTATAGGTTCTATCAAAAGAAGATACAGAGACTGTAGAACAATGCAAAGTTATGTGTGGAAGAGGCGAATATGCACCCTTGGTTGTAGTTTATGATTCATACGAAGGGTATTTCTATCTTAAAAGAAGTAATCCTTGTTATTCCATCTAATACATGCAAATTAAACAGGTCAGTCTAATATTGTGATGCAGTTTCACAGTGGAGGCTGACAGCCAGATCAAAGATATGACATTTATCTCAGAATATACTGGGGATGTTGATTACATCAGGAATCGGGAAAATGACGACTGCGATAGTTTGATGACCCTTCTTTTGGCAACTGACCCATCAAAAAGTCTAGTCATTTGCCCCGACAAACGTGGAAATATTGCTCGTTTTATCAGTGGCATTAACAATCACACCCCGTAAGTAGTTTCGTATTTGTCACCAAAAGTATTCTCCTCACTGAATGGGGGACACAGTATTTGCTTCTCCTCATTTAACCGTTAGATTTAAAAATTTTAACATTTGAAATCTAAATCTTAAATAATACCTCTAAATAATTGTTGTTTTTTTTTTTTAATTTTTTGAGATTTGATATTTAATAGATATTAACATTGTAAAAAAAAAAAAATTAAAAATGACTATTTTCATTATTATTATTATTTTTTTGAATCACAATCATTGGGCTTTGATTCAATGGTTAAAAGGGGAGAAGCAGAATCCCCAGTACCTTCTCTTCACACCTGCCTTTCATGTCATTTGCCCCTCTTGAATGGTCTGATTTTTTCCCCCTCTTGAAAGGTCCTATTTTTGTTCGATGCAGGGAGGGGAAAAAGAAGCAGAATGTGAAGTGTGTGAGGTACAATATCAACGGTGAATGCAGGGTTTTTCTAGTCGCAACCCGTGACATTGCCAAAGGAGAGAGGTTATACTATGATTATAATGGATATGAGCATGAATACCCAACTCATCATTTTGTTTGAGTCTTACAGATACATCTAGCGTGCTCATAAGACATCCATCATTCTTGATGGATCCTTGGAAGGATCCCTCGGAATCTGGGAGATCGTCGAACAATTTTGTTTTCAATTCTTCCATTTCCTTTCCTTTTATAGCGTCCTTCCTTTTGATGTTATTCGATAGGTCCATGCGTCCATTTTATGGCATACCATAGAGAAACAGTGGAAAGGAAAAGCTTTTTACATAGGATACAGAAAGGATGGTCTTTGCCTTAAAGAGGCTTAAGTTATCCTATTTTTGGATCACAGTTTCTAATGAAGTTCTCTATTCATTATAACTTGTGGAATGTGTTGTTTTAGTTTGTTTTAAGCTTTCTTATATTTCCCTTCACATTTCCTGTTTCAATATAAGAGAAAATACCATTGAAAAGGGTATGAAATGCTATAATATATTCTTACCATTTGCTGCATTATCTTTTTCACTTGCAATTACCAGAATTAGAACCTAACCTTTTCATTGAAACAAGATTTTGGATGTTGCTTCGATTGCTAAAATGAAAATGTTAAGGTGGATAGGTGGAATTATATTAAAATGTAAGGTAAGAAATTGATAAAGAATAATAACATCTATAAATATTTAAAAACTGTATATATAGAAGATAAGAAGAATGAAAAATGCTTAATATTATTTGGATACTGGACACGTAGGCTGAAATAAGTATCTGTGAGAAAATGTGAATTAGTTGTGGTTGGAGGAAAGATAGAGAAGTAGACCTAAGAAAATATTGAGTGTTGTGATAAAATGAAAATCATAATTATATTATAAATCATATGAATAATTTGTTATAAGTGGATTTATTGTATTAGTTCATTGAATGAATAATCTGGGTAAGAATCTGGTTATGATTTTCCACCTTTGATTTCAGTATTATTAGTAAACAATAATGTGATCATTTCTCCCACTACTGATTTTCTGTGATGTATATATGCTCCATGTAGCTCATTCACCCTTCCTTTTCCTGTTTCTTCTGTATTGTCTGCTTGCCTATGTTGATCTAACTCCAAAATCACTTTGATTTTTGAAGATCTTGCATTGAGAGAATTTGTTGAGGAGTCCGGGGCTTGTGTGAAAGATCTTTTGGTTTGAAATGTGAGAAAACGGCGGTCGAAATTGAGGTTAACGACTCTTTCAAGAGGCGCCGGTAGCATATACTTATATAGTCAGAATTATGGATGAAAATATCGGTATTAGTATTAGTTGACAATATATCAATATCGTCTATATTAGATAATACAGATAGACATTAGACATATCGGGTAAAAAATATCTTTTCTTGAATTATATCTTGGGACAAAAATAGTATTGAGTATGTCGTCGATATATAACATATTATGGTTTTGTGATGGTATCGAAAAATATCAGTATTGGTGACTATAACGATTTATACTGGTTAATATTTCATTCAATACATAGGATGATCATGTTTATTGAAAGGAGATTATGGTGAAATTTATATAATTTATAACATCCGTGGTCAAAATTTTAGGTATGTCACAATTATCTACGTTTGAGTTAGCTTTTAGGCTATGGATGATTAACGGACAAGAGAAATCATTGGTCATTAGTCTGGCCAGGTTGCCGGTGTTGGTAGTCGATCGATTATTAAACGGTTTGCTAAGTTTTATTGTCTGCTGTTGTTTCATCACTAGATCACTTGTAGACATATGAACTTCTTGTCGTGTCAACCGTGGTCATTAATTACAAATCATGATTTTGTAATAAATTATTAGAATTATTATATTATTATATGATTTAATAATGTGAAAATAAATATTATAAATGTGTATTATTCATTTATAAAATTTTTATCTCCAAGAATATTAAATCAATTTATCTTCATTTACTATTCTCAGTTTTTCTACACGAGAGTTACAGAATTTATAAAAGGAAAGACCATGTACGGTTTTTTAAAAAATTGTTTAAATTTAGAAATTATTGAAAATTTTTAAACTTCAATCAAATTTAAATCTAAAAAATCATCAGCTTATTATTTGGAAAAATTGAAAGTTATTATCTATAAATAATGATGGCTAATTTTGTTATTTATAAAGTAAGAAGTATGTTGATTATGTAATTATATAAACATATTTTCTTTTATAAAAAATTGAGTTAATTAAAAAAATAATTTTTAAATAAAATATAATAAAATTATATAAGATTGTAACTTTTAATTATTTATAGGAATAAAATTACAAAAAGTTTATGATATGTGTTTGTTGCGTTTCAGAACTCGAGATCCACGAGCAACACAAGTATTTGTGAGTGTAAGGCGTGGAAAAGGAGAGATGAAAATCGGATTTTACGTGGAAAGACTCCTCTTAAATGAGGAGAAAAAACCACGAGGTTCTAGGCCTTTAAAACTGTTTCACTATTAGGTGAAAGTATTTACAAAGTACAAGATTTTTGGTGGATTCCTTCCTTGTCTCTTGTTTTGTATTTTCCTCATTAGAAAATTCTCTTGTTGGGAAGCTTTGTCGTTGTTTTGTTCCTTCTTGTTAGGAAGAGAGGAAGAGAGAGGAGCCGAGAGAGAGTTAAAATCTTTTTCCTTTTTGTCTGGAATGAGTTGGAGAGAGGATCCCTTAGAAAGGGATTTCGCTGGGTATTTATAAGGAGAATTGTGCCGTTGAGGAGAAGACACGTGGCAGCTGACGGGTGGCCGAAAGGCTGTCAATTGTCCCATTGGTCATATTCAATGCTGCTGGCGTATGTAGGGTATCACGCGACTGGCGCCGCTGGCGCCACTGGTAGGGCTTGAGCGTGTCAGGCGTATATGTCCTAGGCATCAGTCTTGACTTGACTAGGCGTGCCCTGTGGCGACGGCGTTTGGTGGTGGTTGCAGATTCATTGGGAATCGGCGAAGTTGCTTAGCTGGCGCTTTCGGCCGTGTATGAGATAGTCCTCGTCCTTGCGTGGCATGCCTTGTTTCTTCCTAAGTTTGCGGACTCGTTGGAGAAGGCAGCTCTGGGATACCAACTGTCTCTTGGAGGATCTTTGATTTTTCGTGGGGGGTCCTCGGGTCTCTTGTTGACTTCTCGGACTGATTTGATGCCTGATGGAACTCCTGGAGTTTTCGGGCTTTTTCTTCTCGTCTTTGTACCTGTATGTCGTCTACTATCCATGGTGTCCTCGAGGTCCTTGAGGTTAAAGGGACCTCTCGGACCTTTGTCGTAGCTTTGGCTTTTGGGACACTAACCTGTGATTTGAGTCTCTTGGGCTGTTTAACCCTCTTGGTTTGTGGACACATTTCAGGACTTTTTACTTGACCATTTTTTGGCCGTGTTTTATGGGCCCTTACATTGGGACCCAATATTTAATTGGTTTATGCAATATTTGACCTTAGAGAACTAAAGTTTTGTCTGCTGGTCTTATAAGATTTAAAAGAGATTTTTATAATATATTATTATCATTTTAACCATTTTAAAATAAAAATTATAGAATTTTATTTGAATAAAATATAACAAGAGATCTTTATAATTTTATATATATATATATTTTTTGCATTCTTTTTTTAAATTACTCATTTATATATATATATATATTTTCATCTAGTTTTAGGAATTAAAAGGTCCTATAAAATTTTATATCAACTAGTTTTTTTTTAGGATTTGTTTGAATCTCAAAAAATTTAAAAAAAATTAAAAAAATATTTATTAAATATAAATATTCTGTTATATATTTTTTACCATATTTTTCAATATTTTTTCATGTAATCTAAACATAAAAATTTTATTCTTTTTCTTTTAAACTATTATAAATCAAAACAAATTCTTAATAAATAATCTTATGGTGGGAAAATAAGGAACATGCCATCAACATTTCCCTCTCATGGAAAAGTTTAGCCTATTATTTGTTTAGTTGTCGAAAATTTTCAAGAAAAGGGTCACTAAGAAAAATAAAATAAAATTACAAAAAATACAAAATACATTTTTTTCTTTTATTTATACACATAAAAAAAATCACATCAAAAGTAAAATAATTTTATAAAAAAATTATATATTTTGTTGCGTCCCCGGATCTCTACTCCAACCAAGACAAGGACCCGAAAGCAACACCAAAAGTTCAATTGTGCAAAAAGCGAAGAGAGAGTACGAGGACTAGAAACGAGTGATGGGATGAAGATTAAAGCCGAGCGAGGGGACGAGGACTAGTACACAAGTGTTTTACGTGAAAAACTTTTTCTTAAATAAAAATAAAAAATCACGGAACTTTAATCCGAGAACTGGTTCCACTATATTGTGTTTAAGTATAGGGATTTATAACATACACTTAGGTGTGACAAGTTGAGGACTTTGTGTATGGAAATTCGAAGAGTTACTCTTACAACACAAGTTTTTTGTTTCTCTCTTTGGTTTTCTTTCTTTTTTCTCTCTTTTATAGTGAAGGTAGTAAGAGTTAATGTGAGATCTTTTGTTTGGTGACCAGTTAAAGTATTTATAGTGGTTGAGCTTCCCGTGAAATCTGTCTACATGGCATTGGCGTGTGCCAGGAGCCCTGCCACCGACTCTGCAAGTTCCTATTGTCTCGTCTGGCAGGTTGCGTGCATGGCTGCCCCATGTGACGTCCGCTCCGTTGGCCGCGTGCTGTGCAGATCATCATTTCCTTTGTAGTCTGACTGACCAGCCACCGAATACTTCACACGTAGACCTTGCAGGCTGGGCAGCGCTCGAGATCCATCATTGGCCCTTGGTCCATAGTGACTTTCAGGCCCACCGCATTCCGTGGGCCGGTCCATGCGCCTGGATTCCCTGAGCCTTCGTGGCTTTTAGGCCCTTTTTCTGGGAGATAGATCTTTTGTGTGGGCCTTGGATACTTATACCCTACACTAGTCCCCTATACATGCAGTCCGACTTGCAGTCGTGGCCTGTCATGTCCATTTAGGTCCGGGGTCCATTTTGTCTCCTTCCTAGTTTAGGCCATCAAGCTATCCTTAGTCTTCTGGGCGGCCGGGGACGTTAGACCAAGCAAGGCCTTCTAGATCAAGGAGAGAGCAAGAGCAAGGGACTTCCTCCCAGCTAGGGCCCTCTGAGGGCTGATTGTGAGGTTTTTTTTTCTTTCCTTTCCTCCTTTTTTTTACACATATACTGTTATACACATATTGCTTACATGAATAAAACAGATATTGTTAAAGTTTAAATGCTTGTCCCCTTTACCCGGATTGCGTGAGTGTGTGATTCTTTTTGTGACATGTAGTTAAACAATTTGGCTTTATGTCGGTTTTATGAACCTTTTGACCGTCTTAGATTGAAGATACTACCTCTAGGGTCGTTACATGCTTACTATTTTAAGCCCCATAAATTTTCAATTCAATCTCTAGAGTTGCTTGGTTTTGTATCAAATTTTCAAGTCCGATCTCTAGGGCCGCTCGGATTTAGCCGAGTTTTTAGATGATCTCTTCGGCTGCTCGGGCTCGACTAAATTTTTAGACGACCTCTTGGGTCGCTCGGATTTAGTCGAGTTTTTAGACGATCTCTTGGGCCGCTTGGACTTAGCTGAGTTTCTAGATGACCTCTTGGGCCGCTCGGACTTAGTTGAGATTTTAGATGACCTCTTGGGCCACTTGGATTTAGCCGGGTTTTCAGAGCAAGTGAAATGTATCCTATCCACTTGACTTAGGGGCAGCTTAGGCCTTATAACTTTAGTAGATGCGATCACCTAGTGGGATGTGAAAAACTGTAATGTTATTTCATTAATGAATTGTCATACAAACAAGTAATACAAGTGATTTACTTGTGTCCTTTGAAATCTTATTGATAGTACTTTTTGATGTGAGTTGCGTTCCATGTTCGCGGGACAAGCTTTTCCTGCTTGGTGCGCAGCTTGTAAGCACCATTTCGCAGGATAGTTGAGACCAACAATGGCCCTTCCCAATTTGGGGAGAGCTTGTTCTGGCTGACATTCTTCCCGGTGGCCTCAATGCTTCCTAACACCAAGTCTCCCACCTTGAACTGGTGCGCTTTCACATTCTTATTATAATACCGGGTGATCCTATACTGGAACGTTGTGATCCGCAGTCTTGTTGCGTCCCAAACTTCTTCTAGGAAATCAAGGTTCTCCCGGATTCTCTATTCATTATTGAGAGGATTGAAGCTTTCCACTCGAAAACTTGGGAGTCCGACTTCTACTGGGATAACGGCCTTGATCTTGTAACACAGAGTAAAATGGCTCTCTCGAGTTGGCTCCCTCGAGGTTGTCTTGTAAGATTAGAGTACTAACGATAGCTCTTCAACCCATGAGTTCCCAGCATGCTCCAACTTCATTTTTAGTCCATGCAATATTGTTTGATTTGTGACCTTCACCTGGCCGTTACATGCGGGTATGTGACCGACGTATGCAGCAACCTTACCTTTAGGTTGGTGCAATACTTGGTGAACCCTTTTTTCGGTGAATTGGATCCCATTGTCGGTCACATTACACTCGGGGATCTTGAATCTACACACAATGTTTTTTCGGATAAAATTTATAGCGTTGCTCGGTTATGCGAGCCAATAGCGCGGCTTCAATCCACTTTGTGAAGTAGTCAATTTCGACGATTATAAACTTTCTTTGCCCGGACGTTATTGGTAGAGGCCCAAGTATGTCCAGCCCCCATTGTGCGAAGGGCCAAGGAGACTGTAGAGCTCTGAGTTCTGCATGCGGCTGGTGGGAAAGATTGCCGTGGACCTAACAATTTTCGCATTTTCGTAGGAAATTCATGGCATCGTACTTCATGGTTGGCCAGTAATATCATTGCTTCATCAATTTAAACGTAAGGTTCTTACCCTCAATGTAAGATCCTCAAACCCCGAGGTATACCTCACCAAGGCCGTAGCTAGCCTCTTTTGGGGTAAGACACCTCAAGTAGGGGGTAGAGAATCCTCGATGATACAGTCTGCCACCCATGATAGTATACCACGCAACTGTCTTTTTCACTTTCTTCCCCCTTTTCACATCCTCGGGCAGAGTCCCGTAGATAGGTACCATAGGTAGGGGGTTATCTAATTGTTTGCCTCGAATATCTACATCACTTCCGTTTCAAAATCTTCCATATTGGGTTTGTTGAGGACCTCACGCATTTCTGGGGCGTATTGCTCTGGATCTCCTGAAGTCACTGCTTTTGCAAGCTAGTTGGCATTTTTATTTTCTTCCCACAGGATGTGGACCATTTCTACCTTCTTAAAGGCCATCATGAGTTCTCGGATCTTCACAAGGTATTTGCATAGTTGTGGGTTGTTAGCTTCGACACTTCGCTAGACTTGGTTGACGGCCAACTCAAAGTCACTGTAGGCAATGACGTGCTTAGCCGAGCACTCCTTTGCCAATTGCAATTTTACAAGCAATGCTTCGTATTCGGCTGCGTTGTTAATTATTGGGAATCCGAGAACCATCGAATATTTAATCTCTAATCCTTCAGGCGTCTTCAGCACAATGCCAGCTCCACAGCCATACTTCATTGGTGAGCCATCCACGTGTAGAGTCTAAGTTGCTAGGCTGTGTAAGTCCTCGTCTACACAATTGTCCGTGGAACCTTGAGTTGTTGCCGTGGTTTCGTGGATAAAGTCCACCAGGGCCTGACTTTTTAGGGCAGGCCACGGACGAAACTCTACGTCAAACTCACCAAACTCAATGGCCCATTTGAACAACCGTCCCGACGTTTCTGGCTTTTGTAGAATCGCTCTCAAGGGTTGGTCGGTCAAAACGACTACTTTGTGCGCCTGAAAATACGGTCTCAGTTTTTGCGTGGAATACATGAGCGCCAATACTATCTTCTCCGCATAGGAATACGTTGTCTCAGCGTCAGCCAAGATTTTGCTGATATAGTACACGGGCTATGAGTTGCCGTTCCGCTGGCTTACTAGGGCTAAGCTCAAGGCTTTATCCGAAATCGACAGGTACAGGAACAGCTCCTCGCCTGTTTGGGGTGAAGTCTACAGAGATGGGTTTGATAAATAATCTTTGAGTCCCCGGAAGGCTTCTTCGCATTTACTTGTCCATTGAAAACCATTGCTCTTTGTTCCTCTCAGGGCAAGAACGGCAGGTACTTTTCAGCCTCTTTGGCCAAGAAGCGTGACATGGTTACCAACCTTGTAGTGAGCTTTTGGACCTCCTTTACGGTTTGAGGGGATTTCATATCAAGAATAATATTGATCTTTTCTGGATTGCCTTCAATCCCTTGGTTTGAGATAATGTAGCCTAATAATTTTCTAGATGAGACCTCGAATGTGCATTTAGCTGGTTTGAGTTTCATCTGGCATGTCCTTAGGATGATGAAGGTCTCGTCCAGATCTTGGTTATGGTGGTCGGTAATTTTGCTTTTGACGAGCATGTCATCCATATAGACCTTTACGTTTCTTACAATCTGGCCTTCAAATATCTTATTCACGAGTCTCTGGTAAGTTGCGCCTGCATTCTTGAGGCCGAAGGGTATAACTTTGTAACAGTTTGTCCCTTGGTCCATCATGAATAATGTGTACTTTTCATCTTCGGGACTCATTCTTATTTCGTTGTAACTCGAGTACGCGTCGATGAAACTTAAGAGCTCGTGGCCGGACGTTGAGTCTACCAACGAATCAATCCTTGGAAGTGTGAAGCTTCCTTTGGATATACTTTATTGACGTTCGTGTAGTTCACGCACATTTTTTCACTTCGCTTTACTCTTCTTGACCATGACATTGGATGACCAGGTCAAGGAGTGCACTTCCCTTACAAAAGGAAGCTTCTTTACTTCCTCTTAGATTGCTACCAGTTTTTCCACCGAGTAATTTCTTCTTTTCTGTCTAATGAGCTTATGACCCAAACCTAGGCTCAAGTTATGGGCCATTACTCCAATCGGTATCCCGGGCATGTCACTCGGAGTCCAGGCGAAGACGTTTGAGTTCTTTCGCAGGAAACTGATAAGCTGGTTTTGGAAGGGTCTTGGCAAGGAACTTCCTACTTGGATGGTCTTCTCTGGATCTCGAGGATCCAGAGGGACTCGGTCATTGGCTTCCTCAGACTCGGCCTTTCACAGTGTTGTTTCGTCTCGGAAGTTTAAATCTTCCATATGTTGAGCAAGAGGAGTCTGCGTGACCTGGGATAAGTAACATATTCGCCTGACAGCTTGATCTCCGAGGATTTTTTCAATCTCATGTGGTGTTGGGAACTTCATTTTCAAGTGTGAGATTGAGATCATTGCCCCGAAGGTAGCCAAGTGTGGGCATTTGAGGATTGCATTGTAGGCCGAGGGCAGGTCCTCTATCAAGAAAGAGAGGATCTTTGATAACGTCCTCGGATAAGTCCCTAGCGTGACCTCAAGTTGGACAACTCCCCGTACTGATACTGATTCATTGTCTAGCCCGTAGAGTGGTTTTTCAGTTGCGATCATCTGACTTCTCTTGAGTCCCAATTTTAAGAAATTATTAAGATAGAGAATATTGCACGAACTTCCATTATCAACAAATACTCGTCATTTAGTAGTCCAAGCTACCATCTAAAATGAGAGTTGTTACAACCAAAGGATTAATGAGGGAATGTTACATGAGCCATATTATTGTTACTAAAACTAATGACCTCATCCCATGATTCTATCCCAGGTTTTTTGCTTTTCACTGCCGCGTCCTCCTGAGTGCCTCTCGCTGCCGGGCGGGTAGAGATCATATTGACCACTCTCGCGCCACGCTACCTCTTGGTTGGTCAGGCTTGCTTGCTTTTGCTATTCCGGTCATCTGTCCAGGTCTTTGCAGGAAGCGGTTGAGATGACATCTCTTGATGAGTTCCTCGATCTTCTTTTACACCATCCTACAGTCCTCAATACCATGTCCTCTGCAACGATAATAATGATAGTATTTGGTCTGGTCACCACCCTCTGGATTCTTCAGCGCTTTGGGCTACTTTAAAAATTTTTCATCCCGTATCTATATCAGGATGTTAGTATGTAAGTCATTTAAGGGAGTGAGGCCGATGGGCCTAGACTCCTTGTGGACGTTCTGCTGCTTCCTGAGCTCCCGAAAGTCTTGTCGGCCTTCAAGCCTTCTCTTTACATCTGATGTCCTCTGAGGGAAGCTCTCCACCTGGATAGGTCTTTTTGCATCGTTCGCTTTTTCGGCCTCCTTGAACATCTGCGGACCCTTATGCATGAGGTACTTGAAGAAGCTCCCTCCTTCCAAAGCGGACAGGAAGGTGGTCAGCTTGACCCTGTCAGTTAGCATTGAGATTTTCCTAACCTCAGATATGAAGCGAGATAGAAAACTTTTCAAGCTCTCCCTGACTCATTGCTTCACGCGAATAAGAATCCATGACTGCTTTTCAATCCTCCGGTTGGAGGAAAATTAGGAAAGGAAGGCTTCTGCCAGCTCTCTAAACGAGCGGATGGAGTCCACTGACACTCCATAGAACCAGATTCTTGCGTCCCCCTTAAGTGTTAGGGGGAAGCATTGGCACATGGTGGTTTCATCTAAGCCTTGGAGGCTCAAATGCTCGCGGAAGTGATCCAAATGGTCTATCAGATTAGTACTTCCGTCATACTCGTTCAGGTTGAGCATTTTGAACTTCAGGGGAAGCGGCCTCGCCCTGATTTCTGTCGTAAATGGAGATTTGTAGATGTCAGCGATTCCTCCCTCGTCGTCGTCAAAAATTTGGCGGAATACTCTGTCGAGTTTTTCTTCCACTTAAGGCACGGCCGTCATTTTCTTTTTATTGAGAAAAGTCTTTAACTCGTAGGGGTCTTACGCAGCCTACTGCCCCGGACAGCTCCTTGTCCTCGGTGGGGCTTCCTTAACATGGACTGCGTCCCTGACGGGGTATTAAGGGTTTCGCCTCTCAGGGCTCTCCTCCTGTACCTGTGGGCCTAAGCACCCTTGGAAGAGCGATGGTGCTTGGCTGCTCGAGGCAACTTGTATTTACGTGGCCTTGAGCTGAGCAGCATGTTTGCTGGCGTGCTTCTTTCCCTTTCCCTTTCTCTGAGATGTTGCAAATTGGGAGGGTCTAGATGGCGCTCCCCTCAGCCGTTCATTCACCATTGCGTAGAGTCCCTGGACGGCTTTGGCCATGTCATCCTTCCTTACAACTAGCCCCTGGACATAAGGGTTAAGATGATCCTCTATCCTGCCATAGGGCGCTGGGATGTTGCCTCCTGAGCACGCTTCTAGGACAGGAGCACTAGCCTATCTTCGAGTATTCATCATTTTGCGTATCAGATTGAGTGTTTGAAAGGAAATGCTCGACTTTTTGTCAACTTTCCATACACAGTGCCAAATGTTGCGTTCCCAGATCCCTGCTCCGACCAAGATGAGGACCTAATAGCAACACCAAAAGTTCACTTGTGTAAAAAGTGGAGAGAGAGTACAAGGACTAGAAACGAGTGATGGGATGGGGACTAAAGCTAAGCGAAGGGACGAGGACTAGTACATAAGTGTTTTATGTGAAAAATCTTCGCTTAAATGAGAAGAAAAAATCACAAAACTTTAATCCGAGAACTAGTTCCACTATATTGTGTTTGAGTACAGGGATTTACAATATATACTTAGGTGTGACAGATTGAGGACTTTGTGTATGGAAACTTGAAGAATTACTCTTACAACACAACTCTTTGTTTCTCTTTCTAGTTTTCTTTCTTTTATCTCTTTCTATGCTGAAGGTAGCAAGAGTTAATGTGGGGTTCTTTGTTTGGTGAGCAGTTAAGGTATTTATAATGGTTGAGCTTTCCGTAAAATCTGTCCACGTGGTATTGGCGTGTGCCAGGAGCCCTGCCACCAACTCTACAAGTACATCTTGTCCTGTCTAGTAGGTTGCTTTATGGGTTGACCTTAATAGGTCCGGTAACATTATAGGTTGACCTAAAATTTAACTCACAAATAAACGTGCCTAGGAAGTAGAAGCCCAACAAAACTTTGTAAAGTCCAAGGCCTAGACGGCACGACCTTGGTTCACCTAGCAAATTATGAGCCGATTGAGCCGAGCACTAAACAGGCCCAAGAATATAGCTCAATGACTCCAACTCAACGAGCGAACCCATATCTTTCACAAGACGTGGTTTCCAAACGACCATGGAAGAAGTATTAACAGGTGGTTACTGCTAATCTACCATAGCGCACACACTAAATCGCAGCGCAGATTATTTTTTCAAATAGGGTAGTATCCCACCAATATGCGAGCGACACTTACCATAATAGTAAAGTCAGTTCAATGAATATTCTACCCAAGATTGTGCGCTCTTCAAGATGGCGGTCACAATTCAATGAATCGTCCCTAAAAGGTAGTCATCATACGACGATCCCTATGATTGCCCTAACAAGGGAAAGAACGTTCGTAGATGGTCGTGGTTGCCATGACAAGCACCTACAATCGCTGAAACAACATAGCTGATTGGCATTGACAGTTGTTGCCAACCATGATGTCCAAGGAAGGTTGAATTGATTTCGACATTATATAAATACTCCTTTGTCCCTACAGGTGAGAAAGATCTCCGATAAGGTAGAAGCTAATGAAAAAAAATAGAAGAAAATGAGGAGAGGAAAGAATGAGCGTATAGAGAGAAGACTCAGATGGCATGCCCACTCCCTTCTTGTCACTCATGATGTCTCATTCTCCTATTCCCACCAAATGGTTGTGCAAGCCTCCCACCAGTTTTGAGTTCTTGTGCTGTAAGATCAGTGAAGGCTACTCGTAAAGCGTGGCGTAGAGAGCTCTTCTACCTGTAGCCAGAGAGGAGATCGACGAGTGCCCCTCTCCTCATCATCAACGCCTAGGAATTTTTTCCCCCTCAATTAGCCACCCACCTGCGAATGCATTCATAATCCAACTGCTCCTCTGCCGAGCGTACCGCCGAAGTCCAATCCTCTATCACCAAACCGCTCCTTTGATAAATGCACCGTTGGAGCCTAATTCTCCATTTTTGAGCCGCTCCTCTGCCAAGCACACCGTCGAAACCCAATCTTTCATCTATAAGCCACTCTCCTGCCGAGTGCACTATCGGAGCCCAATCCTCATCACCAAGCCACCCCGTTACCGAGTGTACTGCCGGAGCTCAATCCTCCATTATCAAGTTACTCCCCAACTGAGCGCACTCAAATATTAAATCCACCGTTACATATATCCACGCATCATTCATTTACTAATCACATATTTCTATCTATTTGAGAAAGATTTCTAATTTGAGTGTCGAAAGATATACTGAGGAGAAAATTTTTGCCATTCTCTGACATCTTATTTATTAGTTATGATGTGCAAGATCTAAGTTTGAAGTAACAGATATCGGACCTGCTTCAATTCGACCATCAGAAAAGATTAAGCGGCTAATTAATTCGTGTAATAATTCAAATCCATTGATGTATTAGACCCTTAAAATGTCAAAAGATAGTTATATTAACAGATCAATTCATACACTCCCATCGCACACTCTACATAATTTTGCGCACCTCTAAGTGTGTGTTTCCCCCTTTTCGTTTATTGTAGAAGGATACTGACATGAGCGTCAGAGTATTTTTGGTGGGATAAATCCCACCGACTTTGAATATCTGGTTTATTAGTTTTGTTGTGCAGGTTTCAGGTTAATAGCGATGGAGATCGGACCCACTCGTGATCACCTTCGGATGACGAGGAATCTGAAGGTTTCCTAATTTATATGACAACCAAGGGCCCAGGACACAACACTAATATTCTAAAATATTAAACTGTAAAAAAACTAAAAAATCTGATATTTTGAGAGAAAAATAATATTGCTCGACCGAATAGGAAGAGAAAGAATGAAGGAATTAAATATAGTAACAATTGCAGTAAAAAAAATGACAGACGAACAGGTGCACAAGCATGAAGAAGGAAGATGGAGATGGCGAGAGGGAGGGAGATGGAGAAGATGACCTGCTCTGAGAGAGAGGGCGGCTGCTGCTTGTGCACCGACGAATAGGGTTAGGGTATTTAGTTTAATTTGGAAGAAGACATTTACTGACGTTGGATTTAAAACAAATTCAACTACTATGATTTTATATTTTAAAATTTAAAAACTAAAAAATAGAATACTGAATGCACGTGAACAGGTTGCATGTGCACAGTATTTATCAACAAAATAAAAAAAAAGGGTTTGATCCAACGGCCGTAAAACTGCGGGACAACACCCCTCGAGCCAATGCTACCCGTACTACAAGGCATGGCTTGATCACCATCTTTTCAGACAGAGCTGTCATTTATGTATTTCGGTTTAATATTACTTTACGCTTGAACTTAGAGATGAAAAATGAGGCCAAGCTCATGAACTAATTACCTGAGATCACCCCAAATCCCGTGTGTCTAACAGTTCAAAGCAATACATTTCTTTGTTTTTTGTTTTTTCAAAATGGGTTTGTGCTAAACCTATTTTTCAGAATGATACAATTTTACATTATTCCAGCCCAAACAAGTACCTGTAAAAAGGGTGCTAAGCTTGATTGTTTGTCCCACCTTGAGCTCCGTAGAGGAAAGGAAAAGAGAGAAAGAAAGGTACCAATAATCCTGGCATTTCAATGAGCCGAATTCCCGAGTCCATGAGCCGATGATATCAGTAACTTTTAAGATAATTGACAGTAAATATTCGAATTCAGAACTAAAATCTGATCAGAATATCAAAACAAATACAAAACATAAAATCAAATAATAGAATACTAATTCACCATATTCAGTAATTGTTATTGTTGTCTTAAGCATGATTCATGGTTCCATATAACAAATTCTCTTGCATTTCAATATCGCACTAGTCATGCATATGGAGGAGTGTGCACTCGATATTTGCCAATGAAGCATTGGATCTTTGATTGGTTATTACCAATTTTGCTAATGAGAAGATCTAAATCACCTTATATGCCCAAAATTCAAATGCCAATGCTAGAGATGTTGTCTTCATGACTCTAGTCAATCAGCCACATTTCCACCATCACAAATTTTGTATTCTATTGTACAATAACTTCACAAAAATAGTCTCTTTTTAATATAGTGAATAAGACTATATATTTCAAATATCACGATGTGAAAAGCTTGTATATTGAGATGTTTTTTTTTTAATTGTGTAAAAGTTATTTATTTTTTTTGTTTTGCCTTTTCTTCCTAGCGGATTTTGAACCTTCAAGCAATAATTGCTATGATATGAAGCTTAAGTATTTATCTCAAAATTCTATAGCCACCATCTACAATACTTGCTCCTCTATATCCTTACAATCCTCCTGTGACCATTCACATCCAAGATCATCTGCTATCATCTCATCCCCTCCCTAATTAACTAATATTCAAACCCAATGAATCTTCCAAAAATTTAGCAATAATATGTAGATAACAAAGCATGGTGATAATCAAGTGATGCATGTTTGAAATCTGAATTATGACTCTAATAAACTTAAATTGAATTATCAAACATTTTATCCAGATCTACATGCCATAACAATAAATAAAAATTTTGAAAAAATCTAGACCCATTTTCATATATTCTCCGACATTGAAATCAGTAAATTTTTTAAAAATTTAAAATGTGGAATAAATTGAGAAGATGAGAGATAAAGATAGAGACAGAGAATTTGGCTCCATATTTTGTAGTAGAATGAGTGTATTAAGGGACTATAATCTACTATTATTTTTCGAAATTTATTCTCTTGTTAGGAGAAATGAATGTATTTATAATAATATCGCCACTTAATGACGATTTTCTGAATATGTTAGACCAATTGAAAACTAATTAGTTTAACTGTCATTATGTACGTTTGGATCATAAGGTTGATTGGAAGTCGTTAACATATAAAGACTAAACTTATGATGATGAACGGTTGGCATTGGTCAGGTTGGAGACTCTCGTCTATACTAACTGTAGAGCATACAAATTGTTTAGTCGGATAAACTACTCGGTTAGTTAATTGTTGGTTGTATTAACCGATCGGCTTGATTTATTTTGACTAGAGCAAAATCAAAACCAGGCTTTGTGTTATTTGAGTTTGGGTTTATTGGGCCGATTGATACTTTTTTCTTTCTAAATTTATTACTTATAGGCTTGTTGTGCTAACTAATTGGGTCGGCCCAATTGATGTTATACCCAACGAGGAAGTCTAAGAATTCTCAGTCAAAAGCTAGCAGCCAAGAATGGCGTACTCACAGAAAAACCAGAGACTTGCAAGCTTTCACTGTATTTCACTTCTGAAAACATGCTACACCAATAAAGAAAACCCCATTACAAGGTCAGATTTCAATGCTCCTCTTGAATTACGATTCACCAAGAAGTCGTGATCCACTCATCACCTTGTAAAAAATTCTGTATAGAATATGCATAGATATGATCAGCAGGAATTCGACTACTCCACGGGACTCTCTGCGACAAATCAGCTCCTCGTCCTGTATTGCCATACTCCCCGTAATATAGAGTCGACAGCGCAAAATCACCCGACCATGGCAACCATCCTGCTGGGGTAATAGGAGCTTCCAACACACAGTTTATAAAAACTGTCCTAGAATATTCCTTCCAGGGCCTCCCCAAATAGTTCTGGTGCACCCTAGGATTTCTGTAATACAGTTTCATGTAATCCTCGGTGCCATTGACGACGCAATCAAGAAAGACGAATCCCGTCGACTGTGACGGGTCGATTCTTCCATGCGCCGTCACGGCGTTGACATCGCCTGTCCCTGCGTCGACCTGACGAGGACGTATCAAGATTGTGCAATTCTGGAAGATTGAAGCTGCATTTCCGAAAATGAAGTCCACATTTCCTTCAATTCGGCATGATTTGTAGAGTTGGCGAAGAGAGTGGACATAGAGGGTGTCTTGATTGCCGAGGAACTCGCAGTTTTCAATGTAGGAGAGATCGCTATCCGATCGGAAGGCGACGGCCTGGTGGGTGTCGGGCCCTGCGGTGTTCTCAATTGTCAGCCCGCTCGCCATAAATCCATCGCCGAGGACTCCTGCAACAAGAGTAGCTACAAACTATGAACTCATTATCAGCGAAAAATTAAGCCTAAAGTCACCATCTAATGAAAAGAAAATCATACCGACTGTTGCAGTATTGTAGGTCGTCAAACCCGGTAGGCCCGCATTCAGCGACCCGGTAATCACTGTTTTGCCCATCCCGTCTCCGTAAAACACCACATTCTTCTTCTCAAACGGAACCCTAACGATCTCCTCATAAACCCCTTCCTTTATATGTATCACAAACCTCTCACCACCATCCAAACCACTCGGCGCCGCGTCCACCGCCTCCTGCACTGTCTTATGCCACCCACTTCCACCACCGCCCTCTTTGCACACCGTCGCATTCGCCACCAGATCCGTCGGAAACCCTCCAGAAAACCCCAGCCGTCCCGAACCCGACCCGAACTCCCAAAATCCATCCCTCTCCGTGTTGGGCGGGCCCCACGACATGGTACTGTTCCCAAACACGTCAAACGATATCGTCATGCTCAGCGCGTTGCTCGTCGAGACGATTAGTGACGTGTCCAGAAATGACATCGTCTCGTTCACGCCTCCGGTGGCGTTCACGTACTTGAGGCCCGACCAGCAGCCGTACTGGTAGCCAAGGGCCGCACTGGCCCATGCACGTGCGTCCTTGATCCTCCCACGTGATAACGCGTCTGCCGCGGCGGCGGTGCGGATGTCGGAGTAGCCGAGCACCTCTAGGCACGTCTTCGCGGCATTTGACCGGTTGGTGTCGCCGGAAGAGGAATCTAGAACGATCTGGACCATGGATTGGGCCGTCTTGAGATTCTGGGCCGAGGCCCAAAACTCTGATTGAATGATCTGAAGTGGGCTTGGGCTTGACGGGAGTTGGGCTGATTGGGCTAGCGTGGATTGGCAGGCATCTGGGTAACGCGTTGCCGCACAGGCTTGTTGGATCTCGGGTGGGATTCCCACCACCGTATAGGAGTTCACCGTTGGTTTTTGGTGGGTGACACGACGGTGGCGGAGGGCGGAGGAAAGGGAGAGGAGGAGGAGGAGAGGGAGGAGGGAGCGAGGGAGGAAGGCCGCCATAACGATGAGGATGAATTTTTCCCGTTCGATTGAGAAATAACGATGCGGGATGTTAATAGATTT
This sequence comes from Nepenthes gracilis, assembly GCA_033239525.1. Taxonomy (NCBI): domain Eukaryota; kingdom Viridiplantae; phylum Streptophyta; class Magnoliopsida; order Caryophyllales; family Nepenthaceae; genus Nepenthes; species Nepenthes gracilis. The sequence goes on along the minus strand of BSYO01000027.1, from coordinate 3,047,018 downwards.
GTCGTTTGGAGATCTGTGAATTGCCAATAGAAATGGGATGAGATAATTCTGAAAGTCGGGGAGGGGCGGTGGGTAATGACGTGTTTGGATGGGGCCGAATTTCACGAGTGCTGGAGCCAGTTTTACTTGGTCGGAAATTTGCAAGTTAGTGAATGAAAGATCAAATCAGAAACAGAGTACAGAGAGAGAGAGAGAGAGAGAGAGAGAGAGAGAATATCGCAATTGAGAAATTAAAAACGGAAATGGGATCCGAGACTGGATGTCGAATAGTTGAATCCCCCCCCCGGCCCCCCCTCAAGGAGAGAGGCGACGGCGGTGTCTGCTGCGGCCGTGGGGATGTCTGCTCTCTGGTGAGGGACAGAAAATCCCCGTCGGTATTATCTTCGTTGCTTGGCTGGATCATCACATTTCTATTACTTTTCATTGCATTTGATTTAATCTAGGCCACCTTTATTATTAATGCATACATGAATATTCGATTAAGATTGATGTCGACCCTTTTTAGATTGCCATTTGAATCTATGTATTCATTGGGTACGGCATAAATATGGCTAATTTGATCAATTAACATAACGAGCTTATAAATAGTAAAATAGAAAGAAGGAATAATCAATCGGCCTATTAGGCCTAAACCTGAGTAACAAAATCCCATTTTAAAGATAATAAATTGAATTTTGAAAGATAATTGAGTGACCAAGTGATTGAGTGGTTGACAAAATACAAAAAAGATTAGATTGTAAATTTGAATGAGTGGATATCTGAATGATAAGTTTAATGGTTAATTTGATTGAATGGTTAAGTACATTGAGCATTCATAAATCAACGAGTTAATTTAGACAAACTGTTAAATCAAACGTGCGGTTAACATACCCTACAGTTAACCTAGGTAAGGATCTTTTAGTTAAAACCAATCGCTTCAGTATCCTCATCGAATTAACAGCTTCTAGAAAACCTTTTTAATTAGAGCATGTATAAAGATCGTTAAATTGTTTAGTCAACAACTAATATAGATATTCAGATTGTGGTCTATTATTTTTTTTAGGAAACCGTTATTAATTGACAATGTAGTTATAAATATATTTCTTTTTTTCTAAAAAAGAAGAAAGAAGCCAAAAAGTATGAACAGAGTAAGAGCACTCTAAAAAGTTATTCTTTTGACTATAACGGAGCCAAACTCTCAATTTCCTTCTATCTTACTTCGTCGCTACCTTTTTTATATTCTATATTTTAAAGAGAGTTACTGACTTATAATTAAAAAACTATGGAATGAATTTCATATCCCTTAAACTCCTATTTAATGTTGAGAAGTACAGAATCTGCTTAAAAGATTTGATAGTTTAATCCGAATTCATTCGAATCGCAATCTAAATTTTATATGTACATCATTAATGACATCTATGAGAAACACAGTTAAACTACTTGTTCTTACTTGATTGAGATCACATCCATTCAAAAACCCTATCAACTCATATTCTTCAATCAATATGAAAAAAGATGTTGAGCACAAAGGAACATAGACAAATAAGCCAATTATTGAATAATGTCCAACGGCATCCTCCAAGAAGAAGGTAGTTATAGAGGTGCTCATTCACAGGCTAATTTAGACATCGAAGGTTTAGCCGCTCAAATACATTACATGTCGAAAATGTTAAAGTCTCTCTAGGACAAATTCGAGGATTAGACCTATAATATTTTAAATTTCTATTTAATTTATTTTGGGTGCAATGAATTATAAAAGAAAAAAATAAAAATATAATAATAATAATATCATTATTATTATTAAATATATTATTACTATTTAAGGAGGGGAAGTTCAAGGCAGCTGAAGAAAGAAAAAGGAAAGAAAAGAAAAAGAAAAATGAGAGAGGGGAGGAAGAGGAAAGGAAGAGAGAGGGAAGGTAGCGTGGGGCGCTTAGCGACCACCGTCACTAAAGGAATTGGCGCCAGGAATGGAAGCCAATGAAGGCCTCTATGTAATTTACCCTCTAATATGTGCAGTGGTATGAGTAAAGAAAAGAAATCGCGAGCCAAGATGAGCGGTCGCTGCTGTCGCCGGATGAGAAATATAAAATTGAGGAAAGCAAATCCTTCCTTTCTCTTTGTTGATATCGATTTTGTGCTTGCATATATCCATTTAGATGAAATCGACTGAAATTTTCATGGATTGGATAAATGAGATGCGGTGGAGAGAGAGGAAGTTACTGATGGTGCTTACATGTACCACTGTCGTTACCGTTGTCGTTGTAGGGTTGCTACTGCTGCGGCCGACACTCTCGTCCCTGCTAGAGTTGCCGTCGGTGGAGGGGAGAACAAAAATGTGCGCAAGGCAGAAGAGAGAGAATGGCAAAGGCGTGAGGTGTTCGTGGCAAGAGAGAGAAGGAGGGAGAGAAGGCCCGTGATTTGAGTATCTCAAAGTATTATTTTAACAAATTTATTTGGTATATGGTCAAGGCAAATATCATTTTATCCTATATCTGGTTTATTTTAGTATCTGATATTTTTATATATACACTTTGATTAATATGTTTGTATGAGTGCGAGACTTGATAAGTTGGTGTATCCGTGGAATCATGGTGGTCTAAGACCCTAGTAGGTCGATGTGTGATCCGATAATAATAAAAAGATGGTTAAGAGTTGTAAGTCTAAAATATAGTGGATATTAGATATTTGATGACCGAGAATTGAAGACCTAAAATGTAGCTGATATTGGATATTGGATGGCTGAGAGTTGCGGGTCTAAAATGTAACCGATATTGGATATTGGATGGTCAAGAATTGTAGGCCTAAAAGGTAATTGATATTGGACATTAGATTGCTGAAAGTTGCTGGCCTAAAATATAGCCGATATTGGATATTAGATGGTCGAGAGGTACAGGCCTAAAATATAGCCAATGTTGGATATTAGATGGCCGAAGACTGCAGGCTTAAAATATAATCGAGCTAATGGAGCCGATGATATATGGTGGCCGAGAGTTGCAGGTTTAAAATCTAGTTGGGATCTAATAATGATAAAAAGATAGTCGAGAGTTATAGGTCAAAGCTGTAACCGATAATAATATATGATGGTTTAGAGTTGCCGACCTAAAACATAGAAGTTATGATATGTAGATTGGATTTTGATTTACATCAATTGTGGGTATGCGGTGATTTTGGTATATGGGGTAGTGTTTATTGGATTTTAATTTGAGCTTTCCATCTGATTTTACATGCGCTATTTTATACATGTTTACGACGATACTTGTTGAACTTTTGTCTCACGTTTTTCTATTTTCTCCTTCAGAGTAGAAGGTTTGAATTTGTTACAAAAGTTGGGTAAGATTCAGCACGACATTGTATTTTCCTGGTAAGTATTTTATCCTTAAGACTATTTAGAGCAAGTTATGGTTATTATTCGGACGGTTGTTCGATGATATTTTGTACGGGTTTATTTTATCGGGTCCTATGCATTTAGTTTGTCACACCCAAATTTTTTTGAGTTTCAACATTATTCGTTGAATTCATTTAGGATATCAATAATATGAATAATATTTAATTAGACATGTTAATTTTTGAGATATAACAAAACCCAAATGGCTAAGATTCTTCAACCATAAGTTTCGAACTCAATGAAGAGATTAAAAGCAAAGAAAACTGTCTCAAGGGGGGGGGGGGGCATTCTAGGCCAAAGCGCCCCCTTAGCTCACAAGGCAAACAACTGCTCCTTCTTAGCCTTAAGGACGTCTAAATTTTTAGACAAAAGAAGAGAGTTTTGTGCAACGGAGTCTTTAATATATTTGAAATTTCGGATACCTTCAATTTAAAAGGAAGGGTCACATAGCAGCACGTTTCAAATTCTCTCTATTAAGTAGATATTAGATATATTTGTTAATCATTTTGTCACGAACTCGGACCAAAGTGATTGATTAAATAATTAAATATACTTCAATTATTACTCTGATAATTTTTAAATCTAGGTGTACCTACAAAATATATATATAACTCCACAAAATTTTATAATCTACACAAAACCTTATCAGATAATATAAACGTGACCTACTCTACAAAATAATCATAATGGGATAACCAAATAAAGATAATGACTCATCTACATAAGAAATTGACCCAACAATTTCTTAATATACAAACCATGGCCTACACTCGACCGATTCTAATATTTCGTAGCAATCCATGCAAAATTTATTCATATCCAATACATGGTTGATACTGTGCCGAAACTCTTCGTATTACTATAATGAAGGTGATCCTATACTCTAAAGGGATAAAAATAGAAGAATGAGCCTAATGTCTAACAAGTATCATCTTTTAAACAAAATGAGTCAAATAAATTAGAGTAAAGGTCAAATGGATAAAAATCTGTTCAAAAGATAGGATAAATCCAAATTACCGATATAATAAATCCAATAAAAATTTAAAATCTAGAATTTGAAATTTAATAGTAGTCTCGTACTCAAAATAAATATCAAAATTCAAAATAAATGTCTAAATTATAAAACAGTCCTCATCAGGACATTAATATATATATAAATATATAAATATTAACAAAATAGAAGTGACCTAGACCAATTCCAATAGGCAATTAGCTGATTCCAAATTCCAATCCAAGTCCGAGTTCGAATTTAAATTTAAAACCTGATCAGCTTGTAATTTGGGGTAAAATTTGATAGTCAGATGATCCAACATTATGCATAAAAGGAGAAGTAGCGTCACAGCAGATAGTCTAAATGTCCAGATAAAAATATATAATCCAAAATCATTTGTATGAGATATACCATTGCCCAATTAAGGGCAAAATCAGCGAATTTAAATCTTAGTCTAAAATCCAAATTTAAATCAAAGTCCAGTATAAATAAATGCAAAGATACAAATCATGTATCAAATTTTGGTTTTGAATATTTAAAAACTAGCTTAAAAAAGAGTTACAAGTAATCCCGATAACCTTAGACAAAATCAAATACAAATTAGGCCAATATGCATGGCCATCTTTGTACTATGTACTCATGGGTAAGATCGCTCGCTATTATTTACCACTCGCGTATTTGGATATAATCCTTAAACTTGTTAGATATATTAAGATATCTGAATATATTCTAATATCAAATCAAATTATCCAAATAGGAAGGGTCACCACTTAAACCTTTCCCGCCGGTGAAAAATGATTTCAAAATAACAAAATATCTTCCCATTAGGAGTTGTCCAGAATATCCAGTAATGCAAATCCAAATATAGTGACCCCGATCCGGCACATCCATGTGACTGCACGGCCTATGCAAAGTTTCATGTTCATTTTTATACAAATATACCGATATAAAATATACGGTGTCCAATAAATTTTTTAAACTTCCAGAAAAATAGTAAATCTTCCAAAATTATAAAACACAGTCTAAAAATATTCAAATCAACCAATGAGTCACACATGCATATCTATATTAAATAGATTGGGATATTAAAATTACATGCATGGTAGTAAAAATTTCATATGGTGTCTAAAATAATTCAGATGCTAAATCAGACAAAAAATAGGGTTTATAAATACTTGTCTGGATATTATACTTTGTCAATCTGAAGAAAGGATGTCCAAAAGTGTCCGAACGGCACCTCTATCTCTCCTACCGGCCTGCTGCACTTTCTTTCTTCTCCCTTCCTCTCTTTGTTCGCGCGCTTTTGCCTCTCACTCCATCCACCATCGCTGGTGACGACTTCGGCTTCTGCACAGGCAATGGCGGTGAGCACGGCGGCAGCAACCCAACGGTAGACGGCGGCATCTCCCATGGCGGCTTCTCTCTCCTTCAGCCGCAACCCTACTAACGTCCCTTTTCACCCAAATCCAACAAAATATCAGCCGATTTTTACAAAATAATCACATACGACCCTAAAATTACTATCCACAAGGATAATAGAAAGATTTACATACCTTGATTTCACTGATTTCATCAGAAAACGATGGCGAACGGACGAGACTGTTTGGCTTCAGCTCCCAATTTCTCCTTTGATGACCACCGATAGACAAAATGGAGGGTGGCACTACGAAGAGGGCTTTGCCGGCTTCCATTCCGGACGTCGAAAGCTTCGGCAACGACGGTGGTGGTGACTGCGCTGGCCTCCCTTTCTCTCCCGGAAACCCTCCTGCTACACTGTTCTTAACCTCCTTTTTAATTTTTTTGTTTATTATATATATATATATATATTATTTTAAATTTTCTTTTATTTCATAATCGAAATCAATATTCAGGTGATAGTACGAGTACACTTGGAGCGCCAATTCGGCTAATCCAAATATCCATCTAAATTTTATAATATTTAATTAATTTTGCCTCGTTCACATTACCTAAAATCACAATTTATATTAAATTAATCCGAATAAAAAATTAGGATATTATATTCTCCCATCCTTATAAAAATTTCGTTTTCAAAATTTATGAATCTCAATCATTATCTCAATTATCATACAATGAATATATTCTTTCAAACTTCATCTTCAGTCTTCTCAATAGATTTTCTCAATCAAATTTCTCCAAATCTGATTCTCAATAAATAGAGATATTCTTCCAGACTCGTCATCGAGACCCCTTAACACTTCTTCAACTGAAAGATATATCAAAAGCATAATGGTCAATGAAAACATCTTATTCCTTACACTAAATCCTTCCTGTCCCAAAATCAAGATCACAGTTTTAACCTAAAACACTTCCCGTCGATCAAAAACGACTTCAACTGAATTACATGCGAAGGATCATTCATATAAAATATATCATATCCATTTATCAAATTCAGAAATAAGGCCAATTTAAAGGCCGCTTCTCTAATCTGCTGAAAATTTTGAATATCCTAATGAACCTTCACCTCAGACTACCATTCGACTTCAAAACTCGAAATTTTTTTCTCTTCAAGATGCTTCCAGAAATATCTAACTACTCTTTTCGAACATCCAATCGAATTATAAATCTGATATCCTACTTCAAATATCAAATCAACTCTTGTGATTGATAGCCATGAGTTCATACGTTTCCACTGCGCCACTCTGATCGATTATCAACCTCAAATCAAATCAAAAGCCTCTAAGTAAGAATATCTTTCAATCTCCACAGCTCGACAATATACTAATGGTCCATCTCAAAAATGACTTTCTAATAGGAAAGCGATAAGCTGACTTCACCAGTTTAACCATCACCCGCCTCAAATTTCGGCAAACAATGAAAAGTTTTCATCAGCTAGCTTAACCTTATCCAAATGATTATCAAAATCCTTTACTATTTAAGATAGATTCGAAATAAAATCTTGAAGGTTTCTTCTTTTCAGTTTCTTTCTTTAGGCATGAGATACATCAGCCACGGCTCGTAATCAAACCGTCATCAAACTCTCTCTCTCCACTCTACTAGGTAGAGAGTCTTTGATGTTTTTGTTGAATTTGGGCAACTCTAACTCAATCACAACTACAGATGACCTCATTTGCTCTTGAGCTCCTATTCAATCAGCTTCTAAGCTTTCATCAAATCAATTGAGACTCTAATAAGAGAATCCTCAATAGCATGCTTCCTCTAGAACGTGCAATGGTGAAAATACTTTGTGCAAAATATTTGAGATTGCTTGCTCGATCGCTTTTGACTTTCAGAGGGCTCGTCCAAAAAAGGAAATCACCACTGATTTTCATAAAAGTTTCTCCCACAAAAAAAAAAAAGTTTTGTTCAAAATCCAATCCTGATAATAAAGAGAGGAAATCCTTCTGGCCCAAATCTTCCTATTAGAATCCTCACCGTAGCATCCTCACATAAAATCTTTCAGACTGATCCAAAACTTCCATTGGATAGGACACCCGATACGTAGAATCCAAACATATCAAAATCTTTCTTTAGAGTATCACTAAACGTCACTAATCTTTCTGATCTATCGGGGATCGAAAAAACTGATGCCGCTGACACTCTATTCTCCAATTACTGAAAACGTTTTTCACAGGCATTACTTCAATTAAATACCGATTGCCTCTATTCCAAAAGCGCCAACAACACTACAATTCTCAAGAAACATTCAACAAAACTCTCATCATAACCAACCAGATCTAAGAAACTTCGTACTCCCGTGACCTTAGCTGGTCTTTTCAAATTCGTCACTTCTTTCATCTTCTTTGAATTGTCCAATACCACTTTCACAAACATTTGACCCAAAATGATGTCTTCTCTAACCATAATTTACACTCCTCAAAATTCTTCAATTAAATTAGAACATTATTAATAAGGCCAGCATAACAAATTCAAATATTCCAAAAATTCAAATCGATATTATTCATAAAAAGCGTAAAAATATTGGACAATCCAAAAGCACCATCAGAAATCGTAATGGCCACCTCATTGTCCTAACTTTTAGCAGAGATTGCCTACCAAAACTCCATAACTTCTCTGATAAGGAGAAACGAGTTGACTTGATTTGAACTTCTTTATCTTTATCTGCTGCTTCCAATATTGAATAATCATCATTTCTTCAATTAAACACAACGATCACTTCTTCTTTTGCACACATGCCATCCTTGCGTAGGACCACGCCAATCTTCTCTGCCGACAAAAATCTCCTTCTACTCCACAAAATTTCAGACTAGCTCCAATTCCGTCACCTACTTTTCAACCTATCAAAATCTTCTTTTACTCCATGAGATTTCGAACTAGCTCCATCCCAAACTATTACTTTTTCAAAATTACAAAATCTAACAAAATCTTCACATATTTGTAGAAACCGAATAAAATTCAAATTCAACTATATATCAAGCCATACATTATGTCACTTGTGCAACTCAACATTATCAGATGATCATCTTTCCAATCCATACCCAAACCTCTACGACTCGACCTCCCGATTCAAATCCAAACATTTATAACTCAAATTTTCTATTATTAATCAAAGGTAGTACTTATTATACTCAAATATTTAGCAAATTATTTATCCAAAATAACCCAAAGTGCCTCTCATTACGACTTTTCTCTGATACCACTTCTGTTACAAACCCAAACCAAGCAGGTTGACTAAATAATTAAATATACTTTAATTATTATTCTTATAATTTTTAAATTCGGGTGTAACCACAATATATATATATATATAACTCCATAAAATTTTATAATCTACACGTGACCTACTTTATAAAATAGTCGTAAGAGGAGAACCAATTAAAGATAATGACTCATACACGTAAGAAATTGACCCAAAAATTGCTTAATATACAAAACCATGGCCTACATTCGACCAATTCTAATATTTCATAACAATCCACTGAAAATTTATTCATACCCGATACATGATTGATAATAACAAAGTCTAAAAATATGACACTCACCAAAGGCATACAGTACTGGCTGAAACTCTTCATGTTACTGTGATGAAATCGATTATCTACTCTGAAGGTTTAAAAATAGAAGAAAGAGTTTAATATCCATCAAGTATCATATTTTAAACAAAAGAGGTCCAATAAATTAGAGAAAAGGACAAATGGATAAAAATCCGTTCAAATTATAAGATAAATCCAAATCACTGATATAATAAATTTAATAAAAATCTAAGATTCAGAATTTAAAATTCAATGGTAGTATCGTACTTAAAATAAATATCCAAATCTAAAATAAATGTCTAAATCATAAAATAGTCCTTATCGGGACATGAATATATATATATATATATAATATATATAAACAAAATAGAAGTTATCCGAATCAATTCTAATAAGTAATTAGCCGATTCCAAAATTTAATCCAAGTCCAAATCTAAGTCCAAATCCAAATTTAAGGCCCGATCAGCTTGTAATATGAGACAAAATTTGATAGTCAGATGATCCAATAGCGTACATAGAAGGCGAAGCAACGTTACAGTGGATAGTCCAAAGGTCCGGATAAAAATATATAGTTCAAAATCATTTATACGAGACATACCAAGGCTCAACTGATGACAAAATCGATGAATTTTAAATCCAAGTCTAAAATCCAAATTTAAATCAAAATCCAATACAAATAAATGTAGAGATACAAATCATGCATCAAATTTGAATTTCGATTATTTAAAGATTAGTTTAAGGAAGGGTTACACGTAATCCCGATAACCTTAGACAAAATTAAATTTAAATTAGGCCAGCATTTATGGTCACCCATGTACTCTATACCAATGGGTACGGTTGTTCACTACTATTTGTCACCCGTGATTTGGGTACAATTCTCAAACTTGTCAAATATATTAGGGTATCCGAATATATTCTAAGGTCAAATCAAACAAATGGAAATGAAGAGATTTCAAACTCATGCATTTCAAATAATAAAATATCTCCCTATCTAAATGTATCTAATAATCCAAATCTAAATGTAGTGATCGCAACCCGGCACGTCCATATACTGTACGGCATATACAAAGTTTTATACTAATTTTTATACAAATATACTGATATAAAATATACGGTATCTAATAAATTTTTTAGACTTCCAAAAAAATAGTAAACCCTCCAAAATAATAAAATTCAGTCTAAAAATATTCAAATCAACCAATGAGTTACACATGCATGTCTAGATTAAACAAATCGGGTAGATAAAATTATATGTATGTTAGTAAAAATTTTTACATAGTATCTAAAATAATTCAGATGCTAAATCAGACTAAAAAGAGGGTTTATAGATACTTATCTGGACCTCACATTTTACCGATTTAAAGAAAGAATGTCCATAAGTGTCCGAACGACACCTCTCTCTCTCTCCTGCCGGCCTGCTGCCCTTTCTCTCTCCTCCCTTTCTCTCTCTGCTCGCGCACTTCTGCCTCTCTCTCTCCACCATCGCCGGCGATGGCTTCGGCTTTTGCATAGGCAATGGCGACGAGCTCGACGACAGCAACCTGACGACAGACGACAGCATCATTAACGGCGGCTTCTCTCTCTCCTTAGATCGCAACCCTATCGACGCCCCTTTTCACCCAAATCCAACAAAATATCAGCCGATTTTTACAAAATCATCACGTACAATCCTAAAATCAATATCCACCAGGGGAATGAAAAGATTTACATACCTTAATTTCACCAATTTCTTCCGAAAATGACGCAAACCAACGACAATTGTTTGGCTTCGGCTCCGATTTCTCCTTCTACAACCACCGATAGACAAAATAGAGGGTAGCACCACAACCACAGCTTCATCGGCTTCCATTCCCGGCGTCGAAAGCTCCGACGATGGCGGCGGTGACTGCGTCAGCCTTTCTCTCTCTCCTCTCTTCTCCTCTATCTCTCTCCCTGAAACGCTCCTTCTACACTGTTCTTAACCTCCTTATTTATTTATTTTTGTTTATTATTATTATTATTTTAAATTTTTTTATTTTAAAATAAAAATCGATATTCAGGTTATAGCACGAGCGCACCTCAAACGCTAAACCAATTGATTTAAATATCCGTCCAAATTTTATAATATTTAATTAATTTTGCTAATTACCAAAAATCATAATTTATATTAAATTAATTCGAATAAAAATTTAGTATATTACATATTTAGAATTGAGGATATCCATCAATGCAAAAAGAATCGCCTCTATAAGTGGAGAAATGAATTAAGAAAATAAAGCAGCATATTTTTTGAGGAAGAACTATCGAGTTTGACAACCCAACTAGGAGGAACACTGTTCATCTTGAAAATTAAAAGATATCAAATCCCTCGTAAATTTAAAATAATCAAATAAATAGCAAATTTTGATCAAAACTTTATGCTAAAATTTTAGTACTTAAGCCAACTCCAAACCAAACTCGAGTAAAATTCTATTTCTCTAATTATTGAGCCTTCCTTGTGCCTACATTAAGAGAATTTTTTGACCGAATTTTAAGTTTGAGGCCAACTCAAGCGAACACATGAACATTGAAGTACTAAATCAAAATATAATTATTATTGAATTTGTTATCATTAATAAAATATACTAACTTACATCTATAGCATTTCTTTTAGCAAATTGCCTCATTTTTTTCCTTGGTCACAATTGTAATGATATTGATAATAGTTATCGTTTGATAGATATACTTATTTTCTATTAAATCCAACAATCATATATCCATTTGCCATATTGCAATCAAATAGAGAAATCCTAATGTTCATTTGTTTTCTAGGGAGCATGGGACCCATTATCACATGGACATGGGTCCACACAACTCTTATGTCGAGTAAGAAACTCAATGCCTACTTATGGTGACATTTATTAAGATTTTTGTCTAAATAATTCTCCAATTTATTTAAGGGTTAAGATTATTTTAAAAATATTGGCAATCATGATTAAAAAAATGCTTTCCCTTAATATTTTAATATTTATTATCTATTTTATTTTAAAAAAATAATCTTATCAACTAGAGAGTCATTCACATAGGAGGGCCTTAACAAGTTTTACTCACCATGTTCATCTCCACAATGGTTGGCAACCCATTTGTTAGATGGTAAATATATATAATTTAGTTATTATTTATTTCTATTTTTTTTTTTTAGATTGTATTTATTATAAACATAAAATTTAGAATGTTATTTACAAAATATAAAGTAAAAAAAACTATATTTTTATCTTTTAATATGTAAATTTTATATTATATCTTACTTATAATTTCAAATGAGAAAAATATGTTTGAATTTTTTTTAAATATTGTTCAAAATATCCTTTTTCCCTACAAATCTAAGTATTTTTAAAAAACAAAATAAAAAAATTTGATTAGATAAAATTACACATGAGTTGCAACATTAGAATAGGTTTTATTAAGATATTCTCATTATAAGAAATTCATAAATTCAATTGTAACTAAGGGGGACGTTAATAACGGGCTGGCCCATGAAGGAGGAAACGACTGAAATTCACAATTGTCCAATTCTGCTTGGACGGTCAATGCTTCCATTAACCAAATGAAGAGCAAGTGGGCCGGCGAAGACCCAAAAGCAGGACGGCCTATTAAAACTTAAAACGGTCAACGCTTCCGTTGACCGAAGAGGTAGCCAGTAAACCGGTTGGGGTTCAAGACGCACGCGATCCAAGCAGTAATTGGTCTACGTAACCATCTCAGAGTCACAACAATCATCTATCCTAATTTTCCGCCTCTTCAAGAAGGCAAGCTCCACTATAATGATCATCTCCAGAATCAGTGCACATCCCGGGAGAAAGGCGCCAGAATCTATGCGTTGTCTGCTGGAAACCCTAACAGTTACAAAATACAGAAAGAAAGAGATTAATTTTTTGGATTGTTACAGTCAAAAAAGTACTCACGTCCGCGCTAAGGAATGTAATAATCCTTAGCAGAGTACGGGCATCTAACCCTTCTACGTAAGGAAGGCAACCTAGGGTCATGACTATAAAAGATTATGATAGCACCCTTCAAAACCACACTCTTAAATACACACTAAAATGCCCACAAAAAACCTTCAAGTAATCTCAATCCATAGAAGTTCCTAATCTCTCTCGAGCCCTCTAGTGTTCTCTCTCTCTACTTTCAGTTCCCAACGAACTTTGGGTTGAGAAGTTCTACTCTTCATATGCAACCACATAAGTCCCTCATCCCACGAGTACGTTTTCGCCTATATAAAAAACTCATTAGCATTTATACTGTATTTGTTATATCCATCTTCTCATTTTAAAAAGTCAATTACTGACTTAAATGTCAAAATATTTTCGGTGGAATCAAATTTCGACGTTACCTGACCTCTTGTTTGAAGTTGTGGTATGTAGGACCCAAAGTTAAGTAAACAGAGAACGAAATCCAACGGACAGTTTGATCCGAATTTGTTCAAGCTTGGATCCACAACACATTATTGGCGCCGTCTGTAGAAAGCTAATAAAAAACTGACCACTTTTATATCTGCAAACACTTTCCTTTATAGAGTCAATACCATCAGGCAAAATGGTGAACACCAGAGCCCAAGCTAGCATCCCCGCGAGAGATGCTGCTTCTCCTGACCATGACCACTCTACGGGTAACCTAGTCGGACAGGCACCTGTGCCATTTTTCCAAAACTTGACGGAGCAGACGAGCAATATGAACAAAATACTCCTGATACTCTGCACCCGCCAGGGTAATAAAAAGTAGGGGGCCTGGTAACCTAGTCGGACAGGCACCTGTGCCATTCCTCTAAAGCCTGACAGAGCAAATGAGCAATATGAACAAAATGCTCATGATGCTCTGCACCTGCCAGGACAAGAAAAAGCAGGGGGCTCCACCCTCTATAACTCCTGCCCAGGCCTCCAGAAGAGGAGGCCAGAGGAAGAAGAAGTTGGCCAAAAAAGCCACGAGCCCGGCCAACTCTCACGCTTCGGAAGTCTCCAACGCTCAAAGCCATCCTAGGCTTGAAGGGCGCTTGGGTCACAGGACTCCGAATAAGAGTTCAGAAAGGAGGAACCCCCGATATACTCGGGATGAGCCAAGGCCTCAGGCTTGGGAGGGAGCCTCCCGGAATGAATGATCCGTCAGCGGCAGGTAGCCGACTGCCGAAAGAATAGATTTGAGGATTTATCTCAACTCCAAGAGATTTGGGAAACACCTCCCGAGTGTAGGTGAAAGTTGTGAAGATCTGAAACCGCGTATTCAAGGATGACGACGAACACGCTACAAATTTGGAGAAATCCCCTTTCACGGCTAAGATCTTAAATTGCTCATTGCTAGCTAAGTTCAAGATGTCGACACTAAATTCTTACGATAGAAACACTGATTTTATAAATTATCTAGATTACTTTTACACTTATTTGAGTCTCCAGGGTCCAGAGAATTTGGCTATATAACTAAGAAAATAACTAAGAAACAAGATCGTAAAAGAATCACCATGTAATCACGTGGTATTAGTTGATTGGTTATCATTTCTTTTGCACAGAAGTAGATAATATTTAAAGATTTTGGGGGCTGTTATGCGGCATAGCAGCCCTTTTATTTTTTTTCTTCGTTTTTAATTTATTATTTAAAAAAATTTGTTTTATACTATATTTTTTATTTTTAAATTCTTTTATAAAAATAAGAAAATATCTGTTACGTTACTGGATTCGAATTATTATATGAATAAATGAGCCATTTGATCTTTTCCTGTGGGTCGAATTAAAGCGAGTCCAATCTTTATTCTTAATAGTTTGAATTCTACACACCATAGTAGACAAACAAGAAATAAGAGGATGATGAAATTCACCCTCTGATATATCCTGTGATACTTAAATTAGAAATCTTTTTTAATAGAGTAGAAAGATAAGATGATGTAAGAAATGTATAAATGTACGTTAGAAATAAGGGATTGAGTGCATTGTGAAAAATTGAGATCCAAGTGCTATGCTCAGCATGGGAGCGAATTTGGAGGTAGCGGACACTCGTAGGTAAAGTGGTTTGAGAGAGAGACTGTACACTGTGGGTAATGAGGATTATATTTTATAAACATATAAAATAATAATTCTATAATAATATATTTTTAAAATATTATTATATTAATAGGATTTAAAATATTGTAAAAAATATTTTTTTGATATTGATGAGTCTTGTAGATCCTAGGCTGTAGAGCATGACCCAAAGAGAAAGTAACAGCCTAACGGGCATTCACCCATAACCAAGACCCGGGAAGCACGGCGTCAGTAGGTGAAAAGCTTAAATCACGGCGATCTATCAAGATGAAGGCTCAAGCAACGGTTTGGTGGTCCAAATGGGTAAACCCAGAACCATTCAATAGAAAGTAGGCAATTAGGGTTGCATGTAATGCGATGCTCATGATTACCCCTCCCATACAACCGTCTATAGTCCCGACTAAACAGCATGTACGGGTGAGAAGAACCTATCACATGTAGCCGTGATAGCTGTCTTGACAGTCAAATGAATAACCGTAATCTATCCACGTAGGGTATCACTCCTGGAGAGTAAATGCAGCCCCCTAATATATTGAAGAAAAAGCCATGATTGCCATACCCCGCAGCACGCTAAAGGAAAGAGCTCAGTTGATCCTTCGGGGCAACGAAAGTTAGTTGTAAGGCTCAAGGAATGCTACACTTGCTCCAATTCTATAAGCTCATCTTCTCCCTTGCGGTGAAGAAGGGACAAAATTGTTTTACCTTTAAGTATTCCTGAAGTATCAAATTGCATCCTCTCAAGCCTCGCTACCATCGAGTGCAACATTTTTCAATATTTTAACAATATATACTATAAATTATTATTGAATAAATTTATAAAATATAAGCCTATTTATATAATAATATTTTGAAATTTGTAATTATAAGATTATTATTTTATAAATTTATAAAATATAAATTTAAATATAAGTATTTAATAAATAATAAAAATTTGATCTAATTAATAAATAAATTTATTTATATATTTAATTTTATATGAGTTTATATTTTATAAGAATAATTAAAAAATATATAAATAATAAATATTAAAAAAGAAAAATGGGGTTAAACAAATTAAAATAGGGGGATAAAAGGAGAAAAAAAGAAAAAAGAAAGAAAATATGGGAATAACCCCCTGCCGGTTGGATTAAATTCAATGGGAAAGGCCACAGCACAGTACCCCTCATCGCTAATATTTAATTATTGAAATTAGTATTTTATTTTCTTGTTTAATGAAAAATATTTGACATGAACATCGACCATATTTAGTCTAAAAAATACGGTTCTGGTGTTTCAGTGGTGTTGGATGAGTTTGTTCAGAGATTCATAGGGTTCTCATATGGTCGTGAATGATTATAATTTTGGAATTAAGTAAATTTATTTGATGCATGAATTTAAATAATTATATTATGGATAAATTAAATATATTTAGACTATTAAATTAATTATAATTCATTTTGGTAGGAAAATGATGAATTTGTTGTAATGTTCGATGTGGCATTCAAATGGATCCTAATAGGTCCGATAACTTTATAAGTTAACCTAAAATCTAACCCGCTAGTAAACGCACTCAAAAGTAAAAGCCCAACAAAACTTTGTAAAGTCCAAGGTCTAGACGGCACGACCTTAGACCACCTAGCAAATTATGAGCAGATGGAGTCGAGCACTAAACAGGCCCAAGAATATAGCTTAGCGACTCCAACTCAACGAGTGAGCCCATATGCTGCTGTCAGCATGTGGTTCCCAACAACCATGGAAAAAGTATTAACAGGCGGTTATTGCTAATCTGCCATAGCGCACATAGTGAATCGTAGCATAGATTATTTCTTCAGCTCATCAGCCATTAAACAAGGTAGCATCCTACCAATATGCAAGCGGCACTTGCTATAATAGCAAAGCCAGTTCAGTAAATATTCTGCCCAAGATCGTGCGCCCCTTAGGATAGCAGTCACAATTCAGTGAATCGTCGGTAAAAGGCTGTTATCATGCGACGATCCCCACGATTGCCCTAACAAAGGAAAGAATGCTCGTAGACAGTCGTGGTTGCCATGACAAGCACATATAATCGTCGAAACAACACAGCTGATCGGCGTTGACAACTGTCGCCAACTGTGATATCCAAGGAATGTTGAATTGATTTCAACATTATAAATACCTCTTTGTCCCTACAAGTGAGAGAAATCTCTGATAAGGTAGAAGCAGATGAAAAAAAAAAGAGAAGAAAAAGAGGAGAGGAAAGAAGGAGCATACAGAGAGAAGATTTAGATGGAGTGCCCACTCCCTTCTCGTCTGTCGTGATATCTCATTCTCCTATTACCACCAATGGTTGTGCAAGCCTCACACCGCTTTCGAGTTCTTGTGCTGTAAGATCGGTGAAGACTACTCGTAAAGCGCGGCATAGAGAGCTCCTCTGCCTGTAGCCAAAGAAGTGATCGACGAGTGTTCCTTTCCTCATCATCAATGCCTAGGAATTTTTTTCCCCTTTAGTTAGCCACCCACCTACGAATGCATTCATTATCCAACCGCACCTCTGCCAAGTGTATCACCGGAGTCCAATCCTCAATCACCAAGTTGCTCCTTTGCTGAGTGCACCGCCAGAGCCTAATTCTCCATTTTCAAGCCACTCCTCTGTCGAGCGTACCACTCAAACCCAATCTTCCATCTATAAGCCGCTCTCCTGTCGAGTGCATTGTCGAAGCCCAATCCTCATCACCAAGCCACTCCCTTACCGAGTGTACCGCGAGCTCATCTTCTGTAGAGCCAGTGTGCCTTTATAAGGCGTGGATACCTCTCCCTTGTGGACGCATTTTGGGCGGTGGACGTCACACCAGAACAAAACCCGGGTTGCGTGTTCTTTCCGTGAAGTTCCCCCAACCCAAAACGGACAATATCCACATGCGGGTGCGCCGGGGACGTTATAAATGATATCAGAGCTGGGATCCGGTTCGGTGTGCCAGCGGGGACGCTGGGTCCCCAAGGGGGTGGACTGTGGAGTCCCACATCGGATGGAGAGGGAACAAAGCGTGCCTTTATAAGGGTGTGGATATCTCTCCATTGTGGACGCGTTTTGGGGGCGGTGGACTCCGTCTGCCAGGAACAAAATCGTGCGAGTTGCGTGTTGGCTTGGGACACCATGAAGTTCCCCCAGCCTCAAGCGGACACTATCCACATGCGAATGCACCGGGGATGTTACACTTCCATTATCAAGCCACTCCCCAACTGAGCGCACTTAAATACTAAATCCATTGTTACATGTATCCACGCATCATTCATTTATTTATCTCATCTTTCTATCTATTTGAAAAAGATTTCTAATTTGAGTGTCGGAGGATATACCGATGAGCGAGTCTCCGCCATCCTCTGACATATTGCTTATTAGTTGTAATATGCATGATCCAATTTTGAAGTAATACAGATCGAACCTATTTCAATTTGACCATCAGAGAAGATCAAATGGCTCATTAATCCGTATAATAATTTGAATCTATGGATACAATTGACCTTTAAAATGTCAAAAGATAGTTATGTTAACAAATTAATTTTTGGTGCAAATTTTGAGAGGAAGTTAATATTGAGACGGTTAGAAGTTGGATAAGGATGAAAACATTGTTGACCAAATTAGTCAAGTTATATTTGGTTGGTTAAAATGCATTAAAGTAAAAGTTTTCCAACTTTATGTCAGGGGGACTTGTCGTTCACAATAAATCATATGCAATTCTCGTACAACAAGATTAGAAAAAAAAAAAAAAATTAGAGAACGAAGAAAAAGAAGAAGAATGGTGTAAGAGGTACCACTTAGGAACCTAGTGTTATGTAAGTCATTATTGTGATATCCCAAATAATTATAGATTTTTAGATAAAGTTAATTTAATTTATTTGGTGTGTGAATTTAATATTAGAAATATGTCCCACATGACATATGAATTATTAATTTATTAAATTGATTAAATAATTTTATTGGTTTATATATATAATAAAGAGAAATTTTTTAAAAGACACGCCCGTTCAAGACGTATCCTTTGATAGAAAGGATATGTTATTTCCCAATAGATATGTCTTTAGTGAATGAATATAGATGAATTCGATATCAACGACATGATGATAACGCATCTCTTGGGTGAAAGGATGGGCATTTTAATATCTCTTGCATTGGCCATCATTTTAGGGACACACACAAAATTTGTTAAAATTCTACAAATTATAAAGAGAAGAGAGAGAAATCATCTCCTGGTTCTTCGAGACAAGAACAATTACGGTATTGTATAAGGATTAACGCTAATGGATCCAGGTACGTTAAATTTATCTATGATTGATTAATAAATGAAGAAATATGATAATGAAGATTCTATGAATTAAAGTTATATCTCACTAAAGCTTTCATACATTTAAATGATAATATTATGGATAAACTAATGATGTTTAATTAGAATTTGTTTCAATAAAAAATTTATAAATCCATTGTGCGTTTGATACACCGTTTGAACGCTACATCGAACCTCATAACAGATTCATTAATTCTTCATTGAGATGAACTCTAATTAATTCAATAGTTCAAATATTTTTAATTTATCCATAATATTATCATTTAAATGTATCAACCAAATAAATTAATTTAATTACAAAAATTATAATTATTCGGAACATCACAGTGAGTGTGCAAACATGAGTAATTCTTCATATTGTTTGGATTTTGAAGTTGATTGGCTATGATTCATCGTGTTTGGACTGCTAATCTATAAGTTAAACATTCTCCTAATATGAAATTTCAGTTTGTAGCTAATAACTCATATGGCTTTTCTCCAAAACTTACGGTTCTTAAGCTATTGTATCGTCAATCACTTTATGTGTTTTTTTGCATTTTTGTATACTTATATTTATATATGCGCTTAATAAGATAAATATAAGTTGTTTGTGACATTTTCACTGTACAATTCTATATTCACTCCCGCTATTTATAAGGTGGGTCTAAAGCAGATTACACAATCGTAGGCCTTAACATGGCATTATAAAAAGACAGGAATCTCTAATGTGGCATTTGGTTGGAGAAAATAAAAATTCTATTATCTCTTAATTCTCAATGGAATAAAAATTTTACTGGTTGGTTGCTGGTTTGAGAAGAAATAATAATTATCTAGGAATACTAATTCCCAACTTCTGGGAATAACAATTGCTATGCAACTAGTAGGTATTATTTATTTTCGGTTGAAATGAAATTCATATTTCCGCACATTTAATTTGATATTCCGAAAATGCCCTTCACCCTAATCAATTTCTGCCTCACTCTGCGATTTCCTTATCCCTTGCAGTAATCTTCTCTCAAGCTACATCTGAAAACCCTACGCTTGCTTCCATCTCTGGAGCTGCTTCTACTTCTGCTTTGACCGTTCTCCTCGAATCCAACTTCTCTCCATTACTTCGGAAACTTGACATTTTCGATTTACGGAAGGTAATAATGTTCGAAAGCCACTTGTTCTATTTTATTTTTGCGAAACCCTAATTTGATTTTGTCGTCTACTATTACAGATTTATGAGAAATTTCTCAAATAAATTTGTACTTGGGATGTACGAAACAGCATTTTGATATATATGTTTTGATTATTTGGGCTGTACGAAACCCTAGTTCAAAGTATTTGCCTCTATTTATATTTTCAATCTGAAAAATCGTTTCCAACCCTAGTCATAATTTTTTCAAATTTATATTTTGGTTTCTAGTGCCTCTGTTTTTATATGTTGGACCCGTTAATATTTTTGTTTTCAAATTTCTATATTAGTTTCCAAATTTTCTCTCTCCTTCCATTTTATTATAGAATTTCATATATTATATATGGTGTATTTGCTTTGCCAGTTCGTTGACCAGCTAAAAGTGTAAAATAACCGATCAATAAGTTACCGGCCAATGAGGCAAATGAGCAGGGGGAATTTGCCATTGGTGCAAAATGACCAATCAACAAGGAGGCAAATTTGCAGGCGCGCAAATTTGCCGTGGTGTTAAATGGTCGGTAGGCAAATTAGCAAGTGCAAAATGGCCGATTAACGTATTGATTGGTTAAGGAGGCAACATGGGCTCACGGAATTTACCAGTTGCCCGCAATGTTGTGGTGTGTATATTGCCTGCTATTGTTGCCTGACTTGTTGTTCTGGATTTTGCAGATGTCAATAGACTATCTGATTGTATTATCGAAGTAGCCGATATATTGAGTACAAATATGAACAAACTCGGTGAAATGTTAAACAAAAGTTTGGAAGGCAACACACGAGCAAAACACGGCGCAATTATATACTGTATTGTCTAAAATTCCTGAGTTATCTGAGAGTAAAAAGAACGCAATATATATGAAATACATGGGTGATCCGACAACCATGACGGGCTTATTTAATCTTCCATTGAAATAAAAATTGGATTTCATCAACCAATTTGTATTGTAAAACATGTGGGGGCCTTAATTGTTATTGGTATTTTTTATTAGATTTGTTCAAACAATTTATTTTTGAAATATATATCAGATTTTGTTTCAAATTGTGTTTCAGTATGTATATTTTATGTTAAAATTTGTTGTTCTAAATTTTGTTACATAAATTTCAGATTTTGTTAAATTATATGTACATAAATCTATGTTGTAAAAATATTGTTAAAATATTTAAATAAATATACATATATTGTAGAAAAGTTATAGAAACATTACAAAAATATTGTTAAAAAATCCAGGTAAATATATATATATATTGTAGAAATATTATAAAAATATTGTAGAAATATTGTGAAAATATTCAGATAAATATATATATATTGTAAAAATATTATTAAATTATTCGCATAAATACATATAGTTACAAGCAAAAATGTTGCAGAAATATCACAAAAATATTGTTAATATATATATATACTTTAATTGATTTATTTATTATTTTATACACGTATATATATATATATTATATGATATATGATAAAAATATATATAATTAATAAATATATAATTATTTAAAATATATTGTATTATATAATTATATTTTATACATATAATCTTTTAAATATTTATTAAATATGTATTTTATATGATAAAAATAACTATTATACTAAATAATAATTTAAAATAATGTGTATATATATATATATATAATAATAAATTTTTATATTATTTCTTATATTATTCTACAAATCAAATAATAGAATACTAATTTTTAATTTATTCTATTCTAACAATCAAATATAGAAATAATAATATTTAATTATATTCATACATTATTTTATTTTCCTGAGAATAGCTATTTGATTCCCATCTTATCACATTCCATCAACCAAACATAACGTAAATGTTTAATATTTGACACTCAAAAGTTCTCAAAAGCAGTTTAGTGCATGTTTGGTTTATGTGAATAAAAATTTTATTTTTATCTTATTTTTAATTGAATATATATTTTACTATTTGATTATTTTTTGACACCTTTTAATTAGGGGATAAAAAATACCACATATAAGGAAATGTTATTACCATATTATTATTATTATTATTATTATTTATCATATTTCTCAAACTATTACTATATATAAAATATTAAAATATTAATTTTTAATTTATTTTATTTTAATAATCAAATATGAAAATAAAAATTTTTAACTCTATTTTTATTTTATTCTACTCCTACCTTTTTCTATTACAATAACTAAATTTGTTATAAGTTTTAATATTTGACACTCAAAAGTTCTCAAAAGCAGTTTAGACTCTAAAAATTAGAAGACGTATTAACCTAGTCTAATTGATTATTAAAATTAGGTACTTACGTAGTCTGAGATATCACCTTCTCTAAATAGTACTAAGATTGTAGAGTTACTGAACCATGTGTAAAATAGATCCAATGCTTTTATAAATACAAGCAACATTAGTACCACGGGGTCATCCTTCACTTCACTGACCAATTCTTCTTTTACAAAAGTAACCTAAAAATAATTATTTAATGATAAATCTCATAACACTTAAACCTATACCAAAAAGTTATTGTCTTATCCTCTAGGTAGCATTTTCCTATACCAAAAAGTTATTGTCTTATCCTCTAGGTAGCATTTTCCATTAAAGTTCTTAGGGCTTGTCTTCCAAAAGTGTACTACTTTATTCCCTTTCTTTGTTCTTTATTTTCTAGTTTATCTATCATGACATTTGCTTGAGCATTGTAGAGTAAATGAGAAAACTATTCTATGCCTATGATATCTTATTTTGATTTGTGATATGAAATATTTGAATTAGAAGATCTAAAATTCTACTCTAAAATATCTAAAATCATATAAAAATTTATTGTACATATCAATTTTATTTATCAAATGTTTATAAACTTTCAAGTATTACATACCATTTATTTGGAGAAATCATCGATTTGAACATAAGAGTATACCAAATGTTAATATAGACTTGTTACGGGGTGCAAAAGATTATACTGATAATTAAAATACGCTATATTTTTTATTTTATTTGTGATAAGACGTAATAATAATAATAATAATAATAATAAAGGATTAAAATAGATGTAAATTAATTACACGACAGATTTAAGTAAAACTTATGATCGCTAAGTCTAATTAAACTAAATATAACCTAGCTGCCCATGCCAGTATTTATAATCATAATGACTTATAATTTAAATTGGGTTGATTAGGACCTATTGATAGATAATTTGTTATTTTAAATACTTTGTTTAACAATTTTATTTATATAAAATATCAAAAAAATATAAAGTTTTTTTTAAAAATATAATATTTGAATAAACATAAAGATAATTTAAAAGAAGATTTTTGATATAAAAAGTCTATTAATGACACAAAAATGTAACCCATTTGAAATAATTTTTTAACTTGATATTTATTTAAATATATATATATATTTTGATGGGTTCGATAAATTCGACCTAAGAAGAAAGTCCAAATGAAATAAAATAAAGACTCAATAAAATTCAGACTAAAGAGAGCCCACTGGTCCAATGATTCCAACCCCAAAAAGTAAGCTCATGTGCATCTCACAAGTTACCTGTTCGTCCTTATCCGCAAAGATAGTTTAAGCAGGTGGTTTAACAAGTTAAAATTCAACCGCCCCTACTCTTCTATAAGTATCCCTTTATTCTCACGGAAAAAAGAATGAGAAGGAATGGAAAGGACCAGAGGAAAAAAGAAATGGTTAAAAACCACCAACAGTAGAAAAAGATGTTGGGGATGTAAAAAGGAAAAGAAATGGAGGCTATCCCACCATCCCAGGTGGCCATCCCTCCATCTCAAGAAGCTTTGTCCTCATTCAAGGCAATACTCTTCGGAAAGCCCCGGTCCTCCCTTTCTTCCAGAAGCCATCTTTTTCCTTCATTCAAGAGATTAGTTAGAGCACTCCCATAATCCTTATACAGCCGTACAATCTACAAAAACTTATCTAAGACACCCCCTTATGGGCACATTCTTAAGCCACTTACAAGATGGGCACATCTCTAAGTCCCCCACCTGCGGGCGCACTTTTAAGTTGTCTATTAGTTAGGTGCACCCAAATGCTCAATTCACCACACATGCATCCTCCATACACATTTTTATACTCTTAGAAAGATATTTGCCTTAAATATCAGAGGATTTATGGTAGGAATAACTCCTACCATCCTCTAACTTCTTATTTTTGATTGTATTGCGTAGGGTTCAGGTTCGAGGTAATGAAGATCGGATCCGCATCAAATCGACCAACACGAAGATTTAATTTGCGGCCCTCAATCCGTAGAACAACCCGAATTCTTGAAACGTAATATATTTATAAAAATATTATAATTCAAGTTGTGTCCTACCAATTATATATTTATAAAAATATTATATCTATCCATCATAATTATATATTTTAATTAAATTATATAAAATTTTGGCCAATCTAACAACTCAATTTTAATTAGATCTAGATTAATACAAAATAATTATACAAAATGAGTTCACATAATTGGTCATGAAAGCTTGAAACGATATATTTTTTTATCTGTAGTCATATTTTCAATTTCAATCACCATATATTTGGTTTTATCTAATATATATTCTTTAAGAAAGTGAGACACACGTGTATAAATATTAATAAAAATTAAAAATTACTATTCTTATACTCAAATATATATTTATAAAAAAATTATTAAAATAAGTCATAAATATTAATGTGTCTTTAAATTTGGGTTATCGAACGAATTATGGAGAGCCACTTGATTTTTTCGATAAGTCAAATTAAGTTGGTCAAATCTTCGTTACTATAAGTTTAGATCTTGCATACCACAATAAACAAACAAGATGTCAAAAAATAATGGAACTTATTCCACAATATATCCTCCAATACTCAAATTAAAAATTTTCATTTGAAAAGATAAAGACGGAGGACTGAAGGAATGCATGAATGTAATAGTGTGAGGAGGGATGTACGAGTTGCGGAGGACTAAGCTCCAGGGTGTTGGATTATGGGTCACCCACGTATGAGCCCATACTCATTTGATATGTTAATTGGTGGTATAAATGATGAGTATTTTTACGCAAAAGCCTGAGGTGCTAATTCTAATAGTACTAAGTGGCGTCTTGGTGCCATTTCCAAAAGGTGGGCGCGCTAGTGGCGCTTGAGGTGCCACTAAGCTGTGTTTTCCACCGGCTCCACTGAGGTATCATTGGAGCTCATTTACTAGAACATGGGCACTCGAGTGAGGCCTAGAGGATAAAAATACAACTCATTTGATATGTTAATTGGTGGTATAAATGATGAGTATTTTTACGCAAAAGCCTAAGGTGCTAATTCTAATAGTACTAAGTGGCGTCTTGGTGCCATTTCCAAAAGGTGGGCGCGCTTGTGGCGCTTGAGGTGCCACTAAGCTGGGTTTTCCACCGGCTCCACTGAGGCATCACTGGAGCTCATTTACTGGAACATGGGCACTCGAGTGCGGCCTAGAGGATAAAAATACAACTCACACGTATTAGGGTTGAACCACTGCAGTTTGAACGCTATTTTGAGAGAGAAAAGAAGAAAAAAAATAGAAAAATGAGAAGAGAAAGATTTGTGTGTTTGTTTGTGTTTCGAATTGAAATCCAGTTTTCGTTAACCGTGGGTACACTATTTTTGCTATTGAAAAAAACGTTTATCGGGTTCTATTTCTTCTTTTTCATCGTGTATTCTCTATCGTACAGACTTATTTAAGACAATATAGTTTGACCTTATATTTAAAATTTGTGAAATTGAGATATTACATAATAAAGATATTTCGGACATTGAGTCCCGTGATTTTTCACCATCGTTTAAAAGAAAATTTTTCATATAAAAATCGTGCATTTGTCGATCATATATACTTATTGTGTACATGTCGTATGTTATTATATATTTCTTGATAGTTCAAATAGTAGGTCGGATCCCAACATAAAAAAACATGCTCGATTGGGAGCTGTTTAGAGTTGCACTCACCAGGAAGTGGCGTATAGGTGTGCTCGCAGGGAAGCGGTTTATAAGTATGCTCATAGGGAAGTGGCTTTAGGAGGTTCCAATGAGTGTGGACACCTAAGACTGGAGAAGCTTTTCGTTGTTGTGAGATGGGCGCTTACTTGCTTCAAGGGTTCAGAGTTTGGATCTCCTTCAAAAAGGAGAGATTTATTTTTAGAGGGAACATGGGTAGCCAGCTTTGAGGAATCCACGTTCCTATAATTGTGAGTGGTCGACATCTGTACTTGCAATCATGAGTTGCAGGTGCTACGGCCTCATACTTTTGGGTAGTTGTCATCATGTCTCCACCCTTGGCACTACACACACCGTCAACATTTCTTAAGTGACCGGTTGGTAGCTGCCGCTTGCGACCCTACTCCTACAACTGTTTGGGACCGCGTAATGGCAAGGCCTGATAGATTTACCTGCTGAGTTGAAGAGGGTTGAGTCGCGTCAGTGACCTCATCTAGTGGGCAGACTTAACGGCCCATGCACTGTTGAGCAGACCTGAAGCACATAGTTTGTGCCCCCCACCACATGTAATGGATTTTGGGGTTGAAGAGAGCCTCTTGTTGGGCCGTTGCTTATCGGTACATTGTCCTTCTACCAGCCGGCCTGTGAATTGTTGGACCTATTAGATATTATCATTTTTAAATTTTTATTTTTCTTCGATTTTCTTTCTTCATACTAAATATAATATTACTCTTAATAAAAATATATAAATAATATTACTCTTTATAATTTGTCTTCAATCTTCCTTTGAATGAGTAGATTGGGTAGATGTGGAACAAAGGGCCTCCATCTCCTTAACAAATAGAGGTTAATTTTATTTGTATTTTAATTATTTATTTTTAAAATATATAATTATATTTAATAATTTACTTTAAATATTTTTTATTTTTTAAAAAATAATTAAATTATAATTATTAATTTAAAAATAAATAATTTAGATTAAAAAAAAAAGCTTTACCTCCTTAAAAAATAAAATTCTCTTTGATCCTGGTCGATACGTCACCTTAAATCTCAAGCTTTCCTGTATTTAAACATACACTTTGCCCACACCACGACAAGGAATATTTAACATCCATAAATGTTAGGTAAATTGTCGAAATTAATTTAATTTCCCTTGTTTAAGCTTATTTTATTTTATAAATAGAAATTATTATTTTATAGTTTAAATTTGTAATCTCCACTGACTTACGTTTTATAAGTGTCGCACATTAGACAATATAAAAATATTTTTATATATTAGACTTAAACATTTTTATGATATTAAATTTCTTCTAAAAAAGTTAAAATAATAATAATAATAATATAGGTATTATAATATGTAATGGGTATACCAATAATGAGCTAGCCCCAAAAAAGTCAACGAAAGCTCAAGAAGGACGGTCAACGTTCTTACGGCCCCGTTGGGGAACGGGCCGATAGTTGAAAAGTCCAGGACGGTCAATGCTAGCGTGTAGGATCCAACTAAGGGAACAGAGTCGAAATCAGGACAAGCGGATCATCCCAAATCTGTTCGAAATTTGGATCCAAAGATGTATCAATATGGATTAGATATGTCTATAATAATAATTTTTTTTTCTAATAAATTTAAAAATAATAAAATTATAAAAATATAAATATATATATATAATTTAAAGTAAATAATATATTATTATTATGTTGATTTAAATTTTTATAAAAGAATAAAAATATATATAGTTGTGACAGCTGTTTTTTGTTTTTTTTTACAGACAACAGAACTTAAAATAAAATTGATTAAATTTAAAATTTAAAAAAAAAATGAAAAGGCTGTGGCATCACGTGATTACTAGGTGTGCTTAACAGCTGTACAATTGTACCAATCATGTCCTCCTCCGCGCCCCACAACGTCATGACAAACCTCTTCTGTTCACCGGGAAGAGTGATTTGTATCCACGAGGGATAGAGTATTTGTTAATTGGTAGAGTTGTTTGTGGCCTCACAAGATCCCTTTGTTTGTGTCCACTAAAATCTGCCTTTTATTTTAGGTTTGAAAAATTCACCAATGAATAATAAAAAAAAGAAAAATATATATTATTTGGTATATTTTAAATAAAGATGATTTAATTGACTTAGACTCGAGCTGATTATCTAAGTATAAAATTAATTTGGATACAATCTGGTCGAAAATTTGGTTGAATGATAAAATTGTTGAGTGATTACGAATATGAAATATCGAGATACTTAACAATTTGATAAAATAATAAATGAAATGTCTAATTTTAGTGAATGATTACATGTAATCGAATAATTGACAGACATACTGTAAATGTTAAACAGGTGTAAACTTTATCTGATAGACAATTACTAAATAACTTTGAGTAATGGTTAAATAATCAACACAATTATTAAAAATTATAGCAATAAAATATTTTCAAACAATAATTGCATCAATTTTGAACAAATAAGTGGCTTGGTATTAAACCTATAAATACAAACCCCCAATCTAAGGAGTGGGGGACGTCCAATAATTGAGCAATTTGATAATTGAACAATATGATTAACATATATTCTCACAATCATTTATCAATGATGAATATAAATAAAATATCAAAATATAGCATTTCATTTCACACTCATTCCCATTTTTTTTTATTATTTATATCTTTCTATTTTTATTTAGAAATATTATTAATTTGAGTATCAAAAAATATATTAAAAAGTAAGTCCCACATATATTTTTTATCTTATTAAATTATTGTGGTGTGTATAATAAAAAATTATAGTTACGAAGGTCAAGTTTAACTTTTTTTGGATCAACATAATATTCTACTCAACTTTCTAACTCGTACGGTAATATGAATATTAGGTACACATACACACACACACACACACACACACACACATATATATATATATTGTTGGGTCCCAATACCCGGGGTCCCTAAAAGAATGGGTAAGTGGACGAGTACTTGACCCGAGAAGCCCAAGTTGCCAGTTTGTCTGAGAAAGCGAAAGGTGTAAAAAGTCCGAAGACATTCCTGATGGGCCCGAAAGCCTTTTAAGAAGTCAAAGAATGATCAACCGCCGGTAACCTCTCATCCCGCCCGAGAACAAGCACGATATGGCATATAGTACGAGGACCAATCCAAAGGATAATAAGGCGAGAAAGGACGAGGACTCTCCAGGATGTCCAGAACGCCAATTTCATACGGTCATCAAAGGACACGCAACCCATGCGTCACGCCACCACCAAACCTCGTAACACGCCTTGTCACTTCAAGACCCGGCATTCCCGACAAGGTATGGCCGGTCGGCGCCGTTGGTCGTTAGCTTCTGCACACGCCAAAGATGCTTGCGGCAGCATGGTCGTGTCAAGCGAGGTAGGTGGGCGGCCTCCCCCCCAGGCACCGCCAGCCACGTGGACACTTCAAACGACCAAATTTCTCTATAAATACTCACTTAAAGCCCACAAGAAAGGGACCTTCTCCGGACATCTCCTCATGTGTCTATGATCTTCTGAGACCTTCCTCTCTAGCCAGAAAAAAGAGATAAAAGAAGGAAAAGAAAGGGTCTCTCCCTACTTTGTATTTTGTACACAACAAACGATCCATAGTGAAGATCTTTCTCAGGCTCCAAACCTCGTGGTTTTTTCTTCTCATTTTAAGGGGAGATTTTCCACGTAAAATCTGGTCTCAATCTCTCTCTCTAACTCCAAACTCTTATGTTATTTCGGACCTCGAAAACCGGTACGCAACATTGGCGCCGTCTGTGGGAAGAGGACTAAAAGTCAGTTTCTCACCCTCCCAAAGCAACACCAGACCACACTTCAACAAATCTTGCACAACCGCCAACATCCAAAAGATGACAAGCAGGCGAGACAGCACGTCCGCCCGAGAGGACGAGCACTTCGATAGGTATCTCCAGTCAGGCAACACAAGGAATGGCGGTCCCAGCATGCGAAGGTTAGAACAAAAGGTGGATAACCTTTCAAGAACCATCCATACCTTGCGCGAAAGGATATACGAGCAGTCCAGAGGAAGACACCCTGAAAGCTCATTTCCACCAGTGCCTTAGGAGCGACAGACCGCCCGAGTTCCTGGTGAGTTGAGTGATTACCTCAACAAGAAGAAATCTATGAGCCAGGCCCCGTCAAGGAGGGGGCTCAAGAGGTTCTAAGAAACTGTCTTTGGACACAAGGCCGGCGAAGCGACTCAGCCGGAGGAACCAGAAGACTCCTTGCCCCCGAGGACAGGGGAGGGAAGGAGAAGGGCGAGCGCCCACCAGAAGACCCAAAGACCGTCCGGGCACGATAAACACGAGCGGGTGGTCCTTGGGGAAGAAAAACACTCAGGCCCATTGGCCTTCACTGACTCCATCACCAACATCCTGAGGCAGATCAAGAACGAGAAGTTCCTAAGATGGCCCAGGGCGTTGAAAAACCCAGAAGGATGTGACCAATGGGAATACTGTCGTTACCATTGTTGTCACGGCCACAACACTGAGGACTGCATGAAGCTTCAGGCAGAAATCAATCGACTAGTGGCGGAAGGCTATCTTGACCGATTCCTGCCACGACCTGGGCCTGGCCCCAGACCAGCAGGACACAGCCGGTCACGCCACTCCTAGAGGCAAGGCCAGGATAGGCTTGGAACACGCCTGACTCGTTCTTAGCAACGCCAGTCCTGGCAAGGCTAAGTACTGAGCATAATTGTCAAAAGACCCAACGGAGCAGCAAAAAGACCACCAAGACTGGAGCCTATGGACTAATGTAACAAGAGGAATTCAAGAAGGCCCTAGAGGCTAAACGGTGTAACACGTACCCATCAATAAAAACGTCCATTCGTTGCAGCTATCGAGAACTGCTCTAAGACTCCCTCATCAACGACGAAATCAAAAAAAAACTCGGTTCCGTCCGAGCGGCCCTAGAGGTCGAAATTAATGAAACTCGGTTTCGTCCGAGCGGCCCAAGAGGTCGTAATCAAAAACTTCGATTCGTCCGAGCGCCCAAGAGGTCGAAATTAATGAAACTTCGGTTTCGAGCGTACTCAAGAAGTCGAAATCAAAACCTGATTCGTCCGAGCGGCCCAAGAGGTCGTAATAAAAAAACTTCCTGTCCGTCCGAGCGGCCCAAAGGTCGTAATAAAAAACCTTGGTTCCGTCCGAAGCCCCAAGAGGTCGAAATTAATAAAACCTCAGTTCCGTCCGAGCGGCCCAAGAGGTCGAAATCAAAAACTCGGTTCCGTCCGAGCGGCCCAAGAGGTCGTATTCAAGAACTCGGTTAAGTCCGATCGGCCCACAAGGTCGAATTCAAGAACTCAGTTCCATCTCAAGCAATCTCAAGGGCCAAAGCCTCAATGAGCATGACGAAAAATAGGAGAAGTAAGCACAACGAGAAATCGCCTAAGACTTCAGTATTATTCATTAAGCAACGCATGTACATCATGTAATAAGAAAAAAAAATATACATATACACATCCTAAGATGCTGGGAGCTGGCTCCCCGAGAACTCAGCCTGTTGAGGCTGATCTTCGTGAAGCACTGGGGGCTCCGCCGGATCCGAGGGCCCTGACGGCCCTGGCTGAGAGGAGCTAGGGAAGAGCCTCCCGTGAATCCCATATAAATCTTCTACGATCAAAGTGTTGGCATTCCGGGGATCGAGCACAGCAGCAGGGAACCGCGAATGAATAAGACAGATTACTCGGCGGCACATGTGAATGACGTCCCAGTACCTGCTCTCTAATAAAGGCCCAAGTTCCCGGGCGAAATGGACGCCCTCAGCCTCTCCTCCAGAAGGCACAGCCTATCTTGAAGCGCCAACTGCTGAGCCCGCTGAAGCTTCACAGTTTCCTCCAACAAGGCTATCTTACTTCTCGCCTCAGCGAGCTCCGTTACGGACCTTTGGGCAGCCTCATTGGCAGTCCTTAGGACCTCCATCTTGGAGGCTATCTTTCCAGCCACATCTTGGAGCTGCATCAAAGAGCAAAAACTATGAGAATAAGAAAGAAAAAAGCAGAAGGCCAAGACGCTAAAAAAACAATGAAGGTACCTCGGAAATGAGCAAGTCGCCGCTTACAGAGGCCTCCCCACTAGTCTCGGACGGTTGAGCCTCACAGGCAGACACCACAGAAACCTCAACCTTTGATTGAGGTAAAGGAACGTCAGCGTGAGGAGTGGCGCCCGAGGATTCAACGGCAATAAAAGGCGCCGCCGTATCCTCCTCCGCAGCACAGAAAACTTGGGCACCTTCAATTTCTCCCACAGAATGAACTTGGACCGTAACGGGAGGCTCAGAAGGATCCGAGGACATAAGATCAGCAACAAACTCCTCGACCCCCACTGCCTCTCGGACTGTTTCAACCGTCGTTTCCCTCTCTGCGCTCGCAGAAGAGCTCACGCCTGCCATGTCCTCGGAGGGAAAATCCACAGGAACAACAGGAACTGGATCATCACAAAGGGGCTGGACGCTAGAGATCTCCAAAGACGGGAGAATTGTCCCCGAGGACCCAGCAGGAGGACCAGATGAGGACGCCAGGGCAGGACCTTCCGTCTCCGAGGACTCCGGCAAAGTAACAGTCCTCACCCTCTTGGAAAGAGGGGCAATCACATCGTCAACAACGACGTCAAAAGCGTCGTCATCATCATCATCAGAGGGAGCATGCTCGACAAGGGCGGCCGGGCGCTTTGAGCTCTCGGTCGTAGCGCTCATCTCAGGAAGACCGGCCGGACTTCCTATCCTCAAAGGCCGCGTACTCCCCGTCGACCTCTTTTTCTTGGATTTCTTAGAAGGAGCTGCAGCAGAGGTCTCGACCTGGGATTCCCACTTGGCCTCTACAAACTTCTCAGGCGACAACCAAATGTTGCGTTTATCTTCATAGAAGCTCCCAAGATTGGCGAGCACCAGGTCCGTGGACTCCTTCGCAATTTCCCTGTCCTCCAACGAAGGCTCAGAACACCACCTGCTGGCCACTTTCTCCCAGCCAACAGGAATGGCCCATTCCTGGTGAACCCCGAGGAAAAAATATTTATCCTTCCACCGCTTGGTAGAGTCAGGATTGCTCCCGCACATCAGTGAAAAATCCGGACGCGGAGTCATAGTAATCCAGTCAAGGTTATGTGTAAAGCGAAACATAACCTTGACGGTGGTGGCACTCAAGAGCTTCGCATGGCATCTCAAGAAAACACACAAGGAGACTAAATACCTTATCGCGTTCGGCTGAAGCCTCGCGAAAGGAACCCCAAGTGCCCTCATAAGATCGTAAAGCTCTGCTGGCGGTGGGAACCGCAACCCTCCTTTAAGATGAACCTCGTAAATGGTAATGAAGCCGTTTGGGAGGCTCAACGCCCTATCCTCTGCTCCCGAAATAAGCACACCTGCGGACTCCGAAATATGATATCGAGCTCGAATCTTCGAAAGCTTACCAAGGGTCATCGTAGAAGCAATCTCCCTCACTCCAGGCGCCCTCGACATTGGAAAGTGAAGGTGAAAAGGCACAAGGAATTGTAATGGGAAGACAACGCAAAGAAGAGAAAACGAAAAGGAAACGGACAGAAATGCTTCCGTAAGGAAAGAAAACCATTTATAGGTTTGAAATTTTGAAAGGGCACCATCATTGCCCTAGCCACGCGTCGCCTGGCCATTCGATAGCAGGAAATGATGGCCTTTGCCTTCCCAAGATGTACGTAGCCCGTCAATCACGCATTCAGTGCTCTGCAGAAGCCCAAAACGGCGGCGCTACAAATCCTCGGACTCAAAGGAGTTCCCGGACATCACAGCTCCAAATTTCGGTTGGCCACAAACCCGAGGACACAATACATCTCGGACTAAGTTGAAAGGTAAGCCTTCAAGCGTCATCACTCCTCGGACGGTCATTATGCGCGCGGACAGATTCTCATGGGAAATGCCATCTGGAAGAAAAGTGGTGTTACGAGGAGACATGCCAAACGGTCGAGGACCTTGAACCCTTTGGCATGGGGGGCTAGTGTTGGGTCCCAATACCCGGGGTCCCTAAAAGAATGGGCAAGTGGACGAGTACTTGACCCGAGAAGCCTAAGTTGCCAGTTTGTCTGAGAAAGCGAAAGGTGTAAAAAGCCCGAAGACATTCAACAATGGGCCCGAAAGCCTTTAGCAAGTTAGCAATGCAGTCAACGACCGAGAACCCTCTCATCCCGTCCGAGAACAAGCACAATATGACATATAGTATGCGGACCAATCCAAAGGATAATAAGGCCAGAAAGGGACGAGGACTCTCCCAGATGTCCGAGAATGCCAGCTCAACTTCACAGTCATCAAAAGACACGCAACCCATGCGTCACGCCACCACCAAACCTCAGAACATGCCTTGTCACTTCAATACTGACATTCCTGACAAGGTATGGCTAGTCAGCGCCGTTGGCCGTTAGCTTCCTGCACACGCCAGCATGCTTGACACAGCATGGTCGTGTCAGCAGGGTAGGTGGACAGCCTCCCCGCAGGCACCAGCAGCCACGTGAACACTTCAAACGACCAAATTTCTCTATAAATACTCACTTAAAGCCCACAAGAAAGGGACCTTCTCCGGACATCTCCTCATGTGTCTATGATCTTCTGAGACCTTCCTCTCTAGCCAGAAAAAAGAGATAAAAGAAGGAAAAGAAAGGGTCTCTCCCTACTTTGTATTTTGTACACAACAAACGATCCATAGTGAAGATCTTTCTCAGGCTCCAAACCTCGTGGTTTTTTCTCCTCATTTTAAGGGGAGGTTTTCCACGTAAAATCTGGTCTCAATCTCTCTCTCTAACTCCAAACTCTTATGTTGCTTCGGACCCCGAAAACCGATACGCAACATATATATATATATATATATATGTACTTTAATAAACTT
Organism: Nepenthes gracilis; assembly: GCA_033239525.1. NCBI lineage: Eukaryota > Viridiplantae > Streptophyta > Magnoliopsida > Caryophyllales > Nepenthaceae > Nepenthes > Nepenthes gracilis. The sequence continues at coordinate 3,011,425 of BSYO01000027.1, read as the reverse complement.
ATATTTAAAAATTTTAAAAACTTGTTATATATTTTTTCTCAAAAATGAAATATTGAAGGTTGGATTTTGAGAATTTTTAGAGTTTCCAGTGTTGGGGGCCCCTTGTTTTGGAGAGGTCAAACTTGAAGCCCCCTAAATTACAAGTTTAGGAGCTGAATTGAGCTAGTTTTATATAAATTTAACAGTTAAAATATTTTTTTTAAAAAAATATTTTTAAATTTTTTAAAAAATAAAATATATAAATTATTAGATATAAATACAAAGATACTGGTATCGAGATGAAGATTTCTTATAACATTTGAAACGCCACTTTTATAAAGTGGGACAACGAGGAGAAGTGAAAGAAAAAAAGATTGATATTATTATTTAGACTGCTTATATTAACCATTATAAATATAAAAGATAGATTCAAAAAGCTCACAAAATAAAAATTTTTTCTTTTTTTCTTTGGGGTAGGGTGGGTTGGGGGTACCCTTAAAATAGAATTACTAGCAAGTTGTTCAAAGTAAGGTGCCCTTAAAACTTACATAGGAGCACCTACACATGAGAATAACATAAGAAAAGAACCTATACAACAATATGAAGCACAAAGTTATGAGCACATTCCTCCACCTACTCTCCTCACCCATCCCTTCTTCTCTGAGCACATCCTCCCCACTCACTGCGCACATCCCGAGCACCCGCTCCAAGCATTTCCCGGACCCCGAAAACTCGTTTATCAGGAACCCTTCGTAAGGGTACTTAAACAGCGACATGTAATGCATTCCGATCCAGAAACTCGGGATCTCATTCCTCGATATGAAGTACCCAGAGAATAGAAAGAACGAGCCTATCACCCCGGATATCACCGAGTTCCCCACGATAAAGTTAGGCACGAGCGCGCTAAAACACACCACCACCGAGTTAGCGGTGTATAATATGAGCCAGATTATCAGCAGGAAGTGCAGGAAGGCCGTGAACCTCCCGTTCAGCCCCACGAGCCAGTAGACCGGGACAGTAAATAAGATTGCTAGGATTAATAGGAATGGAAAGTATACTAATGAATTGGCTATCACGTAAGAGGAAATTCTGTAACTCCCACTCATAGTCTCCTTCATTAGTATCTCCCTCTCCTGCAGGAAAATGGGTAGGGCTTCCGTCGTGCAGGATAACAGAAATGTGAGTATGAAGGCAAACAGGCCTGCCCTTTCCATGGCGCCGCCTAGATCGTCGTCGAGATCGTAGAAAATGGACCCTAAAATGAGCCCCGAGATCAGCATTTGAAGTGTCCTGCATCCGAAGAGCTCCTTTGTGCGGAAGATGTTCTTGGCAAATCTATGGCTTAGGATCATCGTTTCCTGCCACATTGAACACGCGTGCCGATGATCATCGGAACGATCTATCATTGTTTCCTCGTCCATCACCTTGGATTGTCGGAGGAGTTGCTGCAGAGTCGTACTGCTTCTTCTGTACTGTTTCTGGAACACTAATTGTTGCTGTTGCTGTTGCTGCTGATGCGGCTGTTGCTGCTCGTGCTGTTGAATTGCTTCGATAGAATCCATGGCGAACTCGACTATGTTGACATGGAGAGGGAGCTCGAGGCCGAGGAGCCTGAGCTTGGAGCCGAGCTGTTCGACGGTTCCTTGGTGCAAAACGGTGCCGTAAGCCAACATGAGAATCGAACTGAACAGCTTCACGATGCGAAAACCGGGCTGGTGAATGCTTAGAATTATGGTTCGACCTCTGGTTTCTGCCATGATTTTGAGCATATTGATAATCTGAAGCGCCGACGTGCTGTCGAGCCCTGACGTCGGCTCGTCGAGTATCAGGACTCTCGGTTCGTGGATGACTTCAACGCCGATCGACACTCGGCGCCGCTCACCGCCGGAGATGCCACGGATCCTTTCGTCACCAACCCGGCTGCCCGCCACGTGGGTTAAGCCCAGCTCTTGGATGAGCCCTTTGACCCGTCCTCTCAGCTCCGGCGACGGCAACTTGAGCCGTAACTTGGCCGTAAAGAAAAGCGTTTCTTCCACCGTGAGGAGGGGGAAAAGGACGTCTTTCTGGGCAACGTAGCCGGAGATCTTCGTAAACTGGGACCTCTCAACAGGCTGGCCATCCATGAACACCGAACCGGATTGGGGTGCGATCCTGCCAGCGAGCACTTCGAGCAGGGATGATTTTCCGGCTCCGCTCGGACCGATGATCGCCAGAATCTCCCACGGTTTTGCCACGCAGCTTACGCCGTTTAACACGTGGCGGATACCCATTGGACAGCATGATGATTCATTCTCCTTCCTGAAGATCCTGAGCAAAGGATTTTCACGATGATCATCGGCGTTTATTTGATAGTTGATTCCCACTGCCTCAATCTCGCAGCCTTCTTTCTTCATTGAAGGAGAATAGCAAAAGAGCTGGCCCTCTGTGCCCTCTTTCTTCTCTATTTTCTTTTATGGCTGAAGTTCGTCTATGAAATCTCAACTTGTGGCTGGGAATGCAGCTACAAATAATTGGGATTTTATGGTTTTTATTTTTTTTTATTTTGTAAGTGTAGAGAAGTGAGTGGCTGAGAGTGATCAGCTGAAACAGCAAGTACTTGTGATTATTGAAGCAGCGACAATGGAGTTCACGGGCATCTGTTGCTGTGATTTCTGGATCACAATAAAGGATGGGTTTTCTTTGAAAATTGAAATGCAGTTCACGTGATGATGTTGTGTGTATAATACATACAGTGTTTGGGTTTCCTGTTGCAATCTACTGAATGAATTTATTTTCATCTGTTCACAGTTTACTTGAGGTTTGAGTAAAGCATGTTTTCGCCTGCAGATCTTCACTGTTAAGGAAGACAAAGCTTTTAGCTAGTGGGATATGAAGAAAATCATACATACAAATATATATATATATACATACATACAAATATATATATATATATACATACATACAAATATATATATATATACATAAAAATATATATATATATACATACAAATATATAATGTAGTTTTATGTTTATATTGGAGAGATCGTGAAATGTAAAGCAATTTTTCTAAAATTTTCAAAAAAAAAAGCAATTTTATAGAAACTATTTTTTTACGTTATTGGGTTCTGATCACTATACGAATAGAGATCCAAATATAACTTCGGATCTTCTTAAGGCGTACTCAGATAGAACCCATGCAACACAAAGTATATGGTTATCTTTTTAAGTTAGTGGAAAGGATTTATAGAATGAGGAAGAGGAAAAGAGAGTGACAAAATACAGTATTTTATGTAAAAAATCTTCTCTTAAATGAGATAAAAAAATCACAAGATTTTGATCTAATAACTGCTTTCACTATGTGTGAGTATAAGTACAAGAGGTTGAGGACTTAGTGTATGAAAGCTCTTAGAAGTTACTCCTACAGTATAAGCTCTTTCTTTTTCTTTCTCTCTCTTAATACGCAAATACATAAGTCAAAGAAGGATCTCCCATTTCAGATCCTTTGTTTGGTGTACAATGAATGCTTCTATAATAGTTGAACCTTCCCATGTTGAGTAGCCATGTGGAGGTGACGTGAGCAGTGGTAGCCTGCCACAAACTCTGCAAATTCCTTTTGTCGTATCAGAGAGGTTGCGTGCATACAAGCTTGCTCTATGAGATGTCACATCACGCGTGTATCGAAAGCCGTTATTTTCTATGCAGGTTGCGCGTTATAAAGGTTACGCGTGCCCTATGAAAGTCAGCATTTCGAGCTGGCACTCCCGGCCGTCTTGAGCTTTCTTTTTACGTTCATGCCATTGGAAATTTTTTAGAGTCCTCATTCTCAATAGAAACTCTTGGCATTTATCAAGTCCACAGGTGCTTTGATTAGAAATGTACTTGGACTTTAACTGAATGCTTGGTTATCGATGAGTTTTTGGACTTTCAGAATTGTATCCTCTATTTCATGTCCTTGGGTCTTTATTGAAAATTATGTGGCCTCTTACGATATCCTCAAGTCTCCTAAGCTAAGGCAACCTCTCGGACTAATTCAACTTATTTGGACTTTTTAGGACACTGGTCCAAATTATCGGGTCTTTAAAGCCAATTTAACCTCATAAACCAAATTTGCTCATTGGGTCTCTTGGAACGTGGGCCGTTGTCCTTAGGCTTTTTGAGTTAATTTAGGCTCTTGGCCAAATCAACCTCGTTAACCTCTTGAAATGTGGATCCAAGTCCTGGGGCCTCTAGGGCCGATTTAGTCTCTGGGGTAAAAGTAGCCTCGTGGGCCTCTAGGATTATGGGCTTAGCTTTTGGATCCTGTAAATGAACCCTGGGTATCAGTACCCATCACCATTAATAGTAAAAAAATTGATATTTTTATAATTTTATTATTTTAACGTAATAAATATAAAACAATCACATTGTTATTTTTATAAAAAATAATAAAAATTAAATAATTTTGGAGATAATTGAGTTGTAATTGTCAAAATCTAAATTTAAAAGGGTCAATAAAAATTTTTAATAATGTCATTAAAAATTTTTAATAATGTCATTAAAAATTTTATTAAAAATTTTGGTTGAATTATTAAGTGTTGTATCAAGTTCAGTAAAAATTCAACTAGACCTCAACGCACCAATCCATACCATGGAAAAGATCGAGTGCCCAAATTATTAAGTATAAATTTGACAATAATTATTTCAAATTTAAATGATTATAAGTAAAGTCTGCTAAATGAGTTTCAGCAATAAGTTGGAGACCATATGTTGGGTGGCTGGAAAGTTCAAAAAAACTGAAAGAAATAATGAAATTATGCAAACTTAGTTAAATTTTGGGTCATTAGATGATAAGTTCTTAGTATAAACCTAAACTCAAAGACACTAATCTAAGACTTAAGGTTAAAATGATGCTAACAATTGACTTTAGAAACTGGTAAGGACAATTAATAACTCTCCCACTTTAATAACGTGCGGTAACTTCTTTCCAGAAAAATAATTAATAATTTCTATGTAAGTAAACTGCCTATAACTTTTCAGAAGAATTGACATTAAGTGTATAACATAATTGGTCTGAAATCTCTATAAATATGAAACTTCTTAATATAATAAGGGTATCTTATGATTTTGTATCTAACATATCAATCATTCAAAGAATTTGATCATCCTATGATTTTTGGGATCTCTGCTATTTCTAACTCTTTACATTTATTAAAATTCAAGTCTTATAACACTTTACATGTAAAATTAAAGAAGTTAGGAGCTTATCTTTCAAATTACCTCCTCCCCCAAAATATTCACAAAGCCTAATCCTCAAATCCTTTATTTTCTCTCTTTCTAACATTTTTATTAGAAAGATTTGCTTAGTTAAGCTTTGAATGATAAATTTGAAAATCACTTTCGTTTATTTAAATTCTTATTTTTGCTTGTGTTGTATAGGATCCGATTTGTAAGATCTAAGAACTCAATTTGGAAGCTTTCAAATCTGAAAGTCTAAGGTACTCATCATTAATATATTTTGTTAATTTTTTTTTGATGTAGACTTAAAATTTATATTTTAGTTTAAAAAAATTAGATCTTGATTATCAAATCATTTTATCAAGATCCTATACATCACGGACGCCCAAAAAAATAAAAACTCTAAAGCGTAAAAAACGGCCCAATAGGGCCCAAATGGAATAAGGCGGAATAGAATAGTAAGACCAAAATCACTTTAGTGATAGGCCAAAAATAAAAAGGCTTTTAATAAAGATTAGAAATTATTATTCCTATATTTGGTCTTTGAAATAAAATTATATTGAAAATTTTCTTACTGATGTTTGGTTTCCAATCTCCTGCCAAATGGGAGGAATAATGGTAAAAAAATTTATCGAAGGTGAGTGATTTAGAAAACCCTTATAATAATAAAAAAAAAGAATAATAAAAATAAAATAATAATAATAATAATAATAAAATAATATAATAAAAATAATAATAATAATAATAAAAGTAATAAAAATAAAAATAATAAAAATAACAAAATAATAATAATAATAATAATAATAATAATAATAATAATAATAATAGGGGGCAAATTTGAGTTAATAAAATTATTGGGTGGAAATTCTTTTTCCTCCCTAATCAGGAATAAAAAATACCTAATACCACCAAGGAATAGTTATTCCTTGTAATCATTAGAAATAACTATTTATTCGCGGGAATTGTTATTTCCAACTTTTTAGTGGTGTCTTGAGGCATCAGCTCCAGATCCAACCAGGACAAGTAGACGGTGGAATAATAATTTCAGATCCTAGGACGAATAAGGAGGAATAAAATCATATTCCTCAAACCAACATCAGGGTAAAAAATAAAAACTCTAAAAGAATTGGGATTCATTCCTTAAAATATTCTCCAATATATAAATAAGTATATTTTCCAAAAACTGGAATATAGGAGGAATTGAGGGGATCAGAAAAAGTAAGTGGAGGACTTGGCTTTATGAAACCATAGAATAATAAATAAGTTAGAGGGTTATATTATGTGTTCTTTATTTTCGAATCTCGTTCCATTTTTCAAGAAAAAAAGTGCATATTTCTAATCATAATTTTAATTATAAATGGTTTTTTAAAGAGAAATAATTTGCTACGATTTAATTGGATAAGCTAGTTTAATTGCCATTGTGTACATTTTGATTGTGATGTTGATCTTTATTTGGGTTAATTGCAGAGTCGATGAACCACTCAATTGAGCACTCAAATATATGCCATTCGGGTATATACTCAGTTCGATTTATATTTTGTTTAATAATTACTCAACAATCTGTTAGATTTTAATTTATATTGACTAAAATTGGGTCTAGAGACGGACACCGTATTCTTTGGGCTCAAGCCTTTTGTGTTGAATAATACCCTCTCATTTTTGGCTATCCTAAACCTCTCAACGAAAAGCTTACTGGGTTGATAGATTGGATCGATTCAATCGATACTATATTCAATTTTTTATATACAAAACATATTTTAGTGGGGTGAATTGAACATGGACCAAAATGAATGGAAGACTGTAAACAAAAAAAAAAGACAAAAAGAATGGAAGACAGCACAGCATATTCAAAAGATTGTAGCGAAGTACATAAGAAAACAGGGGGTTGAATGGTTCCAGTTTCTGCCTTTTATCGGTGGACATTTTCATTTTCCACATATGGATGGAAATGTAGGCAATTAGGGAGGGATGAATATCTCGACTAAAGTTCAACCCGAAATAAAAGTTGTTGTTCCATGAATTCGATTTATTTTACGAATTAAGGGTCGTGAATAGGATCTTTACGTTGGATCGATCTGGCACTCGGTATCTATAGTTTCAAACTTGAAGCCTATGCAATACAACTAAAAATGAGATGTTAGAGGATAGCGAGAATTACTTGTACCGTAAATTCTCCGACGTTCAAATTAGATGTCTTTCCAAAAAAATAGAAAGATATAAGGAGAATGTATGTATCGGTGAATTGAACATTCAGGTGCGTCCGGAAGATGGACGGCTTGAAGGTGTGCCCACCGTGGGGTGTCTTAAATGTGCCCGAGGGGAGTCTTAGATGGTCGGAATGCTCCTGAGGGATGATTGGACGCTTGATAGGAGAGATGGATTTTGGGAGAACTTATTGGGTAATTCCCTCATAAAGTCTCTTTTCCCTTTTCCTCCTTTTCCTTCTTTGGTCTCTTCCCTTTGAAACATTATCCTTTTTCGCCTGTGTCTCGTGTGGCCCCTCTATAAATGAAGTGGCTTTATATTCATAGATGATGGTTAGCGGTTAACCCGTATCTATAGAGGTAACTAATAACCGCTATAGATTAAATAACCATCATTGGTTATTCTATACAAATCATGAAATGAATGCAGGCATAATAACCTCGGATATAATTGTAGGTTCATGGATCATTAACTTTAATTCATCTGCCTACAATTGTATTGGGCCCCCTTATTTGGACTCTTGGGTATAGTACCCATCAAAAGCAATTCAAGGAGGAAGTCCTTTATCCTTTGCACCACAACTTGAAAAATGAATGGTTCCAGGTTGTATTTTTTAAAAAAAATTTCTCTTACGCCTAAGTTATAATATGTTTAAATTGAAAACAAGAGGAACCAAAAAGTTGCATTATTTTTGAACCCAAATAATAATTATTAGATTTTTAATCATTCCCTTGTAAGTGTCACAACGAATTAAGGGCAATCTAAGTAAAAAAAGATGTTAAAGGGTTATACAATATTCATACAATGGTCGGTCAAATGTCAGCAGAAGTGTGTGGATTATAGGATTCATATGCACGACCAAGCGTTCGAGCGCCAATTCTAGTGACACCCACACTTGAGGTGTACCTGATGTGTGTTTAAGCGCTGATTTCAGTAGTGTCCGTGTCTGAAGTATGCCCAACGAGTGCTCGAGTGTTGATTTCAGTGGCACCCACGCCTAAAGAACACCTCACGGGCCCTCTAGTGTTGGTTTGTAGTATAAAATTATATCTAATACAATTTTAGGTATTCTAAAATCAGTATCTCACACAAAAAGTGCTGCACAGAAAGAGAGAAGCGAAAGAGATTTAACATCCTATTGAGATCTAATTTGAGTTCTGTTATTCGTAATATCGGGTACATTATTCTAAAGTTAATTTTTAGAGCGTATTTTGTTTGGTTATACTTGTTTCTTATTGTACTTTCTCTTATGAGTTATTAAGTGTATTGAGGAGTTGCAATTAATTATTTTTCACTCAAGATTATAGTGAAAAGATTTCAAAGGGGGTCACTTGTAACCGGTACTTTTATAGTAAATTTGTTTAAAATTTATCCCGTATTTTTTTACTTGATTGAAAAGAATTTTTTACGTTAAAAATATTATATATTATTATATTTTTTGTACTCATGAATATGGTAGTTAATATTTGACAAAGGTATTCAAATTTTAATCAACCATTCTTCACTCAAAATTGTAGTGAGAGGGTTTCAAAGGAGGTTACTTGTAACCGACACTTTTATAGTGAATGTGTTTAAAATTTATCTTATATTTTTTCTTTAATTGAAAATAATTTTTCACCTTTAAAACATTGTGTATTATTATATTTCTTATACTTGCAAGTTTGATAGTTGATGTTTGACAAGAAAATTTAGATTTTATTTCATTGTGTTAGGTTATGTGTATTGGGATCAAACCCCGATAGTAATAAGTTTGTTATATATGACATTTGCGGAGAATCGAAAATTTTTGACCTAGCTTTGTCAAAAACTTGTGACTGTTGGAAGCTAGGCTTCCTATGATTGTGCTACCTTGGCAGACTTCGTATATACTAAGAGAGATTAGAGTCATCTCAATTGAAGATCACCGCCCAAGGAGGGTATTAAAGATTGCTAAAGTCAGGTCTCTAAATGTTCATCGATGGTTGGGCTTTTCCTATTGTTTGCAAGTTAAAAAAAATGGCCCGATGCTTGACAGGGAATTTCTTCAGAGTAAGGGCACCTTGATGAAGAATTTTGGGCCTATGTGGATTCGACCCTTCCAATAAAAATTATTTAATATTGATCGAATAATTTGGTGGGTTTCAATTTGAATGACCTAATGAGAAAGCCTATTTCCAAAATTTGGCCTATATATTAGAAAAGCCCAAGAAGTTAAACTAGCCCAATCATAGGATCCGTCCGATGATAAGCTGAAATCGAAGATAACAGTCCAGCAGTTTTTCTATCTCATCTCAACAGTCTCGGACAGTTGAAACTGTAATATGGATAAAATTTTATAAATTCAACGATTTTCTAAACGATTTCTTGGATAGTTGACGGAAAGAGTCAATTGCTCCGTAATAACCATAAAAGACCCTATATCCAGTAGGGTAACGGAGGACACTCTCTGGTGACAAAAAAATCTCTTTCTCTCTAAGATACTTTGAGAAAAGCACAAGCTTCCAAACACAAAGTTACTTTAATTTCTAAATTGTATCATCTATTTATTTTCTTATAAAAGAAAAATATTAATTTCAACGTAGGAGGATATATTAGAGAGTTAATTTTACTAATCCTTTGACTATATTATTATGCTGCACATGATTCAAATTTGAATATATGAAAATCGGACCCGCTTCATTTAGCATTTGAAACCCTAAATCATTCAATAATTAGAATCGTGGATGCAATATAACTATTTTATTTTCTTTTGAAATAAAAAGGATGCTGATTTTTCTTTAAAAGGAAAAAAAATTAGCTGTATAATATTAATCAGAATGTAGTCATTGGAAGAGATTGAATTAACTTATCTTTTGGAGCATTAGAGACCCTTAACCTCAAATTTTAGATTCTTTGATGAATGGAGAATGATGATTTTTATAAGTAATGACGAAGTAAGCATGTCATGAACCCAATATCAAAATACAAATATAATAATGTCATAAATACCATAAACCAATAATAGGATTGGGGTGTGACCCTACAAACACTATTAGTTAATTATCACACTTAACTTCGAAATATAGTAAATGAATCATCTTAGTATTGGCTAAACTTTCATTGTCTGACTGTGGGATCAATGTATCTACTCAATATTCATCAAATGTAAAGGAAAATTGTCTATCGTTACAAATCCAATAGCATCATTATCATACTTTCTACAAAACGGGCCATGTCGACTGAAACATAAATATTGTGATAAGGTATGAGCCCATAATAGAAAATGTCCAATTGTTTACAACTCCTACTACATTACCAAAATATAATAAAATAACTATAAACTAATTCTTCAAAAAACCCCTCTTTTATCAAAACTTTCAAGTTATCCATGTCGCTAATTTGAAAAGAGACAAAGTATTGCAACTGGGCCTAAAATTTAACAAAATAGATATTTGTATTTATATATGTATGTATATGTGTGCATGAATATGTATGAAAAAAAATATGGGTTGATAATTGAATGCAAAATATCAAAAAGTGAGAATAGTAAGAACCAATAATCAGTAACCATTTTACCAACTAAGGTTGAATATTGAAAGTTAGAATATAGATTTTTACCTCATAGTTTGAATTGTATGCCATTATTTAAAATTTGTGGATAGGTTGATTATATATTATATTCTCTAAATGGGGTAAAAGTTACTTTTTTAACCTATGAATATTATGTAAAAATCTTCACCTACAATAAATATACTAGGATATGTTTGAATATTTCCCATCAAATTTTTATATTGGTTCTTATTTAAATGAAAAATATGTTTAAATATATAAATTTTTAACTTTAGAAAATAAATAAATTTAACTAATTTTAAAGTAAGTCTTTTATTGAATTCTTGCACAATAAGTGACATATAAAACAAATTACTTAAAGATTTTAAGATTATTAACAAATTGCATAAAATTAGGCACAATCTTTCAAAATCTTAAAATTTTTAAATAATAGCGACATGCATATAAGACATGGTTGAAGAGAACAATAAAGTCAAATATATGCACATTTAAACAAGAATTGAAAAAAAAAAATTTTAAATCTCGATAACAATGAATAAGTGGCTTCTTGTCTTAAGTCAAAAATCACTAAGATCTAACTTGAAAATGCTTTAAGATTACCTTTATACTATTTCTCTCTCATCCTCTTTTTTTCTCTCTCTTTTGCAATTTAGATAAAAATGACCTAAAAATCAACTCAAGGTCCTTAAATAGTAAGAATGGTGCATGAGTACCAATCACACGCTTATCAAATGTGAATCTAAAAGACTACCGGCACATATGAGTCCTTTGCACACGTCCTCAAGTTATATATTTTTAGAATAATCTTTTAGAATTTATACCCTACAGTTAGCCTTTCTAAACTAGCAAAGAGGATTTACAGTATATTGCAACATTTCCTGTATTGGACTTGGTTGCATGCTAATGCAGCACAAAAAAATAATTGTGTATAGGTTGCATCAACCAAAGACATATGAACAAAAGTATCCTACACATAATTTAAAATTTGCAACTATTATTTTTGCTTTAAAATTTTAGCCATGTTATCTTTACAAAGATAGTTTATTATCTATTCTGACCATAAAAGTCTAAAATATTTATTTTTTTTTAAGAAAAAATTAAAAATGCTATAAAGGTATTGGATAAATTTATTAAAAGATTAAGATTATGAAATCCAATATCAACCAAACAAAGTAAATGTGGTAGCTAATGTCTTGAGTATTTGATCCACAAGGTTTGTCACACATTTAATGATGAGAAAATGGACGTGCTTGATGAAGTAGAGGACTTTCAAATTCAATTACATATGAAATACTACCAAGTATTAATATTCAATTTTATATCTAGTCAAATTTTATAAATTAAATTAAGAAAACTCAAAAGAATGATCAATGATTACTAAAAACTATAGAGAATTTGTCAAATAAAGTTTCATCTAATTTTAATGTTTGGGAGGATGAAATCCAAAGATTTTGTGATAAATTACATTATTCTAAAGTTGATGATTTACCAAAAAAAAAAAAAAAAAACACATGGTAGAAGAGGTGGTTCTTGAGCCACCAAGATGTATCACAACTTAAACAAAATTTTTAATGGAATTGTATGAAGAGAGATACTATAAAATTTGTGATAAGACGTACAACCTACCAACAAGTAAAAGTAGAACACTAACAGTCGACTAAGAAGCTTCAATCATTGTCGATCCAGAATTGAAATTTGAAATATATTACAATGGACTTTATAACACAATTACAAAAGATGCCCAAGCCACCTATTATTATTAGGACAAATATTTCTTTTAATAAGCTTGTGCAATTGTATATTGATGAAAGATGGAGATTACATGATATACCTATTTCTATCATTTTTGATTTATATTCAATATTCATATCATGATTTTTCAAATTTTAAAGGATATATTATAAATATTAGTACTTGAGTTAAGTGATAGTTGGGATTCATATTTATCCTAAGCAAAATTTGTATATAACAACAAATTTTAATCTAAATTTGAGATGACACCATTTAAAACTCTATATGAAAAAAGGTGTAGGTCACCAATAAGTTGAAGAGAGGTGGAAGAAAAAAAAGTGATAAGACCTAAATTAATCTTTGAAGCTACTAAAAAAATAAAAATAACTCGGGATTGCCTGCAAGTATCAAAGAGCAGATAAAGAAGTTATGCAAACAGGAGACAAAGATATTTGGAATTTAAAGTTAGTAATTTAATATTTCTAAAAGTCTCTTCATCAAAAGAAATTATGAGATTTGAGATTAAAGTAAATTAAGTTCCTAATTGTTGGATCATTTGATCCACCGCTAGCCACTCTCCTATGAGTGCAAGCCCTCATTCTAGGAGGCCATCCCTTCATTTAGGCGCCATGTCCTCTCCAAGAAGCCCTCTATCTAGCTGCTATATTCTCCATCCAGGAGGCCCGCTCTCCCTTCAGGCATCCTGTACTCCATCTTTAGTGCTAAGTCATCTATTTTTAAGGTGCTTCCCAATTAGGTGTACCTCCAAACCGCTCTTTGGTTAGGCGCACCTCTAAAATGCCCCTTAGTAGGGTGCACCTTTAAAATGTCTATCAATTGGGCGCACTTCAAAGCCGCCACACTGTAGGACACACCCAAACGCTCAATCCCCGATTACATGCATTCCCGCATTCTTTTATATCATTGCTTCTTTCTATTAGTTGAAAAAGATTTCTGAATTGAGTGTCGGAGAATAAATCGATGAGCGAATTCTGCCAATCCTCTAACCTCTTATTTTTAATTGTATTATGCAGGTTCCAAATCCAAAGATACGGGGATTGGACGGGCTCCAATTCAACACGATGTGAAAAATTGAGTAGCTTCCTAATCCATCAGACAACCCAGATCCAGGGATGCATTATTGTCACTGTCTGTGGGAACAAATGAAAAGTCTGCCACCGCAACTACAAAAACAAGCATGGTCTGTCTCTCAAGCTTGAGCCAACGCACTAGCTAGAGACATTGTCCCCATGGCAACAACCCCTCAAGTAACCATGCGAATGGACGACTAGCCCCAAGCATACAAGCACTCGTCACTCAGCTGGGTGCCCTGATCTTGTCGACCACCAGTCCGTCTACACCCATCTAAGGATGCAACGTTGGTGGGCTCTGTCCTCTAACTCCCAGTCCATTTGCACCCATCCGAAGGTGCAATGTTGGGGCTCCACCCTTCAGTTTCAAGGCGATCGAAGGAGATCAGTATCCTCAGAAAATCCAGCAACCTGACAACCTTAGGGCTTAGGCAACCCCAAGCGGCAGGGCCTGAGCGTGATTGAAGGACCGACAAATCTGCAAGGTGACAAAGGGCCTTGGCAAAAGAAAAGCTCCTTGAAGCATTGGTGGCCATCCTAAACCCAAAGTCCTCATCCAGCATTAGGCCTGGTTAATCCTAGGCCCTATCAAGCTCTCCAGACCATGCTAGCACCCAACCCGTAGTGGGTAGCTGGCCGAAACATCCCTAGGGGAGGTTGAGTTATTAACCCCTCGTCTATAGCAATCTTCGCCACAAGAAGCCGCCTGTGCACCAAATGAGACTCTCTTCGGAACCTCTAGATGGCAAGTCAACAATGGGAGTCCCGCCTCTAGGAAGCTACAGCGGCCGGCCGGCCACCGAGCTGGGAGCCAGTTGATGGGACCCATGCAAGGTGCCCTCAATGCCTGTGGGCTAGGTAGGGTAAAGCAACTTGGTTGCAGATCCGATCATGGTTGCACTCCACCCTAGTTGCAGCGGCCAACCAAGCCAAAGGAGTTCATCGATCCAAGCTACCACCTACCGCTCTCGGGTCATAAGGGGTCTATGCGCTCCACCGTCAACGGCCACTCAAGTAAGTAGTAGATATCCCATCCGGATGAGTCAATGGGAGGAAGGTGCATCGATTTGTTTGGGCAAGTGCAGTCCTTAGAGTGTAGAGTCCATGAATAGAGACCCCCGACTAAATATCCGGATGATGGGGATCGTGTTGAGTCTCGACGATCTTCCATGATAGGATGAAGCACGCCCTCAAAACAAAAAGCCAGTCTTAAAGATGCAGATCCCTCTACCTCAGAGGGGCTTCAAACGACTCCACTGTGGACCCAAGTAAGTCTCGCATGGCATCGAGCTTGAGTTACTCTAGACCTCCATGAGTGGTGCCCGGGGGCTCTTTCTATTAGGGATTCAATGACAGCATAGATAAACCAAGAGGAAAAGGGGATTCAATGACAACAACAATCGCAAAATAAAAAAAAAAAAAGAAGACGCAAGCAGTTTTACGTTGAAAATCCTTTTTGAATAAGGAAGAAAAAATCATGGCACGTGACATCTCAAACATCAACTATGTAAGAACCGATTACACAAACCCCAAATATAAAAATAAGGATTCTATACCTTATATCAAATAAACCCAGTAATAGTGAAGATAAGCTTTGGTGGAGATACGAGGTAGAACACGATTGCAAAATGTTCTTCACACTTTGAGAACAACACGCATGAGTTCCCGTGCTTTTACACTAAAGAGCTCTAGGAATACAGTATCTGGACGTCCTTTAGCCTCATCAGTTCGGTCGCCCTTCGGACTTAGCAATCCGGTCACCTTGATTTGATTTGCCAAATGTCCTTCGGCCTCTACTATTTGGTTGTTCTTCAGAGTCGGTAGTCCGAACACCTTGACTAGGTAGGCTGGACTCCTTTCGGCCTCAATAGTCCAATCAACCTAAATCAGCAGGCCGGACGTCCTTTGGCCTCAACAGTCTAGCCATCCTTCAAACTCAGTCTGGTTACCCTTTGAACTTGGTAGTCTTATCATCCTCTATTTCAACAACCCAATTGCCCCACAAACTAGGCACCCTAGTTGCCCTTGGCCACTCGCCACACGCGTGAATATTGTGTAATATTTCGATGACTTTTCGTTTGTTAAAAGGACCCACAAGGGAGTAACCAAAATCCAACACTTTCCAATCAAAGGGAAGGACAACCCGTTAGAGAAGATCTCATTGCCTAATGACCTTGGTGTTTGGGATGATCTAAGAAATAGGCCCACTCCGGAAGAGAGTTCAACCATGTCCCAAGGCATAGGATAAAGCCCAAAGCGGTGACATCCTCTTTGCCCTAGAGATGACCAGTGACCTTCCTTCCATCAAGAATCTCCTGTAGTGCCCGGAGACACCCTGTCATTTCCTTGCTGAGGCGAGAGTCCTAACCCGAGGGCTTGAGTTCCCAGAGTATTTGGCCCTTTTCTCACAAGTAGTCTCACTGAAGCAAGAGGCCTGACTTGGAAACCTAGCAAGACAGCTCCCGCAACAACGCCTCTCATCAACATGCTCAGCCGACTACCCATTGTGTTAGAGTAAATGTCATTAGAGCTGGGCACCATCCTGCCAATGGTCATCCAAGATTGTATCGAGCGACGATGGGGCTCGAACCACAAGCAAGTGAACCACCTCACACGATGATGGCTCACCTTATTGAGGGTGTAGGACCAAGTCCATGGAGCACAAAGGCCATAGGCTAGAGCGCTAACCAATGTGCCTTGAAGACCCTCCAGATGGCTAATGCACAAGGGCTTAGCACCCCAAGATGGCTGCAAATACATTGAATCTAGGTCTTAGCATCCGATTACTTGAACCATACTTGGATAATCATTTTTACTTACTCATGTGAATGCCTGCATACCATCCCATAGTATCGAACGACCTAGATTACTTGAACCATAAGTTCCTTGGATAATCATTTTCAAAGAACTTACCCAAATGTGAATTTGGTCAAATTTGATACCATCCGAGTGGCCCATATGTGATCAAATTTGAATCTCGGTCCTATAGATTGCCCTTAAGTCGGGATTTGAACCTGTTCCTCCTCCTCACCGGTCGAACTCAAAACCTAAAGGGGCTTTTTAGTATGCCTGCAACAACTCCCTCTTGAAGGGATGTGTACCATCGGTCTACAATGATTGACGGATTAGGATATGGTCGTCTTTTGATAACCGAGTGCCTCGTACCCGTACCAAGTGGCACATATGCGGTTAAATTTGAATCCACGACCTCTTCTCAGCATAAGTAAACATCACCAAGGCAATAATGGCGCCAACCAAGAGACAAAACGGGCATTGGACAAAGGAACTCAATGCACAAGAAAAACACAATAGCAATGATCAACATAAACTGATTAAAAGTCACGGCATACATCAAAGTTGTCCAGTAGCCTCAAAACAAAACAATAATACAAAGGAGTTATGTACTCCTACAAGCTAGCTGGAGCAGCCGCCTTGTGTATGGGGATCCCTTGAAGAACATGGTCCTACTGTTGAGAAGCTGATGAGGTTCTTCCAATGGCTGACGCCAGTGTTTCTCTGATCAAGATAACCGATGGAAAATTTGGAGCCGCCAGAGAGACTATCCTTCTGCAAAAATAGTTGCCATCCTGAAATCACCCCTCAAGCAGTGGAGCCACCTTCTCCGGAAGAAACCTGGACATCAACTTCCTCTCCTGTTCGGCACTCGTGCCCAACAGGTCGGTGAGCTACTATTAACTCTCCCAAAGCTTGTCATTGAGTGATGCAATCTCTGCCAAAGCTTGGGAATGGGAGTTGGAGAATCCTTGTGCTTTCGTCTCGGACTCGGATAGAGCTTGGTCAAGTTAGTTGGCCACCTCCTAATTCTGAAGCATCTCGTTGACGGCAACATTGACCTCCCACTCCATCTCCTCTCTGTCAACGCGCTCTTGCAGGAGGCAGGCCATCTCGTGCTCCAAGAAGTGCAAGTCTTCCTCCAACTTGCAGAGCACTCCTTATAACAACCAAGAAAAGGGAAAGGAACAGTCAAGCTAAAAGAGCTGCCGAAAAGTATAACTGTGAAGGGTAAGAGTTTCCAGAATCTTACCTCGCGGCTTAAGAGGCAAGAGGATCCGATAGACTCAAGGTTAGGAGGCCCCCTTAGAACCTCTTGACGGTCCAAAGGGGGAACACCTGGGTGGCGCTCTTCGCCACCCACAATGGTGCTCTCCGAGACGACTACTCCCATCACCTCCGTTGTTTTTTCATCGCTGCCACTCTCCTCCATTGAAGGTACAGAGGCAGAAGAGGACGGCGTCATGGTGGGCCATTCTAGAGAGCACCAGAAAAATGGTAAATTGAAGCACAGAAAGTGTTCGTAGAAGGTGCAAAAACGGTAGGAGCTACCAAACTTAAATAGATGGAGCCACTGCCTAGACTGATGTCACAACAAAGCTAAACGATCGCGTCGCCATAATAGCGAACAATGCATGTCCTCGCCCTGGCGCTCCCCAACAAATCTGCTTGCAGACATCATTATGATGAACGTCACCTCACATCCTCGTGTATCTTGCCATCGGTCACCTCTTTGGCTAACGTAATGACTATCCAACGTCAGTCTCCAAAAATGTTTATTTGCAATGATGCCTGCCGTATCACTCTCCATAGCTTATAAAGTGGCAACATACAACCCTGGAAGACTTGAGGCGAGGACGTCTAGCCCCCTCCTGGACTAGGCATCTGGTTGAGAGGTTGAACAACGACCCACTAGAAGACTGAGACATCGGTGATCCGAGCCGATAGAATATTGAAGATCCAAGTGGCAAGAAGACAGCAGGCGAGCTTGACAGGCTCGAGGTCAGGTCGGCCGGCCACCTTCCAAACTGAGTGTTACGTTATGCGGTCGTGTGCAAACCTAGCCAAAAGATTGAGCTATTGGTCGGTCAACCCACTAGCAAGTAACAATGTTTGAAGGCATCACCCCAAAAGAATCGCAAGTTTATGGCATATGACCGAAATAGCCTCGAGGTTGGGTCGGCTAACCCCCTCCTCGGCCGGGTGTTGGGTTAAGTGGCCAAACACCGACTTCCCAAAAGACTAAGACGTCTAAGGAACAATTTGTTGAAATTTCAAAGATTATGCCACCAGTACAACTCATAAAGAAACGATGAAGTCCAGAGAATCACTGCCAAATCCTGCCAATCAAAACAACAGTTTGTAAGATTTTTTGGAAAGAAAAGCGTACAGACCTGCAGGCAACATCCTATCAGAAACATGCCGAGGGTTAAAAATTTTAAATCATACAGTATGGAGGGTTAGTGATGAGTTTGGTCTATTCGGCCCAAGAAGAAGACTCACAAATAGAAGAGACAAGCTTAGGATCTAAATAACGTCCCAATCAACCCAGACGGCCCAATTGACCAAAATGACATTGTTGTCCCAATCAGGACTATTCACAATCCTCTTCCCACATGATGATAAAACTTATCATAACCAATTGGAACAACCTAACAAATATTTCAAGAATATTCACCCATGTTCACATGATTGCTCCCAAAATTGTAATAGTAGCTTGGTGGATCTCCTCCAAAAGATAATTGTCATATTAGGTGTCTTCCATGATCGTGTCAAAAAAGAAAGGAAACTGCAAACCAAACGAGATTTCCTTATCCATTTAGATAGCTCAATGGGAATGTTACCAATCAGGGAATGTTGAATTGCTCGCTAATACTATAATTACCACTTCACTATAGAAGGGAGAGGAGCACATTGAATCTAAAGAAGAGAGCTCTAAGTATGCAAATAGAATACAGAGGGGAGAAAAAAAATGGGAAAAAGAGACCCAATCTCAGATAACGAGGAGCATAAAGGAGTTCTTCTCCTTTCATCTTTCAAAACGATTTGATAATGAGCATAGCCTTGATCCATCGCTAGCTACTGTCCTAAGAGTGCAGACACTTTTTTAGGAGGCCATCCCTCCATTCAGGTGTCACGCCCTCTCCGGGAGGCCCTCCATCTATGTGTTATACTCTCCATCTAGGAGACTTGCTCTCCTTCTAGGCATCCTACTCTCCATCCTTGAGGCTAAGCCCTCCATCTCTAAGCCACCTTCTAACTAGGCACACCTTTAAATTACTCCTCGACTAGACGCATCTCTAAGACACTCCTCAATATGATGTACCTCTAAAACGTTCCTCAATTGGGTGCACCTTAAAGTCGTCTCATTGTCGAGCGCACCCAAACTCTCAATCCCCTATTATATGCATCAACACATTCTCTTATATCTTTATATTTTTCTATTTGATGAGAAAGATTTTTAAGCTAAATATTAGAAGATAAACCAAAGAATGAGTACCGTCAATCTTTTAACTTCTTATTTTTATTTGTGTTGCACAAGTTCAATGTTAGAAGGTATAGGGATCGGATCGACTCCAATTTGATCGGGTGTGGAAGATCAAGTAGCTCTCTAACCTATTAGACAACTTGAATCCATGGACACATTAGATATATTTTGAATGACTCAAAATAAATAATTGAGTTTTACTTATTTAAATGTGATTTTAATAAATAAGAACATGTAAAAATTTATGATGAATTGTAATTAATGAATTTAATGGATATATTGGATCTTTATGGTTAAAGAAAAACAAATGGCTCATTAAACTATATTGAGGGTTCTGTTTATTATTTATTAGATTTAAATATGTTATACAAATATTTGATTTTATTTGTATATCTTTAATTCTCATTTATACTCCCATTGTAAATATCCAATTTTGGTAGAAAGAAGTAAAGAACTACATATTACCATAACATGGAATTATGGTATATAGATTCTAAATATTTTATATTATAATTTTATATAATATGATATTTTATTCTATATTTCATAGATTAGGTAAAAGAAAATATATAAATATACCATTTTACTCAAATGATATGGGTGCTAGGCTATCTTATTGTAATCCGTACTATCCAATATTGAAATAGTTTCATTAATCTCAATGATATCTATATTTTTCCTATAAAATATATGAATATTATTTTATAATAAAGATATCTAGAATATTTGATGACAGATTAATTGGTCAAACCACAAACATGTGGCGAACCGTTTTGGTGTTGCCCAATGGGTTGATGAAGAGTAATCTTTTATGCTTTTCAAAAATTTAAATTATTATACGAATTAGAAAATCGACTGTTTCGTTTAAATGTCTGAATGATAGTCGGGTCCTATCTTTGAAACTATGAATTAGAAGTTTATACACCACAACAAAATAAATTTAATAAAAGAGGTATATATATTGATATCGCTACTTCTCTGAACAATAACAGTGTAATACAATGAGTTGTACTTTACTCTTATATTCTGTTCATAGAATTTCTGTAACCAAATTTTTTACAGTGACATTGTGAATTAAGTGTCCAATAATTTTTTTTTTCTTATTTAGAAGAGAATTTTCGCGTAAAATTATGTATCTCATTTCTCTCTTTTATTTTCTAATCATAGTTCGTCAACATCATTGCCGTATTTTTTCTCTTGGTCTAACTCTTATTGGCCGATCCCCAACAAATATTTTATCATTATTGATTATAAATTTATCACTAAAAGGTTTAATAACAAATCATAAATTTGTGATTAGGTTATTATTAAAAGTCTGTCACTAAACACTTTAATAATGAATTGTTATTTTATTACTAAAAAGTTTATTTAGTGATGAAAATAAATCACCACAAGATAATACCTTACAATGACAAAAATATATTTTCCAGTAAAATATATTTTTAGTAACAATAACTTTTACCACTAATATCCATTAAATATATCACTAAAATATATGTTTAATGGCAAATAATTTTATCACAAAAAGCATATAATTTTGCTTTGGTGGGTAAAATTTTATCACAAATATTAAATTTATATTAATAAAAAATACACAAATAATATTCATATAATAGAATAAAATTATCATACAATAATTTAAGAATAGTTTTTAATATTTTCTAGAAAATTTATAAATAAATGTATACAATATCATTCTCTTAGTCTTCTAAATGCACTGAATTTCATCCTATATAGATGATTTTATTTATCTGAATAACCTGAAAATTTAGAAGAAAAAATAATATTATTATAAGTATTTGTTATAACTTAATAAAAATATTTGAATTTAAAGTTTATAATCTGAATTTGTAGATGCATGCATGCCTCATTCAAATCCTTATCAACATACCTTCTGAAAAGGGCATAAACTTTGCGTCCCTTGGCACCCTACAAATACTGCCTGCATTTTGACAGAAAGAGGGCACTCAATGGCTGCAAACACAAGATACCACAAAAAAACAAGGATGGCCACTTCTCATCTTTCATTTCTATTGATCCCTTCAAGAGGGTAAGAATACTATTGCCTACTAATGCCAATTTTAATCAAGATGTTACCAAAACATCACCCATGGCTACTATTTCATTTCCTCAAACTTTCATAATGATGACTTTTTGATGCGAATATCATAAATGAAGAGATTTGATCTTATTTTATTTTTAAGTTAGATTTGATTTGATTTCTAATTTGATTTTATTTTCAAATTAGAAGTTAGTAAATTTAATTTTGTTTCCAAATTATATTAGGAATAGAATTTTTTATATAGGGACCTCAATTTTATTATTTGAATAAGTATTGATAAATTAAGTGAACTATTGAATATTGTGATTTTATTTTCCTTCTTTCTTTTCGAATCTCTACTTTTCTTTTCTCTGATCCTACTTTTGTTTCTCCTTGTCCTCTTTGTTTCTTCTCTCCCCCTTCCCTTCATCACTTTGACATCCTAACTCGAAAAACGAGATGATATTAAAAGGTTGACATTCAGCTATAAAACAAACCTGCAAAAGCGTTGATGCTTTAGCACATAAAACAGGATTGCTAACAGCAGGAAACCCATCAGCATATGAAAAACTCAAACCCACCTATTTTGCAGGTGAAGAGTTCAAAAGCATAGTAACATCATCCGTCCACCATTCATCTGCAAATCCATTAATTGAATCTCCCGGAAAATTAAGCATCAGATTATGGCAGCAGAGGAAAACAAAAAAAAAAAAAAAACAGCAACATTTAATTAACTAATCGGTACAAGCTCACCTGCTCAATCTCCCACTAAGTGCTCACAGAGCTCTAAGCTGTCTTCCCCAATAAGAGATATGGGGCTGAGAAACTTCTAGACCTGTATGCCTCAAATGATGATATTGTCAAGGATTAAGAACCCCAGCAATGACAAAGCCCAATAATTTTCAAAAATGTCACAGACTGAACACCCCTTACTGCGACGGCAGAATTTAAAGAAGGAAAAATAAAAATAGCATGCTGCAACTGAAGTTTTCTTAGGAGAGGAAGCAAAGGGATCTAAATTACAATTTACCACAACATATAATTAATATTACTGCCATTGTCTTTTTTGAGCAAGCACATACAGGAGGCGGTGCAATACTTCGGGCACACTCCATGGCTATTTAACACGATGAACATTGTAAAACCATTAGTAAATGGTAGCATAGCATTCGATTAATAGTCAAGAATAAAACTGAAAACCAGTAGAGGCACACATAGGTATGGTATCTCACCTCAGGTTCCATATGATAAACAATGTGCATCATCGGGCCACCACCTTCATAAGGCCTTATCAGATAGCTACTAGGCAGCATTTCTGCTCTAACAAAATTATGCATGGGTGGCACATTCGGACCATTCTGAGCGTTGTTAAGTGATCTTTCACAGGCCTGTTTATTACATTGCATTTGTATAAACGCTGCACAAGAGTCAGATACATTAACAGAGAAGAAAGACCAGAAGTTTCAAACCCCAGCCAGTAGACCACATACCACTAAACTGGCATCATCCATAACAGAAGGATGATGAAGCAGCCAGAAATCGCGGGCAAGTGCCAAAGTTGTTGGTGCCTAGAGCTAAATCAACAAAAGCTAGTTCCATCAACAAATCAACTATCTAAAACAAACTATTCCTTAAGCACCTGAACCACTGAATTAAGAATGAGATAATTGTGAATGAAATACCAAAGAGAAGAGCCATATATATATATATAAATTGTGAATAAGAGACATTGCCAGAAGTTTGATATGGCCGAATAGTAGCCGATATGGATGAATCACTGTTGGAATGGGGAAGGAGAGATGCACGAGTGGTTAGGGTTGCCGAGGGAGAAATTTGGGACGAGTGGTGGGAGAGAAATGAGCACGGGGTTTTTGCTTCACGAAGTAGGAACTTCGTGTTTTTTTTTTTCTTTTTTTTGTTTTGTTTTTCTTTTTTTATAAAATTTGTATTAAAAAATCAAAAAAGGAAAAATATTTCGCGAAGTAGGATCCCCGGGTTGTTTAGAGAATTAGCACACCTCCTCCTCTCTCGTGATGATTATTATTATTATTATTATTATTATTATTATTATTTTAAAGTTTAAATATTGAAATGCTTATTTAACAATTAGTGATATATATTTATATTAATCTTTAAAACATATATATTTATAATTAATAGTTACTATTTAATTTTTGTCATTAATTTTTTATCATTAAAGATAAAATTTCTTGTAGTACAGCTATACTTAGATGGCCTTAGACAGTGGCTATATCATGATCCAATGACTGTCGTGTGTGAAGGCTAAAATATGTCATCTAAAGGAAAAGATAGGTGATCTAAGATCTTGAGGAACAAAGTGACATAACAGCCATTTCATGATAGAATATGTTTTCTTCAAGCCAAGTGACATGCACAATATTGTATTTTAGTTTGTAAACAACAATATTTAAGAAGCCGGGACTTATATGCCGTAGTAGCTTCTCATTTGGTAGTTCACTTATTTCATAGCAGAAAAGAAATCGTCCTTAAGATTATAAACACGTATACGTAAGTATTAAAAGATATTAATAAGTATTAAAATTTAGGAAGTATTAATAAAGTCCATCAAACCATCTAATAGGTATTAAAATTTACTTACTCAGCATTCAAGCCATTATAAAAAATCAACATCCCTAGCTTGATTGATGTTTTCATACTCTATGGTCATTATCAAAGATTAGGGTTCATTATATTAATAGGTAGTGCATTACAACACATATATGCCATAATCTTTAGTACAATTGTACAATCATGAGGCAAAACACAAAATTGCAGATTGACAGAAGCCAATCTGAATGACAGAGCAGTTTCTGAAAGTAATGAAACCACAAATCTGAACTCTGTTGAGCTCAGCGTCACATTTTCATAAACACGGGTTTACCTGAAGGCAATTGCACAAATTAATTCATGAAACAAATCTATAAAACAAAGTGAACAATCTCCTCCATAGTAGAAATAAATCTATAGATCTTACAAAGCTGTACACAATAAGATAACAAATTATATAGTAGAATTTATTACGGTATCACGTTACAGCAGCCTATTTTTATCATATATGCATGCATCTCTGGGTTGGGGTTGTTGTATGGATTAGGGAGCAATTTGATCTTCCCTGGCCGGTTGAGTTGAAACGGATTTGATCTCCGCCTCTAATAACCTGAGCTCTACGCAGCACAACGGATAAATAAGAAGTTAGATGATTGTGGGAGCTTGTATCCCAATTTATTCTCTGACGTTTAAGTTAGTAATCTTTCAACATAGGCGAAAAAGATGGAGGATGCAAATAATACTAATGCATGGGTGTGAGGATTAGAAAGTTGATAGGAGGGTGGTGCTTTGATGAGTGCACTCATCAGAGAGCATCTTACTAGATATGTGCTCGACGATGAGCAACTTCAAAAGTCCTTAGGATACTGAATGCCTAAAGGGCAAGAGTAGGTTAGTCAGATGAGGCTTTGGCTGCTTAGGACACGATTGCTTGAATTGGTATTTTAATATCTCTCTTTCTCTTTCTACTTCTGCCTACTTGCCTATAGGGACGAATGAGTATTTATAGTATTGGAATCGGTTCATCTTTCCTTAGGCATCATAGTTGGTGACCGCAGCTAGTGCTGATCCGCTGAACTGTCCCGACAATCGTGAGTGCTTGTCATGGCAACCATGGCTGTCAGCGAGTGTTCTTTCCTTTGTTAGGGTGGTTGTGGGGTTCATCACATGGTGACTACCTTTTTGGAACGATTCATTGAATCATAACCGCCATCCTGTGGGGCGCATGATCTTAGGCAGAATATTTGTTGAGCTACCTCCACAGTTTTGGCAAGTGTCGCCTGTGTATTTGCGAGGTATTGCATCATTTGTTGGTTGATGAGTTTGAGGGGTTTCTAAGGGTTTATCTTAATTGCTTTTTTCCTGCTGGACGGTCTCAGGCTAACCCGACTGAGCTAACCGTATTGCCGCACCGATCTTGGGCTTGCAAAGCCACACCGTGGGCATGCCACCCCGGCTCTTTCCTATTAACGGGTTTAGTTTCTGAGCCAGCTCATCTATAATTGTACCAATCAATACATACGCCAAAATCAACACTAAAGCCAAAATTAGAGTTTCATAAAAAATCAAAGTAATGTATATCAGAGAGTGAGAATAGGGATAGCAAAGCAAAAGATCCATGCGATGTGTTCGTCTCCATCCAACCCCTCACTGCCATCTCCCCTAACTCCTTCATGCACGAGGACATCTGCGACCTCGCCGAGGACAGGTAGCAGACCGTCAAAGATGATATCGAAGTCACCAACCCAGCAGCCCAAATGGTCAACCAGGATATCGTAGCCAACACCCCATGCTCGGTCAGAATCCTTGTCGACCGTGGCCTCAATGGGTCTACCCAACTCGCTGCCGACCAGATTTTAAAAACATTATAAGCCTCCGTGTCGGTGTTGGTGGTGCAGCAGCATATTTGGTTGAGACCACATGTTGACGAAGTAGGCATATCTGCAAGCTCGACAGCTGAGCTTGACAAGCAATTGAATTCCGCCACTGTTCACCATCAGATGAGTAGCGGAGCACCGCAGCCGCCGCCACTCAGAAGCCAGAATATGTACAGCCCGTAATCTCAGAGTCTGATTCAGAAGTATAGATTAAAACTCAGCTCAGCTGCATGCAATTTTGAATAACAACTTTAAGACCACCCATGAGGCATGGCTCAGAATCTGTCTTCAACAAGAGCTTTGTATACAAGGTAGAAGCCAAGCACTTTTAACAGATTTTTAATCTTATCATAAGAGCGAGTGAACTAAAGAAGAGCAAATGGTCCAAAAGCTTATACATGGGCAAATCGATTAAGATAATCAAATATCACGATGAAATTTTAATATGAATAGAGCATGAGGAATCTAGCTCAAAAAAATTTCTGAATGACATGGAATCTTGCACGCCTAAAACCTCAATAAGAACAAGGATCGTGGGCAAGCAAGCGCTTCTAGAATTTGGTATTGTTAGGTTCTAAATGCTGAAATTTTATTCACAAAGTTGAAACTAATCTCTATGAAAATTATTTTTGAACTCATTGTTTGAACTGTGAGAAAATAAAATGATAATACACAATGCAAAAACACTAATTAAAAGTAATTAGATACAATATTTTATATGAATTTTTTTAGAAAAAAATAAGGAAAAAAAACTATAGGATTATAAATTCAAAAAATATTCACTATACAATAAGTTTTGATTACAAAAAATCTTCAACAATCATAAAGATATAATATATTGTAATATTAAACAATAACAACAGAAGAAACTAGAGCGAATAAGAAGAAAATAACCAATAAAATATTCTTTTCAACACAATAAAAAAAAAATTATACCCAAGGTCAATAAAAATAAAACATGATTCAAATCCCAAATGAATAAATTAATTTTCTTCTTCTTCTTTTTCCTCTACTTTCTTCCTCTATGTTGGCACTCAAAAAACTTAAGAATCCTATATATGTTAGATTTAATAAAATAAGCAAAGCCTTTTATATTCGTTATTGGTGTATGTTCATCCCTCACGTACATCATGTGCGACTCATTCCAAATAATCAAACATGAGTACCCTCTAGATGTTATTCCCATTAAGATTAGTGCAAGGCCATTTATCCAACTCCTGTCATGCACAAATGTTTTCAATCATGTAATGAATCCCATCGCTTGGCCAAGTATCAACTGATCCTTGGCCTACTATTACAAGGAATCTTTGCTCAAACATGCTACTTAATAGCATATCGGTGGATGTAAAATTTACAAGGTAGTGACTCAAAAATTTAATAAACTTTTTCTTATGACCTTGTGGGAGCCATCACCATCCCGACAATCATTCAACACGTTTTAAACTTTCCTCTATGCACCATCTCAGTCATTATGTTTGTCTTATTATCTTTGGTATTAACTTTATCGAGTATCAACAATTTTGAGTCAATTATATTTCTCACTTAATGATATCATATATCAATTTTCTTTGATTTAGAATAAAATAATATGTTTTTATAAAGGTGAATAACTTTTTGATTATTATAAAGTATTGCATGCCTCTCTTACTTGAAATTGAATTCTCGGATAAACTTTCTTATTCACAGCATTTCTTTACTAACTTCTGCCACTATAATAAATTTAAATTCAATTGTGAAAGAGTAACACATTTTTAGCCTCAATAGCCAAGACATTATTCTTCCTACAAATATAACCAAGTAATATAAAGTAGACTTCTAATATTCAATGTCACTCCCCAAGTCGGCGTCAAAATACTTAACCAAGAGTGGCTTACCATTATCAAAAAAGATAGACACATATTAGAAGTACCCTAAGATACCATAGTATTTATTTCACCATGAACCAATATTCCTTTCAAGAATTGGAAAGGAATTAACTAATAGTTGCAACTGATGAGTTATGTCTAACCTCGTACAGACTATCCCATAGATCAAACTACCAATCACCGAAGAATAGGAAAAATGTTTTACGCTAATTTAAAATAATTGGCAAGTCGAGTACTCATTAGTTTAGATTTTTTCATATTCAAATGTTAAAGTAAATTTTTAATGTAACTTTCTTAGGATATTCAAAATCTCTCCGTTTTCCTGTCAGTGAAAGATTCTTACACCAAAAATTTATTTCGCTAGCCATAAGTCATTCATAGCAAAATGTTTTCCAAGTTTTTTCTTTAACTCACTAATTCGAGAAGTATTCCACCTCACAATAAGTATAATAATGTTTATATAAAGAAAAAGGATAATAAATTCCTTTTCTAAGAACCTTTAAACAAAGACATAATATTTTGAAGTGGTCTTCTAAGAGCATTAATTTACCATCACTAACTCAATCTTCTTACACCGTTGCCTAGGGGATAGCTTTAGCCTATAAAGGCACTTTTTTCAAGCGGTATACTAGATACTCATTCATCTTAACTTGAAACCTTTCCGATTACTTTATATGAATTTTCTCCTCAAAATTGCCATGGAGAAAAGTCATATGCACATTTACTTGTTTAATCTCTTGATCAAGAGTTACGGCTAATCCAATAATAGCTTAAATGAAAGATATCTTCACAACAAGGTAGAAAGTTTTCTCAAAATCGATGCCATTCTATTGGCCAAACCCTATCACTATTGATCTTGCTTTGTACCTTAAGGGCTATTCTCTTCAGATTTCAAGTAGAAAACTCACCTATTCTTCAATGAGCATTTGCCCTTAAGCAATATGGTCAACTCAAAAATGTGGCTTTCATGCAAAAATTTTATTTTGTTTTACATAGCATCCATTCACTCCGTCTTGTGTTCATCATCCATAGTTTCATCAAAGTATTTGAGTTTTTTATCATTAGTAAGTAACATATATTTATCAACCTATAAATGTAACGATGGACTTCAATCTATTATGGATCATCGAAGTGGGATGGCCGGTGTAGGTTCAAGAATTTTATGATAAATATTATCATGAATATCATCATCTACATTAGCATCTGATGGTAGAAATCTCATGGTCTTCATCGCCTTTACAATAACCCCGAGTATAATCTTCAATTTAAATTAGTGTCTATGTCAATGGTATATGATTCATATCATAAAACCAACTATTGTGATTGTTATAGCTCACATTCTTTACTTTATCGATATCCTGAATGGTCTCGTCTTCAATAAACACTATATATCTAGACCTCACAAGTTTCTTTTCTATTAAATTATAAAACTGATAGCAAATTTATCTGCTCCATAATTGAAAAGATGTATTATCGTCTCTTCTCCTCAAGCTTAAACCTCTCGTTACATAGAACATAGACAAAGGACTTATACCCAAGTATGTATAAGTGATCATAAGAGACTTCCTTTTTGAACCCTACTTTGTTGGTCATATCACTATTTAGAGAATCACTAAGCAAGAGGTTCATTATATGAGCCACATCATTCAAAACTTTCCTCCAAAACAAGCCAGGAAACTTTGCCTACACAAGCACACAATAGACTCTCTCAATTAAAGTTTAATTCATCCTCTCAATCACACTATTGTGTCGTAGTATCTTCAATGAAATCTTCTAACATCTTATCCCGTGCGATTGATAATATATATCAACTTCTCTATTATACTCTCCTCTATTGTCATTTTAAATGCACTTTATCTTCTTATTTGTTCACCTTCCAACCAAAGTATGAAATTATCTAAAGGCATAAATGGCTTAATCCTTTGTCTTCAAGGAATACACTCAGAATTTTCTAAAACAATTATTAATAAACATTATGAGATAAAGTGCTACGTCAAATGTTTTTACCTTAAGATGACACCATAAGTCGGAATGCACTATCTCATAAAGATCCGTCTTGCTTGTAGATGAGTTTTCATAGAATCAAACTCTTAATTATTTTTCTAGCATACAATGAGAACACATATTTAAGTTTACTTCTTTTATACCTGGAAGAATGTTGTTTTTCACTAAACAATTAAGCCCAGTCTCATTTATATAGTTAGAATGCTTGTGCTATTATCAATGATCAAACACACATCACTGCAACCCATTATTCAAGAAAATTTGTTATTGCCTGTTCGATACTATAAAATTATCAAGAATGTAAGACGTAAAAATTCTTCTCTAGATGTCACATGAAGTGTTACATTATTATTAATCACCCAACTCATTTCATGATCGGCCACATTTATTATATTTTCTTATACACAATAAGAAGATTAGACTTGGTAACAATCAAAACCCACTCATCATCTCGAGACTTCTTAGCCTTCTTTTTATAGCCCTTTTTATTTTTACATTTTTACTTGAAGTAATACTTTTTAATATGACTATTCTTTCTACAATAATTGTATTTGAGGTTTTGATACTTTGATCTTGATTTACTTTGGTCTTTCTCCTAAATTTGGAACCTCATCCCTTACCTTTTCTCTATGATTTTGAAACCAATACTTCAAAATGCGATGACATTGAGCCGTATGACCTCTTCCTCATCTTCTCATTGATGAATGCACCCTTGGTTAACTCCAATGTCATTACATCGTTGGAAACGGTGTTGATAGTAGTGATCCAAATAACCTCTCATAAATCTAATAGTGTGGTCAGCAGTATTAAGTCTAGTAACTTATTATCAAATTTGATACTCATGCCACTTAATTAGTTGACCTATCTTTGGAACATATTTAGATGATCAATTGTAGAACCACCTTTCTAATACCTCATTTATATTGACTTCATCAAGTGGTATAGTTTGTTGTTTCTTGTCTTTAAGGCATAGAGCACTTCAAGTTTCTTCCATGGTGTTCTTGCGTGTTTTTTATTTCTAATATGATTGTAAATATTGTCTATAAATTATCGAATATATACACAAGCTTACTCATATTTAAAAGCTCATTCTTAATCAAAATTTTGCATAAGAAATACCAGAAGATACATTTCAAATAATAGATCTTTTATCTAACTCCTCCATATGTCATAGTTCATGCCATGTTATCATCTTCTATTAGTTCAAATAATTTAAGACAACTTGTATACTGCTTGTTAAATTTCAGACTCCAAAATTTTACACACAAAATTAGGAATAAATTTTTACAAGATCATTTTCAAACTCTTTATTTAAACCTGTGAGAAAATGATATGATAATATACAATATAAAATTAATAATCAAAAATAATGAGATATAATATTTTACTTAAAAAAATTATTTAGAAATGTGAAAAAAAACTACAAAATTATAAGTTTAAAAAATATTTATTATACAATGAATCCTAATTATAAAAAATGTCCAATAATTATAAAAATATAACACCTTATAATGATAAACTCGAATAATAACAAATTCAATGGCAAATGAGATAAAGCTCATGTTCTCTCAATTTTAGTGTTTATATATATATTTTTTTAGTGTGTGCTTCCGTCCCTAGTGCAAGTTCATATACCTACTCTATATGTTTACAAAAATCAACACTTTGAATTTCAAAGCATGTCCATACATATGGTCCATAGGTTCTTTATATAGAACAAATACGCATCAATAATTAATGCATTGTGACACTTACTAAAGAAAAACAACACCTTTGATAGTCTATTAAAAAAAGGCTCTTGTAAAATATTATCTTTTTCTTGAAACAATTGTACATCCTTTGCCAAAAAAAAAAAAAAAAAAAATCCAAATGCTATAGATTTGGTTATTATGCTAACCACACTTGATCATGCCTTGTACCTTTGCTCTCTATACAGTCCACACTATGGACAAGATGCCTAGATGCCCGGAACACCCCTAAACCCCAAACACCAAGCACTTTGGACGGTTGGACTAGCCATGTTGGCTCAATTGCTCGACCTACTTTTTTACTGTATGGTTGGACTAAACTTCTTTTAATTCAATTGAAGTGAACATATAAAATTTTCTAATATAGGAGTAAGACTCGTATAGTTCCAAAGCGGATAAACTTTGGAACTTGACTTCCACACGACAGGTTGTCCTGCTCAAGCCAATGAAACTAAGTTTGACAGAATGAAGGCAACCATTTTTTTGAATCAATAATATGTTTACAAACAACTCAAAACCTAACTATATACTGCAACATATCATCTGAGTAGCAACTATAATATAATAATGGCTGATATAAAATTAGTACAATTCATAAAATTAGAAGTCTTTACATAATTTGCTTATGATCTCGATAAAGCTACTTAGAATCA
Organism: Nepenthes gracilis; assembly: GCA_033239525.1. Taxonomy (NCBI): domain Eukaryota; kingdom Viridiplantae; phylum Streptophyta; class Magnoliopsida; order Caryophyllales; family Nepenthaceae; genus Nepenthes; species Nepenthes gracilis. The sequence goes on along the minus strand of BSYO01000027.1, from coordinate 2,978,661 downwards.
ATTGGTAAGAGATCAAAGATTACGTGAATTGCCCAAATAACTCCAAATCACTACCTTAGGACTGTTATAATTACGACCGTCATTAGTCGACATCCTTTCTATCATCAGGTCACCAATTTCTTTTACCTATCAACATTGGATAGGCGTCAACTCTAATACATGATCCTACGACTTTGTAGATGCCCATATTTCCAGTGGTCATGAAGAGAATTAGTTGATGTGTTCAGCACATTGGTGAGATTTGGCTAGTTATTTTTACGAAATCAATGCTTATGGCTTTCCAATCATACTGAATTTGGTTCCAAATGGAATCATAAGTGTGTGGAATTTGGTTATAAAATGCACCTTCTTCTTTGTTGAATGAATGATAATGATAAATTACAAATTGTATGCTTGATAATAAAATTCTCAAAAATATGCTAATGAAAGAATCTATGTATATAAAGATGGGCTATCAATTTAGATGTATATTTCGGTCAAACGGAATATCCAATACAGTTTTCTATTTTAATCGGTATATATTAATCATATCTATCAAATCATCATTAATTTTTGTATTTTTTTGAATTATAAATCCAAATTAACAAGTATATTATTTTTTAGAATATTTTAGACGTTTATTATAATTTTTGTCTTAATTCTTTAGATTCAAGAATATCAGTCCAACATATAATATAGTAGGGTTCTGGTTAATTTTATATATGCAACCAGATCATATTTTAAAAATATAAAATACCCAATTATTAAAATTATAGAAAAGCCTGAATAATAAAAAATAAAGTCAAATAAAATAAACATAAAAGATAATCCCAGGAGATTTTACTCCGCGAAGCAAGTATTTCGCCTTATTTTTTATTTTTTTATAAAATTTATATTAAAAAAATTAAAAATAGAGAAAAATACCTAATTTGCGAAGCAGAAACCCCGATCTTGGTTATAAAAGGTAGTGCGAATATAATTTTGGTGAATGGATTTAAAAAATTAAATTGGAGAAAAAAAAAGCTAAACGAGTATTAGGAGAATCCTAAAAGGAAGTTACCTTAAAAAAGAGAAAAATTATTTTTTTTATTTTTATTTTTTAAAAAATATTCTTAGCTTTTATTTTTTTAAGAAATTATTCTTTACTTTTATCTCTTAAATGTTGTTCTCTATTTTTTTAGTATGATTAATTTAACTTGATTCTTATGTAAACTAGAATTAATAATAAATAATAAAATAGTCATAAAGTCATACAAATAAAAATTAAGAAAAAAATATTTAAAAAAATAAAAAACTGGAGAGTAATTTAATCAGAAGGAGGAAAATTGTTATCCAATTTAAAAAAGGAAAAAATAAACATTACATCTATGGAAGAAGCTTGCTTTTTTTTTTTTTTTTTTGAATTATTTATATTATTTTAAATATAATAAAGTATAGAAATAAAAATAATATATTAATATATTATTTTATTTTAAAATTTTATAATATTAAAAGTTGAATTGAGAGAGAAAATAATGTCACCGGAAAACCCTTAAAAAGATTGACAGCTTTTGTCCCCTCATTATGACAAGGTTGGGGGCTTATATGTCTTTGGAATTTTTAATATTAAATTTTTAAATTATAAAAAAATTATATATATGACTTTTTTGTAAATTTATTTTTTTCAAATGAATATATTAATTGAAAAATTAACCTGATAATAAAGAATTTAAATAATTTCTGAATTTTAGACATAATCTATTGGATTTTTTTCAAAAAAATAAAAAAATGTTATAATACATATTCGGTGCCTCGTATTATATTTAATAATATTTTATTAGTAAAAATATATTTTTTACTCAATAATCAATTCAATATATTATCTATCAAAAAGTATGTTAAAATTTTGATTAAAAAATTAATCTTACATTTATTAATTTTAATCATATCTATCAAATCCAAATTTTTTGAAATAAATCCAAATTCAAGTATATTATTTTTCAGAATATTTTAGATTCCATCTTAAGTCTTCGAAATCCCTACATATTTTAAAAATATAAAATACCCAATTATTAAAATTATAGAAAAGCCTGAATAATAAAAATAAAGTCAAATAAAATAAACATAAAAGATAATCCCAGGATTTTACACCAAAATATTATTAAAAAAATTAAAAATAGAGTAAAATAAAATTTGCGAATCAAGAATCTTCAAATAAAAGGTAGTGAATAAAATTTTTGGTGAATGGATTTAAATAATTAAATTGGAAAAAAAGCAAAAAATATTAGAAATGAATGAAAAGGGAATTTTTATTTTTTAAAAGGATGTTTATTTTTTTAAGAAATTACACTTTAGGGAAGAGTTGGCTTTTTTGTTAATTTGTTATTCATGTAAAAATTAATAATAAATAATAAAATAGTAATAAATATTGAAAAATATTTTTAAAAATAAAAAGGGAATGATTTAACAAAGAGAGTGTTTGTTAGGATGCAAAAATAAACATTACATCTAAAGAATTTTTGAGAGTTTAGATTTATATAATGAGGGCTTTAGTAATATTAAAAGTTGAATTTGAAAATAATGTCACGAAAATTAAAAGAACTTTTGTCCCCATTATGACAAGAAGCAAATTTTTATGGCCTTTATAGCAAATGAATATATTTTGGATTAAAGAATTTAAATAATTTTGAATTTTAGAGGTCAAAAAAATTAAAAAAATGGATGCCCGCCTTGTGTGAAAATTTTATTAGTAAAAATATACAATAATCAATTCAATATTCTATCTATCAAAAAGCGTGAGATTAAAAAATTAATCTTACGCTCATTAATTTTGCTGTAGCGGTCAAGGAGGTATATCTCCTTCCTTCTACGCAAAACAACCGTTAAAGTTTCCTATCCCGTGTTATGTATGAATTAATCTACTTCAAGCGCTTGGATATAAATAATCTCGAAAATGTGCTTTAATTTTGGAGGTTACCGTTTCAATGAAGATTGCCTTTTTTGAAGATGTGAAAAATTAGGGCAGACGATCGTTGTGGCTTGGTGAGAAACACATAGGCCAATTTAGATGTAAGCCGGGGTACTTTTCTTTCATCTTCGGCCTTGTGGAGCGTATCCAGCGTGAGCAACATTTCTATAACTGGTCAACGGATCAACGTTGACAACTATTCGCGTAAATGGGCCTTTCATTGATTTTGAGCCAATGTCGGCCCACCTTACTTCTCCACCGGTCAATGGAAACGTTGGCTATCTCAGGTGGAAACGGGCTATTATTGAATTTCCATTTCGCGATTTTTTTTATTTGCCGCCATTAATTTACCAATGTCGGCCCACCTTGCTTCTCTGCTCAATGAAAATCAAATTTAAACAACATATTTTCTCCTTAAACGTAAAAAATAATTATGTTTAATATAAATATATACCCTAAAAATTAGACTATATGTGTGCCTAAAATCTAATATATTTGTTCAATTATGAGTTTAATATTTAATAAAAAAATATTAAATTTAATATATAAAATGTAGTAAAATATTATATATAATAAACATATGGTATAAATTTGAAAATATTTTATTATTTCAATAGAAGACACAATCATAGTCTTGTGACTATATCTTCAAATATTAAAATTTACAAATCTCAATGGTTTTCCCACTAACATCACCTGCATAATAAAGGGGTTAAGATTCAACGAATTAATATTAAAAAAATATTAAATAAATATAAAATTAGTATATTATTTATTTTTTTATCATACAAATCTTCAATTATTAAAATTTACAAATCTAAATGATTTTCCAACTAACATCACCACCATGAGTAAAGGAGTTAAGATTCAACGTAATATTAAAATAATATTAAGAATATGTAATTTTTTTATTTTTTATTTACTATATTAATATTTAAATATTTTTATTTTTAAAAAAATAAATAAAAATATTTATATGTAATATTATTTTATCATATTAAATATCAACGGTTAGATTATAATTGATTTAACGATTAGGGGTTACATTGTAAGTGCTGTGAATCGCTGCCCCCTGCAACCCACGTGTATGACGCGGGACCTATTGATGAAAGTAGGATTGCCATCTCCATAAACTTCGTTTATTGGTTATAAAAGAAAAAAAAAAGATGATAATTATATAAAAAAATTCTTAAAATCCAGGTTATAAGAAGCAAGTATAAAAATAAGTATTTTAAAACTGTTTATAATTGTTGAGTAAAATGAGATAAATAAATATATATATATATAATGACGGCCTCCCAAAAAATAACAAATCCATAGTAAAATATATTTAAAATTTACATAAATTAAACAATAAATACTTTATGATGCGTACCTGGATTCGACTTCAAACAGATTCGGATTCGTCTGGACAACTCGACCCGACTTCGCTCATCGACATCGAATCTCGCACACCACTAATGTGAACGAAGTCAAGCATATTTACGGGATATTATCCCACCGAAAATATTTCGACACTTAAATTAGTAAAAGCCTTCTAGGCAATTAAGGTAAATTAGAAAGCAAGAGAGAGAGGGTAGGATGGTCGGAAGTGTTGGCTCGTTGAGAAGTAAGCTCTCATTTCCTGCTCACAGAGAGCGTAAGGAAGCGACGTCCCGAAAGCGTGGAAGCCTTAGGAAGCGATTCTCAGAAAGTCGAAAAAGTCTTCTGAAATCTGGAAGCCTTTTGTGAGATTGGAAAATGATTGCTTGTGTAGAAAGAGAGAGACAATGAGCCTCTATTTAAGCTTTATAAGCGTTCGTGGGTAGGACTGTAGGAAGACTTTTAGGAAACTCGTTCTCGGTGTTCTCAGGAAGACAAGTTAGAGAGTGAGCAAGAGAGTTTCTATTTCCGAGTAGGCTTTCGTGTTTGTTCGTGAGCTTGTTTGTCTGAGAATGCATTTGCGTTTGTGAGCTTGTATGAGCATGTAAGAGCCTATGTCTTTCAGAATGAAAACTTTAAACTTTTATGGATAGCAAGAGAGCCACCTCCCCTGGGCAAGGTGGCGTGTTCCTCTTAGACTGGCAATGGCGGCCTTCTCAGAGTTAGTGGGCTTGACAGTTGTGATTTGATGGATCCTCTTTCTCCTATACCGTGCAAGGGATCTTCAAATCGTTTCATACTTTTGTGATCGTTTTGTTGGCGCTGAGTTCATTGCCGCATTTTTTTGGAGAAGATCAGCTTTTTGGAAAGGCATGTGATCATGAAAGAACGGGCTTTCCGTGCACATGTTTCGCGCCAATTTGGGCTCAGGCCGTAGAGTTTGAAACCTTTTTTGGAGCTGCCACTACAAGACGGGCCAATACTGAGTTGAACTGGTCTCAGACGCGAGTTGGCCACGCCATCGAAAGCCAGATAAGTCACCGCCGGCGCACACTGCCTTTGATCCTTTCAAGATTTGAGCCTTCACCTCCTGTTAGGCCGTTTTTGAGTTGACCGTCTAGCAGGCTATTTGGACCTTCTTTGACTATGGGCCAGCTCATACTATGATATACCAATCACTTTAGATTAGATTTTTAAATATATTAATAATATAAAATAAATTTGAATCATATTTAATTGACCAATATATAACATACCAGTTGGCTTGCATTACCACTTGTGCTTAAGTTTCTAACAATTTTTTTTTTTTAATTTTTGATCAAAATAGACAAAAATATTTTTCAATATTTTTTTCCTTTTTTCCTATAACTTATTCTCAACTTTTTTTTGGCTTTATAATTTGTTACAAACATTCTATAAAATAATTAGAATGCAATTTTTAAAAATAAAATAAAATAGAAATTTTTTTATTTTTTTAATTATTGCAATTCCTTGGAATTCAAGTGTTAGTAAACTTACATCATCTAAGAAAAAAAATCAAATTCACAATATACAGCAAATGAAACTTAGAACAGTTGAGCTTTCAAACAAGCGCTAGTGGCCATATTTGTCATCATCAAGAAAACAAAATCAAAACAAAACCGCTTACTGTAATCAGGTCCTTTTATTTTTATTTTTTATCATAAATGCTAATAATATTTGAGCATCTAATATTATATTAAAAGATTATATAATTATAACTGTTTAAATTATTATGATAAATTTTTGATTGTCTCTGAAAACCACAAACCCTAAGCAAGATTTGGATCCTTAGCTCACATAGAAGTAAGCAGCTTCAGCAGCATCCTTGCCTTTGTCTTACACGTCCCACTGCACTGGCTCTGAAGCAGCAGCAGCAGCTGCGTCAACACACCCACACTAATGGCTTCCTCTCTCGCCTCTTTTGATTCACAGCACAACCTCATCAATCCGAGAACTGCGCTCTCACTTCCCTCATGATCTGACACTCGAAAAACCATCTTCACGAGAGCTCGGATCCCGTTCGAGTTCCCCATCAAGCTTTCTTTTCCGCCATCAGCGCCTAGAATCAACTCCAGCGCTGTCGTTGCTTCCCCTAACCAATTCTTCTCCGCCGCTTGTGTTCTCAAGATGTAAGCCACCAATGAATCTACCGCGCCTTCTTTGACCAAGTTCTCGACCATGGATTGAGTCAAGCACAAGGCAGATATGGCTCGAACCCCGGCCCCACTGACATCTACGTCTTGCTCATGATCAAGTAAATTGATTAGACCTCTTATGATGGAGATTTCTTTGGCTTCTTCCATGGATGGTGATGAGACAGCCATTGTTTTTACCAGTTCACATAGACTTAGCTTAATCATGGGAGTGCCCTCTTTCAATAGAAGTATAAATGAAGTGAACTTGTTATCTTCTTTAATCACAAAATCCAAGCATCCCAACTCACTAAGTGGCATTAATTCAGTAGCAATGCAAAGAGCCTGCTCTATAAACTCAAGCAATTGTTGGGAAAATTCTCTTTCTTCTCCAAAAAGGGGCTTTAATAGTAACTCAAAGAAGCCTGATTGTATCGAGTTTTCCTTTGTATTGGGCAACTCCATTGATAAAAGCCTGACCTGCTTGATTGCTTGGAGCTTCTGCTTGAAAGTGTAGTGATTTGATTCAAGCGTGTGCTTTAGTTCAGCTACATGGGGACCGATGTCGTAGCAGTGGCCTGCTTGAAGCCATCGATCGATAAGACGGTGGAGAGTATGGTTCGGGACGATCGATGGATCATGAAGCTTCTGCATTGTGACTGGGCAGGTCAGATTACCATCGGAAAGCCATTTCTGAATGCTGGACCTCTCGTATGTTTGGCCCGTACAAAGAGTGACTGGATCAGTTAGTAAGTCTAGAGTTATTGGGCATCTGAAGAGCTCGGGAATGGACACTTGAGCTTCTTTCATGGAAGATGAGTGATTCATTCAGCATATATGAGAGAAATTATAACATGGGCAGTATAAGAAACGCGGTAAAATGGTTCATATACAAGAAGCGATGATGAGATTTGGCAAGTTTATCAATGGGTATGCAATAATTCTTCTCATATTGAGCAGATTAAGAAGGCTGTGTTTTTGGGAGATTAGATCTGTAAATTAAGCAGAAGAAGAAGGAGAAGAAGCCAGAAGACAAGAGGTGCAACATAAAGACGAAGGATTGAGAAGAAAGGAGCCAAGGAGGGATTCGTGATATTAATAATTATAAAAGTGCAACCCATTTGTCTATTGCACTTGACAAGAAGAATCGAAGCATTATGGTTGGATTTATGACCAGAAATTTAATTTCTAATATTATTTGTCGAGATTTATTAACAATATATTATTTACTAAAAATATATTTTAAATCCACAAGATAAAATTATACTTTTATAAGAAAATATATATAAAAGTGGGATAATTTGGGTATTGGTCCCTCCACATCTATGCCTATCTATACCTTCCCATATTGATCAAATATCCAGTCAAGCTGACCCACCAACGCCAAATTTGTGATGTAAGTATTTCATTGAACTTTGAATGAAAATGATAGGTTTTCACAAATAATGAAAAGTATTTTTTAAAAAATGGTATAATGGATGGGAGAGGGAGATGTATCAAACTTTGTATTTTTATATTTACGGTATTTGGTTTAAAATATGGATTTCAGAACTCTGTAGATTTGACTGGATAAATCTCTGATGACACCCATAATTTATGGTGAAATACCTGTTTAAAAAATATAGAACAAATTTCTCTTATTTTTTCTTAGAAAATGAGCTCAAAAAAATATTCTTCCAAGATTTTTTTCTTATTTTTATATATATATATATGATGTATACACCATGAAAAACGGCTCGCAGAAAAATTGATTCAGTAGTTCAAAATGAGAGATTATACCAAATCAAATTATGCTTATGACGAATTATAACGCTACCACAAACACAAAATCCCACAACTTGTCGTCCTGCCACACCGCCGCCACTATGACCGCCTCTTCCGCCTCCAACAACCACTTCATTGCAGCCACTATCAGAAATCACTTAACCCAGAAAGCGAGTACTTTGTTAGGTAAATGGGCAATATAAACCCTAACGATGAAGCAAATGATCTGTCAATATCCACACTTTTAAAAAAGCCATAATTTATATAGCAACTTATAAATAATTTCAATTGAATTTTTTTCAATATTGTTTTCTGAGAAATACCTAGTTTTTACAGGTCAATAGTGACAGAAATCACGCAACAATTGATATGAATTTCATGTACTCCACTCAGTGTATGCTGATACAGTCAAACACGACTCTAACAATGGAAAGCTTTCATTTATGGGTGAAAATCACATAACAATTAATATATTGTTCATCTAGAAAATACATAAATAATTATCGGATATTATTATAATTAAATAATATAATATCTTATTCATCCATTAATAATAGTATACTTACATACCGATAAATAAATTGATAAAATACTATATCAGTATTTGAAAAACATCTAGGGTTTTCTTATATAATATTACTCTTATTCTAAATTTTGTGCAGTAAATCCAACCTCAACTACTAGAATACATATACATATAAATTTAAAAGAAATAATTGGGATATATTTTTCATTCCTAAGTCTAATTCATCTATTTATATATATATTAATCAATAAAATATTATGTTATTTAAAAATATCAGAAACGTGTCCCTTTTTTTATTATAATACTAATTTGATACTTGAAAACTTTTACAAATTCTATATTATATATATATATATATATATATATATATATTATGCTATTTTATTTAAAGTTAAGAATTTTTAGACATTATAAATATATTATTGTATAATTTAAAATATGATTACTTTAATTGAAAACATTATCTACTATAAATTTGGTGTCCAAGTTAGCATTAAGAATAAAATTTAAATAATATATATATATATATAAGCAATAAAAATAAAATTTAGAATAGTTCTAATGATTTTGTCCTTCTAGCATGGGTGCATTTATACAAAATTCTGATAGTTCTTTTATTAAAAAAAACTTTAATATTTATTTAATAATTAAAATTAAAAATTATAAATAAATTAAATAATTATTTATTAATTATTATTTATTTATCTAAATTTTAATTCTGGCCAATTCTATAAAGGAAAATATGCCAGCAGTCCTTGTAGCATCTTATCTTGTGGAGAGTTACGACTGAGAAAAACGACAATTACTTCGTGCGGGTAAGACCGGTCAAAAAGATGAACTAAACGTGCCAGCTGTAGGGTCCACCGTATGTGGCCCAGTTGGCATCAGATCACAATCAATATGATCAAAACACTTAATTTAGGATGACGCATCGGCAGGCAGGCAGGCATTGAATGAATATCTTATACTATGACCACAACAAAAGGCCTAACTACTGAATTAGAATAATTCAAAACTTATAAAAATAAATTAAATTATAAACTCTTATTAAAAATTAGCAATCATATTTTAAAAAAAATTAATTAAACCAAGTCTATTCAGGTCTTTAATAATTTAGAATATAGCCTGATTTTGTTATTATAATTTTTAAATATGCGATGGTTGTTGCTTTGAGACCAAGTCCAACATTGGTGATTCAGCAGGCACAATCAGAGTAAATAGATCTTTGAAGGCGTTCAATTCGAGAATTAATCTCTGTGCATATTAAAAAATTAATCATGTTAGTTAAACGTATGTAGATATAGAATGATAATTTATACAATTACAATACAATCGTAGTAATAAGTAAGGTAAGATACGAATTTTCTTATAGATATCCCTTAAGACAAAGGGTCAAACCACGTGATCTTAAGTATTTATAATATTCATTATGATTATGACACTGGCTATACAAAACCCCTACATTTCATTTAATTTTTCTACAATATTTATAAACTAATGTAAAAATAATAAGGATGAAAAAAGAATAAAAGAACCATTGATAGGTATCTTAGTACAATAAATAAAATAACGTACCCAAAGTTGGTAAAAGTCAAAGAAAAATTCAAATGTGTACCAGTTGGTAAAAACTTCTTATTTTCTTTTTTTTCTCTTTCTAGTTGGCTACACTAAACATCACAAGATCTAACTATACGGGCTCTAAAAATTGTGCTGGGCTTTTATACTATATATCGACATATAAACGTAAAATAGACACGCATTAGGTACACGAATCATCCGAGGATTGCTTGCATTAGTACATAGACGCCCTTGCGGTATATTTTTGCTGATATCAGTATACATGTGTCATCACAACAGCTAATTAGGCATGAAGATACTGCTACTCATGCGTGTGTATCGCATTGTGCATGAGTCAGATGTCATTCAACCTTCTTACTGAAGAAACTCTTTCAGTTAAGTATGAATTGTCCAAATCTTATGCGAGATTCTGTATGAACGGTTAACAAATTAAAAAATATTGACATATACAATGAAAAATCATTTAGAGGGGAGGGACTCATCTAAATAGAAAAACACCATTGACTTTACTATAATATTTTTGGGTTATCTCATTTAAAGTAATTGAGATTAATAAAATCCATACTAGATTTTATTAATTTAGTATTAGGTATTAAGAATGTGAAACCATAATTTTTGGCACGACAATTATGACTCAATAAATGTTAAGTTAATAACAAATTTTATATGTATAACATAAAATTAAATTTGACTGAAAGTAATAATAAAATAGATTTAACTTAAAAATGGTTATAATATGTTTAATGATAAGATATAATGATATCATTCAACCGAAAGCCAACTTTTCAATGCTGAAATGAATTAAGGATGACTTTGTGCAGATCAGTTTTAATTAAATGGAGATTTTAAAATAAAACATTAAAAATAAAATTTTGATTTATTTAATTTGTAAAATTTTGTTTCTGATGAATAAATAGTTATAGAATTAAAATCTTAATATAATGCCAAAAAGCTAGGGACAAATGCAAGACCACAAAAATAATATATATTTATTTTTCTAATTTCTCAGTTTTTTTGATTTTAATTAACCTTCACTTTCTTCACCCCACGATAGAGAAGCACCATTTTTTATTATAAATAAAAAAATCTTTAGAAATATGAATTCAACTCAATATTTTTTCTAAAAAATGCTTCAAAACAATTATTTTTGTATAATATAATATCATATATAGTTATATTTATGAGCCCTTTTTAAAAAATATGTAGATAAATATAATTCCATATAATAATAAGTCTTTAAAAATTATCTTATAATATTTTTCTTTTTATTTAATACTATTTAGGACTCACTTAAATTAAATTAAAATACCCAAAACATATCATAAAATGAGGCATTATTCTCCAAAGCTATCGCGTTAAAATTGTTTGTGTGCATGCATATATGTGATTTCACATCGTATGCAAAAAGAGAGGGATTGTACCTCATAATAATACTTAAAAATATGTATAATAATATGTTCTTTTCTAAAAAAAATTAGAAACGGCAAAATCATATAGATATAAGTCCATACTTATAGTTCAAATGGACAATCTATTATCATATGCATTTGAGTCGTTACATAATAACATTGGAGCCAATTTCAACCAAAAAGTGTACGAATATGAGTCAGACTAGTTTAAATCATATTGCACGTGACGAGGTTATCGTTTTTTATATAAGGTGGAGTGTGAAAGCTGATATCTAAAATCTCATATTACTTGAAATAAGATAAAAAATATATCTTAATATAAAATTTAAACATTTTTATCATAACAGATTTTTTTTAAAAAAATTTAGAAATAATAAAACTATGAGGGTATAAGTTTATATCTGTAATCTAAAGTGAATAATGTATTATCACAACAGCTAAAGTCACTGTATATATATATATATATGTCTGTATATTATATATGTGTGTGTATGTATATATGTATGTTTCCATGTATGTTGCTCAATCTTTTTTTTAAAAAAAAAATTTATTTCTATTTCTTGTGAGTAGGGGAAGAGGAAAGCATTATAATTAAGCATATTCCATGTCCCTTTCGTATGAGCAAGTAAAGGTACAATTATACATTATGAAAAATATATATTCTAAAAAATTTACTAAAAAATAAGAATATAGACCCTAATGAATAATAAAATTATTTAATTACTATATAAAAACTAACATATTTAATTATAAAAATAATATTTTTATAATACCTAAAGTGATGTACATCTAACTCACTCTTAATTTAACGGCATAAAACTTCATAGACAAGTTCACCTCTTTTGAAGAAAAGTCTCTCAGTTCGTGACAAAGGTCAAATATTGTGTGCTACCTTGTCTGCCATTTGAGCCATTCAACTTCCACTATGCTAGGATTTAAATGTGAAAGTTTCGGGGCCCAACGCAGATTGATAGGCACGATTTTTTATTTATTTATTTTTATTAATAGATTTACATATGATTAATGGGCTATAAATTGGACGGTCCACCAAATGCCACAAAGGATGGCAAAGTAGCTTTATTACCCATTTTATTAGAGATAACAGATTTTCTGATCCATCATATTCATATATTTATAATTTATGTTACAGTACTGATACTGTTAAAATGTATTCTGTTATTTGATTATGACAAGATGAAAAAATTTTTATTAAGTTTAGGAATAATCATACTGAAACTGATAGCTTTTATTATGTTAAGGTAACGCTAGATGAATGAATAGGTATAACTGAATCTTTCTTCCCAATGGGCATTTAAGTGGTTAAATTTTAAGTCTAAAAATATTAAAAGTTAATTTTTTAAAAAAGTTTTTTATGATGTTTAAATATTAAAAAATAATATTTTTTAAAAAAATAATCAATCATTTACATATTTTTCAAATTTAAAGTCTAAATCGTTTGATCATTCAACAGGGGCTTCTACATGCCGTTGAATGTGACTTTGGATTGTTAGATTTTTCGATTTATCATCTAATGGCTTATATTTAATTTTTTAAAAAAATTAAAAAATATTTTATATTTTTTAAAAAATAAATTAAATATAGACTATTGGACCTAAAAAAGCTATAAATATGTATCAATCTTTTCTAAATTAAAGAGGCCCCTACGCAGAATGAGGTGGATTTGGAGGGCTCCCCTAGAATGATAGGGAGCCCCTCCTATGCAGTCTCAGATATTAAATCACGCATGCAATATTTAAAATTAATTATTATTAAAAATTTTAAAATATATAATAATAGTTTTATTTTTAACATTTTCTTACAACATGATAAATTTTCAGATTTTAAACAAATCCGATATTAAATTTAGTTAAAACGGGTAAAATCTGATTAACTTGTACTGTGTTATATCGGATAATTTTTAATAATTTTTAATTATAAGATCTTGTGAGAATTTTAATAGAAAAAAAAATAGAAAAGGGAGGGGAGAATAAAATAATTAGTAATATATATATATTTATGTCTAAAAATTGAGAATTTAAAAATATTAAACAATTAAAAATATGTCGTTCACTTCCACTTCCCCCAATTTAGGGAGACAAATTACGGAAAATGGGATGCATGAAGGATGAACGATTCCCCACTACAATAAAAGCATATGTAATATTTAAAAGATACTAAATTTATATATTTTATGAGTAATATTATTTATATATCTGTTAATATGAAAAGAGATAAAAAAGAGGATAAAAATTAAAACATGAAGAGACTTACACCTATTTTTGATATTTTTAATACAAGCAAGTGTATAATTTGATATATAAATAGTATTTTTATATTTTTAACAATTTTAAAAATATCTATAAATTTAAATTTTGATTAAATTAACTAAAATTCTTTAATTAAGTGATATATGATTAAGGATGATCATGTTTTAGTATATAATTTATCTTTTTATTACTGTTATGAAAATCAAAAATTATGTATTCAACATTTAATAGTAATATATATTATCTGATTTGGCAACAATCGATATCAATATTGATATTGATGTTTAATTCATGACTAAAAGAAAAACTTAAGTAAGCCGTATCTACATATTGATAATCTCTCGATAGAGAAGACATATATCGAGCACTTCAGATGAGGATGTATTACCCAATATGTCATATTATTTCTCAATCGATAATTTTATTATTATGTTAAAACTCTCACCTATCAAAAAAACAAAAAACATTATACTAATGAAGTACAAAATGAGGTTGCAATTCATTGAGAAAAATCCACTTTAAGTAGAGAGATCAAATATGCTAGCAAAGAAGAGGGGTTACAATCGCTATTAATACGTATTACCTAATTTGACAACAATCGATATCAATATTAATACAGATACTGATATTAAATTCATGACCAAGAGAAAAACTCAAACAAGCTGTATCTATACATTGATAATCTTTTGACAGAGAAGACATATACCAAACACTTCAGATGAGAATATATAATCTAATTTATTGTATTGTTTCTCAATTAATAATTTTATTATTACGCCGAAACTCTAACTCAGAAAAAAACAAAAATATTATACTAATGAAGTACAAAATGAGTTTGCAATTCATTGAGAAAAATCCACTTTAAGTGGAGGGATAAAAAATGCTAGCAAAGAAGAGGGGTTACAATTAATATTAATGTGTATTATCTGTTTTGGCAATAATTGATATCAATATTGATACAAATATTAATATTTAATTTATGATCAAGAGAAAAACTCAAGTAAGTTGTATCTACATATTGATAATCCCTCGATAGAGAAGACATGTATTGAGAACTTCAGATGAGGATATATCACCCAATATGTCATATTATTTCTCAATCAATAATTTTATTTTTACGCCAAAACTCTAACACATAAAAAAACAAAAACATTGTACTAATGAAGTGAAAAATGAGTTTGCCCTTCATTGAGAAAAATCCACTTTAAGTAGAGGGATCAAATATGCTGGCAAAGAAGAGGGGTTACAATCGATATTAATATGTATTACTTGATTTGGCAGTAATCGATATTAATATTGATATAAATACTGATATTTAATTTATGATTAAGAGAAAAACTCGAATAAGCCGTATCTGTACATTGATAGTCTCTCGATAGAGAAGACATGTACCGAACACTTCAGATAAGGATATATTACTAAATATGTCACATTATTTTTCAATCGATAATTTTATGATTACGCTGAAACAATGACACATAAAAAAACCAAAACATTATACTAACGAAGTGCAAAATGAGTTTGCAATTCATTGAGAAAAATTCACTTTAAGTAGTAAGATTGAATATGCTAGCAAAGATGAGGGGTTACATGCTATGTAGCTGTCATGAATATGCTAACTATCCATTAGGGGCTTGCTAGCAATTATAGTGAGAAGTTAGTAGATATTAAGTGTGTGGTGTAAAAATTTGTGATATTTAAATTTGTTTATGATTTGGTCTCTTATTGGATGCCACAATTGACTATGTCATTTACAGCTCCAAATGGAGATGGCCTTTGTGTGCTCGTGTGATTATTAGTTCCTTCCTTTCAACATGGCCCGGATACAATACCTATTTGGGCTCCTCAAACACTATCTATTAGACGTTGGAGAATTATGGGAGATTTTTTATTAAATCATTATCGAGCATTTTACCCTTTTGAGGTGTGAATTACTAAATTTTTTTAATTCTACTTATATCTTGAGTTTTATTTTTCTTAATAAGATGAAAGTTAAAGAAGCGAATGGGTTTAGATGCCCCAATAGTCTTAGAGATGAATAATGAATACTACATATTGTGCGTATCGACCTTTTACAAGACTGTAATTAATGTGTTGGATATCTTGTCTAAGAAGCATATTCGTAAGAATAAAACTCAAAAAAATTGACGAGGGTTCATACAAATGGTGGAACTTATGGATTAGCAAGGCGATTTTCAAATTAAAAGACTTGAAATTGGTCAAATAATGCAATTTTACTCATTAATCAAAGACACATTATTATTGTAGTTAATATTATATCCCAAATTCCGATTTTGTTGAAAAAGCACGTTTCGGTGCTAACGTGTTTCGACCCCGAAAATTATATAGCGGAAGTAACAATAAATAATAAATTAAATATCCGATACACGTAAGGGATATTTAACTCTAGATGTAAACGGAACTAATAAGCATGCACAATATTAAATAATTAAAAGCAATAATAATAAATGCGCGATTTTTGGTGACGAAGTGAAAACTCAATACCCACGATATCGAGAAAACACTCCGAGCTTCAACGGCCGGGAAGCAATGCACTATGAAAATTAACTTACAACCGGGTGGTACGCTAACCTAGCCCGACTTACCCCCGACATGTGATCCCTACCAAGGAACTCCTTGGATTTTAAACTCCTTTTCGGTCTTCACGTCAATCTTCCTCGAACCACTTGAATTTCCAATCACGAACGAGTCTCCTTCTTCACAGAACCAAAGTCTCCAACAATGGTAGAAGGCAAACTTTCAATGGCTAAAGAAAGGATGGTGAGAAAACTTCTATGAACATGTAGAGCAATCCTTTGTAGTAGTTTTCTCAAGAGAAGAAACAAGAATCTTGAAGCATGAGAGGGTTTTCTTTCAAAGAGGCACGTCAGTTCTCAAAATCCTAGGGTTCAAAATATAAGTCCAATATTTATAGTGGAGCCAAAAACGCGTTTAAAAATTCCCCGTTGGGGCCTTTCGCCGAGGGCTACCTTAGTTTTTCTCGAGCGTATATCGAGCATGAGGTGAGCGGCCCCCATTCTGGTTTATACGCTCGAGCATCAAGCGGGCTCCAGGCGAGCGGGCGCACTTTGGACGGGCTCGAGCCCACAACCCGACATTAATACAATAATACATATGGTCACGGAATATGCCAATTAGACAAATATCTCTAACAATCTCTCCCTTTGGGAATTCCGTAACAAAACCCAGAAAATAAATAAATACAAGTGAATCACGGGTTCAGACACTACCGAGATAGAACCCGTGTACATGAAAATCTACGCCTAGTGATACAAAAGAGATACATAAAAAAATATAAATATCTATACGAGAGCTACCGAGGCGATGTGATGAAAAATTGCTTGACTGCCTATGTAACTTCAGTTTCCTGATCAAGCAAGGTTAGTACCAACAACAACAATTTAGGCAATAATAGATACATCATGCAGTACTAAAGTGCAATAGAGAGAGTAGATATCGTGCATATAAAGTGCAAGAGAGAGAGTAGATATCGTGCATAGAAAGTCAATAGATAACATCAATAGCAAATAAATGAATAGCACGTCTACAAAGAACATAAATAGCAAAACGAACTCCCCCTAAAATGAAATACATCAAATCGAGCTCCCCCTAACAAAAGAAGTACATCGCGCCCAAGCTCCCCCTATCAGCATGCGCTAAAAAGAAACCACGATCTCCCCCTTTTTGTCACGAAGAGCCAAAGAGAGGGGATCACTTAGAATCGTCGGGAGGTGGAGTGCCATAATGTCGCCGCCAGCGTTAATACGCAGCCTCCTAAGTGTCCAACCGGTCATCCAAACGATCAAAACGAGCTTGATTGAGCCTCACGAGTGTCCAACCGCGCATCCAAACGATCAAAACGAGCAAGTATTTGGGATTACGACGCAAGAATCCGCTCTTGTGAAGAAATTATACGCTCAAAACGGTCGGAAGGCGAGAGATCTCACCCATCGAGAGGGCCGAGGAGGAGGTGGAATGCCGATGCGAAGTGGATGGACCAGAGCCGACGGGTCGGGGAAAGGATGAAGCGATTTGGAGGGGCCTTATTGAGGAGGAGGCACAGGAGGGAGAGGCTCATGAGCTCCTCGGTGGTCAATAGCAAAACGACGTGCATGTGACCGACTCTGGGCAAAAGAGGTGGAGTTGATGGGGTGGGGAAGTGGTAGGCGAGGATAGTCCGCGAATGGGTGACCGAGCCCAGCAAGGAGTCGCTGAATAAGGCACCCAAAAGAGAGATTGGCCTCTTTTCGGCCGGAGAAATTTGCAAGAATATGAGTGATAAAATGAGAGGGTAAGTCAATAGGCTGACCACTCAACAAAGCATATAGAAATAATGCCTTCTCCTCGGAATGGGATGAGAAGTGGGAGATTAGTTCGTGAGCATGATACGGCTCACGACCCGAGAGGAGAGGTAGAAAGTCGGGAATGCTTTGCCATTCCACTCTAGAGGGGCACCATGAAGGAAGGAGGCAATCTCATTAAAGGTAGGCCGGGTTTGCGCTGAAGAGTAAGGATAGGTGGGATTGGCCACCCGAGGGATATCAAAAATGTGGGCAATGATATCACCGAAATGTGCATTGGGCCCCGCCGCAAGTAGAAAAGGAACGGAAATTTGATCGCATGAATATTGGAATAAAATTCTTGAATAAGGATGAGCGACGGAGCAATCAAGTCCGGTGATGACCGACGCCCAACCACGGTCAAGGAAAAGAGACGAAATGGAAGGGTCGACAGAGTCAAGGTGGACTTCCCGTTCGAGGGAAAGTTGCCGACTAGACATGCGGGTTTGAAAAAGAGTCTCTGCCTCGGGACTGATAAAGCGATTAGGAGCGGAGATCCCACTCGGTCGAGTACGTTTGCCACTCGACTTGCGTGACATAGACTTACAAGGAGCCGACATCTGAAAAGACAATTGAACACCACAATGTACAGATAAAAGAGTGGAATATATATATATATATATATATATATATATATAAACAAATATATATATATGGATATATATATATTTATTGATTTATTAATATATTTGGGAGGTGTGGAGGCACGTGACTGCCGTGCACGTGACGGCCGAGACTAAAATTGCGCCATGGCCGGCGGCCGGTATTCACGGCGACGGCGGCGAGAAGGGAAAATTCCGCAAGATGTACAGAGTGGCCACCGGAGCACCACCTCCGGCACCCACGACACGGGCGATTTGCAGCAAGAGGAGCACCACACGAGACTTGGGCGGAGATGCGGGAGCAAAAAGAGCCGCCATGAACGGTCGTGGGTAAGGAACCAAATCACGGATCCAGGGACAACAACCAAATCCACACAAGAACCGGTGGATTTGAAGGGAGGAGGAGGCAAATCGAGATCCGTGAAGACAGCCACCCATAAAGGAGACAAATTTCGGGCCGAAACCACCATGAACGGTTGGACACCGAAAGATGAAATCGAGAGGAAGGTGAAGGAATTTACCTTGAGAACGCCCAAAATCGAGAAGATGGAGTGTGGATCTGGCCGATCTGGTGATGAGGGAGAGGTAGAGAAGTGGCCGTCACAAGAGGAAAGGCAGGAGCGACGAGCAACGAAGAGGGTTTGTGTCTTTGCCGCACGCCGCTTCTCCTCGATGATGAAAAAGGAGCGCGCCGCTCGACCCCAAGGCGAGCGAGCGGAGAAATCCGTGCCTATTCCCTTTTTTTTTTTAAATTAGAAAGAGGAGGATTCATTCGTCGGGCGGTGAGCACACTCCGAGGGCAGTTCTTAAAAACTCAAACCGCACACTGTCTAATGGTTTGGTGAGCGACGGAGCAATCAAACCGGTGATGACCGACGCCCAACCACGGTCAAGGAAAAGAGACGAAATGGAAGGGTCGACAGAGTCAAGGCGGACTTCCCGTTCGAGGGAAAGTTGCCGACTAGACATGCGGGTTTGAAAAAGAGTCTCTGCCTCGGGACTGATAAAGCGATTAGGAGCGGAGATCCTCGGTCGATACGTTTGCCACTCGACTTGCGTGACATAGACTTACAAGGAGCCGACATCCGAAAAGACAATTGAACACCACAATGTAAGATAAAGAGAGGAATATATATATATATATATATATATATATATAAACAAATATATATATATGGATATATATATATTTATTGATTTATTAATATATTTGGGAGGTGTGGAGGCACGTGACTGCCGTGCACGTGACGGCCGAGACTAACTCGGAATATCTTCTGGCCGGGCTTCACGGCGACGGCGGCGAGAAGGGAAAACAGAGCGCTGCAAGATGTACACCAGTGGCCACCGGAGCACCACCTCCGGCACCCACGACACGGGCCGATTTGCAGCAAGAGGAGCACCACACGAGACTTGGCCAGAGATGCGGGAGCAAAACGGCAGAGCCGCCATGAACGGTCGTGGGTAAGGAACCAAATCACGGATCCAGGGACAACGAACCAAATCCACACAAGAACCGGTGGATTTGAAGGGAGGAGGAGGCAAATCGAGATCCGTGAAGACAGCCACCCATAAAGGAGACAAATTTCGGGCCGAAACCACCATGAACGGCGGCGGACACCGAAAGATGAAATCGAGAGGAAGGTGAAGGAATTTACCTTGAGAACGCCCAAAATCGAGAAGATGGAGTGTGGATCTGGCCGATCTGGTGATGAGGGAGAGGTAGAGAAGTGGCCGTCACAAGAGGAAAGGCAGGAGCGACGAGCAACGAAGAGGGTTTGTGTGCTGCGCGCTCGCTTCCTGCTCGATGATAAAGGCAGGCAGCGGCCGCTCGACCGCAAGGCGAGCGAGCGGAGAAATCCGTGCCTATTCCCTTTTTTTAAAAAATTAGAAAGAGGAGGATTCATTCGTCGGGCGGTGAGCACACTCCAAGGGAAGTTCTTAAAAACTCAAACCGCACACTGTCTAATGGTTTGGTGAGGATATCGGCCAACTAATGCTCGGTTGGAGTGTGTGTAAGTGATACAAATTTCCACCAGCTCATATGAAGTGATGCCAATATCGATATGTTTGGTGCGGGAATGTTGCACGGGATTTTTAGAAATATTTATTGCACTAGTATTGTCACAAGAAATCTGCATAGTATCCTGGACAATACCATAGTCAAGGAGCATTTGTTTCATCCATAGAAATTGGGTGCAACAACTGCTCGCGGCGATGTATTCGGCTTCGGCCGTAGACAGTGAAATAGAATTTTGTTTCTTACTCAGCCAAGCTGATTGAGCCGACATAAAAACATCCACCGGATGTGCTCTTTCGATCCTCAATATTTCCGCCCAATCGCATCGGAGTATCGGTTAAAGCAAAATTTGAGTCGTTTGAGAAAAGAATTCCAAAAGAAAACGTCCCGTTGATATAACGAATAACGCATTGACAGCACTTAAGTGGGATTCTTTTGGATTAGATTGATAGGGCGCAGATAATCGACATTAAATGCAATGTCTGCTAGCCAAATATAATTTAGCGATCATACTTCTATAAAGAGAGGGATCGACACTCTTTGCAGGATCACGATCCAACTTGGAGGAGGTGCTCATGGGAGACCGAGTATGTTTAGAGTTATCAAGATTGAATCGTTTGACAAGATCCTTGGCATATTTGGCTTGAGAAATAAAAGTACCGTGAGGAAGTTGTCAAATTTGCAGACCAAGGAAGAATGTAAGTTCACCAATCATACTCATTTCAAATTCAGAGGCCATACATTTCGCAAAAGAATGTGCATGGAGTCGACAAGAGCACCAAAAACAATGTCATCAACATAAACTTGGGCTACTAACATACATTTGTTATTTGCACAAATAGAGTTTTATCAACACTTCCTCGAATAAAACCATGATCATTTAGGTAAGTAAGCCAATCGTACCAAGCTCGGGGAGCTTGTTTAAGGCCAGAGAGAGCCTTCTTGAGTTTGTATACATGGTGGAAATGTATGATTCACAAAGCCTTTCGGTTGTTCAACATAGACCTCTTCTTGTATGAACCCATTTAAAAATGCACTTTTGACATCCATTTGATATAATTTAAAACCCATGGTACAAAAGATAGAAGGATACGAATAGACTCGACGGGCCCTGAGGGCAAAAGTCATAGTCAATACCTTCTACCCGAGTATATCCTTGCAACAAGGCGAGCTTTATTCCGAGTGATATTTCCATTTTCATCAGTTTTATTTTTAAATATCCACTTGGTTCCAATGACATTTGTATTGGTAGGTCGGGAACCAAGGTCCAAACATCATTTCTCACAAATTGATCGAGTTCCTCATGCATGGCATTAGTCCGGCCTCATCAAGCAATGCCTCTTCGACCTTTTGGGTTCGATATGAGAGACATAACAGGTATAGGCGGCTGATTTAGAAAAGCTTCATACCTTCATTAACATCGCCCAACATTAGGTCCTTTGGATGATTGAGCTTAACTCTAGAAGAAGGTTCCTTTGTAGGAATGGCGGTAGGTGTTACTTGCTCAATGTCGGAGAGGATATGTTGGGTAAGGCGTCATCATGATCATCATCTTGATTTGAGCAATCAGTGCTTGTAAGATGGTCATGAGGAGTATCACTCACAACAACGTTTATGGATTCCATAACAATTTGAGTGCGCAAATTGTAGACTGGAGGCTCGACTAGTTAAGGAATATCCTAAGAATATTCCTTCATCACTTTGAGTCGTATTTTCCTAAGTTTTCCTATCACGTAGAATATAGCATTGATACGAAGATATGGAAATACTTAACATTTGGTTTCTTTCCTTTCCAAAACTCATAAGGGGTTGTTTGTCCCCAGTCTTAGGTAGACCCGGGTTGATTATGTGACAAGCCGTATTCATTCGCCTTAAATGCATGGCAATATTTTTACATTGCATCATTGTTCTTACCATTTCTTGAATGACCCGATTTTTGCGCTCAACAATCCCATTTTGTTGAGGGGTGATAGGAGAAGAAAATTCATGATGAATTCCCTCATCATTACAAAATATTTTAAAATTTGAATTCTCAAATTCCTTGCCATGGTCACTCCGAATTCTAATGATAGAGGTACATTTTTCATTCACAATTCTTTTACACAAGGTTTTTACGTGGTCAAAAGTATCAGATTTTTCTCGAATAAGATCTATCCATAAATACCTAGAAAAATCATCCACAACAACTAAAATGTACTTTTTACCGCTTAAACTTTCAGTTCTAGACGGTCCCATAAGGTCGATATGAATTAATTCAAGAGGCCGTGAAGTGTGATGTCACTATGAGATGAGTGACTTGATCGAATTTGCTTTCCTAATTGACAAGGACCACACACATGATGTTTTATATTTGATAATTTAGGTAGTCCTTCAACACAAGAAATTTTGATAAGTTTTTAAAATTTAGGTGGCCAAGGCGTTGATGCCACAATTCGGTTGTGTCAATTTTAAGATTTTTTGCATTCAAGAATATTATTAGGCTCAATACCGTAAAGAAGTTCTTTTTCCCTAAGACAATTGAGCCATGTGTGTCATAGATGGAGCATTTATCTTAAACAAATCGGACCTCAAAGTTGTCATCACAAAATTGACTAATGCTCGGAGGTTAAATTTTAATCGATACATACAAAACTTCACGAGGGCTTCGAGAGACCGAAATACCAATCAAGCCTCGACCAATGATAGGTGCTCTTGAGCCATCACCAAAGTGACCGTCCCATCGGGATGGTCTCGACATTGAAGAGAACATGGCTTTATTTCCACACATGTGTCTAGAGCATCCACTATCCAAGTTGAGAGATTGATTTTGAGCTTTTAAAGCTATATGAGCAACGTGGCATTGGATTATTTTTGAAGAATTTTAGTTCACTTTTCTTTACCCAAATTTTCTTCCCGAATGCATTTACGATTTAACCTTTTCACTTGTTCATCCAAGTGCTGAATGTGATAAACGAGTTTATTCATTCTTAGCCCTTGTCTTTGGTTGTTAAGATTCATAGTGTGGCACCGAGGATGAAATATGACCTACTTTTCCACACGCATGGCGGTGTAGGCACAAATTTAGGTCAGAAAGAATTATTCATAGACCTTTGATTGAAATTTTTGAAGGTCTTGTAAGTGTTTGAAGATTTGTTCATGACCTTTTGATTATATGAGATAGGCAAATGTGTTGGGACAAAACTTTTCTCCACATATTGAGGCACAGTCTTAATGACTTTGGGAGTGATAGTATTTTTGAGTGGAGGTTTTGTAGCGGGAACAAATACAGTTTTAGGTTGTGGACCATGTTGGGAGATTTTCTCAACATATCCCAAACCCTTTTTATTTCCAATCATTTTCCCAATTTCCAACATATAATCAAGTTTTTGGGTTCCACTTAAGAATTTTTTCAGATCCTCTTTAATGTTCTCAAGCTCCACTTCTAGAGTCTTAATTCTAGTGATTAAGGAGCTGTTTTGACTTTTCAAATCAAGACGAATATCAGTGGCATCCTTTAATTTCATTGCAACTTCATCCTTTTCTCTTAAGGTTGATGAGTTTACTGTTTAAGCTTTTATTCACTTTCTTCACTTTCAAACATTCCCACTTTCTAAAAACCCATCAAAATCATTATTAGATTCTTCATGAGAAGAATCAGACTCTTCGGGAGATGCACTTGTGGCTTCGTCACCGTTGATGATAGATATCATGAATGCCATATAATTTATTTCATCATCCTCGGAGGATTGTTCATGTGATTTGAGTCATCTTCATCATCCGTTAGAGACACATTTAAGGCTTTTCCTTTTTGACGCTTAAAATTTGGACACTCCATCCGGATATGACTGAAACCGAAGCATTCATGACATTGGATTCCTGGAGATTTCTTGGTTTTAACATCTCTCGTTTCCTTTTTGTCCTTTTTGAATGGATTGTGAGACAAATCAGATACTTTAGAAGGTCGCTTGCTGTTCTTATTTTTGAAAAATTTCTTAAAATTTTTAACGAACAAGAGCAAAGTCCTCATCACTACATGATTTATCGTCTGAGTGACGATCTTTCTCTTCCTTTACTGTTTTCAGGGCAATTGATTTGTTTTTCTTGGATTGAGGAAGAGTGAGCTCATATGTTTGAAGAGACCCTGCCAGTTCTTCTATTCTTAATTTATCTAAGTCTTTGCTTTCTTCAATGGCAGTAACTTTTGGTCTAAAACGTTCAGGCAAAGATCTAAGTACTTTTCGGACAATTCTATTTTCAGGGATACGTTCACCTAAATTGAAAGTAGAATTCACAATGTCATTCAATTTAGCATAGAATTCATCAAAAGACTCATCATCTTTCATGCGTATTTCTTCAAACTTAGTGGTGAGCATTTACAATTTTGAATTTTTGACTAGTTTTGTACCTTCATGAGGAATTTCTAAAATGTCCCACGCTTCTTTAGATTTTTCACACATAGAAATACGTTTAAATTCTTCTAGAGAAACAGTCATAAATATAGCATGTAACCCCTTACTATTCCAGTTGCATGCATCAAGTTCTTCTTTAGTCCACAATGTCACAACTTTTGGTTGGTTATGTGACGAAACTTGTGGGTGGCGTCCACCCAATTTGGGTACTAACCCAAACTCGTTCATCCATTGATTTTAAAAATACTCTCATCCGTACTTTCCAGTATGCATAATTGCTCCTATCAAAATAGGGAGGAACAGACAATGATTGGCCAGAATGCATCTAGATCGGGGTCGTGGATCGGGGTGAGGCTCTGATACCAATTGAAAAAGCACGTTTCGGTGCTAACGTGTTTCGACCCCAAAAATTATATAACGGAAGCAACAATAAATAATAAATTAAATATCCGATACACGTAAGGGATATTTAACTCTAGATGTAAACGGAACTAATAAACATGCACAATATTAAATAATTAAGAGCAATAATAATAAAGGCGCGATTTTTGGTGACGATGAAAACTCGATACCACGATATCGAGAAAAACACTCCGGCTTCAACGGCCGTGGAAGCAATGCACTATGAAAATCAACTTACGGCCCGGGTGGTAATGACCAGCTAACCTAGCCGACTTACTCCCGACACGTGATCCCTACCAAGGAACTCCTTGGATTTGCCCACAAGCAACGGAACCGACTCCTTCCGGTCTCACGTCAATCTTCCTCGAACCACTTGAATTTCCAATTTAACGAGTCTCTTTCTTCACGAACCAAAGTCTCCAACAATGGTAGAAAGCAAACTTTCAATGGCTAAAGAAAGGATGGTGAGAAAACTTCTATGAACATGTAGAGCAATCCTTTGTAGTAGTTTTCTCAAGAGAAGAAACAAGAATCTTGAAGCATGAGAGGGTTTTCTTCTCAAAGAGGCACGCACATCAGTTCTCCAGAATTCCTAGGGTTCAAAAACATAAGTCCAATATTTATAGTGGAGCCAAAAACGCGTTTAAAAATTCTGCCCGTTGGTCCGCCGCTTGAGCGGGGCTCGAGCGCGCGGTGAGCGGCCAGGGGGCGAGCAGCGAGCGGGCTACCTTCTGGTTTTTCGGCTCGAGCGGATATCGAGCATGAAGTGAGCGGCCCCCATTCTGGTTTATACGCTCGAGCATCAAGCGGGCTCCAGGCGAGCGGGCGCACTTTGGACGGGCTCGAGCGTGTGGAGGACGGACCGAACGGACTTTAACCCGACAACCCACAACCCGACATTAATACAATAATACATATGGTCACGGAATATGTCAATTAGACAAATGTCTCTAACACTTGTTATTAATAATTATCAAATATTATTAATCAACCAACTAGTCATCTAATTAATATTAGATTTGAATTTATTTTAATACCTGGACCGACTAAAATAAAATAATATAAACTGTACATAATATTCAAAATATGCCACATAATTATTTGGCTTCGATACTAATTCGCATCGACACATCGAACCTTATATAAGGAGTTATATTTGTCATCAAAAATCATAATAAACAAATATACTGAAATTGAATTTTACTGCCATCTACTGTCAGACAGCCGATACCTCATGTCTATAATAACATAATCAATATAAAGACATTCACATGATGCTAACTAAATCAACACTCATCGTACGACATACAAACCATAAATCTGATTAATTTAAACATATTAAACTACTATTCGAAACTTTAACACAACATTAAACATTTCATATTTTCAATCTAAACTCTCCGAATAGCTTTCTTCCTTAGTCTTGATTGTCCTGTAAATATCCGTGTCTCTCATCTAGAAGGATTAGTAAAATAGAAGGAGTGAGTTAAAAATTTAGTAAGATATATAATTTACAATTAAACATATTTAATTTGCATTAAAATAATATTAGAATGTTTATAATGAAATTAAAAAGTCATGATCCAGATTTCAGATGCAATGTATTTTAACAATTCTTACATAATTTTTTAAATTATCTTTACAATCTATAATCAAATGTGCCATATAAATTCATATTCAAATATGACTTTCTTAAGACCAAGGGTTAGTAGGGTTTCATCGACTAAAGATGTGAATCAGTTTTATTTATTTTTATATAATTAAAAGTCATATCTATTATTCAACACCCATAGATGGGCCATCATATATATAACTCTATAGACACGATGATCGCTACATTCACCAATTGATGATAGGTTTAAAACTCAATTTACCATTATAATTTATTAAGGTATACCATAATATACTACCCACTAAAATATAATCATAATCTAATACATATTCTTATGAAAATTTTGCACAATTTATCAAAATTTATAGTTTTCTCATCATGGGAAAATTGCTTATAATTCTTAGTTTAATTTTAGAATTTTTCTCTTTAAATTTTTGTAATTTCTTAATATGAGAAATACTTTATCTTTTCCAAGAATGCTAAATTAGCATGATAATGTACGAAACTTCAGCAATAGAGCAGTATACTGCAAGAAATTAGTAACTCAAAATAATCTTAGTAAATTTCATCTTTAAAGCAAACATGCAGGGCAAATTCAAGAATTCCTAAAACATTCAAAATATAATTTAACATGTTGAAACTTATATAAATAATATTTAATTATTGAAGAATATTATGCTACTATTTCAAAACATGCATGATGAAATTTTATAAAATTTAGCTAAATGATATTATGTATATGAGTTTAAACATAAATTTTATATATTTGTACAATAAATTAGAGATTAATTACATGCACACTAAATATAAATATCATAACTTTAAAATTATATTATGTATGAGTATTTAAAATAAGAAATATTTAAAGAATTGTGAAAGAATAATAACAAAAGAAGAAATGTTTGGAATGCACCTATATTTATACAAAATTATCAAAATTTTAGCTTTGATTTACTTGAATTAAGCTTCTTTGACTTCATCTTTCTCATTCTCTTTCTTCTTCTTATCTCATTCTCTCTGCTCTCTCAAATTCTATTAAAAATGGTAGAAAATTAATTGGGTGCTCTATTTATACAAAAGTAACCATCCAACACTGGTCGGGCATGCGTTAGGCACTAAAGCTAAATATTGTAACACACGAGCGCCACCTCAAGTATACATCGAGTGCAAACTTATTATTTTTTGTGCTCAAATGCTATTTTACTGTCCTTCAAGCATAAACATTATGCCATTTCATGTAACGGCGCACATTAGACACTGGTCGAGCATTCTTTAATTTAATATAATTCGGTCTAAATTTAACTTTTAACACAATTTTTTTATCATTTGATCTTAATTTTAATTATATTAACTTAATTAATTATAATTATAATAAAATTTAAACTTGGACCTAACAATTAAAACTTAGAAAGTCAAAATAATCATAAATTAATACTATTGATCTTGAGAATAATAATATTAGAAACATTCAATAGATATTATTGGAATATAAATATCTTAAGATAATTTAGCGTTTAATTTATCTATATATTTATGTATAAATTTTTTAATAGGTTTGATGAATATGATCTTAGATCGTTAAAGAAGTAGAGAGGAGAATATGAACAATGTAAAAAATATAACGATACTCACGTTTAGTATAACTATTTGTTAGAATATATGATGATATAAACGATGAAATATAGTATTTTTTTTTATTGATGTTCATCTAGAGATAAGGTAGAGGTATATTTCATATTAATAATGGAATGGAAAACTTTGATTGTGTAGTTAAATTAAATTTTTGTCATCTACTAAAAACTACAAAAGATTTATATACTTAGATCGATCATTTAAAAGATAAATTCATATATGATGAGAGTAATTATCGATAAAGATAATAAAATAATGAGACTTACTCTTAGTGAAAATAAGGACGAAACCTTAAAAATTAAAATGAATCAAATAAAAAAGTATAAAAGCCAAAGAATCACTTTTGTTAAAGGATAATACTTTTTGTTTGCCGGGGTGAATAAGCACATAATTCAAAGAGTTAAAAGTAATTTTTTTAAGTAACCATTAGAGACTAAAACTGAATGTGAGGCAAGAGGGGGTGATCAAGTCGACTATGTCGACTACTAGGAGAGATAGTAACAGCAAGTGGGTAATTGAAACACAAACGTGAAATTTATAGAGATGTAAAAGGCAACAAATTTTATGCCTATTCTCAAAAAATTGGCCTATCTTTTGATTCTACTCATTATGACTCTTATAAGAAAATTTAAGTTGAAGTCACATTTTACTAGTTGTTCAACATATATAAAATTGAAAGATAAGGTTAAAATATAATAAATTTTTAAAATATAAAAATTAAAGGTAAAAACATAGATAATATAATCAATAAACATATATGAACCATTATTAGTATAGATAAGAAGAATATTGGTTGAAGGAATTTTATAAGACAATAGAGAAGAATTAGATATTATATAATTTCTGCATATAGAGTCGATAAAATAGGAGGAAGTTACTTATGAAGAGACAATTAGTGTAATAAAGGTACAAGATAAAATTTGATTAACAATTGATTAAAATCAACTGCAATAAAAAACTGTAGAATCTGCCAAATTTGTAGTAGTGATCATCGTGACCTTATAGAGGATATTGGTCATCCCATTTTGAGCATTTTTAGCATCATTGATATTTTTCTTAAGATAGTCAAAAACATGTTGTCTATTTTCTTCACAGAAATGACATTTTCTATTAAATCGACGGAAGCAAATAAAGCAGAAACCACAACTGAAACAAATGAGCAATGTGATGTGGTATCTATGAGTGCACCAGTAGAATGAATATGAGTTTTACATTGAGTTTTTTCAAAAATAAGCTCCATGATAACAACGTTAAGTATAGATAGAGAAGAATAATAGAACAGAGAGGCTTTAGTATTCTAAAAATTATCACAATTGTTTATTACAAAGTAAACAAATTAACAACGATCTCGATACTCCATAAGGAATTTAGTAGAAGGAGCATCGGGAATGTCGGATTGACCCAAGAATCTAATTCTAAAGGCTAATAATTTGAGAATAAAACTTAATAATTGTTTGGCTAGGATTTTAAAACATATGATAAAGTTTATATTTCAATTAAAATTGAAAGACAATATCACAAGAGCAGTTATATCAATTGGTAAGAAGATCTCAAGCAAGTTTTGCAATCTGAAACTTAGGAAAAAAACTCTAAATAGAAGAAACAAATATATTAATAAGTCAAAAAAATATCATGCCATGAGTTCCTTCTCATTACTTAAGGCACTCATCAAACTCTTTCAATATTTCCTTATCTGTTTTATCAGTTTTGATTTTGTTTCCCTGGTAAAACCATCAAAGTCTACAATTAGCTAGAAAAATAGACATTTATTAGGTCGAAGCGTTGTCATTGTTACCATCTAAAATAATTTCAATAAGACAAGTAATATCATTTGAGAATGACGTAGTAGAAACATATCAATGCTGACTGAATGAGGGGAAGCCGATGACACAATGAGAGTCTGCACAGGAAGTTTAGGCAGGCTGGGAAATTGCTAGAAGTCGCCTGAAAACAATGAAAGATTATGGAAGATCACCGGAAAAGTGTTGATGGTCGGCGGTGGCGGCTGGCGGTGGCAGGCCAGGTCCCTTGAAGAATGGTTTGAAGAACCCTCATTCAGATAAGGGATGCTGTGAGAGATGGGCCGTTTAGAAAAACGGAGGTTTGGGCTTCTATGATTGGGCCCAAACGATCTGCTCTCAAAATACGGCCGAACGGCGCTTTTTGATTGTCTTCAGAAGGGAACGCTGGCATGAAGACGATATGCAAAATGATGTGTTGTGATGGAAGATATCACTGAACGCTGTGTTTTTATAAACGGATAAACGCGCGTTTTGGTATCTGAAGACTTTTAACAGCGCGTTTTTCTTCTTCTTCTTCCCCACAGGATTTCTGCAACGTCGATGGGCGAGAAAAGCAAAAATCAGAGGGTACCGGTGAGTCTGGACATCGACGACGACGGCTTGCAATGACAATGGTGTAACAGAAGCCATTGGTGCTTCAAATTAATATCTGATGCCGAACGGAATATCAGGGTTTAGGTGAAACAGGTCCTTGATGACCAAGGCTTGCACCGGCAATGGTGCTGTACAGCACAGTGATGGAAAAAACTTTAGATGGTAATATAAATTTAAGTAGATTTGATAAATTTGTCGGATGCTTTCTGAATTAGAAAAACTGATAATAATAATTATATAAAGAGTTTAAATTAAAATATATTAATTATTTATTTTAAAATGGATAATATATATATTATAATATATATTAATAATTTAATTTATAAGATATCTGATGGGTTTAACACCGAATTGGACCAGTATCAGTGAGGCCCAGTTGAAAGAACTCGGGTCCTCCAACAGAAAGGCCTAGACCCATCTACGGCGTCCTAGTGAATTTAAAGGCATGGCCCACCTTGTGTCCCAGTTGAGCAACCAATTAGTGCACGTGCCCTAATAGAGACAATTGTAGGTGGTAGGCACTGACTCAGAAGATGCCAGCCAATGAAAGGTAGGGTTAATGCGATGTCGTAGCGCGCATTGCCCCGGCGATCACTTAACCAATCTGAGCACGGTTAGCAAGCCCGACATTGCTCATCTTGGCGGCGATCTTGTGGCCTCCACAAGGCAACAATCGACGCCAGCCCGGCCATCGCCAGGTGGGCCACCCGTTGAATCTCGATAAGCCATTTGTCAAAGATTTCGGCTCTTAAAACCTTCCTAAAAGAGCTTACAAATATTCTCTCCTGCTATAGGGAGAGGGACCGATTATGGAATTCGATTTCAACTACTCTAACAGAGCCCAAACGGTGACTAGAGATCAAATACTCAATCCGTCACCCAGCGTTCTAAACTTCGAGGAGAAAGAACTAATTCTCTTCCCTCGAACCACCGCCACTTCATGGCGGTAATAGTGAGCCACCCATAGCGGTCAACCCACTAAGCCCAAACCTCCTCAAACATCTCACACACTCCCCTCATTCTTACATATCTGCATTCTCGTCACATTTACATTAACGCGTACATCTTTTTGTTTATTGCGGAAGATTTCTGATTTGAGCGTCGGAGTGTTTATGGTGGGACAACATCTCGTCGTCATCTAACCTCTTATTTATAATTTGTGATGTGCAAGTTTTAGATTAACAGTGACGGAGACTGGATCCAATCCAATTTAACCCGCAACGAAAAATTAGAAGGCTCTCTAATCCATATCACAATCCGATGACCAGGGACGTATTAATATCAATTCTCTAATTTAATAAAAATATAATATAATATATATATATTAATAATTTCATTTAATGAGATTATTAACAAATATTTAAATTTTATATTATAATTATAAACCCTTTTTGGTAATGCTAAGCTACTCAATTGCCTCTTGTTATAGGATCCTATTAAAACTTTCTTAAAGGTTAAGTGTATTTATTTTTCATATAATTAAAACTATTTTAAGAGTAATTAATGATAGAGATTGATACCATATTTCAATCTATTATTTTAATCATAATATTATAAATATAACGATAATAAAAAGCCATATTAGCCACTAAGTCCGTAAATGTCACACAAGCCTAATTGATTGGGATTAACTAGGCTACTGATGGGTCCTGGAACTTGGGCCCAGAATCACAGACACAGGCCCAAAAGGCCGCATAAGAAGGCCGGCCCAAAAGGCCCATGAACCCGGCCAGATTCGAACAACTGGCTCGTCTCCAACTTGCTTGGCCGCCCGGACAGACAACGAGACTCCTCTAGGACGGGGACCATCAGAAAGACCAAAATAACCCAGATGCCAGCTCAGCGCATGCAACGGCTCCTGACACGCCGTACCTGCAGGCCATGCGCCTCTGAGCGCCGTATCTGCAGGCTGTGACAGGTGTCCCTGTCACAGCCGCACCCACAGTGGTGGCGATGGTGGCAGACAGTCCTGACGTGCCGGCGCCACGTGTCGCCTCCCCTACGGCATCACATTCCCTATAAATACCCAACTCAAGCAGCTGAAGAAGGACCTTTGGTTCCCAGAACTCCATAGCCAGACTCTAGCAAAAATCCCAGGGAAGAGAGAAAACAGAGAAGTGATACTCCCTAAGTTGTAATCATCCTGAGAACGCTAAGTTTCCCAGGCTTCCATTACTGTATCTCCTCTTCTTCATAGTGAGATTTCTGGGACAATACGTCCACCAGTGGTTTTCACCCTTCAGAAGTATCGAAGGGTTTTCCACGTAAAGCGAAGTGTTCATCCCTGCTCCCGTGCTTTTCTATTCACTTTCGTTCACTTTGTGTTGCTCCAACTCTTGGTCAGCGTGCGAGAGTTCCCTCGCATTCAACCTCTCGCGTGGCGAGTTCGAGACGCAACATTGGCGCCGTCTGTGGGAAGCGGACCGAAAGTCATCTTTCACGTTTTCTACAGTATCCAACGGCTTGACTTCAAATCTTGCAATGGTGAACACAAGGCGCGGGCGGCGCGGCCCAGAGAAGCGGCCTCGCAGGCGGAGGCGCTAACCCTTGCACCGGGGTTGAGAATCACCCGATCCGGTGGTGAGGGCTTGGCGCCAGTGGCATGTCGTGAGCCTTTGCGACCCTCCGCTCCAAAATCGACCAACTCAGCGGCGGCTCGGCTGTGGCCTCACAAGCCGAGGCGCCGCAGTGCCGGGAATGAAGGAGGCAGCCACCGTGAAAGGCCTCCCAACCGGAGGGAACACCCTAGGACCCAGGTGGCTTCCAGCAGCAGGGCGCCACGAAGGGTCGAGGACCAGCTAGGTCCTCGGGTCCAAGAAGAAAGCCCCGAGCAACGCTACTCGGAGGCCCAGGGGAACCACCGCGACCGCGACGACCAGGAGGCGGTTCCCCGAGATGTGCTCCCAAGAGGAGCCCGCATGGTCCCACCGCGAGTTCAGGAGCCTTACGAGCTAAGGCACTACTCGAACGAAAGAAGGGCGGCTGCCCCACCGCGAGTGGAGGCCGAGACTTTAAAGAGGATGGAACGTCTTTGCGTGAGAGCGGCGGAGGAGGAGCTAACGCACTCCAATCTCCGTTTTCCACGGAGATCGGGACTAGACGCTCCCCAAAGTTCAAGATGCCCAACACGGGAGTCAGATGACGGCGGCGGTGACCCCGTGGATCACCTTAATCATTTCGGGAGCACTTGAGCCTCCAGGGTTTGGGCGAGACAACCATGTGTCAGTGCTTCCCTCGACTTCGAAGGGAGACGCACAGATGTGGTTCTACGGCATGCCGCGAGACTCCATCCCAGGACTTTGGAGACTGGCGATGGCCTTTCTCCCGGTTGCCTCGGCGGGAAGGGTGGAGAGGCGGGCCTTGGCACCTCACTCGTGTCAAGCAAGGGCCCAGGGAGGGCTTGAGAGGATTCTGGCGCGGTTTACCGCGGGAGGCCGAGCAAATCCCGAGGCGACCGGGACGAGGTGAAGCTGAACGCCTTCCTCTCGGCCCTCGAAGGGGGTGCTTTCTTCAAGCACCTCATACACAAAGGCCCGCAGACCTTAAAAGAGGCTGAGGCTGCGGCGAGCCCTACAGCGGCCGAGGAGGCCAACCACGCCAAGAGGCCGAGGGGCGAGCACCCTCGGCAGGAAGCCCGCGGAGGGAAAAAGGAAATCTGGGGACCATCAAAGTCCCCAGACAGCAAAGAAGCACCATAAGGCCGAGCAGAGCTCTCGGAGAGAGCCGCCGCCATTCCACCTCACGCCGCTGAACGACTCCCGCACCAACGTCCTAATGCAGATCCGGGGAGAAAAGTTCTTGAAGTGGCCCAAGCCGCTGAAGAACCCGGGCGGTGGGGACCAAACGAAGTATTGTGATTTCCACCGCTGCGGGGTCATAGCCCGATGATTGCGGGACCTGCGGGGGCGAGATTGAGGAGCTCATCCGGAGAGGACACCTCGGCCGCTTCCTTTGAGGCAGGACAATCCTCGGGACCCGAGGACAGAGAGCGCAGAGCCCCCCAGAACCGAGTGGGCTGGGGTCGTGAACATGATCTCAAGGCGACCGGCTAGAGGAGACGGGGCGTGGACTTGCGGCAAGAAAGAAGGCTGAGAATGGGGCACGGGAAGTGAAGATGATGTTATCTGCTTTGCCGGTAGGGATCTAGATCATGTAACTTCTCCTCACTCCGACCCCCCCGGGTTGTAACCGCACTCGTTTGGATGGAACAAATGACTACCGGATGAAACGAGTATTTATTGATAATGGAAGCTCTCGCAATTTTGCTGTATCTCGATGCCTTCTTCAAATTAGGACTTAAGAAGAGTCAAATGAAAGCTAGGAAAGGCCACTCTGGTGGATAACGAGCGAGTGCCCGTCAGGTATCATCCGGTTGGAGGTAACCACGGAAACCTATCCAAAGGGCGGCATCAAAAGTCCTCACCTTCCTCGTCGTAGACCTACCCTCGGTCTACAACGCGATCCTCGGGCGGCCTTGCTTGGCGCGTTCAACGCATGATGACCTCCATCCCACATCTTAAGATGAAGTTCCCTACCCGTGACGGGGTAGGAGAGGTCCTGGAGACCGGTCACCAGGACGAATGTGTTACTTAGCCCGGGCCAGGCAAATAACACTCCCCGGCCCATGGAAGATCTCGACCTCGGGGATGAGGCTACGGCCTTACACGCTCTGCCCGGGGAGAGCTCGTAGTCCGAGTCCCATTGAACCCCGCAGATCAAGAGAAATACGTTCAAATAGGAAGCTCGCTCTCGGGGCGGTAGGGACCAACTAAATCGGCTTTCTACGGGAAAACTCAGACGTGTTCGCATGGTCCCCGGTGACATCTTCGGGATCTCACCCGAGGTCATCGTCCCAAATTAAGCGTCGACCCTCGGCATAAGCGGTCTGGGCGTAAACGGAGAAACTATTCCCACGGAGAAGTTGGTGGCCATCCGCGAGGAGGTCAAGAAACTCCTAGACGCCGGATTCATCGAGAAGTCCAGTGCCGGTTGGTTGGCCAACGTGGTCATGGTGAAAAAAGCAATGGGAAGTGGAGAATGTGCGTGGACTTCACCGACCTCAACAAGGCGTGCCCAAAGATGACTTCCCATTGCCAAGGATCGACCACCTCGTGGACTCAACATCCGGCCATGAACTTTTAAGCTTCATGGATGCGTACTCGGATATAACCAAATCAAAATGAGCCCAGGACGAGGAGCATACGTCATTCATGACGGACGGGCACGCATCTTGTTACAAGGTAATGCCCTTTGGTCTCAAGAACGAGGGGCAACTTACGGCGGGCGGGTGAATAAAATGTTTAAGGACCGAGATGGGCGTAAACGTGGAGGTATACGTTGACGACATGCTCGTCAAGAGCCGGGTGAGCGGCGATCACGTGAGGACTTGGCGAGACCTTCCATGTGCTCAGAGCCCATGGGATGAAGCTCAACCCCAGTAAGTGTACGTTCGGTGTTTCATCTGAAAAATTCTTGGGCTACATCGTGTCGCAATGGGGAATTGAGGCAAACCCAGAGAAGATCCAAGCGATCCTGGACATGCGGTCACCACAAATGGTGAATGAGGTGCAGCAGCTTACTGGGCGGGTGGCCGCCCTCTCCCGTTTCCTAGCGAAATCGGCCGAGAAGCACCTGTCGTTCTTCAAAGCGCTGAGAGGAACAAAGTCCCGGGATTTCCGATGGAATGACGACTGCGAGGAGGCATTCCAAAGACTCAAGAGCTACCTCTCGAGTCCGCCCCTATTGGCTTCCCCTTAGCAGGGCGAAGAGTTATATTTGTACCTCTCCGTATCCGATGCAGCACTAAGCTCGGTGTTGGTATGAGAGCAGCATGGCAAGCAGCAGCCTGTGTATTACGTCAGCAAGACTCTCGTGGGCGCCGAGAGCAGATATCCCTTGACTGAGAAGGTGGCATTGGCGTTGGTTTGTTCTGCAAGGAAACTCAGGCCATACTTCCAGGCGCACAAGGTAATAGTCTTAACCGATCAACCTTTAAGAGTCATTTTGCGAAACCGAGATGTCCGGCCGGGGTGATCAAGTGGGCCATCGAGTTGGGTGAGTTCGACATTGAGTTCCGTCCGAGACCAGCCTTAAAAGGGCGAGGCACTCGCGGACTTTTCGTCGAGACAACGGCACCACCCACTGTGACGAGGACCAGGACTACCACGGGCGAGTTCAACAGAACCTCGCATGGACCTTGCACGTGGGCGGCTCCTCCATGAAGGGCGGCTGCGGGCGGAGGATCGTGTTACGCACTTTGAGGAATGGAGATAAAGTACTCGTTGACATTGGGATTCCGACCACAAACAACAGCCAGAATACGAGGCCTTGCTGGCGGACCACCGCCAAGGAATGCCCGAGAATGCTCGGCGAGAGCTCGTCGATTCCGCGATTCCGAGTTGGTCATCAATCGAGTTAGCGGGAACCGGCGTCAACAACGACATTTGTCCAAGTACCTTTCAAAGGTCAAGGACATGATCGTGGAATTCAAGGCGATAGAGATTCATCCACATCCCGCGGAGGAGAACGATAAAGCCCGACACGCTCGCCTCGGCCGCGGCCTCTGGGAGATCTGGCGATACGCCAAGGGAATGCGAGAGATCCTGGAGAGGTCCAGCATTGAAGAGCCCGAGCGGGAGGCGATGCAGTCGCGGACGAAGCTGGCCCTGGATGACTCCCTATCTGAAGTTTGTATCCGATGGTTCGTTGCCTGAGAACCCGAACGAAGCCAAGAAGATAAAGAAGACAGCGGGCTGGTACACAGTCGTAGATGGCCGGCTGCATCGACGGGTCTTCTCGGCCCCCTACTTGAGGTGTCTTACTCCAGAAGAAGCCGAATACGCCCTACAGGAAGTGCATCTCGGAATTTGCGGATCCCATGTTGGAGGAAAGAATCTAGCATTTAAGCTCGTAGAGGCAAGGATACTGCGGCCGACTATGAAGTATGACGCCATGGATTTCGTACGCAAATGCGAAAGTTGCCGGCTCACGGTAACATGAGCCATCGCCCCATGCGTAACTCTCGGCGCTACAATCCCCATGGCCGTTTGCCCAGTGGGGACTCGACATCCTCGACCATTCCCTGTCGCCCCTGGACAAAGGAAGTTCTTGATCGTGGGAATCGACTATTTCACCAAATGGGTGGAAGCGGTACCAGCGCCGAATAACAGAAAGCAAAACGCAACGAAGTTCCTCCGGCGAGAACATCGTGTGCAGATTTGGAGTGCCCGAGTGCATCGTGACCGATAACGGAATACAGTTCACCGGAAGCGTTTCACCAAGCACTGCGAGCCTAAGGATCAAACTGGGTACACACATCTTTGGCGTACCCGCGAGGGCAGCGGGACAGTGAAGGTAACAAATCGCACAATCGCACGGGCTAAAAACCAGTGGAATTATCGGAGGGCTCTGCGGGTACATGGTGCCCTCAGTCCTGCGGGTCGTATAGAAACCACGCCACGGGAGTCCACGAGAGAGACCCCTTTCAACCTTTGCTACGGGGTCGTTGTCATCCCAATAGAAGTATGCCTTACCGGTCCCGGGTTGGATGCTTGGCGCGGCGGATAATGACCAAAGGCTCGAGAAAGTCTCGATGCCCTTGAGGAAATCCGCGACGAGGGCGAGACTTAGGGTGGCAACCTATCAACAACGGGTGGCCCGCTATTACAACAAGAAGGTGAAGGCGCGGCCGTTCGAGGTTGGGATCTCGTACTAAGAAGCGTGGAAGCCACGGGGGAAGATAGCGAGGAAGAAACAAGCTCTCACCAAGGTGGGAAGGGCCGTTCTTAGTCTCGGCCGTCCTTCGAGGAGGAGCTTACAAGCTACGTACCCAAGATGACAAGGCGATTCCCGGGGCGGAAGGCCGCTCACGAGGAAGTACTACCGGTGAAAAGCGAGCCGTCTCCAACAAACAAAAACTTGGCTATGACCGGCGGTCCCAGGGGCCGAGCCCTTGAGGTCATCAAAAACTCATTTGTGACAGCGGTCCAGCAGGACGGCCCCGAGGTCATTAAAAACTTGCATTTGTGACAAAAGCGGTCAGGCCAGGGCCCTTGAGGTCATAAAAACTTCGGGCGTGACCGAGCGGTCAGGCCAGGCCCTTGAGGTCATCAAAGCTTCGGGCATGACAGCGGTCCAGTAGGAGCCCCGAGGTCATCAAAAACTTGGCTGTGAAAGCGGTCCCAGAGGGGCCCTTGAGGTTATTAAAAACTTAGTTGTGACCAAGCGGTCCCAGTCGGGCCCTTGAGGTCATAAAAACTTCATTTTGTGGCCAAAGTGGCCGGAGAGGCCGGAGCCCTTGAGGTCATTAAAAACTTGGCTGTGACCAAGCGGTCCCAGAGGCCGGGCCCTTGAGGTCATAAAAACTCGACTGTGACCGAGCGGCCCCAGAGGCCGGGCCCTTGAGGTCATTAAAAAAAAAAAAACTCGATCATGACTGAAAAGCCCCAGAGGCCGGGCACTTGAGGTCATAACAAAACTTGTGTGCAATAAAAAGAAGGAAAGAGAAAGAGGCACTTGTGGCAGAAGTCAAAGATTTCTCTTATTCCATAAAATATAATACAACAATACAAAAGGAAGAACAAAGTCTAGCCCTCACAAGGGCCCCGAGGCGAAGCGGCTCAGGGCTCTCCCAAAGATGAAGGACCGGCCCGCGGCTCAAAGTCCCCCGTTGACTTGAGGGACGAGGACCCGCCGAGGACTCGGCACCAAAGACTTCGAAGCGGCTTGCCCCGAAGACCAAACACGTCCCCGAGGGGATACGGCGGCCGCGTATGCGAGATCCAACAGGCAAGGTGGGAAAGCGTGGGTGCGAGATCTGCATCAACCGCGATGATACCATGGGCCAGATGATACCGGGATCTGCTGTCCCGAGAACTTGGGCAGGCGAGAAGCCATCTCCGTAATTTGCACCGAGGTCCTCTGTGCCTCCTCTATTTGAAGGATTCGTCCGTCAAGATACCATGTCGGGCCTCCGAGATCCTAAGGGCCTCCGAGATAAAGCAAGTGCTTCCTCGGATGAAGCAAGCGCCGTCTGGCATTTGGTTCTCTTCTTGAACGGCCTTGAGGACTCCGCCTCCCGTCGAGACCGGGCGATTTCGCCCACCCTTGTAGGCCAAGGCCACCAAGCAAATCCACGGAGCTGAGAAAGAGTCAAAAATGTTTAAGTGCGGTTGGCGGGAATGGAGACGAAGAATAAGCGCGAAATACAGGAGATGATAGGATCCTCACCGGGGCAACCTCCTCCAGGACCCCCGGGCGCGGGTGGGCACTCCGCGGGCGCCGCAGAACATCAAGAATGGCCTCCGAAGAAGGACCCTCATGGGTGGGGGCTCCACTACCTCAGGGCATCAGCGACGGCCAAGGACCTCTAAGGCCGCGGCCATTGCCTCCTCGCCACCAAGAAGGTCAAAGATCTCCCGGCCCGGTGACATCGGCGGCGGCCTCCGCCTCGTGAGGCTCCATGGCCTCATCCAAGACCGTCTCCTCCAAGGCACCAAGGGCCTCAGGATGGGCCCCGACACCGGAAGGCGATCTTTGCGGCGGCCTCGGGCTCCGTGGAAGGGCCAGACGTCGACCGCGGGGCCACCCTAACCAAGGGGGCTATGACGCGGTCATCCTCCGAGGAAGACTCGACCGCAACACTCGGCGGATCCCCAGAAACCTCAACCCGCGGGCTCTTGGAAGGCCGCTCGGAGGGCTCCTGAATCACA
Organism: Nepenthes gracilis; assembly: GCA_033239525.1. Classification (NCBI taxonomy): domain Eukaryota; kingdom Viridiplantae; phylum Streptophyta; class Magnoliopsida; order Caryophyllales; family Nepenthaceae; genus Nepenthes; species Nepenthes gracilis. Next base: position 2,937,556 of record BSYO01000027.1, on the reverse strand, counting down.
AGAGGACCCTCTCTCTTCCTCAGCTTCTTCTTCTTCTTCTTTTTCGACGCGGCAATGGCAGAATCCCCGGATGGCACCATCCACTTAGCTTCCGCCAGCTTTTCAGGGGACAGCCAGATGTTTTTCTTCCCCGCGCTAAAGCCGCCCAGGTTCGCCAGCACCAAATCTGTGACCTCCCTGGCAGCCTCTCTCTCCTCGTCAGTAACGTCGGAGCCATACTTGCTAGCGACATTACCCCACACGGAGGAGAGCTCCCAGTCGTCAGCCACCTTGAGAAAGAAATACCTGTCCTTCCACCTTTTGGTGGAATCCGGGTTCCCACCGCTCATCTCAGCGAACTCGGGGCGGGGAGTCATGGCTATCCACTCGAGAGTCTGATTAAAGCGGAACATGATCTTCACCATGACCGCCTCGAGGTCTTGCTGCAGTGGCGGCGCGAAGACGCACGAGAGAGACCAAGTACTGATGGCGTTAGGGTGAAGCCGCAAGCGGGACAACCAACTCCTTCATCGGGCGGCGGAGCTCGGTAGGAAGAGGGAAACGAAGTCCACCTTTAAGGTGAACTTTATATCTAATGTAACCGATCGGGCGGGCTCTTCGCCTTCTCGGGCGCTGGAACCACCATCGAGTCCGACGCCGGAATGTTATACTTCGCCCTGATCTGCTCGAGGTCTTGCGAAGTAAGGGAAGAAACAATCTCATCGATACTAGAAGCCATGGTGGTAAGTAAGAAAAGCAAGAACGCCGTAGGTTTTCGGAGGAAACTGAGGGAAGGAAGGAGAGAACGCGAAGAATAATGAGGATACGACGAAGGATTTAAAGAGATTTTTGAAAAGGTGAAGAGGTGCCCTCATCATGACCGTTCCACGTGTCAACTCCCCATACGCAGTGGGCAGGCGTAGGCCTTAGGGTTTCCTGGGGCGATGTCACGTCAATCGACCATCGCATTCAATGCTCCATGGGGAGGGGAAACGGCGGCGAAAGTTAGGTTCCGTAATTTACAAGAGGACCCCGGACGCCTTTTACGCCAACAGAAGATGAAGACCGCGGCCTACGATGGCGAAAAGACGCTTGCAAGGCATGTCAAACGGTTGAATCCTCGAACCGCTTGACATGGGGGGCTCGTGATGGGTCCTGGAACTTGAGCCTAGAATCACGAACACGAGCCAAAAGGCCGCATAAGAAGGCGGCCTAAAAGACCCATGAACCGGCGGGTCGAACAAGCGCTCGTCTCCAACTTGCTTGGCCGCCGGACAGGACAACGAGACTCCTCTAGAACGGGGACCATCGGAAAGACCAAAATAACCCAAATGCCGGCTCGGCGCATGCAACGGCTCCGACACGCCGTACTGCAGTCATGCGCCTCGAGCGCGTATATCTGCCAGTCGTGGCAGTGTCCACCGCTGCGCCCGCACCCTGATGGTGGCGATGGTGGCGAGCAGTCCGACGTGCGGCGCCACGTGTCGCCTCCTACGGCATCACATTCCCTATAAATACCCAACTCAGCGGTGAAGAAGGACCTTTGGTTCCCGAACTCCATGGCCAGAGACTCTAGCAAAAATCCTAGGGAAGAGAGAAAAAAGAAGTGATACTCCTAAGTGGTAATCATCCCGAGAACGCTAAGTTTCCCAGGCTCCCATTCTTGTATCTCCTCTTCTTCATAGTGAGATTTCGGGACGATACGTCCACCATAGTAGTTTTCACCCTTCACCGTATCGAAGGGTTTTCCACGTAAAGCGAAGTGTTCATCCCCCGCTCCCGTGCTTTTCTATTCACTCTCGTTCACTTTGTGTTGCTCCAACTCTTCAGTCCGCGTGCCGAGAGTTCCCTTCGCATTCAACCTCTCGCGTGGCCAGAGTTCCCGGACGCAACAGTTACCATGAAATGAAAGGAACAAAATCCTATGACGAGTGTCTTCAGGATGGCATTAACGGATATAATTTACTTCTTATAAAAGTATACAAAACTAAATTATTTTTAAAAGGGATTAGATCTTGATCCTTATTCATATTAAGGAATAAATTTTTAGATTTATTCATTAATAAAATTTGATGGGTCCAATAACCATGATTAATGGGTCAGGCCCGCAGTAAGCCCACAATCCAGCATATTTCTTTCAAATTAAAAGTCCTACATTGCTTTTTGAGAAGCAGTACAACTGCAAGTTCTACTATAAAAGAAAGCATTCTCAAGTATTGAGGGACAAGTGGGAGAAGCTCAATAAAGCTCCATAAGACTCCATATGGCTCGGAGAATGGTATAGCCGTTGCTAGCCGATCTCCAATGAGAGCAAGCTGGCGGCCAGGAGATCCCCGACTCTCCTCTCATCCAGGAGGCCCCTTGGCTCTCCGACCGTCCGAGGCCCTCAGCCATCTGCCGCCAGGAGGCCTTGGGCTCTCTTACAGTCCGGAGGCCCTCAGCCCTCCACTGCCACGAGGCCCTCGGCCGTCCTACTATCCAGAGGCCCTTAGTCTTCCATCCAGAAGACACGGAGCTTTCCTCCTTCCAGGAGGCATGGAGGCCCATGGCCCTCTTGCAATCCGGAGGCCCTCAGCCCTCCATCTAGGAGGCCCTCAGTCCTCCTCCCGTCTGGAGGCCATCAACCCTCCGCCATCCGGTGGCCCTCAGCCGCCAACCAGGAGGCCTTCAACCCTCCGTCTTGGAGTCACGATCCCACTATCCCATAACCAGGAGCTCGCAGTCCAAGAGTTGACCTTCCGCTCAGGTAACAAGAATATTTACTCACTAATACCATTTAGTCCTTCTTCTTAAAGTCGCCATCCGCGGATGCAACTGTAAGCCGCCCCTTTGTCGGGGGCACCTGTCAGCCACCCTCTACGGGCGCACCTCTAAGCCACTCTTACGCGGGCGCACTTCAGCCGCCCCTCGCGCAGTGCACCTATAAGTCACCTCTACAGGCGCACCTCTGCGCCCCTCCCACGGCGCGCACCTCTAAGCCGTCCTCCGCGGGCCCACCTATAAGCCGTCCCTCTGCGGGCGCACCTCCAAGCCGCCCTCTATCAGGCGCACCTATAAAGCGCCCTCCCGCGAGGCGCGCCTCTAGCTGCCCCTCTGCGGGTGCACCTCTAAGCCTCCTCTATCGGGTGCACCTATAAGCCGAATCTCTCGCGGCGCACTCTAAGCCGCCCCTTTGCGGGCGCACCTCCAAGCCGCCCCTCTACCGGGAGCACCTATAAGCCGCCCTCCACGGGCGCACCTCTAAGATGCCCCTTTGCAGGCGCACCTCCAAGCCGCTCCTCTACCGAGAGCACCTATAAGCCGCCCTCCGCTGGCGTACCTCTAAGACGTCCCTTTGCGGGCGCACCTCCAAGCCGCCCCTCTACCGGGCGCACCTATAAGCCGCCCCTCTGCCGAGCGTACTCCAAGCCGCCCTCCGCGGGCGTACCGGTAAGTCGCCCCTTTGCCGGGTGCATTCATGGAACTCAAGCCTCCAAATACATCCCTCTCACACTCCCCTCATCAATGCATCTTTACATTCTCACCACGTTTACTTTTTAACATGTATTCCTCCGTTCAGTGCGGAAGATTTCTAACTTGAGCGTCGGAGTGTCAACGGGGATAACCTAAGATTGGCCTCGTCTGACTTGTTTGTGGTTCATGTTGTGCGGAGTTTCCAGTCATCGACGGAGAGCGGGCCCGTCCAATCAACCCGATCCAGATCAACCGCCGCGGAAGATTGGAAGGTCTTCTGTCCAAGTATAATAAGGGGCTGGGGCCGCAACAAAATTATATCCTATTGCTTTGATATTTTGATTTTGTCCTCAATTTTAATTATATTTATAATTTTTTTTAGTTTAAGAATGTCTTAATGTCCAATATTTATATAGTTTCATTATATTTATATAACGTAAGTACTTAAAAAAATTATAGCCCGACCTTATTTTATATGTGAGATATTCAACCACCAAAAATATAAGATTGCCTTGTATTGCCTAAGGCTACGGCACCGCCGCCGTCAGTGCTGCCGCTTCTGCCACCAGTGAGACCGTCCTGTCCGTCACACGGCTTCGGAAACCTCGCGATGCTTTCCTCTGCTACGAGGACGAGTTCTACGCTGCTGTTCTCGTACTTTTCTCACGTCATGAAGTCTGGCTGATGGGTAGGTAAGTCTCTGAAATTTTGTAGATTGAAAAAAATTAACAGATGAAAGGTGGAATCCTTGAAATTTTGGTTGGACAAATTTTCATTGAATCGTAATCTAATGCGTCGTTGCATTATCATGGTGCTTAATATTGCCGATGCCCTAATACTTTCAATGCCCTTCGTTTTTTTATTTTTTTAAAATTATGGCAGAAGAATAGAAAATTGCCTCTTGATCTTTTGCCAATTTTGTCCGAATGTGCTGGAATGTTTAATTGTGGCCTGGAAAGAGAATATTACTGCGTGATCGTTCCTCCGTCTCTCCAGCTTGTTCATGGAGGATCGGGTTATCACGCCTTTGGAAATGATGGAACACTGTATATAACTTGCTCTATATGTTGCATTGCATTCTGTCACCTGGCTAACACCTAACTTAAGCGACTACGCATACAAACGCACCTGCTAGCTGCACCCTGTGGCAACAAAGTCTCCCCTTGGCTCTGTCTACACTTATTCCGAAAGTCTCCCCTTGGCTCAGCCTAGGACTAATAAATACGGTTAAGGGACTCAGAATTTGCATGAACAAAGCAAGGAACCCAATAGAAATCCCTTAGACTCTCTCTTTGCAAAACTAAGGAATAATCCGTCAGTATTTATAGACACAACAGCAACTGATTACGGCTCAACAATTGAGTGGTTGTCAGTGGTGGGATACCTGCCACTACCTTTTGGTAGTTGCAGCCAACACTCTTGACCCGATCAGGAAACTGCTTATAGGCATTCTCTTGAAAATGCCATTGGTAACTCCCCTTGTTGCCTCTGTTAACTTCCTTGAACTACTTTGATGAAAAGCCTAAGTCTATAACAACATCACCTTCTTTGTTTGCTTCAGACTCTTGCCTAAACTCCTGTGTTGAACTGCCTTGTGCTGAGTAACTTCAGAGCCGAACTCATCTCGTCGAACCCCTCTGGTTAAACTGTTTGATCCCCGCCTTGCTTTTGAGTCTTCTACTAGAATTGGTGCTACTTGACTAACACGGAATGAGGCTCAAACACGTTTATCACCCCTCCGGGCCTGGATGCTAAAGGGCTAAGGTATAACCACTAAGTGTAAACGAATTTTGTGAATTATATACATTTAAATGTTAACAATATGATGTTATTCCAGGAAAAATATAGTAAATGAATTATTACTCTAATCAATTCTCTTCCTCATCATCTACCTTAATCATGTAATTTTTAATTGGCGAGCATGTCATTTCCTTTTATCTTTTTATCTCTGTTGGTGGATTCAAATTATTTAGTGTGGGCTAGACTGTCAAAATATTCTATTTCTTTTAGTTGTGTTAATTTTATTCATACTTTCAATTTAAGTTATTTACACTTCATACTTATAAAATTAAGTCAAAAATACCGAGAGATTTTTCCTATCAAATTGGACATAAAATGGTGTTAGTGACCTACACGTGAAGTCAATTTTATTGATGTCACATCATGAAGTATGTTAAATTCTCCTTTTTCTATGCCAATTAAGATTTATTGTGGTGTTAATTTAGAAGAAAAACCCGATCGGCAAAACTGGCTCAATTTTATAGGCGATATGTCCTTGGAAAACATGCTCAATTCAAGGAGCTTTGGAGCAAACCCTATCAAAAAAATTGAATCTTGCATGCAACAAACACAGATAAAAGTGTGTAAGATCCAGATATCTTTTCATAATATTTTTTGGTGCTCAAGTCAATGTTGATCTAGCCAAACTAGTATGCGAAGGGTTGAAGAACAAATACTTCTTTCCTAGTGGAAATGACAGTCTCGGGTGAGAAGAACAATGTAAGGTCCATGACCTAGAAAGGGTCCTTGAAGAAGGACAAAAAGGGTAGTTCTCAAATACTCTGCCAATAAGGATAATATGTTCTCTGAATTAAAGTATTTCAAAGCCGACTTTGTATATTTTTTCTTAAAGAGAAGAAGGGAATAGAAGGAGAAGATGAAAAGACTTCTACCTTATAATATTTTCTAGAAATGTTTGAACCTTATTAGACTTTTGTTTTTACCTGAGTTTTAAATTTCTTGAATTCTTATAGAGGGATCCCGCATTTATAGAGGCACTACACCTATTATGGAAACAAGAAGTAAGAATACTAGTGTGTGATCATGGGGGCATGATGGCAGTTTTTTAATTGGTGAAATGTGGCATTCATGCTTCCTTAATTTTTGGGGCCTGTTTGTCGCTATAAACATCATGGGATTAGTAGAAAGACTATAAACTGTCAGTCAATCGACTAACTTTTGATTACAGTTATTATTATGAGTAACAATGGAAGTAAGGTAAGAATTCAAGCACATATAAAACAAAAAATTTACATTGTTCATTCTCGAAATGAGAGTTACGTCTACGGGTTTAAGATGAAATGGTTTAACTACATTCAAAAGAGTACAAACAATGAAAATAACTTAGTCACATACTCTTCTCACTAAGAATACTTAGTTGTTTAATAAAAACCTGAACATCCCAAATCTAAAATACCTCAAAAACCAATGCAGTCTTGAGCACACTGCTGTCTTGGCAGTTTGGTTGAGCTCTTTTTGTGTTTTGGTAGTGTTTAATGCACTAAAGTCACTAGCTCAGTTTACTGTAAGTAAATACAAATAATATCTACGTAATTAATGCAAATATATGACTTCTAAGGGTTATTAAATGGAGCATTAACCTTGGATTTATGCTTCACTTTCTTGTCATCAAAGTTGTTATCTATTCTTCTCCAATTCCTATGGTAGACATCAATGCATCACAATCTTCCGTGTATCATTAATGACAGCATAACATTCCATGCTTGGCATTAGTCAGGGACATGGAGCACATTCACCTCAATGAACTAATCGATGCAAAGTAATGGGAGTAGTAATGGCATAATAGTTACCTTGCTGATATCAAAGTAGTGTGCCAGTTATTAAGGACATTATAATAGCCTATTAGTGAACTGTTCCTGTCATTCTAACAATCTGACATCTTGGACAAGTTGGATACCTTGGACATCTCGCATGTGTTGGAGATCTCGGACATCTAAGACAAATCAATTTCTTTCATCCAAGTGATTCTGACAATTCGGATCTCTTACACCTCGAGTCTCTGATAATCTGGTCCCTAATTTCTTTGGTTAGATCTTGGGTTCAGATCTTAATGTATAATTATTGAACCCATAAATAAGAACACAATAAATCTTATTCAAATTGACAACTTTCAGCATTTACTTGGTGCATTTGGATCAACTTTTGGGTGAATGACGTCGCCTATAAAGATTATGCACTAATTATGTCAAGATTCTAGTACGAGTAAGTAATAATGTCAAATATAAACTTAACTAAAGTTAAGGTCCCACAAACAAGATCGGGTCAAATACTATGTGCCAACATCATTAGCAAGATTTTCACATATAAATATTGTGGTCTCAACAATAGTCAAACTATCCCTGTTTAGCCCAAACTAACACGGTATCTAACTCAATCTATAAATTGCTGCAAAAAAATGCATCTAACTAAAAATCCATATGAGTAGCAGCAAGGCATGCACAAATTCATAATAGCACACCGGCCCAAGTCTAAATTGTGGAAAATAACTATTAATCCTATCTATTACAAGGAATCAAAAAATAAGCCCAAAATACCGCAAATAAAATTTCTAATTATAATTCTTCAATTGTTTTCTGTCCAATTCTGCAAGAGTCAAATGCCCGTAATCTGGAGGGGTTTTTAAATATTGCAATTGTAAGTCTAACATTAGCAAAGCATATGTTTAATATGTGAATATATATGAGTAAAATAGATGTAAAAATAGTAAATCATAATCACATACGGAAATTTAAAACGTCAAATTTTCAATAAATATGTTTTAAAATATGATATCATATGAAATTGCTAACAGTTACGAATATACAAAACATACGAAGTTCTATGAAACATATATGAAAATATATTGGAAGCACAAAAAGCTTAAGAATTATGTTAAAAACATGTGAAAACTTAAGATCAAGGACCAATGATACACTGACTAATCAAATGGCAAAATTTGAAGAACGGACCATACATATTCTCAATAGCCTGAGGTCAATATATTATTATTCAAAATATGTAGATACGCCGTTTATAATATCAATAGATGGGGTTAAATGCCACTTCCTTTTTCACTCGCAAATGATTGATGTAATATTCAAGTTACGCAAAGTATATTAGGATATGTTTGAATATAATCTATTCATATTTACAATTATTCTTATTTTATTAAAATAAAAATTTCTATAGCACATATTAAATATTCAAAATTTTTCTAAATCAAGAAAAAGTAAAATTTCTATCCTTTTTCACAAAGTAGAATACTCATTAAAAATTTATATAAAAAAAGCATGCAAAGTCAAATATGCAAAGATTTTATGATTTTCTTAACAATATCTCAAATATAAATATGAACATTCAAAACTATTTAAATATTTAGTAAAAACAAACATACATGTAACAACATTCAAAAAGAAGCAACAATGGCAACATGCAAGTATAATTAAACAATAATCGAAAGAAAAATTAAAATATTTCAACAATAGATTAAAAAATGGACTTAGATGCATTTGTTTTGAACCATAGATTTTTCCAATATGATGCAAATAAGCTTTGAAATCACATTCTTTTTATTCTTTTCTCTTTCTTCTCTCCTAATTTGCAAAAAATGTCAAAAAATTACGAGAACGGTCTTAAATATCTAGATTGATGCACAAGCATCGGTTAGGCATACATCGACACAATGCCCAATCGCATGCACACACAAGCGTGCCTAGTCTACATATAAGCATAATCTATTATGCCTAAATCAGGCATGAGCACACCTAGTTTACATATAAGCGCATCCTATTATGCCCAAACCACGCACGAGCGTCTATCATGGGCATTTCTAGTATGAAGATTTTTCTTTAAACATGCACATGCGCAACTCTTGTGCCAATTAGGCAGTAGACCTTATTCTTCAAAACTTGATTTTTTTTCTAAATTTTTATCGTACAATTATTTTTTATATTTATTCAATATATGAAAATTATGACAATATAATTATAAATCGAAAAATCAGATGTTTCAGGCTAAGTTATGCAGCAATAAGATAAATTTATGATCATAAACTTCATTTTAAATTACCCTTACTAATTGTACTGATTTGGAAAAAGTATACCGATAATTCTGGTATTTTCCTATTAACGTGTAGCATCGGCTACACACACACACACAACTCTAGTTGGCCTCCAATCTTTACTCCACATGTCATTCTTTGACCGCTCATTCATCCAGTGTTCCACAAGCATTAATAAACTTGATCTGAATATAGTCTCTTTTTACCTTCTTACCTGAGAAGCATGCGACACTAACATTGTGGCAAGTTATTTCTTTAAGGAATTAGGATACGATATATTAACTAAAATTTATAATTTATCCATATATATAATGACATAATTAATTAATAATACTACTTTATTCTAATTTAATAATGGAGTACTTCACTAAAAAATCACAAATACAAATACTAGTTTTAAGATAAAGGAATTGTGCTATAAGACTATAACATTCCTTAAATGGAAAAAGGAAATACAAAGAGGCTTAAGTTTTTAATATTTTCAAATTATCCAATGGCTCTTACCAACCTTATTTTTTTCTGTAAATTACAAAATAACTTAATCTATCGAAAACCTTTCAAACACCAACATGCTGGCTTGGTAGGAGTGTCTGTGCTTATTGCTACTAAATTGATAAATAACTCTGCATGCATGCGTGCAGTACAAAATCATACTAATGAAGAAGAAAGAGTAATTTTTACACGTAAACTTGCTCTAACTGTATGTCCTGAGCTTTTAGAGGAACATAATCCCCCAAATAAACCTCAAGGTGATCAGCCAAGGAATGCTTGTCAATGTTCTCATGGTGATATGACTTGCACACAAAGTAAATCACTGTTTGGACAACCAGCTGAAACAGGAAAATCATGGACAATAAATTCAAGATAATAACTCCCAAACCCACTTTTACACCAATCCATACTGACCAATCATCCCTCTCAAAAAGATGTTTAAACATAAATTGAATCAATCCCAAACAGAGATTAAGGATCAGAAATATTGCAAAGGAAACCCCCATCTTTCCCTTAATCAAATCCTTGCTCTTCTTCATAGCTTGAAATCCTTTCCTCTCTTCCAAAACTGAAATCACACCGGCTAGTTGCCAAATCATACTAATATAAACCAAACCCAGAAAATAAAACACTATAATTAAAGCTAAAATTGTCTTCCCTGCTTCACCTCCTCTATAGAAAAGTGCCCAGATGATGACAACTGGGAAAAGGAGAATGTGATAGAAAAGCACAACCGCAAAGCTCCATAGGAAAGTGACCATGAGTCTCTTCCAAACCTTAGGTACAACTGCCATGACCTTCTTGTAGGTGGTGTCTTTGGCGGTGTAGACAGAGGCAACTGTGTAGACGACGGCAGCAGTGGAGAGGAGGGAGATGATGAGGAGGAAGGTGAAGTAGGCAGCCTTGATCAGCCAGTAGGCAGTCAATTCGGAGGAGATGATAGTGGAGATGTTGTCAAAGGCAGGTGTGCCCTCCTGTGTGCGGTCTAAGGTTTGCTCGTTGTGGATGATCTTGGAAGAGAGGAGGTTGGAGATGAACATGTGGAGCAGGAAGATGAAGGAGAGAGGGAGGATGAGGGAGAAGGTGATACTGGTGAAGATTTTGGAGAAGGTGATGATGAGCTTCATTGATTCTTTGCATATGCCATTGAAGCCTAGGAATTGAAGCTCCTCTTGCTCTTTGTCCATGGCCTTTTGATTATTGTTTGTCTTGCAGATTTTGCAGAGAAGCTTAATGAAATAGCAGTAGGCTTAGTCGTTGCATAATATGCTTAGCCGTTGCGTAGAAATATCAAGCCATTAGGTTGACTTTTGACTGTGTTTATCGTGTAAGAGTTCCTTAGTTTCGTTGGAAATTGCTGAACTCTTCCTCCCCCTTTTCTTTTCTTTTTTTGTCAAATTTAACATTTGAAGCTGTCAACACGGTTGGCATTTTTTAATTATAAATAAATAGTTGGAATGTGAGTCGTTTTTTAATCAAAAAAACTGGATTTTTTACCCACTGTATTAAAATAGTTAGAATGGAAGACAAACCCGTAGGTTGGTGGTTCCTGATCTTCCAACGCATCAGGTTTATTTATTTTATTTTGCTTTCCATTTGAAAGGACAATGGATTGGTATGATTGGAGAAGTCTTATTATTATTTTTTAATGTTTATATTGAGTCTCGAACAGCATGTCCACACAATCAAGAAAACGAATAAAAAAAGAAAAAAAAAATTGAGGAAACTTCCGCCGCAGCTGCAGCCCTTCGGCTACCCTCTGCCTCCTTCTCCACCTCCTTCATTGGCTGCCGCTGTTCTCCCACTCCAAAATTATCCGAATTTGTTTTGTTTGAAAATTTTTAAGCCATAATTAAAGTATATGATTTTCATTGAGATGTATAACTAATTTTTGGATTTGATTTCTCATTCACTCTTGCTTCCTCATCATTCTCCAAAACCGCTCTCTCATCAACCAGAGTAGCAGCCTTTCCCAGGCCAACACAGGGAGGGCCGCCGGTCACCACCGGACTCTCCATCTCTCTCGCCCATATATCTGTCTTTGCCCTGCAAGAACTTATTGGATTTTAACATTTTTGGATTGTTAAAATCATTGTATTATTTTATAATTTTGTGATATAAAATTAAGATTTATAATATATCTGAAGTTATATTTTAATTTTTTTTTTTTTGAAAATTTTGGAATTAATTTTTCTCTTTTACTATTATTTTTCTTTTATATGTTTAGGTTTTCTAGAAGGACACTTAAAAATCTAGAAAGGTTTAAGTTGACAAAACCTCATTTAGTTCAATACGAAAGTCCTCATTATTCAGAAATATCGTTTATTATTATCCTCAATAAATCATGGGTAATTCTCTTATTTATAGGATAATAAGAACAGTAATTCGTTAAATATATAGGTGATTTTTTTTTATCAAATATTAGGCTTATTAAGGAAAATAACTTCTTTAATAAAATATAACAACCTTACGTAGGGTTGTGATTTTTTAATTATTTTAATAAATTATTAAATATATGTGATGTTATGTAGGGTGATTTTAATATGCCCATCTCTCGCATTGTTTATTCTCATTCTCTCTCTCCATGATTGATGATGCATTGTCTTTGTTGGGAGCAAGCATGAAATGTGTGGATAAATTGGTCCACCTCTAAGAGGAGTTGTAATGGCTTATTGATGTGTCCAACTACAAAACAGTATGAATCAAATTTTAAGAATTTAAACTATCTGAACGGAACTAAATGGTCAGATAGATCCTTTCGACAAATAGTAAATTGTAAAAAAGATCATCTTATCTGACCAGACTGCATTATCAGAGCCGAGTTGTCTAATGGTCGATTATTAGAGATGACTGGTTAGAAAGACAAATCAGCTGTAAACGGATTGTAATAAGGCCTCTCTATTAGAGAACCTGAATTCTCATTTTGGACAAAATGCCAAATTAACCTAGGCTGTTGATCTAAGTTATAGAGACCTACTCTAACTGTCACGCCATGCCAACAACAACCTATTATTACCTCCATCTACAAGTGCTAGTGATGTCTGGAAGCTCCGAATGTGGTCGAGGAGGTTGCGAAGTTTTGGAGATCAGGAATTTAGCGAGGCCAGGAATGTGTTTTGATGCTGCTAAAAGTTTGGTGCAACTAAGGTCTTTCCTTGGTTCTTCCACATCTGATAGGAATCTCAGAGCTCAACTCTTTACCTTTGCAAGCCAATGCGGTATTAACTTGCTCCATAGTAGTGTTCTTCCACGATGGTTTTGTTTCCAACCATTGCAGGAGAGAGACATAGCGGGGATAGTAATCGGTAGAATGACCAAAAAAACAAAAAATGACAGGGAAATTTTTTATATTTTGTGTACTCTTTATTTATGTATTTGCCTCCAGAACTCATCATATAACATTCAAATAAATTTTGTTTTCAGGAGACATGTCTTACAATATTAAATTTACAGAATCAGCCTTACCATTATAATAGAGCACAATATGTATATATATAGTTTGATTGTTACTCCTTTAACAGTTGGCTACCCTGATTTTTGGGCTTTGGAAGAGAGTTGTAGTACTCGCTATCGTGAAGGTTACTTTCAATTCAAATCAACCAAGTTATGGTTAGATAATAATTTAGCTTCTTTCTTTGATAGAGAAAAATCTTACAAATTATTATTTCACAAGGTTCCACAACCTAGCCTATAAATACACTTCGATATTGTAGTGTAATCTAAATTCCTTTATTCAATAGACACACCGTAAAGGATAATAAGGTAGTATAGTACATTTATCATATGGGATCGAAGAGAGGCGCTAATTTTGACCAACCCCATCAAATAAAACAGCAGAATCAAAACCAGAACAGCCTTCTCTGTTTCACCTCCCCTGAAGAAAACTGCCCAGATGACGAAAATGAATGAAGCAAGAACATTGTAGATGAACACGATCGCAAAGGTCCATAGGAACGCACTTGTTAGATGCTTCCAGAGCTTGGGGATGATACCGGTCATTTGCTTGACAGTGAGTTCCTCGGTGCTGGAGAAGACGGAGGTGTAGACGAGGCCGAAGACAAGGAGGACGGTGAAGTATGCAGCTTTGACGAGAAAGTAGACTGCCCTCTCGGAAAACATGGCGGTGAAGAAGCAGTCATTGGCTGCGACTGTGGCGATTATTTTTGAGGAGAGTACGAGGGAACACATGAGGAAGGAGAGAGGTAGGGCGAGGCTGAGGGCAGTTTCAGTGAAGACCTTGGATGATGTGATGACGAGAAGTTTGATCGATTCTGTGTAGACACCATTGAAACCAAGGAATTGAAGATCCTCTTCCTCTCTGTTCATTATGGCTTTGATTGTTCAATCGCTCTTGTTGCAGGCTTGCGGCTTGCTTGCTTGGAGAGAATGAAGAGGGGGGTTTAATGAAACAGGAGTGAAGCTCGTGGCATGTAAAGCAGGCGCAGTGTTTGACTTTGTTTATAATAATTTAGTATTTGGTGGGACATTACATTATTATTTTTAGATAATCTTGACTTGGGATAACGTTTGATCTGTAATTATTCGATATCAATGGCCATTATGGTATCTCATTGCCCACCGGAAATGGTCTCCGAGACTTTAATTTGGATGCCGCGTCGAGGAGATTAGAAGCAGTCAAATAATAAGTAATTTTAATAATAGAATGACAGATTTTACCATTTTCGAACAAATGGGTATATTTTTTTACTATTTTTGATAAATAGGGTTACAATATGTGAGACGGTTAGAAGCTGTATTACTAAATATTCTATCAAAATCCTAATACAAATGCCAAATATATATCACAACTTATGGACCTAAAAATACAGTATATCCTGGTGTAATCTGATCTTTCTGATACCGCTATTAACATCCATTTGAAATGAGTCAATTACACAATATAGATGTGAGTTGTAATTAGCACACGAGTTATCATGATCGGTAAAAATGACCTAGAATATCACTTTTTATAGTTATATATTTGGACTTATCTGATATATAATATTTATCAGTATGATTATGGATAATTTATTTTATCAAACTTATAAAATGGGTATCCATATATTAAACTAAAAAATGAAAAATAAATAGAGTTACTACCTAACACGCTACGTGGAGTTCATGTATCACTTTCTTGATTGGGTCTCTTTCAATAATCACTTAATAAGATAAATTATGCCTACAACGATGTTACAATATTCAAATATTTACTTAGCTGGACATTTCCACCAAACGCGTACTTAAAAAAAAGAGAACGTCCCTTTAGAAAGTCAGACATCGTTTGGTAGGGGACCGATTGAGACCATCTTCAGTCTTCACATATTAATATAAATGTTAAATATTAAATATAATATAAGAAGATGATTTCATTTATATATTTATATTATAATGATAAAATTATATATATTTGATATTAGGCTAGGTCAGACAGGTTAAAACCTAATCTAACGTATCTGAACCGATAAAAAACCCAAAATTCAATGCATTATCCCTTGGATTAATAGCCGAGGTTCCCTAACAGCTTGGTAGGGGGTGCCCAATGGATTCGACGGAGTTCTATCTCCTAAAGAGATGGAGAAGTTCATTCTCTATATCTTAATCGTTTATTTTTAAATAGATAATTATAATTTATTTAATTTTTTAAAATAAAAAAATTTATTAAAATTAATTATTTTATAATAATTAGATTATAATTATTTATTTAAAAATAAATAATTAAAATATAAATAATAATTGTATCTATAAATAACCTTGTGGTAGCGGGGCCCAAAGACCTCGTGTGGTGTGTTACGGTCAACACCGCTATTAGTTATTTTGTATTTATTTGATGGAATATAAATAAATATAAATAAAATAAATATTATATAAAATAATAAAAAATTAAAAATATTTATTCTCTGAAATTTAGAAATAAAAAACCTTACCTCTATATAATTTGTTGCGTGGCAAGAGTGCAGAGTTCTGTACGGATTAGAAGTCTTGGATTCCCGGTGCAAGGCTTGGTCGGTCGAAGGCCCGTCTCCATCTCTATGAACCGGAGCATGCAACACAAAGCAAACAAAAGGTCGAGAGTGCACAGGGATTTCTCCCACCAATGCCGCTCCGACGCTCAACTCGGCAAATTCCCGCAATAAACGGAAACGGCGCACGCTAAATGGCGGTGCGCGGATGGATGTTGTGAAAGCGTAAGAGGTGCTCGTGTAATGGTATGGAGAATGCAGTGAGCAGGTTAAGGAATGATGGCTTCCGTGGTGTACCGCAACGGGTGGCTGACTTTTCCGTAGTCTGAGTAGACGTGGGGTGAGTAATCGTGAGCTAGCTCGTGCCATATGGAAGTGAGTCAATCATCAGTTCCAACTCGTTACTTTCTTGTGACCCAATTGAGAAGAATGAAGCTCAGAGTTGGTTAAGTTCGATTTCTGAATTGGAGTCGAGATTCAGAAAGAAGATGAAGATCCCTTTCTCTGTGGGGTGTAAGGGCTCTTATAGGCCTCTCCCCGTTGAACTTTTGGTGCCAGAACGCCTGTTGTCAAGGCCTCCGCGCCGCTAGTCTTCTTTGTGGACCTCCCGGTCATGTCCGTTTGTCCTCTTGCCGTGGCACGCTTATTGAGCTTTGCCCGCCACGCCGATTTTTTCCCCGAGCGGGGATTGGTTGGTTGCCAGACGGGGCGGTTGCAGAGCGTTGGCTACGCACTAACCATTCCTATATCATTTGGCTAGCCTTTCAGCATTTTCGCCGATTTTTCGGTGACGCATTAAATGCGTTGTAGAGTTCCGTTGCCTTCTCCCAACGTGGGCTCTGCACGCGTCTTCCGACTATTGGGCTGGGCTAGCCATCTCACGTGGACTTTTGGACTTTTCAAGGCCACGAAATCCTTCATGGGCTTGAAAATTTCTCATGGGTCAGGATATGGGACCCAACAATAATATTGTTTGGCAATATTTTTCGGGTAATAATAATTTCCATCTAATAAAATCTACCCAGAAAAAATAATTATTATTTTATAGTAAATAAATTATTATTTTATCTAATCATGCATGACGCTGATGAAAATGGATAATTCCATTGGTGGGAACACGAGCCGATGGCAACCTACTGCCTTACGTCAATTTTATTAATTTATTCTAATTTTTTAAAGTTAATTTTATTCTCACTTTTTATTCGGTCAATCTTATTTTCTATTAATAAAATTAAATTAGTTTTTTTAATTAATATTTCCTTTATTAAATTGATACAACTCAAACAAGAAAAAAAAATTAATTAATTTAATAAATTTAGAATAAAATTAAAAAAATATATAAAAATATTTTTAACAAAATTTTCTTCATTTTTAAATTAGTACGCGTGGAGCCTTTGAGTTCACACGATTAAGAAAACTTCAAATGCCTGCTATGATAATTCCTTCAAAGAGAAGTTGTACCATATATATATTTTTTGTTTTAATTATTGAATTAGAAAAAATTAATATATTATTTTTTAAATAATTATTTTATATTTTTATTATTTTATAATTATTAAGTTCCTTATTTTTAATTTGTAATGGGTATATTTTTTAGAAGACTGATTCAGTATTTTTTTCGTTAAATAAGAAAATCTAATTGACAAAATTAAAATTTTAAAGAACATACAAATATTTATTTATTTTATTATTAGATTAAATATTTAATAAATAGTAATATCATAAAAATTTATTTAATAATATTAAATATTATATTTTAACCTTCGAGAACGTTAGGACGAGGCATGGAAAGTTCAGCATGGAAGAAGGTCGGGGGACCCACAGGAACTGAGGCCGGCGGCTATTGGTGACCGCGTGGGAGTTCCTATTTTATTGCTCTCACCCTTTGAATTTAAGTTTAAGGGATGAGATTTAATTTTTGATAAAAAAAAAATAAAACAAATTAAGTGAATATTTTTTATTATAATATAAATATTTTAATATTTCTTAAAAAACTTATGATAAGAAAATTTATTATAATTTTTAAATATAAGTTAGATATTTAAAAACTTAAATAGTAAAAATTGTCTATAAAATAAAAGCTATATAATGTTAGCTTGTATACATAATATAGCGTTATTTGATTTTTTTTTGAGCATATTAAAAAATATTATAAATTTTTATTTTTTATTTAATTTTTTCTCATTTTTTTATTTTTAAATTTTATTTAGTATGATTTTTTATTATGCCAAAATTGTATAAAGTTCATCCTACTAGAGTGCCACATATAACTTATAAAAAAAACTTAAATATACCATTATTATTATTATTTATCATTTTAGAATTTTATGGGACTCATAATAAAAAATATAAAATTATTCCTTAAAAATTTATGGTATGGTAGAAAATTAATTTAATTAAATTCTCAACAGCTAACCAATTCGAGAAAAGAAAAATCCTCCAAATATCTCAAATTAAAGACAAACAAATTTATTAGAAAATCAATTTACATTACAGTAAGTACTGACGTAAAGGCGCATTAGACCTTTTAGCCTACTCATCTTGACAAGTAATTTCTAATGAAAAGTCTACTGTTTGGATTATCTTTTCAATTTACAGATCTGAACTCCTTCGGACTTATGATATCTTCATTCATCGATTTAAAATTTCGATCAAAAAATATACATCAATTTTATATACGATTCACACATTGAAATTTTATAAGATTATAGACCAAGCCATATATTTAATAGGTTAAAATAGAAAAATTATAGAATACTCATCCGGACATATAATTTCTACTGAAAAGTCTGTTATTCGGATTATCCTTCAAATTTACAGACCCGTACTCCTTCGAACTTATGATATCTTCCTTCATCGATTTAAGATTTCGATATAAAAAAAGATATCAATTTTACGTGCGAGTCACACATCGAAATTTCATAAGATTATAAACCAAGGCTTATTCAAATATAAACCATGGAATAAAAATAACTATATTACTTATACAAGTATCCCACAGAAAACCCACAGAATGCTTACTTCAGTAGTTTTTTATTCATTTTTGTTTTAAATTACTTGTCGTTGAAAAAACAAAAATCAAAACAAATATAAATAAAAATTTTTGACAGTAGTAACTTGAAAATGAAGAAATTTTTTCAATTTTTTTTGTTATTTTTTTCTTATTTTAGAAATAAATTTCTAAAAATGCTGGTATTTGATACTTCTTGGGGGCGATGCTCTGTCCCAGTTTACATGGTTTAAAGCCAACATCATAATGTCTCGTCTCTAATCACAGCTCAGTTGTTCTGAAGTTCCCTGCAGAAATTCTTAATCCTAACTGATGTAATTTGCCTCAAAATACAGCCTTCTGCTTCCCACTTTGAAGAAATTCACAACATGCTCAACCCTCATATCTTACAACAGTCCGATACGTGAAACTCTCGATATACATAAGGTTCAAAAATAGGTCAAATCCCTTCTGATCAGTTATATATGATTTTATCTTATACCTCACATCCCATACCATTTCTATCATTGCTTTGTAGATTTGCAATCTCCGGCTCTCAAGCCAACAAATACGGGCGAATCCCAAAAGAAAAATTCATACGCTCGTTCTTGGGGGGCCGTAGGTAGAGTTACGAGGCTTCCTGCATTGGGCGCTCAAAAATTGCTTAATCTTGGGGACCCGCCACGAGCATTTGCTTTAGCAACAGAAGTCTCCCACCAAGGATCGAAACTGTTCCTCGCATCTGTTGTTGTAGGAGACGGGGAGTAATCATTCACATCGAAACTGCTTCCATGGGCCCATCCGAAAGCCGGGTGCTGTGGGGAAAGAAACCCACTCTTACCAGCAACGCGACATTTCCGAAGTGGACTCGAACAAGGAGAATCGGGCAACGATGTGATTGTTAGGGTATTATCCCTGGATGTGATCAATAATCTTGGTTAGATTGAATAGAATTAAGCGGGAATGTGGAAGAAGATGTAGCTCGATTAAAAGTAGACCCGGTCAAAATTAGGGCATTCGATTGGCCAGATCTGGCTAACCAAAAATTTTATATTAATTGATCAAGATATATCAGTATTATAAATAAACACAACTAAAAAATTAGGCTTTTTTAACTTTTAGGCCGGACACAATTACAAATGAAAGGGACCAGTTTGGCCTGCCCAACCCAAATAACTTTTTATAAATTTATTTTTTTTTATCTCAAATCGACATTATATTTAAAAAATTATTTCAACCGATCATATTTTTTCTATAATTGGCAACCATTTCATGTAAAGATTCTTTATTTGAATGCATATTAAGTAATATTTTGATTTAAATATTATAAGTTTTGAAATATTTTGTGTTTTTAGGTTTTTTTTATAAATATAATTTTTAAATAAAAATATCAAAAAATAAAAAAAGCCTATGAATTGGCCCGAACTAGTCTAATTTAGATTATGAATGGATATTGTTATGATTATTGACCCAAACCGACTTAGCGGTCATAAATTTTGACATAAACCCGGCCCAATATGGCCGGAACTGGTTTTGATCAAGCTTAAGATTTTCACCACCATAAAATGGAGAAAGATGAGAGGTAAAGGCAATTACCTGAACTCCCTCGACACCATCGGTGTTCGTCTTTGAACAATGTCTCGATCTTGTGAGCTGATATTCTTCCTACTCGGATTCATCTCCAAGGTTTTCTGCTTGGGAAGTGAAAAACACTAAGAAATGTATTTTGATCGAATCTCCATGGGGTGGAGAATATGCAAATAATTAGCAGTGAGGGCTTGACAGGATTTAAAGCATGGGAATATTGAAGTTTAGACAAGGACAAGTTATCTAGTATCAAAGCTGTCCCTCTTAATACACCCAATGGTGAGGATTTTATACTGATAAATTGAATAGTTATGATTATAAAATGGGTCAAACATATTTTACCATACTGTCATAATTGTAACAATTTAAGTTAGGTTTTGGTGAAATGACCTCACCACCACGAAAAGGACCCAGCCACCACCATCAGTACCCTAACTGTTCACCATTGTTCTTCTCGGTCCATTTGAAGGAGTGTTGTTATGGGCCTCCTGGTCGGGAAGCTCCCATAACCACCTAATTGTTAGGGTTAGAAAATAAGTAGATGAATAGTGGAGATTACATCAAATAATTTAAATAGTTAGTTATTCTCCTCCATTCATTTACCAAACTTCTAATCCTAGTCTTTTTGTGGATATGAAAACCTCCACACTTAGGAACCATAACAGCTCTCCATTTGAAGGTATTGGAAGAAAATGGAACCTTTGTTTTAGTGAAACTATATTCTGCGGATAGAACATTTTGTAAGAAAATGAAATCCTAATCTACAATCACAATCTAAAGGCTTCAAATTGGCAATCACCTCACCTATTAGTGATTGAATTGGAAATTTTAATTGGCCTCAGAAAATTTTTAAATGGAGGCCACTAAATTACTTATAGATTGTTCACCAATTTTTAAGAAAAAAATAATAACATAATTATTTTAAATCTATTTTATTAAAAAAAAATAGTAAAACTATACTAAGTGTTCACCCCACCAAGAAAAAATTCTACATCCGCCCTTACTTGGGAGCACATATTAGCCAATATTTCTTAATACCGTCACAAAATCACAATATGTTTTCTTATTGATGATATACCCGATATTTGACTGATATATTAGCTGATATTTGTTGATCCGCTCGGTAATTTTTTTCTTTTAATATATCTAACACCGATAAATATTATCCAATACACCTAATATCAAGATCACCATGACCTATACAAATATCAATATTTACATGCATATGAGCTGAACCTCAAAAAGCATAAGCTCAACTTGTGAGACTACTAGTCCTTGAACTTCACTCATACTAGACATGACTTGAATTTGATGTCTCTTTTTGTTTACCAAGCTCGAGTAACTTGAAAGCCGTGTCATGTTGTTAACATTGCTATGGAGGATCAATCAGAAAGGGGCAAGAAAATTACATATAGCATTGTGACCATTGATATAAATATCAAATAATATTTACAATATTAACTGATATATATATCAATATCGGAGTCACTAATATTGATATTTTTAATATCAGTAACATGACAATATATTTCCGTATAACGATATATCTGCTAATATAACCTTATCAATTTAAAATTTTTAGAATTTTTTCCTTATTATATATCAAATATCAACTGTGTTGTCCAATATACCAAATATCTACATGGCAGGTACTAATATAAATACCGATACCAATATTTTCGCATTTAATTTTAACAATATATCAAAGAGATAGGAGGACTTACTGGCTTGTAGCTCCCATCAAAGTTGAAAGGAAATGCTTCTGTTGTCCCACTAATGTGTGAAATTTTTGCTGCTGCTTGGTCACTGACAAAAGGATGATCAAGTAATTGTGTGGCCGAAGGGCGAGCTGATGGGTCTCGCTGTAGACATAGCTTCAAGAAACTTTTCGCCTCGATGGAGAGATGATCGGGAATGTCAGAGATTTCTTTACTGTTTCCAATTTTAAATATTGCAGCAGCCTATTCACACAATATGGTAAAAGAATTCGGCTCCACTTACCCTTCACAGCCAAAACAAAGATTATTCTAAAAAAAATAAAAAAAAAAAAAGATTAAAACAAATAACTGTCTTACCTCTTCATATTGGATCCATGGCGGCTTCGATGTAGCCATTTCGAGGATAGTACATCCCAAGCTCCAAATATCAACCCCAAGGTTGTAGCCATTTGTATTCATTACAACCTGGAATTGTACAAAAGCATATGATCTAAGTACATATGTTGAGAAAAAATTCAAACGATAAGAAGATTTCAGAATGATAGGTGCATCTCAGATTTAATAAAAGAGAGAGGGAGGCAGAGAAAGAGGGACCACGGGCGCCATCCAATATGGACTCCCCTTGGAAGACAGCACTGAAGCACAAGAAGTAATCTGCTTCGCAAGAAACAAAAGAATGGAAAAGATGGGTAATATTAGCAAAAGTTGGTAGTCAGGAACAAACTAAAAAGCCAGTAAAATGGAGGAAAAAGAAGAGTACAATCTCTTTGCTGATTTCTCATGTCAAGCCTTTTTTGTACATATTAATCCTCAATATTTTTTTTCATATCTTATACGCATAACTTAAGAAATATTTGCTAGAAATATTTAGCATAAGAAGCATGGATAATGATATGGGACACGATCACAACAACGTTATGTTGATACACTATTTTTTTTTCAAAAAACAAGAACACAATATGTTGGGAGCACTTAAACTAAAATTTAAAGTTGATTTATAAATACGAGAACAAAATCAAAGAACAACATCATTTTTATACAAAATTATCACTAAAAATGCTTATTTCTTGTTTTCTCACCCAAAAAAAAAATCACAAGAAGAAATAATATACTACTTAACAGTGAGTCAATGTAAGCAAGTTATACTACAATACTACAACATCTTCAAAATGCCCCAAATTTTCTCTAAAATATATTACAAACCTAGTTTTTTTAATTACAAAACGTGTTGGAGTAAAAAAACCCGACACCAATTGGAGCGTGTCTAACACCAATATTTTAGCCCCGGCAGAGTGTAGGAGTCTCTTAGGATTTCGAAAAAGATATATATTCTATATATTTCCCCACCAAATATCACAGTGGCAAGTAAAATGTGTAAATTTTAACATAAGTTTTTGAGGCCTTCAAATAAGCAAGAGAAATATTTTAGAGACACTTTTTTGCATAATCTCTATGCACAGCCAGAGAAATACTGACCAGAAAAATTTAGCAATAGATATAGCATATATATTCCCATTCAGAGATCAAAATGGCGAGTAAAATGTGTAAATTTTAACAGCTTTTTAAGGCAATCAAATAAACAAGAAAAATATTTCTGAAACACAGTTAGAACACCCTTTGATGACATGCACACATCCATCCATAAATCTTTGTGTGGGGCCACTTATATGGATGAATGGATGGAATGACACATAAGATGGGGTAGTGGAAGGATGACTAGCAGGTGGCTCGATAGCAAACCCAACAATGACACAAAAATCAGTTATCTGTGGCACCCTTTGTTGGGTTATGGGTCACTCCTGTGTGAGCCCATACCCACTTGATGTGGCGGATGGAGGTAAATATTCTCACCGCATGAGGAAGGCGCGAGCTGCGGCTGTTGGGCGCTTGAGCGGCGTTTCCAATAAGCCCTCGCTCGCTGCTCGCCTAAATGTCGCTCGAGCCCAAATTTCAGTAGAATGGCGCTCGCTGTGAGCCCGAATGGCGCTCTAGCGCGGGCCTGCGCCCGATGGGCGCTCAACAGGCGCTTGAGCGCACACCTATTATATAAAACGCGCACATTGTGTTTTTAGGTTAATTCCAATCAGTTTTGAGCGCCGTTCCAGAGAAGAAAAAGTGAGAAAAAAGAGAGAAGAAGGAGAAGAGGAAGATTTGAGCCTCCGGTTGGATTTTCAATCAAGTTTCAGTTTTCGGTAATCATACGCACGAAGTTCTTGCTGTTGAGAAGAATATTTGTCGGGTTTTATCTCTACTCTTACTCTTTATATTTCTTATACGGGCTATGCAAAGAAAGTTGATATTGATTCTTGTGATTTGGGGTTTGTGTAATCGATCAACCGTTACTAGTGAAAATTTCGGACTCTGTGTCTCGTGGGTTTTCTCCTTCGTTTCATAGGGAGTTTTCCACGTAAAAATTGTGTCTTTACTTTTTGTGGTTGTTTATTGTGTGCATGCTATCATCTACTTCGTGTTTTCTTGCGGTTTAAATAAGTAATTAATTCTAACAAGTGGTATCAGAGATTTTGGTTCGTGTTGGGAATTGTGACTTGTTTGAATCGACGGAGGCCGAAAATAAGATGATGTGTTTGAATGGTACGAACTATGATATTTGGTGCAGCAAGATGAAAGACTTGCTGTTTGTGAAATCGATGCACCATCTGATTTTTTCTACGCAAAAACCGGAATCAAAGTCCGAGGAGGATTGGGCATCTGAGCATGAACAAGTTTGTGGCTATATTAGGCAATTTGTGGATGACAATGTATATAATCACATCCGATATAAGACACATGCAAGAACTTTGTGACAGAAACTTGAAATACTTTATACCTCAAAGACCGGTAACAATAAATTGTTTCACTTGATGAAGCTTATGCAAGTGAGGTACAAGGAGGGCTTGTCTGTCGCCGATCACTTAAATGAGTTTCAAGGATGTGTTGATCAATTGAGTGGCATGGGTATAAAATTTAATGATAAACTACTGGGTTTGTGGCTTCTGACTACTTTACCGGACTCCTGGGAGGTGGTAAGGATTACTGTTGCCAATTTAGCTCCAAATGGCGTGGTAACTCTTGAGATAGCAAAGTGAGCGGTGTTGAATGAAGAGATGAGACGTCGATCACAGGGTTCTTCCTCTACACACTTCGAAGTATTAGTCTCCGAGTCACGGGAAAGAAATAAAGGGCGTAGTCCTAAGCCTGCAAAAAATGGTGGAAGCAAATCCAGATCGAGGTATCAGAACCTCAAGTACCATCATTGTAGAAAGAATGGACACATCAAGAAATATTACTACAAGTGGAAGCGAGAGAATGTTGAGAGTAATGAGAAGAAGACTGACAAGACTCGAGATGAAGAAAGAGCTATTGTTGTTACCGGGAGTAATCTTTGGCTGGAGTGTCAGGAGGATGGGGTGGTAAATCTGGCTGATCTTGAGACAAGCTGGGTGGTGGATAGTGGTGCTTCACTTCATGTCACGTCACGGAAAGAATTCTTCACATCATACACTCCTGGCGATTTTGGAGTGTTGAAAATGGGCAATGAAGGTATGTCCCGAATTATTGGCTATGGTGATGTGTGTCTCACAATAAATAATGGAACCAAGTTGCTGTTGAGGTATGTTAGACACGTTTCGGATATTCGCACGTTCTGCTCAGGAGTATGGAAGCTGACTAGAGGGTCTCTAGTTGTGGCTCGGGGTAGAAAAGTTTCCAACTTGTATGTATTGCAAGCCTCGATTGCGGCAGGAGATGTGCATGTTGCTAGAGATGAGGAGTTTTCAAATTTATAGCACCGTCGGTTGAGCCACATGGGTGAGAAGGGCCTGAACTGTTTAGCGAGAAAAAATTGCCTTCAGGGTGTAAAAACAGCTCAACTGAAGACTTGTCCTCATTGTATGGCAGGAAAGTAACGACGGATTTCATTCAATGGTAATTCATCTACAATGAAGACTGATCTTCTTGAATTGGTCCACACCGACTTATGTGTCCCGTTCAACGTGAAGACTCTTAGATGAGCACTTCACTTCATCACGTTCATTGATGACTATTCTCGAAAACTATGGGTGTATCTGCTGAAATCGAATGATCAAGCTTTCATATTCTTCAAACATTTTCACGCCTTAGTTGAGAGGTAAACGGGGAATAAATTAAAATGTATCTGAAGTGATAATGGTGGAGAGTACATCGGAGCGTTTGATGAGTATTGGAGATCTCATGGAATTCGTCATCAGAATACTCCACCGAAGACACCGCAACTAAATGGGGTAGCCGAACAGATGAATGAGACTTTGATGGAGAGGGTCCGATGTGTCTTTTCGTAGGCGAAGCTCCCTGGCTTGTTTTGGGGGGAAGCCTTGAGGGTCGTGGCTCATGTCGTCAATCTGTCACCGCACGGTATCTTGAATGGAGAAGTGCCTGAAAAGATATGGACCGGAAAAGATGTATCCTACGATCACTTACGGGTATTTGGATGTAAGGTTTTTGTTCACGTTCCCAAAGATGAAAGGACCAAGCTGGAGTCAAAGAACAGACAGTGTATATTTCTCGGTTGCGGGGAAGATGAGTTTGGATATTGACTGTATGA
This sequence comes from Nepenthes gracilis, assembly GCA_033239525.1. Lineage (NCBI taxonomy): Eukaryota > Viridiplantae > Streptophyta > Magnoliopsida > Caryophyllales > Nepenthaceae > Nepenthes > Nepenthes gracilis. Next base: position 2,910,960 of record BSYO01000027.1, on the reverse strand, counting down.
TCTGATCGAGAAGAAGTTGGTTCAATCTAGGGATGTCGTGTTTGTCGAGAATGAGACTATAGAGGATATCGGCAAAGGTTCAGAGTTTGTCTCCAAGAATGATGACAGTCGGGTATGTGATTCAGATCTTATGCCGGCACCTGCTCGTTATTAGAGTGAAAGTCAAGGCAATGCTGAAGATAAAAAAGATCACGAGACCGCAATGCCCAATAGAGATGAGGATGAGGCTATTCCTCCTGATACTGCCGAGTCTATCGAAACTGCTCCACTCCGACGATCCACAAGAGAACGAAGACCCTCTACTCGTCTGTCGGCCGAGAAGTATGTGTTACTCACAGACGGAGAAGAGTCCGAATACTTTGAGGAAGCAATGGCGGACGAACACAAGGCGGAGTGGATGGAAGTTATGCGAGAAGAGATGGCATCGCTGCATGAAAATCACACATTTGAGTTGACGAGATTGCCAAAGGGAAGACAAGCGTTGAAAAACAAGTGGTTCTTCAGGTTGAAGACAGATGAAAACAGCTTACAACCGAGGTACAAAGTGAGACTGGTTGTGAAGGGTTTCAATCAACGGATAGATATAGACGTCTTCTATTCGAGTGGTGCTCAGGTTGGCTGCTATTCTTGACTTGGAGGTAGAACAGATAGATGTGCGGACGGCGTTTCTTCACGGTGATCTTAAAGAAGAAATCTACATGGAGCAACCGGAGGGATTTCTAGTCAAGGGGAAGGAAAACTTAGTGTGTCATCTCAAGAAAAGTCTGTATGGATTGAAACAAGAATCAAGAAAATGGTATAAGAAGTTTGAGTCTGTCATGGTGGATCAGGGTTATCAGAAGACGACCTTGGATCATTGTGTTTTTGTTCAGATTTTTTCAGAGGATGATTTTATTGTTTTCTTACTCTATGTGGATGATATGTTGATAGTTAGGCATAATACTTCTCAAATCACGGAGTTAAAACAACAGCTTGGGAAGTCCTTTGCTATGAAAGATTTGAGACAGGCGAAACAAATTCTGGAATTAGAATTTTTTGCGACCGCAAATCAAGGAAGCTATGGATGTCACAAGAGAGCTATGTGAAGAAAGTGCTTCAACGTTTTAACATGGAAAAGTCAAAATCAGTAAGCACATCGTTGGCCAATCACTTCAAGTTGAGCAATTATTAATATCCTTCTACCGAAGATGAAAAGGCATACATGAAAGGCATACTCTATTCTTTAGCCGTGGGTAGTCTAATGTGTGCAATGGTGTGTACGAGGTCAGATATAGCTTATGCTGTTGGAGTTGTCAGTCGATTCTTGTCAAATCCCGATAAGGAGCATTGGTCCGCGGTAAAATGAATTTTGAAGTATCTCCGAGGAACTTCTAAACTGTGTTTGTGCTTTGGAAGCAACGTGTCTCTTCTGGTTGGATATACTGATACAGATATGGCGGGTGATGTTGACTCACGGAAGTCTACTTCGGGATATTTAGTCATGTTTGCGGGAGGAGCCATTTCTTGGCAATTGAGATTGCAGAGGTGTGTTGCTCTCTTCACTACTGAAGCGGAATTCATTGCTATTACGGAGGCAAGCAAGGAGATGCTATGGATGAAGAAATTCATTCGGGAACTTGGTCTCAAGCAGAAACGATATGTGTTGTTTTGCGATAATCAAAGTACGATTTATCTTAGCAAGAACTCGTCCTTTCACGCCAAATCAAAGCATATCGATGTGAGGTAACAATGGGTGCGGAATGCTGTTGACACGGGTTTATTGATGCTGGAAAAGATCGGGTCCGAGGAGAATGGATCGGGTATGATGACCAAGGCATTACAAAAGGGGAAGCTTGAAACTTGCTGTTCAATTGCCGGGATGATGATGAATGGCCCCACACGGTCGTGAGGGGAAGTTTGTTGGGGTTACGGGTTACTCCGTGTGAGCCCATACCCACTTGATGTGGCGGATGAAGGTAAATATTCTCACCGCATGAGGAAGGCTCGAGTTGCGCCTGTTGGGTGCTCGAGCCGCATTTCCAGTAAGCCCCCGCTTGCTGCTCGCCTGAATGTCGTTCGAGCCCAAATTCAAGTAGCATAGTGCTCCCTGTACCCCGAATGGCGCTCGAGCGCGGGCCTGCGCTCAATGCGCGCTCGATGGGCGCTCGAGTGCGCGCCTATTATATAAAACGCGCACTTTGCGTTTTAAGTTAATTCCAATTAGTTTTGAGCGCCGTTCCAGAGAAGAAAAAGAGAGAGAAGAAGGAGAGGAGGAAGATTTGAGCCTCCGGTTGAGTTTTTAATCAAGTTCCAATCTTCGGTAATCACACGCACGAAGTTCTTGCTACTGAGAAGAACATCTGTCGGGTTTTATCTCTACTCTTGCTCTTTATATTTCTTGTACAGGCTGTGCAAAGAAAGTTGATATTGATTCTTGTGATTTGGGGTTTGTGTAACCAATCAATTGTTGCTAGTGAAAATTTCGGACTTCGTGTCTCGTGATTTTTCTCGCTTGTTTCATAGGAAGTTTTCCACGTAAAAATTGTGCCTTTACTTTTTGTGGTTGTTTATTGTGTGCATGCTATCATCTACTTCATGTTTCCTCGCGGTTTAAATAACTAATTAATTCTAACACCCTTAAGGTGGGATGATATCAAAAAATATGCCCTCCCACTTATAATTGGCAGCATGTATTATTTTCTACCAGGCAAAGTCCTTACTCTATTTCTCACAATAATAGCAGACTTCTTAATAGAAAAGTAGAACTCAATACTATGACGTAAAGCTCTTTTGCACACATGAAGAGGAAAAGAACGTACGTGTTTTGCCATGCCAAAATCTGCAAGCTTGACTTCACCATTGGGATCAACCAATATGTTTGCTCCTTTGATATCCCTGTCAGCCATTTGAAAAACAATATTCTGATCAAGCTTTTCTATATGCTGAAAAGGTAAGATATTCCACGAACTACTCCAGAATATTTGATTGTCACACCCCGCAAATACCTGTGAACTGTGTTTCTAGCATGAAGGTAAGAAAGTCCAGAAAGAATCTGCCTCGTATAGTTTTTAATAAGGATTTCCTTAAATGGACCATAATCTTGAAGTAATTTCTGGATAGAGCCACCAGAGACATACTCCAAATAAACTGACAGTGTTTCTTCACCCTGTGAAACAAATACAAGGCAGGGTGTTGACAACTACTGACATCATATTAACAGGTGATATTAAGGAGACACCTTTTAAACACCCTCAAATAATATGGCATCCATTCATCCATATACACCTAAGAAACACAGACACACTCCCAATGCATCGACATGTGTCAGACATGCTCAAACAACGTCTCCCAATTTTTTTTTTTTTTTATTCTAACACATTCGAATACGTTTTAGGCAAGCTAGGGACAAGTTTTGGACACGCCTTTATTCAAAATTTTTGCATATATTCTGCACACTTTGGCAATTATAAAGTGGTAAATTTAAAATATAAATGTTGATTGATAAATAAAAATTTTCTACAATTTGTGTTGCCTTAGTTTGTAAACTATATCATTATTATTATTTTACTATAATAACTTGTTGAATAGTTATAGCATAACTAATTAATATTAGTTCAATTGCATACTTTTCTATAAATTTCTTTTGGTGAAGAAATAAGAAATATGTAAATTTATTACTAATTTAATATGAAATAATATAATTAGAAAAAATAATAAACTATAATTTTAGCTAACATGTTCAATCATGTTGTGTTCTCATTTCTAGAGAAGTAGTGTGTTGGCATATTGATATTGTGCCATGTCCATGTTAGTGTCAGTATACATGCTTTTTAGATATACATCAACAGACCTATGCAAAAACAAATTGATGGATAAATGACATGTCACCAGAGAGTGTTTGAAGGAAATCCCTCAAAACATTTCTCTCTATTTAAAGACTCGAGGTGCATGGAAAAGAGACTTTCAATTCTCACTGATTTGCTTCCACACAACTCATACTTCTAGGCCACCATCTCCTTGCTCTATTCAGACAAAAACATAGCACGGCATATCTACATCTTAAATGGTATATACGAAGTAAAGTTTTAAAAAGCCAGAAAAAAAAAAAAAAAACATACCAGTACACTTCCGTAGTATTGAACAATATTTGGATGTTTTAGTTGGCTAAGCAAATTTATCTCCTGTTAAAGAAAGGGGGCAAGTTTGTCAGATGACAAGGAAAATGTGTCAGGTGCTTCTAAATTTAAACAAATAAGGTAAGCATTAACAGCATACCAAATCATTAATCTCGAAGTATACAGTTCACATAACTAGGTAGGAATGAAGATGAAAGGAAGACCTGGTTCAGTTGCTTAAAGCATTCTCCTGAAATCTGATCATCTGAAGCGATCCTGACTTCCTTTATTGCACACATTTGTCCGCCATCACTGTCAAGATTGCAAACAAATTAGAAATGAAAAAAGAGAAAAATGAGAGAAATTTACGTGTGAGGTATTCTTCTACTATGGTCCTCATCAAATCATCTTGATACATGGAAGCAACAGTTGGACAAGTGGGATAGGAGTGAACCAGAACTGTTTGGATAGAGCCAGATCAAACAGTTGGTTATGCACCACAAATGATGTGAAAGATTTCTATCCATCAAATTTAATTCTGCATTTCAAATTTCAAGACTTTATTGCCTGTGATTTTATGAAGAATCCCAAAAATCATAATGTACAGCAAAACATGGAATTATGTCAATTGCGCTAGTCAAGAGCACAAAGGCCATGCAACTGCAAAACATCACTAGCTTGTTGAACCAAAAGGGCACAAAATTTCCCCTTCCGTCTCTTCACTTGGGTCCTCAAAACGGACTTAACACAAAACAAAAAAGACTTCCACTGAATACACAAACAGTTGGAATGCATCCCCCACACGATAAATAATCAGCAACTCCTCTTCAACAAAAGATTAGTGTTCAAGATTTTCTCTTACCTGTTAAATCCAAGGTAAACATGCCCAAAGGTTCCCCTTCCAAGAAGCTTGCCTTTCTTCCATTCTGAAAAAGTATTACTAGTGTTTTCAGCAACATGATTAGCTCTTACAAGATGCACCGAGGGAGGATTAGTAGGTGAACTTGGTGGTAGGGGTAGAGGGTGACCGTGACTTCTCCCATCTTCATGGCTCCCCGTTGAAGAATCTAAACTGATACCAGCTGCCCGCAAATGGAGAGGTGATGTAGAAGGAGAAGTCCCTCTTGACCCTCGGCATAGACTTCTTAACCGGACATTAATCCCAGTAGGAGAAAGATAGTCATGTCCTCTGAGACCATAATATGCTAAAAGTTAAGGTCTTTCAAGAACAGCAGCATTGATTGCCAAATATAGCATCTACAAACTACCGCTACAACTTCTAATGCAACTAAAATTAAAAAGGGCAGTACGTTACATAATGTTCCAACTATGAGCAAGGTTTGTAAAAGAGTCCGACCACTTTGTGTCTATTGTGTAAGACTCGAGCTCATGAGCTCTAAGACACGTGACAACAACTCAACTAATCCCCAAAAATGATTAGAAAAAAAAAAAAACTCAGTGAGATATCGAAAACAAGCATGATCAATTGAAGTATTCAAGTCTGCTCAAGAACTGCGTAACTTTTGAGCTCTATAATTAACTTACCACTCAAATTTGATGATTTTTCAGCACAATCGTTTGATCCATTCATCTCTCTCAAGCCAGGAACCTCTGTCATATTGGAATAGCACCTAAATTTTGTTTATTTCGTTGGGCAAAAGCAGATTGACAAAGAGAAGGACTCAAAAGATAACTTGCGGTACTAAGTATTGAAAATAGAAATTAACGTCCAAAATCTACATATTTTTACATAGCAACTTACTATCTTCATATTCAGGGAAAAAGGAGCAACTCAGTGCCCGAGGCTCCCAGGTTTGGGACGGTGAGATTAACTTAAAATAACGCCCAGTAACAAACCAAAACCACATAAAGTCGTGGCTTAGAGGACTCAAATTTTCAGTTAAAAATTTAATTCAAAGCAAAGAGCTGATAATTGTGTGTCACACCAACCTTGAAATCCCAAATGGAGGATGCTCAAGATTAGGAGATTCAGCAGAGGAACCAGAAGAGCTAACACTCGAAACCGAGACGGACCCATATCCAGATCCACCACCATGATCAAAACCCAAATTACCCGACACCGATGGCTGAGGCAGAGGATGTCCCAATCTCTCTCCTCCATCCGAATCAAAACCCGAAAATCCAGAAGATCCACGACGTGAGATAGTAGTATAACCTACATCCGCTCTGCTCAGCCTCCGATTACTCGACAAATCCCCATCGAAGCTCTTTTCGGCATAGTTCGATGTTATATCAGATTTAATCAATGATAGCTTGGAATTGGGTCCAACAAACAAACTTTGCTGTAGCTCTTCTTCGTGTTTATGGCCTTTTCTATTCCACCAAGCACGCATTGTTTTTGGGTAGCTAAACAGGAAGATAATCAGAAAGTTGTTTCGGTTTTTGAGGAAAGGATACAGAGTTCGGCTTGGTTTCAGCGAGAACGGGGGAGACGGCGGGAGGAGAGAGCCCAGCAGACGAGCGGAAGTTGGGAGGAAATGAGAGGAGAGAAAGAAAAAGTGAGAAAGGGTGCAAGAAGAGGTCCGTTAGTTTTACTGGGGTTTGAGGTGGTGGGGCCAACGCTAGCATCCACTGAGGGACAGGTCAATGGGTCGGCGTTGGCTGGCGACAGTTTTTCTGGGATTTGAGGCGGTGGGGCCAACAGTATCATCCACTGAGGGAGAGCTCACGGGGGCGGCGCTGGGTGGCGACGGCCGAGCGGTGGCTGATTGAGCGCTCGAAACTCTCACGTGTAGCATTCCTTCTTCTATCTCTTCTTCCTTTTGCAATAAGAGGATTTAATAAAGCGGGATATATATATGAAAATTAGAAAATTTTGAAGAAAGCTTGGGAAAATTTTGATTTTTTTTCTTACAAGAATTAAAGGTGAATAATGCTTTTTTTTTTCTTATTTTTTACTTAATTTTAAAATTAGATATTATGCTAAAAATAAAAAAAAATCTAAAATGTTAGAAATATAATTCATAATATTCAAACATTATGAAAATAAAAAAATATATTAGATATATAGTTGTTAAAATAATACATAATAATAGAGGAGAAAGAAATTAATGGGCTGCAAATTTTCTTTATATTTTACCCTTTAATTTCTATCTCTTAAGTATGTTTGCATTTAACTCGTGACAATTCCAATCTTAAAGATCTTAGACACATTAATCTAATAAAAATCATACCCCTTCATTTTATATAAAGTATCCTTCTTTACTTTTTTGGTAATTAATATGTCACGTCCTAAAATTTAATCCCGTAATTAATAATTAACAATATTAATAATTAATAATTAACAATCAAATTATCCGTAGATATAAATTTCACGTTGATATATTGACCAACTAAGATAAAATATTATAACCTGACTATAGGACTCGAAATATCACATTATTAAATGGTTAAAATACCAACCATAATAAAATATCGGAACATACGTAAGGAATTATATCTAATTCAAATAAAATCAGAGTATCTAAAAAATCATAATCTTAAGCAAACGTTAATACCGTAATTTATAAATTATCATCCAAATATTATAAATATTCTAAGTTATTGTTCAAAAACTAAATATAATAACTTTTTTTTTTAAAAAACCTAATCTAATTTCTCAAATCAGTTCTTTGCCCAAATCCATACCTCCTCTACAAGTGCCTGAATTGCTAATATAAAAAATTAGTAGAAAAACAAAAATAAGAGTGAATAAAAAATTTAATAAGATATATAAATTTATATAATTTAACATATAATACTCATAAAAACATGTCAGAATGATCAATGAGTCAAATTCAATAGAATATTATGAATTTTCGTAAAAATATACACAATTTATCAAATTTTTCTTTTATATTTTTATTTAAATTGTACATAAAATTTATATTCAATTATATAAATTCTTAAGATTTAAGAGTTATTAGGACTTTATTGATTAAAAAGTGGATAATCAAAATTTAAAATATATTTATTTTTAAATAACTAAAGGCCTTATAATATTATTTAAAACTTGTAGGTGGGCAGTGTAAATAGAACTGAATGCTACTTTTTTCAGCGGATGATATATTCGAACCTTAATTTATTATTATAACATATTAATGCATGCCTATCATGTTCCAATACCATTTTTTTTATAGTAATTAATGTGATCATTCTATTAACAAATAATAAATCTAAATTAACAAATGATATGAGTTTTATATCGATATCACAACTGACCCAAAAAAATATATATATATTAATTCGAACAACATGACCCGAATGATGCCACACTGAAAAGTGGCTCCGAAACACCGATTATACCAGAATATAAAAATATATATAAGGAGATATATTTAAACAATATAAATTAGAGTTAACATATTTGTAATATAATATTATTTTTATATAAAACCATTATCTGAATAGTATAAACATTAAACTACTAAATACAATATTAAATAACTAATATTCCTAATTCTAATATCTGCCTTAATCTCTTCCTCTGATCCTACTCAACCTATAAGTGTCTGAACCGCTAATCTGAAGGGGTTAGTAAAAAACAGAAATAAAGTGAGTTAAAAATTTAGTAAGGCATACAATTTCGTAAATAAACATACAATCTTCATTAAAACATGCCAAAGAGAGAGCAATGAATTAATTTCAATAATATGTTATGAATTTCTATGATAAATGTATATAACTTGTCAATGTTTTTTAATATTTTTATTCAAATTGTACAATGAAATCCATCATCAATTATACAAATTCTCAAGAAACTAAGGGCTAATAGGACCTAATCGACTATAAAATGTATAATAGAAACATAAATTATATTTGTTTTCACACAATCTAAAACCATACACTATTATTTAAAATTCGTAGATGGGCCATGATACATATAATCCTATAGACAGGGTTGAACGCCATTTTCATCCATGGATGATAGACTCGAATATCAATAATCACTATAATATATTAAAATATGCCATAATATATCATTTATTAAATTTATTACAATGGTTCGATATTTAGACATATGAAAATTCTATAAAATTCTTCTTAATTCTTATATTTTACAGAAATTTAAACATACTTGATTTAAAATATATAATATCATGTTATCAGATTTTAAACAAAATTATGAAAATATGAGCATCGTCATGGGAATTCAGCATTTCGGTTCAAACATCATACATGTAGGAGCAAATTCATGAAATTTCAAACACATGCAAGTCATATACTCAATGATTATACGCATGCAAAAATATTATATGTGAAATTTATGTCATATTAAAGTATTAAACTAGATTATCAACACATGTACAAACATATTAGTAGAAAATGCCTTGTCAAACCAATATATATGAACTAAAGACGTGATTTTTACAAAAATAATGAAAAGTGAAAGTCCATGCATATAAAGTTTAAACAATTTTGTTATGAAATTATGTCATGTATAAATATTTGAAATAATAAATACTTAAAAAATATTAGAAATCACTAACGAATGAATGAAGGCTTGAAAATATACTGACCTTAATTTTAATTTATTAAAATCTCGCTTGAGATCACTTGAATTAGGTTTCTCTAGTTTCCTCTTTTTTTATTTCTCATTTTCTCTTCTCTTTCTCTTTTTTATCTCAAAATCTTGCAAGAAATAATCAAAATTTAGTTTGACATAACTTTTATAGTAGACCGGCACACGGGCGGGTATCAAGCACCACAGCGAAATATGGTGGGGCACGAGCGCTGTTTTGGATGCACATTAGGTACCGATTTTCTGCTTAAGTGAGCTCAAATGTCCATTGAACATGTATTAAGCATAAATTAATTTGAAAAAGTGCGCTCGAGTTCTACTCAGGTGACAATCAAACGTGACTTTCCTGCCTAAAATATGTATCAACGTTCGTCAGACGCCGGTCAAGCATCCATCAACTTTTGACTGAATTTTCTTTCTTATTTGTCTTCAATTTTAATTATCTCCACTTAATTAATATGATTAAAATAAAAATTCAAACTTAGGATCTTACATAATGTCAAATTGATCATTAATTTTTTATAAAATATATTAATTTAAAGGTCGTTTAACTATATTTATATTTTTTTGAACTACTTTTTTTTTCAAATATAAATTTTTTGAGTTTTAAAATGATATATTTTTCAAAAGAAATAAATAGTCAATATTAACTCTTTCGAAATTAAAAGTTAAATGAGTCGCTTAATTGTATCATTATAAAAAATTAATAAATTACTAAAAGCATAAATTAATTAATTAGGTAAATAATTAATTAATTTCAATATATATTGATTGACCGTCTGTTTTTGAACAAATATATTATCATAAAATAAATACCGTACTTTGGATATAATGTAAAATTATTAAGACATCTTTGAATTCTTCCCGTTTACAAAAATTTAAGAAAAATTCAATAAAAAAAGAATACAAAAAAGTCAATGGAATAGTAGCTTCAACCAACAACCTTCTCTTCCAATTGAACATAGAAAATGATAAAAGAATACCCAATCAAGTATATAAGTTATATAAATAATTTTACATGAAATTTTTTTTCAACTAAAGAAAAACCACAGAACCCAATGTCCGAATAATATCTTTACTATAATCAGGTCGGATTGAAAATCATTACCTCCGAACGAGCATGCTTACAACTACAATACGTGTGAATAACCAATTAATACTAACATTAATATCGTAATAACTAAACAATAACAAATATAATGAGAAAGTGAATAACTAATCAGTAATACGTTATACAATCAAAACTAAAACACCATATCCAAACTTAATAAATGACAGAAATATGAATCGTACACCAAACAGATACTCAAAGCTTCCATTTCTTCACTATTCTCCTTTCTCTCTCTTCCTTGCAGTGCTTCTTGTCTAAGATGGCTCTCAGATTTTACCTAAAATCATAACATAGTACTTGTAGCCCATGCACATCATGCAGCTGATATGAGGTTTGCTGCTGGAATTCTTTCCAACCCTGCGCCATAGGCCGCTAGCTCGTGGTTGGTTTGCAGATTTTCCTCCAAACGGTTTCGCTCGAGTGATTATCACATGAAAGGTTGCTCCCAAATTTTGTTTAATCATCCTAACAACTCCCAACATTGAAAATCCACAAAAGCAACAGCTATGAGACTCATAAAAAAAGTGATTCAAAACACAACACTTTCACTTTTATCTAGCAAATGAAAGAATGTACATGAACTTATTGATCAATTGGGGAAAATAATGAATCAATCAGATTTTGAAGAACTAAAAAAAAAAAAAAAATCAAACTAGAATTGGACATTATTTTTGGAATTTTTGCTATGAACTAGCATGTAATCTGAAGTGAAACTAGAAATAAATTACAGAATTGAAAAGCTGTGATCTGAGACAACAGAAAGAACAATTGAAATCTGAGAAATAGAAAACTGAAGTTACAACAGAATTGATGTTTTGGTATTTTCTGATATGGACAGAACGGAAACAGAAACTGAAACCAACTGAATTTAATCTGAAATTGGAACAAAAGACCAAAATTCAACATGTTTCTGGATTTTGTATACTGAAATTAAGAACGAAGACGCAATTGATGGCAGAATACAGAGAAACAGAAATGAATTTTGAATCAAATGAATATGTTTTTGAAAACAGATTCTGTGGAAATGAAGTGCAATCAAAATGATTGTTTGATTTTCACATTGATACAGTCTGTTTTGAGTGCATTTGATGTTCAAGACTTCTGAAAACGTAAATAGTAAAAAAAAGGATCAAGTGTAATGAATCTAAGATCAATCCAAATTCAAGAAAAAAGGTTAAATACAAGACAACACTCCATGGTTGCTTCACATTGATACAGTTTGTTTTGGGTGCATTTGATGTTCAAGACTTCTGAAAACGTAAATAGTAACAAAAATGATCAAGTGCAATGAATCTAAGACAATTCAAATTCAAGAAAAAAACGTTAAATACGAGACAATACTCCATGGTTCCCCCTCCCAAGTTGCTGCCTAGAGCTCACCAAATTCTGCCTCTCCTCCTCCAGAGAAAGGGGGATAAAAGTCCTCTAAAAACACGGCAAAAGGCATGTCGATTGCAGCAGCAATTTTGGTCTTTTATGACTCAAAAGTTAATGTCCTCCTCGAAGTGTCAGAAACAAAAAATGATAAAATGCTTTTGTGTGGGTCAATTTTCTGCCATGAATTGAAGTCTCAACAAAGATCAGTTTATCAAGGAATCAACCCAGATGAACCCTCTTAAAAATTGTAGTATCTCCAACTGATTGTAGTCCTATACCATTTGATAGTTTTAAATATAAAAAAAATTAAAACAAAAAATCCAACTGAAACACATCTTAAATGATGCAGTGTGAGGGATAAAACCATGCAACATACTAGAATTGAAAAATAGAACAAAAAAGACATCTACTCCACAATATGCAGAAAAATCCAGAATCTTTGTTAGATCACTAAAAAATAAACTATTTGTCGAAGTATAATCACAAATGAAAAACACTAACTTTTTATAATCAAAGTGCCAAGAACTTACAAGAATCTTCACAGATCTTTTCTTTCCTCCTCTTCTTTTCATTTTTCTCATCTTCATCTCATGACGGAAGCTATCCATTTAAATAGAAGAGGAATAAGATGGTGACCACCTTTGATCAACCACCGACTTGGGTAGACCCATCATGGGCGGCCATCCAATTCACTTTATCCAACAAAGTGGGATAATCGATCTCTTCAACAGTTCGACTATTCAAGTGTATTTCCAGAACACCCGAAAACACCATTATGCTTGCTTTGCTATTTGCAAGACTATAAACAAAAGAAGTTTAAGATCATGTAATTTGAAGGCATTACATGAAGGCATGCTAACATACCCACTACCTAAAATCAACATATCAATCACCTAACCATGACAACATGACAACCCTCAATAATCAAAATGGGTATTGCATCCTTTACTATAGAAATCATTTTTCTCAATCAGAACTTTGAGATCCTCATAACTAGTCCCTGGATCATGGGGATCAGGATTCTTCTGTGGACTATTACCAACAGCAGTATTCAGAGTTCGAGGTTCTGAAAAGCACCAGCAACAAGGGTAACTTCCAATTCCGGGAACATTTGAATTTGAATGAGGGTGATAAAGTGAAGAAGACAACCTATTTCTCCTTGCGAAGAGTTTTTGGAATTTTCTGAAGGGAAATAGGACCACCCTTTTCACCTTTCTGACGCCCTTTTTGTATAGTGGCTTCCTTTTCTTCTTCCTCTTCTCCTCTTTCTCTCTCCCACGAATGATTTCGCTGCTGTTACGATACTCATCATCGTCCTCATCATCATCATCTTGATCACTGCCATAAGCTTTCAATCTCCGCCTAACAGAACCAGACATGAAGCGTTTGTAAAAATTCGCAGTTAATTGGTGTTTGTTTGCATCAAGGTGTGATCGATTGTGTTATCAGGAATCACTTGAAGAAAACGCAAACCCCCTATTGAATTTAGTGAGGTGAGATGGGTGAAATCTGGAAGAGATGGAGATTGCTGAGATCCCCTCTGCCCTTGGGAGTTGGCAAGTGACAGCAGGTTTCTCTCTCCCCTCCCCCGATTCAAGGGGAGCTACTATTTCATTGGGAAAGAAAGGCTCATCCTTCAAACTTTACTCGTTGTTTTTCAACAAGTAATTATATTTTAATTACTTTTTTAAAAAAAAATTAATTACAATTAATTATTTTAAATAATTAAACTATAATTATACATTTAAAAATAAAATTTTTCCCCTACCCTCTCTCTTCCCTTCCTTTTTCTTTCATTTTCACTCTTTTTTTTAATAAATATGCTATTTAACTGTCAAAATTATATAAAATAATAAATAATAAAAATTATATTCAATAATTTAAATAATTATTTTTATTTTATTATTTAATTTTTATTTTAAAATTTTAACCATTAAATTAATATTTGTTTGGTATAACTATAAACAGGCTAGCCGAGAAACCATGCCTGTGGATGGGAGAAGGGCCCAGATGGCAATTGTCTACGGTGTGACCACTCAAGCCCAAGAAAAGGCGATGATGTGGCTAGCTCGAGCGAGTCAATCCGAAATTGACCAACAGGGAATGGGCAAATAAGGCTAACCCGTGGAAACTCCTCCAACTCAATAGACAATAACCTACGTGTAATACATCGGATTTTTATTTGGATTATTTTAATATTAATTATGATTTTGGATTAATTAGATATTGTAAAATTTTAAACGATATTCGGTTCAACTGCGTGTTGCTTGATTCACACTCAAGGTGTGCTCGAGCACTGATTCTAGGGAGCCTGTGCCCAACGCAAACCTGAGCACGTTTGAGCATTGGGTTGCCCTAGAGCACGTGCTTGAGGCATGCTTAAGGCGTGTTTGAGCGCGGCTCTGTCTATAAAATGGCAACGTGTGCAACACTCACCATTCACATGCAACAGAAGGGAAAGGAAATAGAGAGAGAGAGAGAGCGTGGGGAGAAGACTGAGGAAGCACGTCTCGGGTAGATCAAAACTTCATTTTGTCAGATCTACTTGGCATAAGATCAAGGTAAGTATTATCTAGTCCTACCCTTTGTCTATTTCAAAATTTGATGTATTTTGATTCTAATTTGAAAGTTTAACGTTGTGCATATAAGATTTTACTTAACCCGTCCAATTTTCTCAGTGCATGCGTGAGTTTTACAGGTTATTTGAGGGTTTTATTTTATTTTTATAAATATTTGAGATTTTTATGATATTTTAAAAAAATGAGTAATTGTTAAATATATATATTTTATATCAACACCTTTGTATAGAAATGTGTATGAAAATTTACTTTAGACCGTGCATCAATGTACATGCACATTGCCAATAGTTGAGGTCACTATTTTGTGGGACCATGATGGTCCGAAACCCTGGTGGGTCAATATGTGATCCGATAATGATATAAGATGGTCGAGTAGCTATAGGTCTAAAATATAGCAGATAATAATAAAAGATGACCGAGTAGTTGTAAGTCTAAAATGTAGCCGATAATGATAAAAGATGGTTAAGTAATTACAGATCTAAAATGTAGTCGATAATGATAAAAGATAGCCGAGACTCAAAATATGTGATGGTCGAGGGGTGTAGGCCTAAAATATAGTCGAATCAAGAGCTGATGATATGAGATATTTGAGAGTTATAGGCCTAAAATATAGCAATTGTATATGCATTTGAGATTTGGATTTGGACTTTGATATGTGTTCCATACAGAGGTAGAGGTGGTCACGATTTATGCGATGTGGTATTAATTCATGATTTGTTACAAGTATGTCCCAATAGGATGGTATAATTTGATATACAATTTGAGTATGAGATTATCCTCAAACTTTTAGTTGATTTATGAACCTTCTGATTTATTTTATATGATTTGTTGCATGACTTCACTCTTATTCTGATTTATATGTATTATTTTATACATATATATGATAATAAGTGTTGAATTTTAATTCATGTTTTTATATTTTATCCCTTCAGAGTAGAGAGTTTAGATAGATTGTAGAAGTAGGATGAGATCCGATAAGGCACCATACATTCTAGTGAGTATCACATTTATTTAGATATAGATGGCATCGATGATATCTCGATTGTTATGGATTGGATTTTATTTTGGACTGTTTTTGGATATTGGAGTCGGCTGAATGTAAGTCCTTAGACTGTATATTGAGAATTGTTTGGTTTATTTCATTATATGGATGAGTTGTTATTATTTGGATATCTCCCTTATAACTGTTTGGAGTAGGTCATATTTATATTATTCGGATGATCGTCGATAAAGGTCCTACATAGGTTGTGTTTGAATTCCTTGTATATTTGGTTTGTCACACCTGAATTTAGGATTTATTATTTATCTATTATTAGGATTTAATTAATTATTTATTTAACCTACTTGGTCCGAGTTCGTAATAGAAATAGTATCAGATAAAGTCATAATAGAAAGTGTTTTGGGTCAGTTTTGGATTGATTTTCGGAAGGTTGTTGATTGAATCTATTGTATGTTAGGCAAATATCATGACGAACCATAGAGATTTTAGGAGTCAAAGATCATTCTCAAGTCAGAAAAAAGAGATTAGAAGCAGAAGGTCAGTCTCAAATCGAGAAGCTGCCAGGGACGGAAGATCAGTCGCAAGTCGAGAGGATATTAGGGGTAGGAGATCGGTCTTGAGTCATCAAGGCGACTATATTGTTATGATGGGTTTCATGAGTGATCTAATGGATAGAATGATTTAATGGCAGGATCAAGATATGGCTGCTTTGAGGAGGATGGCCCAATAGGGTTAGGGCTGGACGCTCTTCGATCGGTTCAAAGACGAGCATGTTTCAGAATTTTAGAGGAGTTTGACCCGATTAAAGTAGAGAACTGATTGAAGAAGGTGGAGAGAGTCTTTGAGGTTATTGATTGCCCTGAGGAAGACAAAGTCAGGTTTGTTGCATACCAATTGGATGGCAAGGTGATTAGATGGTGGGACTCCCAGTGCCATGTCTTGGGCCAAGACAATGAGAAAATTGACTGGGATGTCTTTCAGGAGGCATTTTTTAAAAAATTTCTTTCCATCGAGTACCTAGGAGATTAAAAGAGTTGAGTACGGTATGTTGCAGTAAGGAAATAGATCGGTAGTTGAGCACCACATGTAGTTTTTGGAGTTATCTCAATTTGCACCCTATTTGGTTGCCGATAAGTCCCTGAGAGCTCAAAAGTTTCTACAAGGGCTGTAAGATTCAATCCAGAAACAATTAGTGCTGCTTCGATTGCAGACTTATAGCGAGGTGTTGGATCGAGCCTTGTTGATCGAACATGAGCAACTTCAGAAAAAGTATTTTCAAAAGAATTCAAAACATCGAGGCCAGAACTCAAAGGGTGGAGTCTCTCATCGGATATCTTGTTTGATACCTAGAAGTCAAGATAAAAGAAAGTCAAGTCAAGATAAAGGAAAATCGGTGGAAGTAAAGTCTTCCTCTCCGAGGTTTTAATTCATGAGGCCTGCTAGCGAGTTTTATGAAAAAAATCATGCAGGACGAACTTACTTCTATCAAAGTGGAGCCCACTTCCGTTGCAGCCAGATGGGTCACTTGGTTAAAGATTGCCCAAATCGAAAGTAGCCAAGCAAGAGTCAGACGGTTCTAGACAGGGTGTTTGCAGCCATAGCTCGTAATGTTAGAGTCGATCCCTCAGCTGTGGAAGATAATTTGCAAATCTTCGATCCCTTAGCATATGTTTTGATTGATCCTAAGGCTACACATTCCTTTGTGGCCCTTAAATTTATGTGTAAATTGTGTGTGCCTCCCCAGTATTTGAATTGTGTGTAGATGGTGTCTATCCTGATGGATAAGTCCCTAATGGCAAACGTTTGTACCCTCGATGTCTCGTCAGGCTTTGTGGCTATAAATTGATGGTGGATCTAATTTTGCTTGATATGATGGACTTTGATGTGATTTGGAGAATGGATTGGTTGGCGTATTATCACACTATCATAGATTGTTTCAGTAAGATAGTTTTGTTTTATATTCTAAGATATGAGTCTTTTGAGTTTTAAGGACGGATTAGTAAGAAAGTTTTAGGATTAATCTCGGCATTGTATGCGAGTTACCTAATGAGAGATGGGTGCCAAGCTTATATGGCATATATGGTCACATTTGGCAGTCATTCTGTGGTTATTAAGGACATTCCAATCATTCGTAAGTTTGAGGATATTTTTTCAGAGAAATTATCCCGATTGCCCCCAGACCAGGAAATCGAATTAACTATCGATATTGTGCTTGAATTTGCACCGATTTTAAGGGCTCTATATAGGATGGCATCATCTGAGTTGAAGAAATTGAAATAGTAGTTGAAAGCTTTGCCGGAGAAAGGATTTATTAGGCCAAGTGTTTCGTCGTGGGGCGCTTCCGTGCTATTTATGAAGAAGAAAGATAGGTCAGTGAGATTGTGCGTAGATTACCAGAAACTAAATAAGATTATGATCAAGAATAAGTATCTACTCACGATGATTGATGATTTATTTGATCAACAATAAGGGGCTTAGGTTTTCTAAAAAATTGGCCTGTATTTAGGATGCCACTGGTTGAGGATTAAGCAAGATGATAATCTAAAGATGGCTTTTAGGACACGATACGATCATTATGAATTTTTGGTGATAATATTTGGATTGACAAATATACTGGCATCCTTTATGGATTCGATAAATCAAGTTTTAATCGTACCTGAATCAGTTCGTAGTGTTTTTTTATTAATGATATTATGATTTATTTGAGGAACGTTGAGGAGTATGATACTCATTTGAGGATTGCGTTGCAAACCCTGAGAGATAGGCAGCTATATGCTAAATTGAAGAAATATACAAGTTTTGGTTTGAAGAAGTTTTCTTTTTGAATCATATCGTTCCTGAAAGAGAAACCCCTGTGGATCCAAAGAAAGTGAAAGCGGTGACCAATTGGAAAAGACTAATAAATGTTGCAGAGGTGCAGAGTTTCTTGGGCTTAGTTGGATATTATTTGTGATTTGTAGAGAATTTCTTAAACATTGCAATGCCTTTGACCAAATTAATGCAGAAGAAGGTAGTGTTTGTCTAGGATGATGACTCTGAAGATAGCTTCTAGGAGTTGAAGGGAAGGTTGATGGCAGCACCTATATTGTCGATCCCTGATGAATAGGGTGGATTTGTGATGTATTATGATGCGTTTAGGAAGAGTTTGGGATGCATTTTAATGTAGCGAGGTAAAGTGATTGCCTATAGGTTAAGGTAGTTGAAAATTTATGAGCAAAAGTATTTCACCCATGATTTAGAGTTAGCGGCCGTGATCTTCGTAATAAAAATTTGGAGACATTATCTATATTGAGAGAAATTTATAACTTATTCTAATTATAAGAGTTTGAAGTATTTATTATCCCAAAAGGAATTAAATATACGATAATGGAAATAAATGGACTTGTTGAATAATTATGATTGTGAGATCCAATATTAGTTGAGAAGGCGAATGTTGTTGCTAATTTTTTAAGTAGAAAGTCTTTTGGATTAATAGCTCATTTGATGATCAAGGAGTGGGAGATGCTGAATGGAATAAAAAGTTACACGATTCAGTTGCACTTTCAGGGGTCGAGGATAATGTTGTCATATTTTTAGGTGCAACCAAAGATTTTGGAAAAGATTAAGGAGAATCAAATGAGCAACCCGTATCTGTAGAAATAGTGGGAGATTTGGATAGTGAGTCGCAAGTAGATTTTCGTATTCAACCTGGAAAAATTCTTTGTTTTTGGGATCAAATTTACGTGCCGAATATTGAAGAATTGAAGGAAGAAATTCTAAATGAGACTCACTAATTGAGGTATACGATTCATCCTGGTGTGAATAAGATATATCAAGACATGAAAAAAATTTTTTGGTGGCAAAATATGAAGCATGAGATTATAACTTTTATAACTAGATGCATCATATGTCAGCAAGTGAAAGTAGAGTGTAAGAAGCATCAAGGGATTTTGCATCGTTTGCCAATTTCCAACTGCAAGTGAGAGCACGTAATGATGAATTTTGTTTTAATGTTGTCTAGGACAGCGAAGAATATGGATGCCATTAGGGTAATTGTGGACCAATTAACAAAATCTGCTCATTTCCTGCTGATTTCAATGACTTATTTAAGAGATAGATTGGCTCATCTGTATATCAATGAGATTGTAAGGTTGCATGACATTTTAGCTTTGATTATATCTGATCGAGATCTGAGGTTTGTGTTGAAATTTTGGGAAAGCTTGCGTAAGGAGTTGGATACCAAGTTTTAGTTCAGTTTTGCGTTTCATCCACAAACAAATGGCCAATCTGAAAGGACTATCCAAAGTTTGGAAGATATATTTATGACATCAATTTTGGAGATGGCAGGCTCGTGGGATAGCTATTTGCCACTTATTGAATTCGCATATACTAATAGTTATCAATCAAATATCGAGATGGCTCCATTCGAGACTTTGTATGGACGGAGATGCAAGTCTCCCAGTATTTGGGAAGAGATTGATAATCATAGATTGTTGGGCCGCGATATTATTCAATATTCTTCCGAGAAGATCAGAATTATTAGAAATCAATTAATCGACGTTCAGAGTCATCAGAAGAGTTACACTGATAGGAGAAGATCTGATTTAGAGTTTGAGCTTTGAAAAATATCTCCAAGAAAGAGATTTTGAGGTTTGGAGTTAGGATAAGTTGAAATCGAGGTTCATTGGACCTTTTGAGATTTGGGAGTGGATAGGAGAGGTGGCCTATTGGCTAGTCTTGCCGCCGAATTTGGCAGGTTGCCACGATATATTCCATATTTTGATACTAAAGAAATATGTGCATGATCCTTTTCATGTGATTAAATTTAAGCTATTAGAGATTGATAAAAATTTATCTTATATTAAGGTTTTTGTTTAGATTTTGAATCAAAAGGATCAAGTGCTGAGAAATAAGATTGTTTTGTTGATCAATGAATCATTCAGTTGAGGAGGCCACTTTGGAGCATGAAGATCAAGTTCATGAGAGATTCCCCTATCTATTTAAGGATTAAAGTACGTAAATTTTGAGGACAAAATTTTTAAAAGAAAAAGAGAATGTAATACCACGGATCCCCATTTGGATCATTTTAATATTATTTATGATTTTAGGTTAATTGGATATATTTTAAAATAATTATATTGCAAAAATTTGAAAGATATTCAGTTCAACAGTGTAATGCCGGATACATATTTGAGGCGCATTCGAGCGCTAATTTCAGGATCTTGCGCCTAACACACGCCTAAAACGCGCTCGAACACCGGGTTATTAGGGAGCACTCACTCGAGTGCAGATTTGTCTATAAAAGGGCAATGCGTCTAGTGTGCACCATTCGCACGCAATAGAAGGGAAAGGAAAGAGAAAGAGTGCGGGAAGAAGAGAGAGGAAGTGTAACTCAGGTAAATTAGAGTATTATTTCGTCATATCTACCTGATATATAGTCGAGGCAAGTATTATCTAACCTTACCCTTTATCTATTTCAACATCGGATATATTTTGATTTTGATTTGGAGGTTTAAAGTCGTGTATGCAAGATTTTACTCAACCTGTCTGATTTTCTTAGTGCATGCGTGAGTTTTACCAAGTGTTTAAGGGTTTTGGCCTATTTTTGTAAGTATTTGAGGGTTTGGTAATTTTCTAAAAAATAGGTAATTACGCATACTTGTATATTTTATATTAGTACATCTGTAGGAAAATTAACTTAAGACCGTGTATTGGTATACATGAACGCTGTCGGGGGTCAAGGTCACTATTTTGTGAAACCATAGTGGTTCGAGACCCTAGTGGGTCAATATGTGATCAGATAATAATAAAAAAATGGCTGAATAGTTGTAAGGCTAAAATATAATCGATAATGATAAAAGACGACCGGGTAATTATTGGTCTAAAATATATTCGATAATAATAAAAGACAGCCGAATAGTTATAGGTCTAAAATGTAGCCGATAATGATAAAAGATAGCTAAGAGCCGAAGATATGAGATGGGCCAGAGTTATAAGTCTAAAATGTAGGCAGGACAAAAGCCGATAATATGAGATAGTCGAGAGTTGTAGATCTAAAATATAGCTATTATATATGCATTTGAGATTAGGATTTGAATTTTGATATGTGTTCCACGTGAGGTGGAGAACAGTCATGGTTTATGCGATGTGGTATTTAATCACAATTTGTTACTAGTGTGTCCCGGTGAGACGGTATAATTTGATAAACAATTTGAGTACGATCTATCCTCAGACTTTCAACTGATTTATAGGCATTGTGATTTATTTTATATGATTTGTTATGTGACTTCACCATCCCTTTGTTTTATATGTATTATTTTATACATATATACGACAATATTTATTAAATTTTAGGCTTACGTTTTTATATTTTATCCTTTCAGAGTAGAGGATTCAGATGGATTGTAGGAGTAGGATGAGATTCGATGCAGCATCGTACATTTTGGTGATTATCATATTTATTTAGATATAGATGGCGTCGATAGTATCTCAATTGTTATGGATTAGATTTTATTTTGGATTGTCTTTAGATATTGAAGTTAGTCGAATATCGGCCCTTAGACTGTAAATTGAGAATTGTTGGATTTATTTTATTATGTGGATGAATTGTTATTATTTAGATATTTTCCTTACTACTATTTGGAGCAAGTTATGTTTATATTATCTGGACGGTCGTTCAATGAGGTTCTATCCAGACTATATTTGGGTTCCTTATATGTTTGGTTTGTCACATTCGGATTTAGAATTTATTATTTATCTATTATTAGGATTTAATTAATTATTTATTTGACCTATTTGGTTTAAATTCATAACACTACGTGATTTGGTACAAACACGTTGATAGCACTTGCCATAATCTCCCAAGCAGCTTAGCAAATATTTTCAGAATATAGCCCATGATTATGCACCGCCTCAGGATGACAGTTACGACTCAACAAATTTTCACGGAAAGAAGTTACTCGATTGTTATGGATTAGATTTTGTTTAGAAATAGATGGCATCGATGGTCGCTCGATTGTTATGGATTAGATTTTATTTTGGACTGTTTTTGGATATTAAAATCAGTCGAATGTAAGCCCCTGGACTATATATTGACAATTATTGCGTTTATTTTATCATATGGTTGAGTTATTATTATTTGGATATCTCCCTTATGACTATTTGGAGCAAATCATATTTATATTGTTCGGACAGTCGTCCGAAGAGGTCTGATCCGAGTTATATTTGAGTTCCTTATATATTTGGTTTGTCACATTCATGTTTGAAATTTATTATTTATCTATTATTAGGATTTAATTATTTATTTATTTTACCTACTTTGTTTGGGTTCATAACATTACGTGGTTTGGTGCAAACACGCATATAGCATTTGCCATAATCGCCCAAGCAGCTCAACAAATAATTTTAGAATATTGTCCATGATTGTGTATTGCTTTAGGATAACAGTTGCGACTCAACAAATCTCCCCAGAAGGAAGTTACCATGCAGTGACCTCCATGATTTTCCTAATAAAGGAAAAAATGTTCCCAAATAACCACGGTTACCATAATCGGCCCCCATGATCACCGGGATTGCTGGGCAAATCCGTGCATGTAGCTGTTATTAGCCATGAGGTCGAAGGATGGATGAACCAACCCTCGCTCTATAAGTACCCCTTCTCCACTGCGAGAAAGGAAGGGACTAGTCCTCGCAATCGAGCCCTAGAGCACCCTTCTCCACTGCTAAGCAAACTCTCGTATTCTAACACTTGGAGAACACGCTACTAAGCAAAGCCATTCCCTCGAGAGTGCGCACCCTCTTAGAAACCACTCCCAGTCAAGCGAATCCTTTGGAGCCTTGTGCTCCACCTCAAAGCCGCTCCAAAATCGAGCGCATCCTTTGAAACTCAATCCTCCAATCCACTTTCAATCCCCATATACTTGTGTATCCATGCACATCGCATCATCTATCTTTCTCTTTTTCGTAGAAAAATTACTGATTTTAGTGTCAGATGATATATCAGAAAGTAAGTCTTTTTATCCTTTGATTTGTTATTTATTTGTTATATTATACAGGATCCAGGTGATTAGTCGATGGAGATCTGACTCACTTCAGTTCGATCCGCTCAGAAAGGTCAAGTGAGAATCAAAATCCGAAGGCACATCAATATGAGAATTAATTCATTGAAAATTACATAACAACACTAGGGAACAAGAAATCCAAAAATCATTCTCTCAATTTCCTTTATTAATGGACTTTTTTTTTTTTTGAGGTTTATTTATTGATATAAATATTCTTGGAATATCTAACAGTATGTACATCAATCTGTCTAAATAAATATTTATATCTAAATTTGAACACTTAAAAAAAAAGATATCACATAAAATCGTCTAAATTTTTTAAATCGTATAAAATTTAGATTTTAGGAGCAAAATGATAAATTTGGCACTCTAAATTCACCTATTTATCTATTCTACTATCCTAAATTTTATTTCTCTCATCTCTTTTATTCTTCTCCCGCTTGCACCATTTGTTCTCGCTCTCTTCTCTTTATATTCAATGCTCGTCTAGTCTTTGATATTATAATGCCATTTATTTTAACTCTAATTCACCTTATTGTTGTATCTGTATATATACTCATTCAGTCGGCTCGGTATATTTTAAAATTAAAACTCTATCTCACACAAATTCTAAAACTTTAATCTGCTATGGATTTTGGTGGCCTCGGTTCTTCCTTCTAAAATGTTATTCCTTTCGGCCGTTGGATAATAAGACAAATCAAACATAATATTTCAATAAACACAAGAAAAAATATAGTCATTAGATAATATAACAAATAGAATCAGATCATCTAAAAATATATTCATTTGTTTTTAAAATCCCCTAAAATATATTTTAATTAATATAGAAAAGTTAATATAAACAGTCTAATATGTCACATATGCTGTAATATCTAAATTTATAATAATATGCAGTCTAATTTAAAGATTTTAAACAAATAATCCAGCATAAATGCTCTAAAAAACATACATAGAATGTCTCTAAATAGAATAGTATTGCATTTATATTTAATTTTTATATGACTCTATTAATATAAATCAGCTAATTAAAAACTATGTTGTTGTGGATTCTGTCTATATATTTTTTTCTAAATAATTAAAGATTTATGTTTATATGTCTATGACCGGGGCAAGTCTTTTGATGATAAGTTTTGGATATTAAATTCAGTTTGTATTTTAAACGCATCTCAGACAAAAATTGATGGGTATACCAGAAATGGGTTGGACTCAGAAAGTCAACAAAGGCCCAAGACGACGGTCAACACTCTAACGGTCCAACTGAAAAATAGCCCCAAAAGCTGAAATGCCCAAGACGGTCAACGTTGGCGTTGACCGTCCGAGCGGCCAACTCTCCAGCAGACGGTCAACTCAAACGTTAACCGTCCTTATTATGCGCACTGGGCCCAAAGAGGCTTTTCTACAGTAATGAGCCTGGCTCACTCAGGTCCATGGCCCATCAGGCGACTAATAACAGACATCCTTCACAAGGGCGGCCAACACGCTTGCAGGACAGTTAACTTTCGAGCGTTGGCCGTCATGCGTTTGCACGTTGGGCCCTAATAAGCCCTTCTGAAAGAATGGGCCCGACCCGTTTAGGTCCACAAATCATCAAAAGGCCAACAGCGGCTTTCAAGGATATTTCACGATCCCGGTGGCACCAAAAGAATATTGACAATATTGGCGCCTCCCGTATAAGGAAGGCGCCTGATTTTCTCCAAATCTTTGCCCGGCCCGGGCTTTCAACGCAACATGCACGGAGGAAAGCGTGCGATTTGAAAAGTCTGTTGGCCGCCTCCACAACGAAACAATCACGATCGGCTTAGCAGGCAACCGGCATCCTGCTCCCGGAAGGTAAGCGGCAGGCGATCGAGGAGGGAAGGCAATCACTCCATCCAAAGAAGGAGGATCGTCCTCTCAGCTACAAAAGAAGCCCTGAATTCACCATCTAGGGCAGGCTCTCAATTACGCTTTCTTGAACATTGCCAATCGCATACGCTTTCCTCAACACTTTCAACTGCATACGCTCTCTGCAACACAATCGAGTGCTCTCAGAGATCTGCCCTCTCTGCCACTAATATTCTCCACAAATCCTAAGGCAACAAGCAAGCCCTCACGGCCGTTTACTGCCATCCCACCATCCAGATTTAAGAAGATTTCACGTCTCTCTTACATCTGGATAAAACCCTCTCTGCCTCTCTCTTTCTCTCAATTTCAATTTCTTCCTTTTAAAGACTGTTTGACTAACTTGAGCGTCGGAATGTTTTCGGTGGGATAACTTTTCACCGAACACGCTGACCTCCTGTTCTGTTTAGTGGTGTGCAGGATCCAACTCAGGAAACGGAGCCGGAGCCAAGACAAGAGGATCATCCGAATCTGTTCGAAGTTCGGATCCAGAGATGCATCATTGGCGCCGTCCGTGGGAAGCGCTTACAAAAGCCTACCACAAAAAATTGCACAAACTCTCTCTCTGTCACCTTCTGATTCTGCAATGGTGAGCACGAGAGCCCAAGCTAACGACCCCGCTAGAGATGCTGCTAACCCCGACTAGGACCACGCTGCTGGTGGCATGGTCAATGGGGCCACGGGCGGAGTTCCACCGCCTTACTTTCAGCAACTGGTGGAGCAGATGCAGGACAACAATGCCTGCTCCAGTTACTTTGTGCTCAGAATGAGCAACGACTACAAGCTGCTCCTCCAGCAGCCATCCCAGCACCAGCCACCAAAAGGGGTGGCTAGAGGAAGAAGAAGCCGGCCAAAAGGCCTGCCAAAGTCGGAGATAATTCGGCTCCAGCGTCCTCCTGCGTTCCTGGCTAGAATAGGCCTATAGAACGCTCCGGAGTACGTCTCCACCCCGAAGAGAGCCCAGAAAGAAAAATTCTCGATACTATCGGGCTTAAGACAACCACCTTGTCCGGGAGCGAGCCTCCCGGGACTACCCGATCAGAGCGGAGACAAAGGCCGACCGCTGAACCCGCTAGAGACAGGACAGAGTTGAGGGATTACCTCAACTCCAAACGATCAGCAAACGTCGCTCGCACTGATCCGCGAGTAGACAAGATCTGGAACCGTGTGTTCCAAGAGGAGGAGCGCGCCATCGACCTGGACCGATCTCCTTTCACTACAGAGATCCCGAGCCGTCCACTGCCGTCAAAGTTCAAGATGCCGTCCCTTGACTTATACGATGGGGGCAGTGATCCGGTTGACCACCTGGATCACTTCCGCACCCATCTGAGTCTACAAGGGCCAGAAGACTCAGCGATGTGCCGCTGCTTCCCACTCACGCTGAAGGGAGACACTCGAATCTGGTTTCATCACCTCCCTTTAGGCACCATCAGCAGTTTTTGTGAGCTCACGGACCTCTTCCTGGCTCAGTACGCTTCGAGCTGACAGGAAGAGAAACAGCCATGGCATCTCTCCCACATAAAGCAGAAACCAGGAGAGAACACACGGCACTTCCTGGATCGCTTCGTGGCAGAGGCCAGAAAAATCCCCAGGATCACAGAGGAGATGAAGCTGGACAGTTTCATCTTTGCACTTACTTATGGTGACTTTTTCAAGCACCTTGCCCACAAAAATCCTCAAACCTTCCGCGAGGCGAAATCCATCACCAGAGCCTACGCTGCAGCAGAAGAGGCCGACGAGGCAAAACGTCCAGAGCGGGCAGATCAGCCTCGGCCGTTCCCTGGAGAAGGGAAGAGAAAGTACAGTGGCGGAGAACACTCCCGGCAGAAGCAGCGCCGGACTGGGCAGCCAGAACGCAGAGACTATGGTCCCACCAGTTTCACACCTTTGACAGACACGTGCGCCAACGTCTTCATGCAGATCTGAGGAGAAAAATTCCTGAAGTGGCCCAAACCACTGAAGAAAGACTCGAAAACCCGATGAAATCTTGTGACTTCCATCGCTCTGTCGGCCATTCAACGAGGACCGCAAGACGCCGCGCAAGGAGATCGGGTTCGATTCGCAAGGCCACCTCACAAAGTTTGTTAGAGGTCCTGGACAGAACTCAGGAGCGGCTGATAAAGAGGGGCATGAACACACTCCACCCCGGAACAGGATTGCAACGGGGGTGGTTAACATGGTCACCACTGACAAGCGCCAAGAACCCGGCCGTAAACAAGGAGCAGCAGACTGGGAGGAAGAAGCAGCGCACAATAGACAATACGATTAGTTTCGATGATAGTGACTCAACTCATATAATGTCCCCCCATGCTGACCCCCTTGTTATATCAGTACTTGTTTCAGACGGCAGTTCGGACTACCAGCTGAAACGAGTCTTTATCGATAATGGAAGTTCTAAAGATTTGCTTTATTTGGATGCCTTCTTTAAGTTAGGCCTAAAAAAGAATCAGTTAAAACCCTCTGAAGGCCCACTATATGGCCCTGACAACGAGCCAGTGCCTGTTCAAGGGACAATCCAATTGGAGGTCACCCTGGGCACCTATCCAAAAACAGCAAGTCGCACGCTCACGTTTCTAGTAGTTGACCTGCCCTCCATTTACAACGCGATACTCAACAGACCATGCCTGACAGCGTTTGGGGCGGTCACCTCAATTTCGCACCTTAAAATGAAGTTCCCGACACCTTACGGTGTGAGAAAAGTATTGGGCGACCAAATAATCGGGCGGACATGCTACATGTCCCGGATTGCCCCAGCGGCGGCATTTTACACAGTGGGAGAACTCGATCACCGAGACGAGCACCTGCGGTAAGCACGGTCACGGTAAAGTCACAGATCTAGTCCCACTAAATCTGAAGAAATCGAAAAAGTGTGTGCAGATTGGCGGCTCACTCACCGCACACAAGACTTGACCGATTGCGTTCCCCGCACCAACGCCGACTTGTTCGCATGGACTCCTTGAAATGCAGGATTTGGCTGAGGTGATGGTCCACAAGCTGGGCCTTGATCCTGGCCGAAAGCCGGTTAGGCAAAAACGGAGGAGTCATTCCGTTGAGAAACTGATCGCCATCCGAGAGGAGGTGAAAAAGCTACTGGACGCTGGGTTCATTAGAGAAGTCCAGTAACCAGATTGGCTTTCAAATGTCGTCCTGGGGAAAAAGAGCAACGGAAAATGGCGAATGTGCGTCGATTTTACCGACGTCAACAAGGACTGCCAGAAAGACAGTTTTTCCTTGCCCATGATTAACCTCTTTTTGGTTGACTCCACTACGGGACATGAGCCGCCGGCCTTCATGGACGCCTATTCGGTTCTGACAGATTCGAATGAGTCCAGGAGGACGAGAACATACATCGCTCATGCATCACTGTGGCACCTATTGCTACAAAATGATGCCCCAATGAGAAAAATCTTTGGAGCAACTTACCGGCCGATCGTCAACAAGATGTTCAAAAAGCAGTTGGTCGTGACATGGAGGTCTATTCCGCGACATGCTCGCCAAGAGCATAGTCCTTTGGCGACCACATACGTGACTGGAAGAATCATTTGAGGTGCTCACAAAGACCAAATGAAATGAATCCAGCCAAGTGTGTCTTGAGTGGCCTCTAGAAAGTTCTTGGGTTTCGCTGCCTCCCAACGGGGATCGAGGCAAACCCAGAAAAGATCAAGGCCCTCGTTGACATGGCTCCCCCACGGAATGTCAAAGACGTCCAGCGATTAACTGGGCAGCTGGCAACTTTGTCCCGCTTCCTCGCGAAGTCTGGTGACAAGTACCAATCCTTCTTTAAAGCACTGAGAGGGACAAAATCTAACGGATTCCAGTGGACGGCTGACTGCCAGACAGCCTTCAATGAATTGAAGCAGTACTTGGCCAGCCCACCATTGCTAGCATCACCCAAAGACGGAGAGGAGCTGTACCTTTGACAGCGGTTTGTAGTATCCTCGCCTCCGTCCTCGTGTGCCAGGAATCCGATACCTAGTAGCCGGTCTACTATGTGAGCAAAACATTGACCGGCCCAGAAACGCGCTATCCACGCACTGAAAAAATGGCCCTAACACTTATCTTCGCAGCGTGGAAATTGAGGCCATACTTTCAGGCGCATCGCATAGTGGTCCTCACTGACCAACCACTGAAAGGCATACTCCAGAAACCAGACGTTTCGGGATGGCTGGTGAAGTAGGTTATCGAATTGGGTGAGTTCGACACCAGTTCAGGCCCAGACCTGCCATAAAAGCGCAGGCTCTGGCTGACTTCATTGTTGAGACCACGACCCTGATTCACGAGGAACAGCCCGCAGAAAACACGGAACAACCCGACGAAGTCCCAGAATGGACACTCCACGTGGACGGATCGTCCACGGACAGTGGCAGCGGAGCAGGGGTGGTCCTTATGACCCCTGATGGATTCGAGGTTAAGTATTCCCTTAAACTTGACTTCCCGGCAACCAACAACGTCGCCAAGTACGAAGCCCTGCTAGCCGGCTTACGATTAGTAAAGGAATGCTCTGCCAAGAGGTTGGCGGTTTACAGTGACTCCGACCTGATCGTCAATCAGGTTAACGGGGACTTTGAGGCAAACAACCCTTACTTGGCCAAGTACCGGCTAAGGCAAAAGAGGCATGTCTGTGGTTTCGACAGATATTTTCTGGTTCACATTCCCGCCCCGAGAAAGAAAGGACCCGGTTGGCTAGAGCTCAACTGTCACCGAAAACCCATGCCAATATTCGAGGGACACGCGGGGAGATTCTGAATGCTCCCGCATTGAGAAACGAGGAAGCAATCTGATTTCGAGATTAAAAACTGGATGACACCCTATCTTAGATACTTGGCTGACGGATCACTCCTAGAGGACGCCGAAAAGGCTAAGCGAATTAAAAAGACGGCTGGCTGGTATACAGTAGTCGATGGGCGGCTGTATCGCCGTGGATACTCAACTCCGTATCTCTGCTATCTATCTCCCGAGGAGGCGGACTACGTGCTGAGTGAAGTTCACCTCGGGATCTGTGGATCACACGTAGACGGGAAAAATCTGGCCTTTAAGATCATGCGGCAGGGCTATTATTGGCCCTCGATGAAGAAGGACGTGCTAGAGTTTGTAAAGAAATGTGAAAACTGCCAGCTTCACGGCAACCTTCACCACCAGCCGTCTGCTGACCTGAAGTCACTTCAAGCTCCGTAGCCCTTCGTGCAATGGGGGCTCAATATTCTCGGCCCATTTCCCATTGCCACGGGGAAAATGAAGTTCATCATCACGGGTATCGACTACTTCACAAAGTGGGTCGAGGCAGTCCCGCTGGCGAAAATCACGGAACACAATACGCTGGAATTTCTTCGTCAGAGCATTGTTTGTAGGTTTGGCGTCCCAGAGGTCGTAGTAACAGACAACGGGACCCAATGTTTAGGAAAACGCTTCACCAAGTATTGCGCCAGCCTTGGCATCAAGCTGATCCACACTTTGGTGGCATACCCCCAGGCCAATGGGCAGGTGGAGGTTACGAACCGTACGCTACTCCACGGGTTAAAGATTAAGCTGGAGGACGCCAGGGGCTCCTGGGCTGACGAGCTCTCATCCGTCCTCTGGTCTTATCGGACAACCTCGAAGGAACCAACATGCGAGACAACCTTCAGCCTCTGCTACGGGACTGAGGCGGTGATCCCGGTCGAAATCGGGCTTCCAAGTCTCTGGGTGGAGTATTTCGACCCACAGACCAACTCCCAGAAAATCAGGGAGCACTTAGACTTGCTAGAGGAAGCCCGCGATGCCGCCAGAATACGGATAGTATCATACCAATACCGAGTTGCCCAGTACTACAATAAAAAGGTGAAAGCCCGGCAGTTTGACGTTGGGGACTTGATCCTACGAGGCGTCGAGGCCACAGGCAAGCTGGCCGGCCGCAACAAGCTCTCTCCTAACTGGGAGGGACCTTTCCTTGTCTCCGCCGTCCTGTGAAACGGAGCATATAAACTCCGAAACCAGGACGAAAAGTAGGTCCCGCGAACGTGGAATGCAATCCACCTCAAATGTTACTTCCAGTAGAGAACCCAGGTATGCACTCGCTTATTCACGTGCATTCATTCGCATGCTTGTTTAATTTGGTAAAATAAGAAGTTTACTTAGCATATAGAATCCTCGTTTTTGTGTGCATGTATACTGTGTTTGTCTTGTAGGTTTACCCGACTTAGACTGCCCCTAAGTCGAGAGGGTCTTCACCCTCTCGTTAAACCCTGGTCATCCAGGTGGCCAAAAAGTGGTCTGAAACCCTAGTCATCCAGGTGGCCCATGAGCGATCTAAAACCCTGGTCATCCAGGTAGCCCATGAGCGGTCTAAAATCCTGGTCATCCAGGTGGCCTATGAGCGGTCTGAAACCTTGGTCATCCAAGTGGCTCGTAAGTGGTCTAAACCTCGGTCATTTGAGCAGCCCGATAACGGTCGTACTAAACCTTGGTCATCCAAGTGGCCCAATAGCGGTCTAAAAACCTTAAGGGGCAAGTATAGCACACGCGACGACCTCCTCTCGGGGAGTAGCAACGTCAGTCAACGACGGTCGAAGGGAGGATAATTTCTCCTCCAACAGTGGCTGCCCAAGTCATCACTTGTACGGCGCCACCAGGTTAGTTAGCACAACTGCCTGTCTAGCTCAAGGACTCAGCTCCTTAGGCAACCAAACAGTGGTATCCGGCCAACCAAGTTGGCCGCCTGATACAACAATATGAAGAAACACGAAGCAATAAAGACAATGGACACCAAATTGAAAAGAATTTTTATTTTATTGCTCAAAGAGTGTATTACAATTTACACAAGACCCAAAAGCGCAAAGGAAGTGCAAAAGGCTATAAGGGCGGTAGACCACCCTGGCTGTCTCGGGGCTCTCTCACCAAGTCTTTCTTATGTTGCGCTGTGCGGTTGCTCTGATTGATAAACTCAACTGGAAAGTCAGGATCGATTAACCGTGCAACGCGCCGTCCAATATTGAGCCCCTTCAATAGCCGGGCGTGCAGTGCGCCCTCGATCTCATGGGGGTTGATCCGAATGGCCAACTCGTTCTCTGAGGCTGCGGCTCGATCGGCAAGACGTTTATTGCTCGCCTTAAGTCGATCTTCCTCCTCCTTCAAGCGGCGACCTCGGCCTTCAACTCGGCATTCTGCCTCCATGCCCGCCATGCAGCCTCAAGAGCAGCTGTCCGCTCACGGAGCTCCCCAGGCAGCCCGGCTTGGCCTCCGGCCGGGCGATCTCGGCCTCCCGGTCGCAATGATGCGATCACGTTGCTCCACCTCCCTGGAGAAAGCTGAGATCAACCTTCTTGACTGCACAAGATAAAAGCGAAGTGTGAGTTACAAACACAAGGAAGAAAGAAATACAAGGAAGCCATTACAGAAATCATACCTCGTAAGTTTTCCTCAAGGGCCTCATAGGCCTGGGCTCTAGACCTGTCCCAGCTGGCGGTGGACCAGTTGGCAGTGGACCAGGAGATGACGAACCAGGAACATCCTCACCAGCCTAGCTCACCGTTGCCTCCTGCAGAATGCGGTCTAAAAATTCATTATCATCTGCGGCAGCGGCGGACTCCTCTCTCGCAGCCTCTGGAGCAGCCGCAGCAGGCCTCTTCCCCTTGGCTGCCTCTGGAACGGCTGCTGGAGGATCTGCTCTCGTCGACGGCTTCACAATAAAAACTCGCGAGCCCTCATCCATATCGCGAGCTGGCTCCTCCGCAGACTCCATCCAGGCAGCGCCTGGGACCACCCTCGTTGCAGGCTAGGCCAGGATGACTCCTCCAGCCTTCGCCAGCTTGTCTTCAATGAACTTCGCCCGCTCAGTGCAGCTGATCTGGCCGGCAGATGCCGGCTGCGACCACATAATCAATGTGCGACGAAGACGAGGAGGGTGTCCCAATTACCCTCTCAGTAACCTCCTCCTCCGTGCGCCTTGAGCGGATGATCACACCCTTTGAGTCCACAGGGTTCATCATCATAATCGGAGGGGTCGGTTTCTAAACCGGTGATGGCGGCCCCCAGTTGACCTTCTTGGACTCCGCACGAGAGACCAAGAAGTCCCTCTTGAACTCATCGGGGTTAGCTCGTATGGCCTTGGTTAGCCATGTGTAGGCGGGGCACTCCGCCGCAGACGGCGTACCAAAGTACGCCTCCAGAATCTCGCCCCAGCTCCTCGCAAGAGGCCATTTCTCCCCCACCTTCACGAAGAAGAACCAGTTTTTCTAGTTCTTCAGCAAATCGTGAATGGCCTTACTAATTTTTACTCCGGTACGGGGAGTGAGTGATATCCACTCTGCCCCCTGGTTCTATTTGAACACAACCCTAACGCCAGACATCCTAACTTCTGGCCAAGCTTCCTAAAAAAATACACAAAGTACAGAGATACCTTACGGCGTTGGCGTGAAGCTGGGCGACGGGTACTTGCAGAGCCTTCATAATTGATTCCGGCTCCTCTGGCAACGGTAGGCGGAGGCCGCTCCTCAAATGGGCCTCGTAAACGGTAATGTACCCCTCCGGTGGGGCAAAGGCTTTGTCGTCCTTACCCGAAATCCTCCAGGCCGTCTCCTTGGGGATATTGAACTCAACGCACAATGCATTTATATCGTTTTCTCTCAAGACGGACGAGAAGTCTGCAACAGAAGCTATGATTGAGCAAAAGCTAGGGTTCTTTAGGAAGGCTTGCCTGAAAAACGAGAAGGAAGAAGACGACGGGTTGAAGGCATAAACGATTTCAAAAATACGGAAGGAAAACTTCAGCGCCAAGCATGAAAACCCCTCATTAAGGACGCCGTCAGTTCTGCCACGTGTCACCTCCCAACTTGACCCTATGAAAGGCGGATCTCCGGCGCATTAATGGCTAGGATATCCGCCCAACCAAAGGAGGACACGTGTCTCACTCTGCCCGAGGTAAAATCGGCTAAAGGTCGGGCAGAAAGCACTTCCAATGGCCAAGACGGTCAACAACTTCCGTCAAGGAATTGACCGGGGACTAGTCAACAATTCGGTGTTCGGAATTGGCCCAGAATGGTCAGCAGTTTGGTAACTCGGAATTGACCAGGGCGGTGGCGATTTCGATGCTCGAAATGGCGGGACGGTCAATAATTCTGGTCAAACTCTCCTTCACGCTTTTCACGAAGTTCCACGAGATCCTCAAAGTAAGGAAAGGCATCTCATCATGAGCATATTGGAGCCCAGACTTCTGGCCACCAGCATGGAGGGCTAGTGATGAGTATACCAGAAATAGGCTGGACTCAGAAAGTCAACAAAGGCCCAAGACGACGGTTAACACTCTAACGGCCAAACTGGAAAACAGGCCTAAAAGCTGAAAAGCCCAAGACGGTCAACGTTGGCGTTGACCGTCCGGGCGGCCAACTCTCTAGTAGACGGTCAACTCAAACGTTGACCGTCCTCATTATACGCACTGGGCCGAAAGAGGCTTTTTTACAGCAATAGGCCTGGCTCACTCAGGCCCATGGCCCATCAGGCGGCTAATAATAGACATCTTCCACAAGCGGTTAACACGCACGCAGGGGCCAATCAACGCGTTCGTCTGCGTTTTACACGTTGGGCCCTAATAAGCCCTTCTACAGTAATGAGCCTGACCCGTTTAGGTCCACAAATCATCAAAAGGCCAGCGACGGCTTTCCAAGGATATTTCATGATCCCAACTGGCACCAAAAAGAATATTGAAAATATTGGCGCCTCCCATATAAGGAAGGCGCCAAATTTTCTCCAAATCTTTGCCAGCCCAGGCTTTCCAACGGCAACATGCACGGAAGGAAAGCGCACGGTTTGAAAAGTTATTGGCCGCCTCACAAGGAAACAATCACTATCAGGTTGGCAACTGGCATCTACTCCAGAAGGCAAGCCAGCCGGCAGATCAGGAAGGCAATCACTCATTCCAAAGAAGGAGGATCGTCCTCTCAGCTACAAAAGAAGCCCTGGATTCACCATCTAGGGTAGGCTCTCAATTACGCTTTCTTGAACACTACCAATCGCATACGCTTTCCTCAACACTTTCAACTGCATACGCTTTCTGCAACACAATCGAGTGCTCTCAGAGATCTACCCTCTCTGCCACCAATATTCTCCACGAATCCTACGGCAACAAGCGAGCCTTCACGGCCATTTACTACCTTCCCAACATCCAGATTCAATAAGACCTCACGTCTCTCTTACATCTGGATAAAACACTCTCTCTGCCTCTCTCTCTTTCTCTCTCATTTCGCCTCCCAAGATCAATTTGATTGGGACAGCGTCGGAGTGTTTTCGGTGGGATAACTTCCCGCCCGAACACGCCCGACCTCCTGTTTATTTAGTGGTGGCGGGGATCCAATTCGAGGCAGGAATGGGAGCAAGACACAAGAGGATCATCCGAATCATTCAAGTTCGGATCGGATACGTATCAAAAATAATTATTTTATATATTTGATAATATTTTTTAAGATAAGAGTAAAATATCATTTTATATTAATTTTATATTTATTTTATTATTTATATATACACCAAAAATAAACTTTTATTTAAATTTTTATCAGATAATAAGTATTCTATTTATATTTTATTACATAATAAAAACTTATAATTTCTTTTATTTCTGATGCAGATGTACTTGGTAGCCAATAATGGCACAGTGTGGTTATGTTTTGACAAAATGTATTTTTGGCAAGGATAGATATTACAAAATTTTATGGACGGATGGATTGTGTTTTGATGTTTATTACCTATGTTTCGTGGGGGCCGTAGGTGGTTGGCGGTGGTCCGGTGGTCCTCCCCTATTGTGGTGTTATATGGCTTAGGGGGGGGGGGGTCCTCCATTACTTGTTGGATCAAATATCAAACATATTTTATATTTGTTTCAAATATAAAAATATATAATGTAGCTTATTTTTAATTTTTTTTAATAATTTGAGTTATGATACTTTAATAATTAATCTTTTTAAGGAAAAACTTAGTTCATATTATTATAAAAATATACAATAAAAATTATTAAATTATTAAGATCCAACTCTCTTAATTTATATTGAAAAAAAAGGCTCCTCTGGGAACTCCCATCCTTTCATATTTGTGGGCCATATGTTTGGTTGGCTATGAGATTTTCTCTTTTTTTTTGGGGGTTTGGGGGTTTGATCGTTCAATTTTAAAAATGTTAATACATTTGAAAAAGTAAGCTATTGATGGAGACGTTAATAATGGGTTTAGTCGAAAAGGAATAATCAGATCCATGGCGACCCATTTGTCGCGCTGACGGTCAACGCCAACTTGATTGGATTTAAAGCTAATAAGCGGTCAAAATCCAAGAAGCGGATGACACAATTGGCCCTAAAAGCGATCAACACTTTCGTTGGCCGGAAGCATGTAAAGTGGTCAATGTTTCCATTGATCGGAAGCATGACCAATTGACTGGCTGAATCCAAGCCCCACACGGCCCAAACCCAGATTGGCCCACGCGTCCGTCCTCGTGCAGCAACAGTCTTCTCCTTTGATTTCACGCTCTCCACAAAAGGAAACCTCCATTATAACGGTTGCTCCCAGAGTCAACGCGTATCCCTGAAAGAAGGCGATAGAATTCTTTTCCTCTCTGCTGGAAATCCTAGCGGTTACAGAATGTAAAAGGAAAGCAATCAATCTAATGACCATTGCATCTCATTGCATCCACCTTCTTACTTCGAAGGACATTTACTGACTTGAGTGTCGAAATATTTTCGATGGGATAACCTCCCGCCATCACCTCACCTTTTATTCGCAGTTGTAGTGTGCAAGATCCATACTCAGTAAACAGAATCGAATTCAGATGAACGAATTGACCCGAATCTGTTCAAAATTTAGATCAATAACATATCATTGGCACCGTCAGTGGAAAGCTCATGAAAAGCCTACCACTTTTCACAATAATTTTCTAGTTCAATTCTACGATCAGTTTCATCTATTAGAATGGTTAACACCAGAATACAAGTTAGCAGTCCCACTAGAGACGCGGTCACACCTGACTAGGACCACTCTGCTAGTAACCTAATCAATGGGGGTAGTCAACGGAGTACCTGCCCAATTTTTTTAGAACTTGGTGGAATAATTGAGTAACAAGAATCAAACACTTCAGATGCTCTGAGCCCACCAGGAAAATACGAAGTAGGGGCTCTGCTCGTAGCAGTCCCTACTCCGGCCTCTAGAAGAGGAGGCTAGAAGAAGAAAAAGCCATCCAAGAAGACTGAAAAGTCAGTAACACTCAAGCTCTGGAGACCTCATACGCCCAAAGCCGTCCAAAGCTCGAAGGACGTTTGGGCAGCAGGACTCTGAAAGAGAGTCCAGAATGGAGGAAGCCCCGATACTCTTATGCGGAGACCAGGCATCAAGCTTAGGAGGGAGCCTCTAGGATCGTTAGATCCACTGGTGGTAGTAGTTAGCCGGCTACTCGTTGTGTCAGAGAAAAACGGAGTTGAAAACCTACCTTAACTCTAAAAGAACTGGCAATGCCACCCGCACAGATTCGAGGGTGAAGAAGATCCGAAACCACGTGTTCAAGGATGACAAATACGCCATAGATTTGGACAGATCTTCCTTCACAGCATAGATCTTGAATCACCATTTACCGGCAAAGTTCAAGATGCCAACCCCTGACTCTTATGATGGGAGTGTTAATCCTATGGATCATCTAAATCACTTCTGTACCCATCTGAGTCTCCAGGGGTTGGAGGACGCAGCGATGTACCATTGCTTCACTCTTACGCTGAAGGGAGACGCCTGCATTTGGTTCCATCATCTCCCGTCAGATTTAATCAAGAGCTTCTGAGAGCTCGCTAATCTCTTATTCCCGTAATATACTTCTAGCCGCCGAGAAGAGAAGCAGCCTTGGCATCTTTCTCACATCAAGCAGAAGTAGGAAGAGCATCCGAGAAAGTTCATAGATCGTTTCGTGACGGAGGCCAGAA
Organism: Nepenthes gracilis; assembly: GCA_033239525.1. Taxonomy (NCBI): domain Eukaryota; kingdom Viridiplantae; phylum Streptophyta; class Magnoliopsida; order Caryophyllales; family Nepenthaceae; genus Nepenthes; species Nepenthes gracilis. Next base: position 2,872,441 of record BSYO01000027.1, on the reverse strand, counting down.
GGATTCCCAGACTCACGGAAGAGATAAAATTTGGCAGTTTCATCTCTACCTTAACGCATAGGGATTTCTTCAGGCATTTGGCACACAAGAATCTATGGACCTTCCAAAAAGCAGAATCTATCATCAGGGCTTACGTAGCGGCCGAAGAGACCAACAAGGCTGAGCATCTCGAAAAGACTGAATAGCCTCGCTCTTTCCCAGCCGAGGGAAAGAGGAAGCACAATAGAGACAATAGCTCCCGCAGGAAGCAGCACATGACCAAAGCACCAGACCGAAGGGATTACAGGTCGATTAACCCGACACACCTAACCGACACGCACTCCAACGTCCTCATATAGATCCGTGAAAAGAAGTTCCTTAAATGGCCCAAACCACTTAAGAAAGTGGAGGGAGGAAATTCAGTTAAGTATTGTGATTTTTATTGATCTCTCGGACACTCCACGAAGGACTACAAGACTCTTCAGCGGGAAATCGAGGAGCTCATCCGGAGGAACCACCTCACCAGGTTCGTTAGGAATCCTGGACAAAGTTCTGGCACCTTAGGCAGGGAAGGACCAGAGCCTTTCCAACCACAAAATCGGGTCGCGGATGGAGTGGTGAATATGATCACAACCTGACCTAGCAAGACCCCAACGGATCACAATGAGTAGCAGATTGGACGGAAGAAGCAACGCACAGGAGATAACGTCATTAGCCTTAGTGATAATAACATGAAACATGTAATCTCCTCCATGAATATATTCCCTTATTGTATCCGCACTCGTTTCGAACGATAGCGTTAACTACCAACTGAAATGAATCTTTATCGATAATGGAAGTTTCCGAGATTTACTTTATCTAGATACCTTTTTAAAGTTTGGTTTAAAAAAGAGTCAATTGAAACTTACCGAAGGCCCGCTCTATGGCCTTGACAACGAGCCAGCAGCCGTCCAAGGAACGATCCAATTAGAGATCACCCTAGGCACATACCCAAGAACGGCGAGTCGTTTACTCACCATATTGGTCGTCGACCTGCCTTCCGTATACAACGCTATATTTTGCCATCCGTTCCTAATAGCATTCGGAGCTGTCACTTCGATACCGCATTTCAAGATAAAATTTTCAACAGCATGCGGTATTGGTAAAGTGTTGGGTGACCAAGTCATTGGGAAGACATGTTATATGTCCCAAATTACTCCAAGTAGTAGCACAAAGGCAGTAGGAGAGCTTAACCATCGAGATGAAATAATATTGCAACAAGCGCAGTCTAGTGAGGCAATCGATCTAATCCCACTAAATCTTAAGGACTCGGAGATGTGCGTACAGATTGAGGCCTCACTCATCAAGACACTACATGACGAGATGATAGCGTTCTTATGACGAAACGTAGACGTCTTCACATAGACTTTCGCTGACATGCTTTGGATTTTTGTCGGAGTAATGGTCCACAAGTTGGGCTTCAATTCTGACTGCAAGCCCTTCCGGTAGAAGCGAAGAAACCAATCCGTAGAGAAACTCATCGCCATCCGAGAAGAGGTGAAGAAGCTGCTGGACACTGGCTTCATCAGAGAGGTTCAGTATCCAGATTGACTCTCCAACGTTGTCCTAGTAAAGAAAAGTAACAAAAAATGGCAAATTTGAGCCGACTTTATCGACGTTAACAAAGCCTGCCCAAAAGACAGCTTTCCTTTATCCTGAATTGACCTGTTGGTATACTCGACATCTGGACATGAGTTACTGAATTTTATAGATATATACTCAGGTTACAACCAGATCTGGATGAACCTAGAAGATGAAGAGTGCATCTCAGTTATGACGGACCAAGGCACCTACTGTTATAAGGTCATACCTTTTGGTTTGAAGAACGAGGTGCCACTTATCAGAGGCTTGTAAACAAAATATTTGAGAAGCAAATTGGCCACAATATGGAGGTGTACGTCGACGATATGCTCATCAAGGGTAAGACCACCAGCGACTATATTCGCGATCTGGTTGAGTCCTTCGAGGTACTTCGTGCGCACCAAATGAAGTTGAACCCTTTAAATGGTGTCTTCGGAGTATCTTCAGAAAAATTCTTAGGTTTCATCATTTCTCAACAAGGGGTTAAGGAAAACTCGGAGAAGATCAATGTTCTCACAAACATGACTTTGTTACAGAGTGTTAAAAATGTCCAGACGCTAATCAGACGACTGGTAGCCTTGTCCCGCTTCTTGTCAAAGTTGGGGGACAAGTGCCAGCCTTTCTTTAAGGCTCTGAGGGGGACAAAAGCGAACAGATTCTAATAGATTGTAAAATGCTAGGCAGCTTTCGACGTATTAAAGCAGTACCTGGCCAGTTCACCATTACTAACGTCACTGAAGGACGGAGAAGAGCTGTACCTTTATCTAACAGTGTCAGAAGTGGTTCTTAGCTCTGTCCTTATACGCCATGACTCTGGCTCTCAGCGGTTGGTTTACTATGTTAGCAAGACATTGATCAGCACAGAGACGCATTACCCACGCATAGAGAAGTTAGCTTTGGCGCTTCTCTTCTCTACCCGAAAACTGTGGCCTTATTTACAGGCTCATCGCGTGATCGTTCTGATCGACCAGCCACTGAATAGTATTCTTCAGAAACCCGACGTTTCCAGAAGGTTGGTTAAATGGGTTATGGAGTTGGGAGAATTTGATATTGAATTCCAGACTAGACCAGCCATCAAAGGGCAGGCTTTGACTGACTCCATTGTCGAGATCATGAAACCAATTTCCAATGAACAACCCACTGATGATGCAGAACAATACGAAGAAGAGCCAGAATGGGTTATCAATATAGACGGATCGTCTACAGACTCAAGTAGTGGTACCGGAGTGGTCCTAAGGACCTTAGACGGGTTTGAGGTACAATACTACTTTAGACTTGATTTTCTAGCCACCAACAACATTACCCAGTACGAAGCCTTACTAGCCGGGTTAAGACTAGCCAAAGAGTGCTCAACTAGACAATTGACCGTCTACAGCGACTCAGAGGTAGCCATAAACTAGGTTAATAGGAGCTTCAAGGTGTGTAACCCTCAATTAGCCAAATACTTGGCTAAAGCGAAGGAAGCCATCTAGAGATTTGATAAGCTAAACCTGGTCCGTGTTCCTAGAATTGAAAACTAGAAGGTTGACCAACTTGCCGGAGCAACTGTGACGGACCAGATTATTCTCCATTGAATAACCTCCGTCAATGGCTACACACACTCTAAAGCCCATAATTAACCTATGGACTCTACAGAAAATCCGGCAGAGTTTCCTCTGCAATTGGACGAAAACCGAAATACAACCTATTTAAATATCATCCTGTATAAGCACACATCTATCAAAGGCTTAACTCAAAGCCTACAACACGCCACACAGGATCACAACACTGCCATATCATCCATGGCTCCAATACAGTACACAACCTACTATACTGGATCTAGAGAGATGCCATCTAATATGAAACAAAACTCAAAATATCAATACAGACACGGAAGCATAACTACATCATTAAATATGCGGAAACATAACAAAACCATAAAACAATAACTATAATGAGCCACGCCCAACACTAAGTGGCTGTCCGCAATCCGATCCAACTCTAAGTCCAAAGCTTTCGCGCACCCGCCGTCCTGCCAATCTCATCAAGCAAGCCTCTCTCCTTGCTCTATCTATCCGGCGTCAACTAAGTGTTCTCATTTGAAAGGAAACAACAACAGCAAGAGTGAGCTAATAGCCCAGCAAGTATAATCATAAATAATTCTCCAGGGCATATACAAGAACTAAAGCGGGAGGGAATACAAGCACTCTCCATACTCAAGAAACAAGAAAGGGAACAGGAAGCAACTGGAATCACTCGACTCCTACGGTTCACACGGTTACATCTTGAATTACTGGTTTCACACAGTTCTCGCGGTTCATATCTTGAGCGTTATTTATTTTCATTATTACATCGTCTTTGCGGACCCCGGCTAGTAGACCGTACGAACCAATGATGCGAGAGAACGAGGACAGGAATGTGTTCGCTACACATTCTAAAGCCACGGCTACTATTTTAGGTCGGTAGCACACAACCCTCGGTTGCATCCATGCAACAATCATCATAGATGACTACATCTCAATATGTAGCGTCGACAGACACACCCCACACCCCGGGGTCCAGGCATCCTCGTTCTTCCACAGTAGTTTCCTAAAGCGTACCACGGACATCACCCGCTCCCACGGCGGTGGAATACGTGGCCAAGTATTTCTTGGGTTCACACCGTGATGGATATGGTATACTAAAGAATACTACCCATATGACTCGTGGTCCTAGTTTGAGGTTAGGTTCAACACTTGGAGGGAAACTCACATTTGCCACACACGATCACATCGGGAAATCTCATTCCCATCGCAAGATCTCTAACGGGAGATCATCTCATCACACACATCTCCATCCGGAGATTATATCATCACAAGCACAATGTGGACTCCCTTTCATTCACGTCACGATTCACAATATCCTAGGACTCAATTTCCTTAATCCTGACAAAGTCATCCAAGTTCACGAGAGAGATTAGATTCTTACCTCCAATGATCACATATCACTTTGGAACCTCAGGGACTCATCTCGCCTTCATCACATGGATACACATTTGGAGCTTACACTTACGTTTAGACATTTAAACGTTACTTTCAATACAATTATGGGGTCATATTACTTTGCATTTCTCATTTCATTTTGGGTGAACAATAACAGATTTCCTTTTGAACACCCGGACGTCGTACACGGTTCGATACTTGGAAATCGGATGTCTGGTGGATTCGTATGTACTCTTTGTACACGAAGTTTCACATTTGGGTTCGATTTAACTTATCACGATGATGGAAGCATGCAACTTCCCCTTTAATTTCGGATAAACAATTACGGAATTCCTTCAAGACTCCCGGATGCCACGAACGGGTCAAATCTTGTGAGATTCGATATCCGGTCGATATATACACACAATTGGAACATGGGGATTAACATTCAAGGGTCATTCCATCATTTTACGAAGGTGACAACACGAAATAATCACCTTGGTCTCGGGTGAAAGAATAATGGCGCCCATTTAACGGGCTCGGACGCCGCGAACGAGTCCAAACGTACAAGATCGGACCCGCGGCCGACATATATACATCATTGGGACGTGGAGATTCCAATTTTGAGGTCAATTTCATGATACACGGCGGAAAACGGAAAACCCCAAAATCCCGTGGGTTAGGGTTTTAAAACCCACCGGATTTAATCGGACACGATTCGGACGAACAACTACATTTTCCTTAGTCCATACCCATGGGTTTCAAGATTCTAACGTCCACCGTGGGTATCGACACAAAATACCCAACGAAAATACATAAAATATCGAAAGAGAACGAGAAGTGGGTATGAGAACACTTGCCTCGACGCGTGCTTTCACCTTTATACCGGCTCTCTGACAGAATCGGACTCCCGGCTCGATCTCCCTTCTTCTCTCTCCAGTCGCGCCCCTCTCTCTCTCTCTAAAACCCTTGGCCGATCCTGAAAACGAGGAGAAGGAAATCGGCGCAGATTTATCTCGCGCCGCCGCTCAGCTCTTTCGAGCGGCTGGGGCGGTAGCCGGGCAACGGCTAGCGCGGGCGGCCGTGCAACGGCTAGCGGGCGGTCGTGCAGCGGCTGTCCACCGCTCGCTTCTGGTTTTTCCGCTCGAGCCATGGCTCGAGCGCCCGAGGGCGCGGTCTGCCCGCGCGTCAAGCCTGCAGCAAGCCTACGTCGCGTTTTTGCCATTCGGGACCCGTTTTGACCATTCTAACCCAATATTTCACATCCTTGGAACTTATTTTTGATTATATAACCTTAATAGGTCATGATTATCATAATTTAAAACCCACAATCTTATTTACAAAGTAACATTTTACGGTTTATAATTTTTGTTCCCGATTTACCATTTTCGGTTCTTTAAGCTTTCCAATTCATTCCTCTCAGACCTTTTGACCATGATACACCCATATTAACTTAATTGCCTTCTAATTATTATTTCCTTAACTCGGAACCTCACAGCAATGGTGGCCGAAAACCTAGAGCAATACTCGAGAGACATGCGGAAAGTCCTGAACACTTTCACCAATGAGGAACCGGAAGCAATGCAAATATCTAATACGGAAAGTTGGATGACGTCTTATTAGAAATACTTAGCGGACGGAGTATTGCCAGATAATGCAGACGAAGCCAAGCAGATCAAGAAGATGGCCGGTTGGTATACCGTGGTCGATAGACGACTATATCGCCGTGGTTACTCGACTCCATATATTCGATGCCTAACTCCCTAAGAGGCTGACTACACCTTAAGAAAAGTCTACCTTGAGATATGAGAATCGCACATCGGTGACAAAAATCTAACGTTTAAGATCATACGTCAGGGATATTACTGGCCGACAAAGAAGGACGCCCTTGAGTTCGTAAAGAAGTGTGAGAATTGCCAACTCTATGATAATCTTCACCACCAGCCGCCCACCAAGTTGAGATCTCTTCAAACTTCTTGGCCTTTCGCACAATGGGGGATTGATATCATTGATCCATTTTCCATTGCGACAGGGTAAAGAAAGTTCATCAACGTGGGTATCGACTACTTCACCAAGTTGGTTAAAGATACCCCGTTGGCCAAGATCATCGAGCACAATGCCCTAGAATTCATCCGCCAGAATATAGTCAGCAGATTCGGCGTTCTCAAAATCATCGTGACCGACAACGAAATCCAATTTTCAGGAGAACACTTTACCAAGTATTGCGCCAGTTTAGATATCAGATTGGTCCACACTTCGATAGCGTACTCGCAAGTAAATAGGCAGGTGGAAGTTATAAACCGCACACTACTTCACGGTCTGAAGATCAAGTTGGAGGATGCAAGGGGCTTCTAAGTTGACGGGTTACCGTCCATCCTATGGTCTTTTCAAATGACTCCAAAGGAACCAACTCACGAGATGCCCTTCAATCTTTACTATGGGACTGAAGTAGTAATTTTCGTTGAGATCGGGCTTTCAAGTCTCAGGGTTGAATCTTTTGACCCACAAGGTAATTCCCAAAAAAACAGTAAACACCTAAACTTGTTGGAGGAAGCCCGTGACGCTACTAGAATGCAGACAGTAGCCTACTAATAACGAGTCGCCCGCTATTACAATAAAAATGTAAAAGTACGGCAATTTAAAATTGAAGACTTGGTCTTGCGAAGCATCGTGGCTACGGGCAAGATAACCAATTGGAAAAGCTTTCCCCAAATTGGAAAGGTCATTTTCTAGTCTCGGCTGTTTTGTAGAACTGAGCATACAAATTCTGAACCCAGAATCCCACGAACGTGAAACACGACCCTCCTCAAGTATTACTTCCAATAAAGGCACATGTATATCATCCATATTGAATGTGTATGCTTGTAATATACATGTTGATATTAATAAAATAAGAATGCTCTTTCATTTGTGCTATGTTGTTTTTTCTTTTCTTTTCTTGTTCCATGTGCATGTGTATGAATTTATAGTGTTATACAAACGACCTAAATTGCCTCTAAGTCTAACAGATTTTCACCTATTCGTAATTAAACCCTGGTCATCCAGGCGGCCCATGAGCAGTCGAATTAAACCCTGATCATCTGGGTGGCTCATGAACGGTCGAATTAAACCCTGGTCATTCAGGCAGCCCATGAATAGTCAAATTAAACCCTGGTTATTCAGGCAACCCATTGGTGGTTGAATTATAACTTGGTCATCCAAGTGGTTCATTTGCGGTCAAAATCTTATGGGGTTAAAGAAGCACACGTGATAGCCTCCTTCACAAGGAGATAACGTAATCAGTCAACGATGATCGACAGAAGCAAAGTACTCCGACCAAAAGCTGGCCATCCAAGTTCACACCTGAGCAGGCCACCAAGCCTCTACTCATGCACGAGTGTAGAATAGGCTTAGCACGATATCGGGATTCACCTTGATGTTTTCTCGAGGACATAAGTCCATCAGAGAGCACCACAAATGTCTCAAGTGAGATGGATGACCAACTTGTGTACATTATACTAAGTCGGTCTGCTAATACAAAGACAAGTTATCGAACAACGGTAACAAAGGCAAAGATGCAGAACATCAACAAAGCAATTATTTTATTGATTATGCCTGTGCATTTACAATTACAAAAAGGTAAAGGTATAAAAAGTTTACGGTGGAGTAGAGCCCCCAGGAGGAGGAGGCGGTGGCCTCTGACTACTCTAAGATAGCCCCACAAGATTCTCGTGATGGCTGACAGAACGGTTTTGCAAGGTCAATGACATAAATTGGAAAGTTAGGGTCAACCATAAGTACGATGCGTCGACTAAGGTTCACACCTTCCCACACCCGTGCTCACAGCATATCATGGACCTCATGGGGACGAATGCGAGTAGACAACTCGTTCTCCAGCGACATAATCTATCCTGAGAGTTAGTCAGTGTGTCTCACTGCCCGATCAGCTTCCTCTCTCGGTCTGGCATTCTTCTCTTTCAGTCTGACGTTTTCTTCTTCTAGACTTGATAACACATATTGAAGAGTAGCTGTGTCCTCCTGGTGCTCCACCTTAAGCAGCTCTACCTCCTCCTCGAACAAGGTAATCTCTCTGTCACGGTCTGAGATCACTATGTCCCTTTGGCATAATCCCTTGCTGACTGCGCCCATTATTCTCTCATCTTGCAAAAGCCAAAAGCGCTAAATAACAGCAACAGAGTAAGAAAAGGGAAAGAAGGTTTCAAAGGTTTACCTACCAAACTCTGTGCTCCAACCTTACTGTCCTGCTTTGAGACCTTGGCCCTGACGGCGGAGGATTGGAAACAGTAATCTCCTAGACAGGATCCGCAGAAGCCTCCGCAGTCGACTTCCCCGGAAACTCCATAGTAAGATCAACCATCTAAGTAGGTTATTTGGTGGCAAGCTCCTCCATTTGATCAACCTTGATGCCAACCGCCTCTAGGGGCTCTCCGACGATTGGCAACTTAGGCGCCTCCGAGAGCTCTCCGAAAGAAGGCTCCTTGAGCAACTCAGCAGCCTATACAACCGAAAGCTCTACGAGCGCCTCTAGGAGCTCACCGGCAGCTAGCTCCTCAGACAATTCAGCAGCCTGCATAATTGGAAGCTCAACAGGTGACTCCAACTATGCCGTCCGGTGCTCCAGCTGTGGTAGAGCAAGAACAATGCTACTCGTAGCGGAGCGCAGCCTGGCCCTAAACGCCTCCACAGCAGCTTCAACACTGCCAACACTGGAGCTGGAGCTGTCTCCGATTCTAGTGAATCAGCCAGCCAAAACGTAATCTGGCTCTGTGGAGGAAAAAGAAGAAGGCATCACCGTTGCCATCTTCTTCTGCCTTGGACTACTGGAAGCCTCCTCGATGGAAGGTGTGCCGGTAGACTCAATTGTGAGGGCCCGAACCTTCCTCTTTCGGGAAGGAACCTTCATCTTCTGGACCGGAGAAGGTGGTCCCCATCATGCCATCTTGGCTTTCTGTCAGGAAACCAAGTGGTCTCTCCGAAATTCAAAAAGGTGGTCCCCCACCAGTTTTAGAAGTGGCTCCATAGAGGCGGTCTCCTTGGTTATGGGCGTCTCGGTGTAAGAATCGAGCACCCTGCCTCAATCCCTGACTAGGGGCCATGACTTATCAACGTGAACATAGAAGAACCTGTTCTTCTAGTTCTTCAAAGAGTTATAAATTGTGCTGCTAATCTAGAGCCCTCATGGGGACATGGAAACCCACTCTCCACTCTGGATAAATTGAAATATCACCTTGACTACCTCTACCATCAGCAGCCTTCAAATGGTGGCGAGCAAAATGCAAAATATGCACAAGTATCACATAGTGTTGGCATGAAACTGTGTGATGGGGATCTAAAAAGTGGAAAGGATGTCCAACAGCTCGTCAGGAACTGGAAGATGTAGCCCACTCCTCAAGTAGGCCTTGTATATGGTGATAGAGCCCTCAGGAGGGGAGCACACCCTGTCTTCCTCGTCGGGAATCCTGAAGACGATCCCCTTATGAATATTGTATTCAATGTACAACTCCTTTATTTTATTGGCTTTGATCACTGAAGCAATTTAGGTTATAGAAGGCGCCATGGAAATGGGAGAAGGAAGCGAAACATTTAGAAAATTTTCAGAAAGAAAGCGTGGGAAGTTTGAAAAACAAAATGGCCGGGGCACTTAATGGAATGTGAACATTGAAGAAGGAAAACCATCTCAAAAAAGTGCACCAATTACTGTTGACACGTGTCACTTTCGGAGAGGATGCAGTCGAATCAAATCCTCTAGTAGATTAATTATCGGGATTGCAAATTCATTGCATGCAGACATGTGACTAACTTTTCGACTGACAGTCTGACGGTATGATGGTGCGTCATTTTAACTCCCGTCAATTTTACGAATTTTGGCCTAGACAGTCAACGAATCCGGTCAACGTTTCCTTTAGCAGTTCTCTAAATTTTGGCCTAGACAGTCAACAAACTCGGTCAATGCCTCCTTTGCCAATTCTTTGGATTTTGGCCTAGGCGGTCAACGAATTCGATTAACGCTTCCTTCCACAGCTCTCCGGATTTTGGTCTAGATGGTCAACGAATCCGGTCAACGCCTCTTTTAGCGGTTCTCCAAATTTTTGCCTAAACAGTTAACGAATTCGGTCAACGCTTTTTTTAGCAGTTCTTCAAATTTTAGCTTAGACGGTTAACAAATCCGGTCAACACTTCCTTCAACAATTCTCTGGATTTTGGCCTAAATGATCGACGAATCCGGTCAACACTTCCTTCATCAGTTCTCCGAATTTTAGCCTAGACAGTCAACGAATCCGGTCAACGCTTCTCTTCAACCAGTTCTCCGGATCTTGACTTTACGGATAACAACTGTAAGCAATTCAATCCACAGACTCAGAGTCATTGCCAACTTCCTCACCAGATTGCCTCAGGTAAGTAACCCAATTATTCATGTCCCATCTTGAATATGCTGGAGGTTGGAGTTCGAGATCACCAGCATGGAAGCTAGTGATGGGTATGCTAATAATGAGTTGGTCCAAGAAGAATGAACGATCCAAATCCACAACGGCCCATTTGCACCTAGACGGTCAATGCCAACTGTTGATCAGACGAAAGGCTAATGAGTCAATCAAAACCCAAGAGCAAGAGGACATATTTCGGCGCAGGACGGTCAACACTTTCGTTGATTGGAAGCATGCAAGGCGGTCAATGCTTCCATCGACCGGAAGCATGACTAGTTGACTTGCTAAGACCAGGCCTTACAAGGCCCAAGCCTAGATTGGCCCATACGCCCGTCCTCATACAGTAACGGTCTTCTTTCTTGATTTTGCGCTCTCCCCAAAAGGCAACATCCATTACAACAGTTTCTTTCAAAATCAATGCGCATCCCTGAAGGAAGGCATTCGAATCCTTTTCATGTCTACTACAAGCCTTAGCGGTTATAAAATGCAGAAGGAAAGCAATGAATCCAACGATCGTTATAGCCATAAAAACAGCACGTCAAAAAAGGCAACAATCCCAGTAGTGCGTGGGTATCAAGCCCTTCTGCACAATTAAGGCAACCCGGCGTAGCGACTATAAAAAGCCATGGAGTTCACACTTCAAAACACGTTCTTACTTGCCTGCAAAAAGCCTTCTCTTACAAAAGCTCTCACGCTTTCAGCATTTTAGCACACACATACTCTCTCTTTGCTACTACGTTCCCAACGAATATAGTACTTAGAGATTTTGCTCCTCACAAGCAACTTAAACCTCTCAGCCTACGAAAGCACCTCCACGAAACAAATACTCTCAACATTCATATTACACATCATTACATCCACCTTCTTATTTCGAATGACGTTTATTGATTTGAGCGTCGAAGTGTTTTCGGTGGGACAACTTCCACCATCACCTGACATTTTGTTCATAATTGTGGCGTGCAGGATCCAGATTCAGTGAACGGAGTCGAACTTAAACGAACGACTTGACTCAAATTTGTTCAAAATTTGGATCCGTGATGCATCAATTATAATAACATTTTTCTAGTTGCTCAAATTTTGAGTTCTTTTTTAGTTATTTTTGTTTATTTTATATTATTAAAAAAAAGAGAAGTTGATGAAATTCCAAATGAAATAAAACTGTTTTTATTGGTTTCTCTATAATTTAACTAATTAGATAATATAGTTATATTTAATATCTAATAGTCTTTCAGCTGCTATATATATTCAGTTGTTAATCATATAGGGTTTTTAAAATTCGAGATGTGTATATTTTTCTTCATATATATACATATATATTTTGGTAAACGTCTATATAATTTTTTGGTTGAAAAATTTAATAGATAATATTTAAAAAATTAAAAATTTATTTAAATGATTATTAGTTGTATTTTTATTATTAGTATTAAGTTAAATATTTAATAAATATTAATATTATAAAAATAAATATATAAAAATAATATAATTTTTAAATATTTTAAAAATTTTTATTCAATAATAGAGATAAAAAACGTACCAAATATATATCCCCTTTGAGAGTTGCATAATTCCTAAATTTCAGATCTTTAAATTTGGGGTGGGTGTATCTCCTTAAAGAGATATTGTTTGATAAAAAATTAAACAAATGAGATTTAAGGTTTTAAAAAAAATATCTAAATGTTTTTTTATTTATTTTTTATTTTTACTATTATATTAAATATTTAATAGATATTAATATTATAAAAATAAATATATAAAATTATTATAAATAATTTTTATATATTTTAATCTATATAATTAAATTTTTTATTTAAAGATAAATATTTTAAAAAAATACAAAGTATAATTATTTAGGTGATGTATGGGCCCCCAAATTCAGGGTCTTTAGGCCAGTTTGCTTATATATGGAATATGGATTGGGCCATTTTAACATGTTCGCATTTATTATTCTTATTAATATATGTAGGCTCGCTCGAACTATAAAAAAAATAACTTATTAAAAATATATATTTTTAATTTTTCAGTGTATGCCTTATATAAAAAATATTATTCATATTTTATAATTTTTGGGGTATACAAAAAATAAATAAGTAGGTTATTAAAAAATATTTTTTCATTAAAAAAAACTTAAACTTAAATCTTGGAAAATAGCTTTCTCTTTTACCCAAAGATAATACTATTATGACCCATGATTCATTGACCTGCTATCGGTCATTAGTCGATAATACCTCAAACTGCTATCATTAGTCATAGGATGGCATTCCGACCACCATCGGTCGTAGGATGGCATGTTGGCCACTGTTAGCAACTAATCGGCATGTGATGCCACGAGCCTCTGCCGTCGGTAGTCGAATGTGGACACTCTTAACCGCGTTGCAACTTATTGGGTATTATTTGTGGGAGGGCATACTTTGACACAAGCCCGCCACCCACCAAAGCGTTAGCCGCCATTGCTTGTCATCGGTTATTGATGTCCTTGCCTTGTTCACGATTGCTGCCGAACGATGTCTCAAGACAACCCATCGATCGCCAAATGGATTGCATCAATCCCGTCCAACTAGTTGTCTTCGACGATTGTCAGATATAGATGTCTCAAATGCATTGTCACTCATCGACCGACAATGTTTATGACCCTACCTCTAAAATGGGACACCAATATTTTAAATATTGATCAATAGTAAATGTAAAAAAAGTTTTCATCGTAAAATATCACCTTCACCTTGAAAAAATTATCACAATCAATAACCATAAAATATTCACTATTATTAATATTTTGTGTGATGGCGCATTTTTTTTAGCTATGCTAAACAGTTAAAAATATTTTGATGAAAAATTATTTTATTTAAAATATTTTTTATGAAAAATATATAAAATATTTTCTAATATTTTTTATTTACTACATTTTTTTAACTATGCTACTATTCTAGGGTAATTTTATCCACATTATCTCTCTAATTTTATAGGGAGGCCGGGATAGAATTGAAATAAATCATCATTTTATTCCCAATTTTGGGTTGAAAAATAAGTATAGCAGAAATATGTATTTTTAAATTAAGGGTCAATTTAATTATAGAAAAAAATTTTAAAAAAACTAATAAAAATAAATAAATATAAAATATTATAAAAAAATATTTTCTTTCTTTTGTTGAGATGTTGAGCAAAAAATCATATGAATGAGAAATATGTTTAATATTTCAGACCCTTAATTATTTTCTTTATTTAGTTGTCAGAAAGAATAAATAAAAATTATTTTAGACTCTCAATATTACAATAAATTCATATATTTTAATATTTTAAATAATTTTAATAGGTGGTTCAACACTCTAATACCTCATAAATCTATAGATGGTTCATCAATAGCCAAACTGAAAAGAAAAAGAACCGATTAAATTGATTGCTTTATTGGATAAAATTAAAGAAAAAATTAAAATATGTTATGATATGATATCTTATTAATTTATTTATTTATACTAATAAACTTATATAATTTTAAATAAATAAATAAAATATTATATTAAAATATTCATTATCAATATAAGTAGAGAGCAAATCTATAATATTACCCAAAAATTAATAAAAGTACCATATATTATATTGTTCTTCGTGGCCAACATAAAGGAAAGAAGCAGTTGGAATTATGATGCCTTTATAATAAAATACAACTTCTTGGTTAGGTAGAAAGATAAAGTTGCGTGCATTAAAGAGAAGAAGTACTATCTTAATATAAGCATCCCTGTAAAGCACACTCCATCAAACATTTGATCTTCCTTTGCAGTGACAACACGAGCCCACGGAGGCTTACTTCATGTCCATATATAACACCACCACCATTACGACCACCGCCACCACCACCAGGCAGCAGAAGGAAGGAACAGCATGAAGAGGGGGCAATCGAAAATGTGGTGGCTCGTGGCATGCACGAGCCGGAGGGGTTTGAGAACCGACTCACAGAAGGATGTCGAAGAGATCGTCAAGTCTAAGCTGTCGACGATCCTCGAGGAGCCTGAGCTGCAGGATCAAGACGAGTCTATGGCGACGACAAAGCATCGACAAAGCCGTCTGTTCAGGTTTAAGATGAGTAAATTATCTTTGGTGTCAAATTTTAAAGACTCTTATATCCATTTTATGGCTGAATTTATGGCTAAAGGTAGCCTCACTGTTGGGATTCCTGTCCATTAATCAATTTGTTGGGTATATATATGCATAAACTTATGCATTTCCTAAAATTTATAACATTGTTTTTTCCCATGGATGTGTATGTATATTTTAGGGTTCTAATTGTCAAGACAATGGCAAAATTATTATATTATGATATAGGTTAGTGATTAAGATCACATAAGCAACATTTCTGTAATATATCGTTATATTAATGTGTCACGTTTTATAATGTACTGGTGATACATAAATAACACTGTTTGAGTAGTAAAGTCTTATACCATAAACATATAAGTAGATAAATAATATATGTGTTGAGCTATTAAGGAAGTAATAACTCTTAAAGAAGTTAGAACAAGTTCTAATGTATTTTATACATTCCATATATGTCCATATATAGATTTGCTTAAAATTTTATACGATTTAATAAAAATAATATAAATTTTATTGGCTTTTCTTTTATAATGTATATAAAATGAAACCATAAGTTATATTAATTTTTAAATTATTTAGTTGTTCATTAGTATGTATAATTAGTGTTTTAATGTTATGAAATTGTATAATGAGATAACTTAATTTTTTTCGTGACGAGTAATTTAAAACCTAATTAAAATCGGGTTTTGACCTAACTCAGTTTAGAACTCTTGTACTAAGCTAGGTAAGACCCGATTTCTCAAACCAATGACCATAAATCATGTCTTTCCATAAACGAAGTTGGATTGATTTGGATTGGTTATAGGCATTTCTATTTTTATATTTTTTATTTAAAAAATTATATTTATATATCAAAATCTAAAAAAATATGAAAAATGATATTTAGATAAAAAAAAATATTAACTGATATGATAATTTAAAAGTTAGCTATTTATCTAAAGTATTAGAATTTATGTTTACACAACAAACAAAATATAAGTCTATTCTGATCAAAATTAGTTATTTTTTTATTATTTTTACTTATAATTATATCAAATTTAAAAAAAAAAAAAAACTGACCCTATTTTTTAAATCTGTTAGTCCATAATATTTGTGAATCGTGATAATATTTGGACTAGGCCGGTTGAGTAACCCTATTTTGATCGACTTTACTTTTCATGCTTTTTTGAACACAAATATGAAAAAATTATTCAAATTATTAACATTTGTACTTAGTATTTTTGTAAATTCCTTTAAAAAATGCTAAGGGTTCCACCATGGACAAATAAAAAAGGTAAATAAGGCCAAAAATAGAAGAAATTGGAAAAGATAATTAAATGAAGTGCTTTACACATTTTTTATTTATCTAAGCATGATCTACCAAGAAAATATAAAAAATTATTTCTAATGGATATAAATATACTCATATTTATCCATTTAAATAAGTATATATGTCTAAATATAGATACTCAATTTTTTTAAAAAGAAATGTTAAAAGAAACCATTTAAAATTTCTTAAATTGTCTAAAATTTAAATTTTATGAATATAATAATTCAATTTGGATACTCCAAATTTGAATGGATATTCACTCTCGACGTTATCAAATTTCTCATCTCTCCTGTCTTCTTTTCTTCTCGTGTTCTTGTCTTCTTTTCAGTCTCTTTTTCTTCTCTTCGAGGCTTGTTATTCTCTTTGTAATTACTGTTGTCATCTTAACTCTTATTTACATTTTTCTCACACTAATAAAATTATATGTTTTTTAAAAATATTTTTTTAGAAAAAAACATTGTTTAATAATATGATAAAATGAGTTCGGCCATTGAGGGATATGTTAAAAAACATATTCAACTATTTCTAAATTTTTCTAAAAATATTATTTAATTGGTATAAATAATCAGTATAAATAATTTAATGTATCATAAGTATTCTAAGAGAATCATATAAATAATAATCCACAACGAATATTTACCAAACTAGGGTGTTCATCATATCTTAGACTAGCCATGGGAGCTTAGCAAAACCGTATTAAGTTGATGAACACATCTCACTAGATCATTGGCTTCGATTTGCTTGAACTTCTCTATTTGGTGTGAGTTCAAGGTATGTCCGAACTAGTTAGGTTTTCTCACGAGGAACCTAATCTTGATCAAGTAATAATTGATTGATTTTCGATGCGGTGATTTCTATTTAGTAGTGAGGTAGGGATTCTTCTAATTATCAATATCTCTAACTTAGTCACTATCCGAATTGCCAAAGAGCTTGAAATCAAGTGAAGAGTAGAACACACCATTCATTGAGTGTTCATTTAATGTACCTTAAAATTCTTTTAGCAACTTAAAATTAAAATTGATTTGTTATCTGTATATATATGTTGATAAATCTAACTGAATACGCAATATTCTATCTCGTGCAAGCGAGATGTTGTAAACTTCAAATTAAACTTTTAAAGTAGGCAGGATCTATATTATCTCTTGTAGTATTCTTATTTAAATTCAATCTATAGCCAAGTAGAATATAAATTGAGCCGAAAATTTTTATGCAAACTTTTTGAGAATTTCTTTAGCATATCAACTTAAGGAGTTGAAAACTCCTCTTGTTTGACCCATCAAACAAATATTTGTCAAATTCTTCAACCAATCTGCTTTTGAAAAGTCTTCAAATAAGGATGGATTGTCCCAGTGAAAATTAAGTTATTTACACAAAAATACATATAAAGCCATTTCCATTAGTATTTATGTTCATGTGCATGGCATGCTTCTAAGGATGCTTTTCAAAGCCAGACAATGAAAATATTTGTCAATTTAAGAATTCCATACTTGAGGAGCTTATTTAAGACCACAAAGATTCTTCCTTATACACCTTCTCATGTATCTTCTTTATATAACTGATAGGTTATTGCATAAGAATCTCCTTTTCGAGGTTATGGCTGACTTTACATCAAATTAACAGGCTTTTCACTTATGTTGGGTTGCAAAAGAGATCATCAATATCATAGTTTCTAGCAATGGAGCAAAAACTTCCTCATAATTAATGCCATATTGTTATTTGTGGCTTAAAGCTACCAATATTTGCCCTGTGTCTTAGAATTTTACCCTTTACATTTTTCTTTAATTTGCAGACTCATTTTAACCTAATAGTGTTCTTTCTATATAAAATTTGTGTTATAGTTCAGGTATTATTCTTCTCTTTTGCTCTTATTTCTTATTCCACAGCCTTCTTCCACTTCTCTTGATTGGCTTTTGTAAAGTTCATCGGTTCATAAGTAGCCAACAAGCAGAACAAGTTATGGTTTTCCTACTCTTGATTATCCAAATCCTCATAGATCTCCATTAAGCTTCTCACCTTCATTTCTCTTGAGCTTGCTGCTGATGAAGATGAGGGAGGCTGTTGTCCTGGGGTTTGTGTCCTGATAAAGAGTTTGTGCCTCCTCCTGGACATCTCTGAAGACTCTTTCTAGATGTAACTTTGCCATGGATTTGCAATTTTGCTTCCAGTTTCACTTGCTATTTTCTTCATACTATACATCACTAATCATGAACACTATTTTGCTAGTTGGGTTGTAAGGCTTGTACCCCAAAGCTGGTCCTCCATATCCCAAAAAATATGCAAACTTCTCCTTTATCATCCAACTTGGTTCTTCTTTCTTCTGGATTTTTTGGCATACACAAGACATCCAAATACTCTCAAATGTGAGACATCGGCTTATGCAATATCTAAGCTTTTATTCCAGTGGCTTATGTAAACTCTAAACTTTTTCTGGTGTCTTCAAATATGCACTCTTTATGGGATATCTATTAAATAAATACACTGCATAGGACACATCTTTAGCCTAGAACTTCCTTGGTAAACTCTTCTCCCTCATTATGCTTCTTACCATATCAAGAACGGTACAATTATGTTTTTTGAAAATACCGTTAAGTTGAGGAGTACATGATGGAGTGAATTAATGAACAATTCCATAGTTTTTTGCTAAAAACTTCAAAGAGACTCAAAGTGTATTCTCCTCCTCTGTCGAACCATAGCATCTTTAAGTAATAGGCACTCTGTTACTCCACAAACATTTTAAATTTTTTGAAAGCTTTTGGTGCTTCAAATTTATTCTTCAAAAAAGAAACCTATGCTTTATGACAATAATCATCATGAAAGGTCACAATAAAACATCTAGGTGAGCCATGGTGAATATGAAAGGGAAACAACCTCCCTCTTGTCAAGTTCACATGAGTAACTATGTTTCCAAATTTGTCTAGCAAAGTCAGGTCCCAATTTTTCACAGAGATTCTACAGTTTTTCTCCAAAAGTTGTCTCATGTTCAATAGATTTCTTCTCAATTTTGGCATATAATACATTGGAGAGAAAATCATGACTATTGCTTTTAAGTTGAATAGGAAATTTTCCAACTCCACGTACCTCAACCCGAATGTTGTTGCCGAATGTAACATGCCCTTTTAACAGCTAGACTTTTCTACGTACATTGTTCGTACATTTGCAGCAAGCCCATCAATTAGCTTGTCTTCACAGTGTTTAAATCTTTCGTTTCTTCAACGAGCACCGCACATCATCAAATCTAGAAAGCAAGGTACGTAAAATCTTTTTGATTACCTCTTCGTCATTTTGGTTCCACCATTACGCTTCATATCATTCATTATGGCCAACACTATGCCAAGGAATTCAGGGATGGATTCAGCCACTGCCATGCTTAATTCATTGAATTAGACTTTCAACATTTGCAATAGCATTTTCATCACTTTGTAGCCTCTCTCATGCATCTCATGAGGCTTTTGTATCAGCAATCTTTTCAAAACTCACCCCATCTATGACTTAATACATAGCAAATAAGGCTTCTTTATCCTTTTTCATGCAATTTTAAGTTCATTTTATTGGTTTGGGCCAAGGTACTTTTTCCCATCAACAGTAACATCATTGAATCCATTATTGACAGTCTCCTACAGATATGATTCAAACGGGACCTTTGGATGCTCCAAGGATGATAATTTTCCTTTGAGAGTTTGAGAATCTAAAAATGAAATGTCCCATTCTACGCCTTTGACACAATGGCAGGGAGCAGCGTCTCCGACCGTATCTTCTCACCCTTGGATCTAAATCGAAGGATTGGTATTTTATGACATAAATAGTGTTAAAATGATTATTTTGTTATTTCTTTCAGAATTTTAGCATCCATCAAATATAGAATCCAAATATATAAAAAAATTTGAAAAATACCTATTTAGAAGACCATTTTTAAAGTTTAAATATCACCTATTCGATCTTTTTCATCCAAGGGAGAAGAGTGCCGTCAGAGGCACTCAATTTTACTCTTAGCTTCCCTAGTTGAATTGAAAGCATGAACCAAACTTCTTAAACATGTAGCTTAGGAATTCATACTAAATAGAACACAACAAATACATAAATGCATCTCACATAGATTTAGGCACCTTTAACATTGGGTTTAATTACCCAACAAAAAATGACATTCGTACAAATTAGAGACCATCCGATGCGTAAGCAATAAGATCAAATACTATGCCATCTACAGGTGATTAAAATCGCGTCTAATGATCTATCAGATGTTTAAGAGGTTGAGGCAGACACAGTTAGACTTAATCATTTGAAATGATTAATTACAATGCGAATATTATATATGGCACCTTATAAAATTGAATGAAAGATAAAATGGCTTATTTTCTCATCTTAATCGTTCATATTTAAATGGATGATAATAATCTAATCATTTTAAAATAACTAATTATAACAGTTTTTTTATTTTTTAAAAAATAATTAGATTACAACCATTAATTAAATATTAAACGAGTAAGATAAGAAGAATGAAACTCTTCATCTCTGTAAAAGATAAATTCTCCCTTAATCGGTGCCTAATAACAATCATCATGATTATCAACAAAACAGCCAATATAATGTGTAAGTATGGCCTTAATGAAATTATGCAAGTCATTTTGACTGGGGGTTCATATGGCAAAAAACACGCAAAAAACAGCACCAATCAGAAGAAACGGACGGCTAAGATAAATTCATTAATCCGTATGTCCTTCCATTGGAAAGCTCTAACATTCTTTCAACTGTTATGACCATTTTAACAATGGGAAGGATAAAGAATAAAAAGATGTATCAACCCAATACCAATATCAGTATTGTTATGGTTAAAAAGTAACCAACGGTTCACGGTACTTGTTTCCAGATTAATTTTGGACAAAATATGATACCTTAACGATACCAATAATAATGCCAATTTTTACAATACTATCTATGGAACTGTTTTTTTTATTTTATTTTTTAAAGAAAGAATCATGGCAATATTGTTTTGATTCCTTGAAAAATTCAAAAACAATGTCGTCTTGATAATAGGAAATTTTTAAAACCGAAACTTGACCGATGACCCCACTTACACTAGCTTTCAAAGTGAAAATGTAAGAACAAGGCAAATTGAATACACCTGCAAAAAGGGCCACCTTATTAAGTGAAAAGATTCAAAATTTTCCAAACCCTGCAACAATGGAGATGCACTTTTACCTTGTATCAACTCATTTACTAATCACTCGCCAAATGCTCGAGTTTTCTTATAGAAAAATACGAGAAAAGGTACCACGATGAAGTTCAAAGGGGAAAATCATTGAATTAAACACAACTTCATTCTATATAAATTGAGTAACCTTATCAGCTGGAGGCTGCTTGAACTGCTTTTTCGGCTGCATCATCCAGATCATCGGCTGTTATCAATTTCATACCACTTTCCTGCAAATCCATAGTAACCAGACAGCAGACAAATGACATTCTGGTTCACAGATAATGGGGTAACGATCAGGAATTAGAACATGTTTGGTTTACCTTCAGTATTCTCTTGCCCTGGTCCACATTGGTCCCTTCAAGCCGAACCACCACTGGCACCTTCAATGCCACCTTACAAATTGGGACAATAGAGTTCAGCTATGGAAGCAAATATGGGTAAGAATCACTATATCAGACAGGAAGAAATTGCGTGTTTGGTTGGGATATTTTAAGCACAGAAAACAGAATAGTAATCGATGATATCCACCGTTCATGTTTATTTGAGGAAAACAAGGTCATAATCGCAATGTGATGCTGCTAAACAACTAATCATCAAAAGAATGCTATTAAGGTCCTCAAATAATAGGGGGTGCCACGAGGTGCTTTCCGGCCATATCCTTTCATTTCTAGGGTTCATGAACTCTATGCATAAATGTGAGTGTTATTATGGTTCTCTCAGTGGGGAGAATTCTATATAAATTTAACGGTCATGATTAGAAGTTGGGTAGATAAACGGTAGAGATTGAGCGGTTGGGTAGATATAAAAACCTCTCCACTGTAAAGACCATAAAACAAGGACAATTATGGCCAACATATTCTACATACTTCAACCCAGCAGAAACCATTCTCTCTGAGGAAGTAAAAATTCATAAAAATATGAAGACTCGAATACAAGGTGCTCAAAGCTGAATAGAGACAATTTGCTGTCTTTGACAAAGATGAATTTTATGAATAACATGTACCTCTTTAGCAGCATTGACAATCCCACTGGCTATAATATCACATTTCATTATGCCTCCAAAAATGTTCACCAGAATTGCTTTGACTCTTTCATCAGAAGTTAGTATCTTAAATGCTTCTACAACCTGTTTCACATTGTAACAAGTCTTAATAAAACAACTTTATTCAGGTAATTGCAGCATTATTACATACTCATGACAGTAAGATTAAAAATTGGGGTCACATACATCATTCCAAAATAGCAAATGGTAACAAAGACCCACCCACCATCATCTTTCTAAAAGCATCCATATGTGAACAAACAGCAGAATATCAGTTTTTATTTTCTCATAAGAACTAAAATAAGAAATCTATATCAGATGCAGCATGAGAATAAATATTTCAATTAATCAATGCTTATGAGTCGATTATTGCCTTATCATTAGCAAATGGAAGCTGATCATTTAACCTGATTTTCAGAAGCACTCCCACCAACATCCAGAAAATTGGCAGGAGTTCCCCCGTGCAGCTTAATAATATCCATAGTAGCCATTGCCAATCCAGCACCATTAACCATGCAGCCAATCTCTCCATCTAAGCCAATATAGTTTAAATCAGCTTTTGCAGCAGCAACCTGTCAAATAAATTTTCACAAAATAGCACAATGTAAGTAGAGCTCATGCTAACATGCATTGGTGCTAATGTGCAAAGATATATTGCATGTGTGGATTCAACTTTTGGAGCGAACTGCTGTGTAGTGCAAAGTAAAGATAAACATCAATACAAGGCCCTGGGGCTAGGTTCAACTCATCTTTAGCCTGTTTGTGAATTTCCTTACCAGTAAAGAATGGGTAAACACCGATTAAGCATCCATTTACATGCTATTAGGTACCTGGCAATCCCAAGGCACAGAGTGAATTCAACCCCCCTCACTAAAACTCGTAATTATCATTCAACTCACTGAAACAAGAAGCACCACACTTCATGATCTAGTGCATCATACCATAATAAAAATTCAGCAGGACTCCCCGGATGAACCCCCAAGCATCTTCCGCATCATAAGAAAGAATTGAAACATCAGACATCAATTACGAGGAGAAAAGTTTGACGATTATATTCCTTCCTTCTTAGCTTTACAACATAGCAAATGTTGGATATCCCCCTAGAAGTTACTGTAAGGAGCAGAAATCAATGGAGAATGGACCTCCTGAGGATGTTACTAATGCTCAAGGAAGAACAAAAAATGAGCTATAGGCAACCATGACCAACCCAGAATTATTTTAAACATCAACGAGAAGGTTACTTCATCATTAAGCAGTTTTCACTACTGCAAGAAAGTCCACAGTTCCTGGGTTCACAAAAGTACAAACAACCCATTGGCCTTTTTTTTTTTAACTCTGGGGGCAGGGATTGTGGCCAGTGATGTCCAGAATGTATAATTTACTAATATACATCCATATGATTAAACAAAAAAATCATAACCCACCTCCCGAGGATCCTCTTGTGATGTATCACGGAGAGCAAATATATCCTTATGACGAAAAGCAGCATTATCATCAAAATTTAACTTGGCATCAGCAGCCACCAATTTATGATCAGAAGTTTCTGCAATGGGATTAATCTGGGCAGAGGAAATCAAATTCAAATTAAGACATACAAAAGAGTCATAGATTAGAAGCAGTACAATAACATAAATGATCAGTTTCACGTTGCCAATCAGTGAAAGTTGAGCTCACTTCCAACAATGTGCAGTCTTGCTCACAGAAAAGCCCATATAACTTCTTCACTTGATCAATTGCAGACTGTCTATCAGCCACCTTGGGGTCTAAACCAGCTACAACCTTTGCAGCATCTTCATCTGTGATTCCTTTAAAAACATCAACGGGTACCTGGTAGTAAAGACATCATTTACATTCTAAGGCAAAGTCTTCCAGAAAAAAGCACTGCCAGATATTAAGGGAGAAGAGAAACAAAAGGGTTATGAGTTATGACCTTAATAATCATGTCTGGATATTTTTCTGCAAGGTCTTCAATGCTGGTTCCCCCCTTACTGCAGGCAATTATAATCTACATAACAAAATGCAACAAATATAACACATTAATGCTTAGGACCTGTATTGATCCGTTAAAAAATTATTATATCAAAATGGTTATATGCAATAACATTTGGACGGCAACTTCCTCACCAAAAAGAGAAAGAAACAAATGCAAGTGGATGTTGATAATGACAAATACAATATTGCTTTAGTTTGGTAGGAATCAATAGCAATTCTTCATTGCCAGGTTGCTGGCATATTCAGCAACAGTGGATTTTAGGGCATTGTACGGCAAATGAAGTAACAGTGATAGCCAAGTTTGAATTTCACTGCTGACTTGGTACTATCGGTCAAAGTCGGACCCATGTAGCATATTCATTGAAATAACTGTGAACACACACACACAAAATAAATTTCACACCTAGAATAAAATCAACAAAATGTAAGATTTGGGAACATACTGGACCAGCTGTTGTACGATCAAGTGTGATGGCAAAGTACATTTCATTGACCAGTGACAGCTTCTCACACAAATAGACCTGTTAAGCCAAAATATTACTAGTCCATGAGTTCAAATTTCCAAGTAGTGGACTGTATCAATAGCAGTAATAGGTACACTTCCAGTGCAACTAGAAACCAATTAACATAAACAGCTATATTCATAAATAAAGCAGAATACAATCCTTCCACAAGCTTTTATTTGTTTTGATTGTTTTCAATAAATGATGATATTATGTATGATTAAGAATTTATATTCTACAAGCAAGGGAAAACAGCATTTCAAGTACCATCTGAGTCTGCTACAAAATTAAGTAGGAACTCAACACTGCTTTGTGCACAACAAACTTAAATAAAATTGTAATTCTTTGAAGCAGCACCAAAACCATATGAATATGCATCCTTTTCCCATTTTGATGAGTGTATGACAAATAAATGAATTTTTAACCTCTCCTCTGTGTGATCATCCATAAGGAATTTGTTTTGGAAGGTTGCACAGTTCAATTTCAATATTCCTCCATTTAGATACAAGAGAACTAAAGTTGAACCAGGTTATATAAGTAAAGTCAAAACTCGCTTGGATAGAATTTGTAAAAAAATAGACAAAATGGTTTGAACGAGAAAAGGAGAGCAACTCATACATTAAGAGAAGGAGACAAACTTGGTGATTGCTTACAGAAGAAAAGAGTGTAATAATAAAGAAAACATTACAAACAGATTTGATGATTGGCTACCAGTCATCTGTAAAATTTTCTCTCTCTTTACATACCTCTCCTCTTGTTAACCCAGCCCATCCATACAAAGGAAAGAAAAGGATTTCACATCCTTCAAACTAATTTCCCTTCCTCCAAAAACACCACCACCATTAAAATAGTGACTAGACCAGCACTACAGGCACGAATAGGCTTAATAGAAGGGCAGAAAACTAAGTGTAGTCATCTTTGGATTGTTCTTATGAGAAGGGCAGAAAGCATACCAGATGCCTACTTTAATAAACAAAGGCATTCAAATCAGTCCATATCTACAATTACTAAATTGGAAAATAAGGTGAAGTAGTAGAGAAATTAAATTAGGGTCTTACCAAATAACTATATTGCAATAAGAAAGAAACTACAACAACAGCAACAAAGTCCTAACTTCCAACAAGTTGGATCGGCTATATAAAAAACAATACCATACGGTCTATATTATAAAAAAAACAAATGCACTTTGGTAACATTTGATAACTTATGTGAAGTCATTTCAACAGATTTCAACCAGATATATGAACATTCCTCGGCACTATTTCTGCATATCAAGATCTAAATTGGATTAGAAAGACAAACAATGCAAAATACCTTGCTCACAATTTTGCCCTGAGGACCAGTTTGTTTGGTAACCAGAATCTGACCAAGCATCTTCCCTGAAGGAAAATAAAAGAAAGCAAAAAAAAACTTCAAGCATTTTTAAAGCTCCAGAGGCACAAGCCCAAAGGACAGAAATGGTAAGACAGGCAGATAAAGATTTCCTCTCATAAGTTCCAGAACTTTCTAGCAGAACCATCTGCCAAACAATAAAATGCACTTATGATGTATCTATGGCAGACAACTAGTACGTCAAAATGTTTACCTTCTCTAATTAATAAATAACTTTTAAATCAAATGGAGTCCACATAAAAAAAAATTATAGTAGCAAGTTTCTTTATTGTATAGGGAACAGTTAACAAAACAATAAAGTATATTAACCAATAGATTTCTAAAGCATAAAAAGCAAAAGATGCTAGAGAACAAATCCACCCAATAGTAGTGAATTACTAAGGAAAACAAGTTCAATTATACAAACATCACAGAACTGTCAGTTTGACAACATGCACAAGCTTAAAACCAGAAAATTAGCAAGAGGTTATTAGTTATCATTCAGGCCCATGTTTGGAGTAAAGAGCACAGAGCATTTTTTTAAACGAAGGCTCTTTTGCTTAATACTGAGCACATGAGGAATAGTGAAATTATGAAATAGAGTGTTGCCAATGTAGTAATTTCCAAGCACGAGGTTTAATAAGACCCAAGAACAAGTATAAAAGCAAACCTATTGGCACATGACTACAATAAGTTTTTGCTCAAATCCTCATCATACCCAAGTACCCTTTCCATCTCTGGTATGTTGCAACAGAAAAGCAAAGCAGAGAATCAGTGATGGAGATCAGCCACTTCACAACCCAAGAAAATGAATACTCCCTTTTCCATTTTGCTTGTTCAAATTACATAAAGCAAAAGATGAAAAGCTTGCACAGTGAGTCATTCATGATCAAAACCCATGATTGTGTGCCTTATGGGAAGTGAGAATAGGCAAAACAATCATTTGTCCTTGTGGAAAGCCCATTTGACAAGCAATGAGTGTCATTTTTTCTCGAGTACATACAATAAGAATTATTTTGATATCAAAAGTCAATGATGCTTGAACAAGGTTCAGAAAGGAATGATGAAGACTTAGATAAGGTTCAAAAAAGAAAAATGACGACGAGAAAAGCTAAGTAATGGTTACATCAAGTTTTCCACAATAACTAACTTATAATCACTAAGATGGTTTACTGAACCCGTTTATACAATTCTGATAGGTTAAGTATATAATTAAAACCCATACAATTTACAAAATCTGCAAACTACAAGAAAAGAAAAGGGCAACAAATTCACACTTTTCCATGAATCAACTGCCATCTCCATGAATCCAAATATCGGCATCTATATCGATGTGGCAGCCATATTGATATTGCTCATACATATAGGTACTGGAAATTATGGACACAAAATTTCCTTTTCTCATGTCTGCATTATAAATTAAATATTGGAATTTTACTATTTTGTAATCATATATTTGCATTTTTGAGCATTTATATCCTAAAACTTCTAAAATTAAGTTGTATAGCAAAAGTGGGGGGCTCAAAATATAGGCTATATAATCGATACAGCGACATAACACAATTTTTTTGCGGCCTTAGAAATACAGATAGTGGGTCGACACCAATATATATCAGCTGATATTTTTCTTATTGATTGTTATTTTGTTCCACTGACTTATCACTAACCACTTACCAAAAAAAAGACTTATCACTAACCATCTTAAATTTTGAAATTACAGACTCCACTCTTAAAAGGATCAAATTGTTTTTTTCCCCCCATTTTAGGGTAGGGGGAGATCATCCAAGGTTTTCATTTTCCTATCCCTCACCCATCAAGACAATAAAGAAATGAAAGGCAATTGCTTCTCATTTAACCCTTCTCCCATAATTCCCCCGTGTGTTAGATGTCCTCCAATGAAAAAGTAGTCAAACTTTTCAGCCCAAGAGAAAAGAAACTACAAAATGAAAACAGTCATAAATGTTCAATACACACCTCTGTCATCCCTAAGGTAGTACCTAATTCATCCCAATTATCCCCACTCTTCCAAATTATCTTTGCAAGAATATGACAACAAAAAAGGGTCCAAACAGGGTCCAAACAGAGAAGAAACCTCAAAGAGCCTTTGATATGCAAATAATTGCAGATCTCAATATTCATTTCTTGTTGCACCTATGAAGTTGATTTTCAAGCCCAAGAAAAACCACCCTCATCTACAATACAAGAAAGTAGCCTTCAAGGAAATCCTTTTTAGAAAAACCACCTTCATCTACAATACAAGAAACTAGCCTTCAAGGAAATCCTTTTTTTTGCTGGATAGCATCAAGGAAACTTCCCCATGCATCCTTCCAAGTTTCCCTCCAAGAGAGCTTGATTTAACATTAGTGAGCTTCAATATATATAGAGAGAGAGATAACTAATAGTGAGCTTCAATATAGCTGTGTACCATTCTCATCACTCAGCTTCTCAAAGCAAGCATCCAAGTCTGCCTGGTCCCAGAAATCATTTCTAATGAAGTCATGACACTTAGCCTACAGGTTTGTACTAGTCCAAAGAATCAATTACCTTATCCTTCCTTCTCAAAACTTCTAGACAACCTACATATTTCTCTCTGATGCTAAGGAAAAATCTCCATTCAAAAGAAGGCCTCCAGCATAAGGTTCTAGCAGAAATTGCACGTTTCTTTCTCAACACTTTCTTCCTTTCAAGATCTTCCATCAATACCAACTCCATGCATGAAATTATAAGGTCTACAAGCACTGGCCCATCTTCCAAAAGGTTCGTGCTTCTACCTCTTTTTATCAAGTAGAATGTCCCTAGAATTTTGATCCATTACATCTTCTCTATAGCTATCAGCTAAAATAATTCCTTCCCAGTTTCCCCCTCAGAAGTTCATCACATGCCAAACTTCCATCACCTGCTCATTATCAAGATTTCACTTAACAACAAAAAGATGCTTCACCTTTTTCTATATATATATTTTTTTAATCGCCAAGAGTTGGGGGAATCCAGGGTAGCCAGTGGGTTAGCTACCTACTATCCAAGATATCTTTGTTCAATTCCCATGAACAACCTCCAAACCCAATCCCCCAAAAAAAAAAAAAAAAAAAAAAAAAATCAGTAGAAACCAAATTCATCAATATGGCACCAAGTGCATCACTCAAACAAGAGACTATAGAAACTTCCATAAGAGTATAACATGATAGAAAAAATTAGCAAATCTAATTAAATGTTCATAAATGTGGAGAATAATAAGTGCAGTTACCCATTCAAAATTCCTGCTATCAGAAAATAGAAAATTCTCCTCTCTTCATCCAAACAAACACAGGTATTTGCATCCAAATATTGCCCTCTCCAAATATAAACCAATCACCTTTATAAGTTCTCCTTGATAGTCACAATTTCACATAAGAATTTCAAATAATATGTGATAGAAATTAAAAAAAAAATGGAGTATGTTAATAATGTAACTGCAATGTGATAGCATGGCAATGAGGGAAAAGCACCACTTATTGTGAAAGGCCAAAGATTTGACTAATAACAAAACTTAATCCCAAAACCCAACCAATACAAACTGAACATTAGTTTAACTGGCCTAATCGGCTCAGTATATGATTAAAGATGATTTGGTAGTGAACCAAATCAAACGAGTAGTGGACAGGTAAAAATCGAAACAGTAATGGGCAAGTTGGCATGTCAGCTCTGATTCACAAGAGTCTATCCTTATATCTCTCCTAAACTAACAGGAAACTTAGTAATTTAAAAAATTGATTTTTAAGGAGACCCCTGATTTCTCCTTTCCATCAAAATTCTCTCAAACTCAAATTGGAAGCAGCCAAATAGCAGCCATTTGCACACAAAGATGAAAATCTCGTTATTCACCCCATTTTATCACACTACAGCTATTTCCTCCCTGTAGTTGAAGGCTATTCCACTCAACAAAATCAACCTTCTTATTAGTGAAAAAACCAGACACAAACACCAAGCAAAAGGCAGAAGCAAAGAGAGAACCATAGGAAAAGGCCAACACAGAAGTTGGACCTTATCAATTAAGAATGGAAAGTTGATTAATTCATAAATACCCAGTCTCTTCAAGTCGACAGGCATTCGGACATATCTAAATAGTAGTGGATAAACAAAAAAATAGAGGGCATGACACTCATTTTTGAGTTCCCTATTAAGTACCATTTCTCAAATAAATTCAATGATACACGTCAAATGAATCACTTCAACAACCAAGAGCGGGGCAAAAAGAGAATGAGGGAGAGAGAGACAAGTACCAGTTATTTCTTCAACCTGATCAACCTTAACAACGTGCACTCCACCCTTGAGACCACTTTTAAATGTTCCCAAGCCCCGTCCACCAGCCAGGATTTGACTCTTAACAACTAACTGCAACATAATTAAAATGAATACAAATGACATGGATAACTGAGGGACCTTCTAGAAGAAGCAAGGTCAGGTCTGATTTTTTGGTCTTAAGATCTCATAAAAAATGCTCCAGTCGTTCATGGAGAAGAAAAAATATATATATAAACTTAGAGTTCCTATGACAATGTATTCAGTCAGCCCAAGTAATTGTTGGCCTAACTCCAGGCCAACATTATTTTCCATGTCTTTCAAACACTTAAACTGGTTTTTGTCCCACATATTGTAGGTATATGTTACATATGCTCAAATAGCATTAAGGGGTGCACCCATGCATCCTAGTGCCCCTAATATATTTTACATTGGTTTGAAGCATAATCCATTCCCATAATGCAGCCGACAGTATCAACAACTAAAGCATTATTATGCCTAGGAAAGCTGAAGGGTTCATGCAACACTAGGAGGTATCTATCTAGTACACTTGTAAAGAGATGTGAGGGAATTGAAGAGGTTCATTATAAAAAAACCATCAAATAATAGTTGCACGTTAAGAGCTAGCACAGGAACCAACCTTTAACAGGGTTGAATGATGCCAAATATTCATGTGCCACTCCAAACTGCTGCTTGGATTGGTTTATGTAGCTGCTTTTATTTTTCATAGATTCTTACTGATTCATGCATAATTTAAATGAAGTCTAAGTGCATATGAAGTATCAATTAAAATTTTCATCACAACCAAAAAAACCTGGAGTTGAAACTTCATCAGTTTAATCAAAGGTTTTTTTAAAAAAATAAATAAAAGAAGAAGAAAATATGGTAAGCTATCTATTTCTTATGGTATAGATATGAGAAGCTGGAATGTGAAGTTAGTTACTTTTCCTTTTGTCAGGGAAGTTTAAGAAAGTTTTTGGTCAATCCAGTTACAATTTTTTAGCCCAATTAAATTATTGCCAAAAAGTCCCTTGGTGGGAAAATATGTAGTTTGTTGTACATAAAATAATTGCAAAAGAGGATATCACCATATATGCAACAAAGGTAGCCAGAATTACAGCCAGTCTGGTTGGAATTGAATTCAATTGCATTTTATTTACCCAGCTCTGCTGCTTGTTACACAAAAGTAATAGAATTTAACACCCTAATGACTAAAATACTATATTTTTTGTACAAAATCAATCCAACCAGCCACAAACCCTCATAATGATCGATCATCATCGCCACCCCATTTACCTTCCCCCACCAACTTAAGCCTTCCCATCCCGGCTTCCCTATCTCCATCCATCTCTTATCATTGGCTCCACCATTAATTCTTGTTAGTGATAAAAAAAGTATTTTTCCCATTTAATTCATATTTTTACGAAATTCTTTGTTCTGACTTTTGTTTTTTGATTCATTAGTTTTATATTTACTTTGCAACATTTTTATAAAAAATAACCATATAGCATCTATAATGAAATTGTTTGCCAAATATGTTTAGATTGACAATACCCATATGATATTAGCCTCCAAACCTCCTAATGATATCCATATTACTAACCAGCCGCACTCCCACGATGTGGTTATTATATATATTTTTTAAATATCTATGCATCTTTCAATTGAGAAGAGAACCAAACGCAAGTGCTATAACATTGTCAAAAATTCTGTGATATTCAAGGTTAAAGTCTACCATTGAACAAAAATCAAAACAAAAAGCTTAAAATTGATAGACAAAATACATTACTAATACGTGACTCATGCTTATTTTGTGCTAAACATGACATGAAGATATTATGAAAAAGTGGTGTAATCCAAGTTAACTATTTGAACACACCAAACAATAGAATTGAATTAAAACCAGAACTAAAGAATGAAACCAAACACATCAATACAACTATATATCAATTGATTTAAAATGAATTCTTCTAATGATTTGATACCAAGCAGACCATTGAAGACAAGGGGCATTTTTTTACATCTGAAAAAGTGCTACATAAAGACCCCAGAGGGGTTACTGGCTATATATAATCACCACATGCCATGTGAAGAATAACTCTCATTTTGGTTCCCATCTAACCACAGTGCTAGGTTGATGTAAAGTCTTCCTGACATTCATATTTCAAAAAACAAGAAAGTATGAAATTTCCAGGTGTTGAATTTCTTATCTATTCTCAAAGTGCTTTTGCACATAAGCATAACTTGATTTTGTTTATCTATTGAAAATGAATAAAAAAGGTGCCCATAATAAATTTCATATTCAATCTATAGGTTGCAAAATGTACCTCATTTTCATTAGGAAACACGTCTCTTACTGCCTTCTTGACTTCATCAACAGAAGATATTGCGACTCCTCTTGGAACATTGATTCCATATTTGTTCATCAGCTCAGCCCCCTGGTTTCACGGAAATTACAACCATTCGTCCCATCAACATTTTCATATGCATTTTTTTTTACACATGAATCTTACCAATACCACACACTTAAGACTGCTGTGCATACATGTATACACAAAACTATCAAACAAGTAAAAGTACTTTACATTTTTTAAGTGCCAAACTACCATACAGATCAACAGGAACGTCGTAAGCGGTTCATTTTACAGAATGGGAAAAAACGGCGGAATGACCTAGCCATAAATTTTTAAAATTAACTTCAAAAAGTTACAAATCTTCACACTATCGTTCTGCGTGCCCATTACGAACATCATTCATTTCATTCCTATTCACTTTTTAAACTCCACAAAGCTCAAAAAAAAAAAAATGCAATAAAGAAAATCCCTCGATATCGATTTGTAAATTCAAATGAAAAAACGAAGAAGGAACAAAATATTAACCAAGCAAACAAAAGAGAGCAGGAAAGAAAAACAATTGACCTGATATTCATGAATGTTGAGACGACGCAGTTGTTGTTGTTGCCATTTTCCGGCGATGGAGAAAGATTGAGACACCAATCTGCGGAATGATCCTCTCACCATACTTCCGATCGAGACGGCGTTTGCAGGGGGAGAGAGAGAGAGAGAGACCAACCGCGAGAGCACGCCAATGACAAATCCTTCCGTGAAAAGTATTAGCGCACAAGTTTCTTCTGCAAAACCTATTGACACAGATTTGAAATTATTATTATTATTATTATTATTATTATTATTATTATTATTATTATTATTATATACTTATTCAAAAAAAATTCATAACTATGTTTCCTTTATTTTAATTTTAAACTTCAATTTTTATTTTTCATTTTTAAAAATCAATTCTTACCTTCAAAAAATTTTGATTTTAGATAAAACTTATATATATATATATGATAATAAAATGCATATGTTAAATTATTATAATGTCAAAAAAATCAAAAAATAAAAAATTTAAAATTATATATCTATTTTTTTTCCAACATCTAAGTATTAATCAACATAAAACTATTATTAATCTAATATTTTTTTTATATAAAACTAACATTATGTCAAAAATTAAGTGACATTAAACTAATATTATATTATTTCCTACAAATATCTATATAATTATCTCACACCCTAATATTCGCCTATTTTCTACAAATATATATATAATTATATTTATATTTATACGAAGGTCAAGTTGACTGACTTTATCTTGAGTTTTTTTAAAAAAACTTTCATTTTTGGTCCATTTTTCCATCCCTTTATTTATAATTTTATTTATTTATAAGTTTTACGTAACTGCTCATCAGATTAGACTCGAACCTTCATAATTAAACCCTTTGAACATTATGGTTCATTGGGGCATCCACATTAATAAGGTTAAGCCTATAGCCATATTGTCAAAACATGCAAATTGAATAGAGACAAATAGTTGAATATCGGTTAGACTTGGGTATCATCTTGCCTAAAAAGATAAGATAATGAATTGTTAAGAAGCCGGCCGAGGAAACCGTTTTACTAAAGTAGGTGAAATGTTGGCAGAAATATGTTAAAAGACTGATTAAATTGGAACACCGTCAAATTAAGAAAAATACACTAAGAGATAGAATGTTAAACCTGATAATTCTATTGTAACTCTTACTTAACCCACAATTAACTAGAAGCTTACTGGTTGCAGGCTATGTTAGCCATGACCTGTTTGTTACGTCCTATAAGTTAATTATGATATTAACATTTAATTAATATTAATCAATTAAATAACCTTCGGATGTGAACTCTATGTCGATACCATGACCGATCACAAATAGAACAATACATCATTATAATAGGATCCAAATATGTACCATGTCATAGTATGACTCTAACACCGCCCCAAACAACACAATGTTTGATATTAAGGATTGATACATAATAATCATATATAATAATCAACAAAAATAATTAAACATCTATGTCTTTGACCAAATAAAGCTAAAATCATCAACAATATCAAATTGACACCAAATCATGAACATAAGATACTCGAATTATAATATAAGACTACAACAGATCTCAAACCAATACAACCTACTATTCAGATTTAAGTATCGCTTAAAATATATCAAATTATATCATTCAACACGTTCTAAAACTGTCGAATAATCAAAACATAAACTAATATCATCTAAAACTTTTTAATCAAATAAAATATAACATTAGACCCATTACCTATCATCCAAATGCTATCCAACCATAACATAATATAATTTAAAATTATCCAAAATTATTAAACAGTAATAATCATCATTAATTCATTACTCTAAACTCCTCTTATTAGTTCAATTCTTTAATCCTAAATGCCTAACAAGAACTCATACATCTCATTTAAGGGGTTAGTAAAAGTAATAAGGAGTGAGTCAAATATTCAATAAGATATAATATATATCAAGGAATGTATACACTTTATACTTAAATACACATTGAAAGAAATAGTAATCATAATAAAATACAATAGCATGAATCATGAAAAGGAAAACTTATGTAATATATTTTTAAATTTCTTAGATTGTTCTTTCTTAATCTTAACCACCAAAACATACTTAAAATTTATTTTTTTTTAGGGATCAAAGTCAATATACCTTACTGGCTAAAGAAGTAGTCAATCGAAACCAAAATTATATATATTTTCATACAATTAAAAGTTATAAGTTTCTATTTAAGACCCACAAGTAGGCTGTCAATATATAATCCTATAGACGGTATCAGACGCTACTTTTCATCCCATAGTTCCATAGGTTTAGACATCAACTTTTCCTTATAACATATTAAGGATTGGCAAAATAAAATACCCGTTAAGTAATCATTGGTTAAGTTTATTTACTCAGGAAAACTCTAATTTTATTTCATAATTCTTAATTCTCACATTTCTGAAGGACGGTTCATCTTTTTTTAACATAATTATAGAGTTTTCTTTCTTTTTCATGATCTCTTACACTTTCAATCATGACAATTTTTAAAGTATGAAATTTAGTACAATTCATATAATAAAAAATTTAGAAAATTTAATACAAAGTTAGCAAATATATAATATATAATTAAACATGTAATAATTAAAAATTAACAATTTTGAAGTCCTGGTATGCAAACAAAAAATATCATGTTTCCAAACATGAAAAAGAATTCAGATTCTAAAATACAACACATATTACATGATACAAATATTTAAATATGAGTTCTTAAAAATTTCTTCATAAAATCATAGAAAATCAACAGACATAATAATTTACGTATCTTAACTTCAAAATTTTAGCTTAGATGAGTATTAAAATAAGAATATTCGGAGAAAATGATAATAAATTAATAATAAATGAAAGAGGAAGTTTAGAATACACTTTCCTCACCATAATTTACCCAAATCATTACTCTGATCATCATAATTTGAGCTATTAGAAACCTTATCTCTCTTCTCTCTCTTCTCATCGATTTTCTCTCTCTTCTCTCTTTACACCCCTTGAAAAATGACCGAAACTTATCATCAGGTGTTATTTATACTCACCCAGAGCTCGAGTGCCATTTGAGTGCTGATCGGGCGTAACCTTTTAGAAATCACACTCGATTGTGTCTCGAGCTCCACTTGGGCAAGATCTTTCTAGAAATTGAGCTCGAGCGCAATTCAAACATGCTTAAGGTACATAGATTTTATTTTTGGCATCCCAAGCACGCTCAGGCTTGCATCTGGCATACGAGCTACGTATGTCCAAAATAACTTTTTGACCTAATTTTTTCATATTATTTGACCTTAATTTTGATTATATTAATTTAATTTATCATGATTAATATAATTTAAAATTTTAATCCTTACAAATCCACCCATCGGGAGAATTATACATGAATTATAATTACTTTATAAAGTTCCATTATATACACATTTAAAATGCAACAATTGATCTTAAAAAATGGCTACTTAATAAAAAATATTAACCCATAAAAAGGATTTTTTTTTCAATGAAAAACACTAACTCCTTCAAATGATTATAATATATTAAGTAATTAAATATAACTCATCATCAGAAGAAAAATGGTCAAAAACTTACTAAGAGGTTACCCTAGGGCAAGCCTAGACCCACTATCAAGGAGAAGCACCCCAGCACATCTGGGGCATCTTCATCTTTATATTAAGATTCGAGAGCACGCTTATTTTCTACATCTTAGGGTTTAAAACTTACCTACCAAAACACAAATTGCATCTTAAAAAACTCCTCCTAGGTAGGAACTTATCCTCAAGACTCCTATCTCTCTGGCAAGGTTTTTTAATATCAAATAATAAATTGAATAGTTAATTGTGTATCTTTAAACTCTTATTTGAAGAACTTATTTATATCGGTGGCGAGGTGTTTTTTAAAATTTGAAATGAGGATTTAAAGATTCTTTCCAAAAAAAAACTGTTCTATTCAAATCTAAAATTGGGTGTCGCGTCGTTGGTCGCGATCGTTGACCGCCCGGTCATGCATCGTTGCATTTTTTGAGAAAAAAAATATTAAATATAGTCTTATCAAAGCGTAACTAATATAGAATGACCATTCCCGTTGCTGGTGCTTTGTTTTTGTAAAAGATGACGACAAATATCTCTTGCCCATTTCTTTGCCCTAATCGAAAAAATTCAGTAAAGATATTTTCCAGAACATATAATCATCCCCAAATTTTATTTTATTGGGCGTTTTGCCATGTTTCTTATTTGGGTGAGAGGGCAGCGGTGTCTTGCCTATAAATAGTGGGTATGGTTGATGTAGCAACCTTTGGTGGAGTCGATGAGAGGATCCTGGTTTTGCCCGCCGGTGGGCACTCGAGAAAAGAATTGGGTGGATCGGTAGCATGCTAGCTCTTGGTGTTATCAAAATGGCTTGCTTTCTCTGCAAATGTGAGTGGCTTAATGTGCTCCCCTTAGGGATGTGGCTCGGCCCAGTGAGGCGGATTGATAGGCCAGCCGGCGTCCAAAAACTTAAGATTGTAAATCGAGCTTGAGTCGGATAAAAGATGGGCCAGTGGATTAGGCTAGGAGACCTCTGCAGGGCTGACATCAATTCTTTCGAGCGCTCCTTGCTTCTGCCCGATTCGCAGGCAAAAGATTTCGGCCTCTCATAGGGCTCAAGGAGGCGAGGTGCGGGGCATACCCGGGCCGTTCCGCGGCCCTCTTTTATTTTCTGTAGCTCCATGGTTGTAGATCTTGTACCTTGTAAGAAGCATTTGTTAATACAGTAGTCCATTTTGTCTTCACTTTGCTAATGCGTTTTCATTCCCGGGCCTATTGTCGAGGGTCAGTGTCATTCCAAATGTAGGGCGCATTTCAGTCATTGAGAATTCATTTCATCGGGGCGTGCGAGTTTTCGGGGACTTTTGCAAGCCTTCATTTGCCACTGCTTTAAATCGTCGATTTTTGGATTCGCCGCCTCTCGGGAGAAAACTTGCTTATTTGCGTTTTCCCGACTTTGAAACTCCCTTACAGACTTAGTCCTTGGTTGTCTTGACCTTTTGCGCTCGATCTCATTGTGAAATCAAATGGCGGACTTTTGATACTCTTCTCACGAGTAACGGTCCCGCTCTTTCGGGATCGGGCGCCTTTGAAGCGCCTCTGATTTTAGTCGAGGGACACCTCATCGCAATGGCTCCGCGAAAGTGGAGCGGCTCGGGGCCGTGTTTTTTCGCACAAAGCTAATGTGGGGCGCGCAGCCCGCATCTTGGCACCCTTGAGCGGAGCTTAAGCGACATGAAGCGAGAATCGAGTTAGGGTCGAGGCTTCATAACGAAGGAAAGGTCCGGGACGGAGCCCGACGGACCGCCATTTCAGGCAGGCCTTCTTTACATGATCAAATTGGCGCAGTGTCCTATTACATTTAATTTTACAGCCTCCGGGTTATAATTTTGATCTTTGTGGAGACTTTTTTTAGCGTAACACAAATAGAATAGAACTATGCCTTTCGTGTTGTTTCTCTGTCGGATTTTCTGTTTCTTTTAATTTTTTAACACTTAATCTCGATTGGGGGCTCTGCTATCGTGAGCCTGCATTTATCTGGCGCGGGGTTTGACGCGTCTGCTAGCTGTCGTCTAGCCATCATGGCCTTACAAAAATAGCCACAATAAGGCCTTTTTGTTGTTTATTTGTGATCGTTTCTTTCCTTCGGCCCGAAAAATGACAGATAAAGTAATCGCAATACCGAGATCGATTTAAGGCGTATATTTTTTAATGCGATTAATTATATTGAATAGGGCTTTATAGCAGCTTTATTGAGTAGTTGGCATGCAATAGTTACCCCAGGAGTTCCATGGCCGGGCTTCAAACGCCAACCTGTCTTCGCCATCATGCACCGGTGCGACAGATTTCCAATTTTCGGGACATGATCGCTCACGGGATTAACCTAACCCCACCATAAAGACCTTCAAACCCTCGAGAAAAAGAAGTTCTTGAGCGCTCAAGGACAGGAGAATGGAAGTAAAAACCATTGCTAGAAAACAAAAACTAAGCGTACAAAGCAAAACATTGCGTTCCAATGATGAGGGCCTTTGACACCCTTAATGAATATAACCCTTGACGAGCAACCTCAACATTTGCAATCGCGGAGCCATCCGCTCACGAAGTCAGTCGATCTAAACACTGTGTCCGATCCGGGGATGTTGTTGTTTTCACAGTTAATTGTTTTCGGTTCTAAGCGTTGCCGGTACTTGTTGGGAGAAAACTGCAGGATTTTACTTTCGGCACCTTCACACATGGTAGCAGCCCTGGTGCCAATTTCGACCCTCTTGAGTCGAGGAGACGGAGCCCCGAGAGGTGGCCTTTGGATATGCTTTGATTTTTCCCATTCCATCCACGAGCGCTCCTTGGCGGCCCGGCCTTCGACCGGCCCTCCCCATGTACTTAATGTCTTTGTCCTAGTATGGCTAGGAGCATTCCATCTTCTATGAAAGCGCACTCTAGATTTGTTTGAAATCGGACACCTGAAAGAAGATGTTAGATGGATTTTGTATCAATCCTACACAATCAATATTGAGACGAGTGTCCTAGTATGGTTTGATTCCTAGCATCATTCTAGTTGAGTAGGTACAAATAAGTGGGTCATTATGGTGCCAATTGTTGGACCATAAAAAAATGCATTTCTCTATCCCCACCGATGTGCTTGAAAAACAATCTAATGGCATACTAAAAGTTCAAAATTTTCCAAAAGCTCCGTGGGAATGATTAAAGGAAATTTGATTGTCCAAATATACCTATTCTAGATGATACATTTGCGGATCCAACTGACCCAAATTGAAGTGCCAATTGCTATAAGGAGCCTCTACAACTAATGTGTAAAGATTATTAATGTTATAAAAATATTATTTTTATTATTTAAATAATTGACATTTTAATATTTATCTTGAAAATGAATTTGAACCATGGGATTCCTAGATGGATTCTTGAATCTTCTTATCCAATTTTACACATCACAAACCACAACAAGAGGTCACATAACCAGTATTCATTATCTGGATTTTCCTTCGGCACACAAATCCATTACATACAAACTAGAATATAAGATAAAATTGAGGAGTATAAAAGATGGCTTTCGGAGGATAAGCCATCTCTTAGGATATTTTTTAGAGGGGGGGACACTACTATGGCGGGTATGCTCCAGATTTTTTGGATCAAGCTTAAGTACTGTGAAATCTATGTTGAATAAGTATTTTCTATATGAATAAATGGATGTTTTAAGGATACAAATGAGTGAAATTATCCCCAAAACTTGGTGATTCTCTCAAATGTCATGAAAGATTACTTCAAAGGCTCTCAAGCAAATGCTTTGTAATCTTCTTTTTGTTAGAGTTGTCATGTGTTACTCTCAATGAAAGAAGATAAAGGCTTTGAAAAATGAAGAAAACATCCGATCAAAGCAGTTTTAAGAAGAGGGTATGTAGTGGCAAACTGTTTGTTTGTTTGAATGAACATCTCACTAAAATCATGCGAAATCCCTTGGGCAGTTGTTTGATAGAGCAGACATACGAGTAGTCATTACGTCGAGGCTCTTTGGCAATATCCTCAAGCGAACATTGCGCTTCACGCAAATGCTTTCAGCAGTCTTTATCGAGGACATCAAAGGTGAGGCTCTCAGGAAAAATACAGTTTAGGCATCCGTCACATGAAACTCAAGCATGGCTTCTTAATTTCATACAGCTTTTCGTTTGATTGAACATCCTACGTATCATGAGTGAAAAAATTTGAGAAAGTCTGGGTATAAAGCAAGCTTTGATCGAATCTTAAGCAAAATTTACGTACTTAGATAGTTTTCTGAACCAAAATATTATATCATAAGATGCATTTGATATAATTTTCATAGACACTTTGAATCTCATTTAAAATGGCTTTTAAGGCACAGCGCATTATAATTTGGCAAGGTTTTTTAATATCAAATAATAAATTGAATAGTTAATTGTGTATCCTTAAACTCTTATTTGGTTTATAATTTTTAAAATTTGAAATGAGAGATTTAAAGAATCTTTCAAAAAAAAACTGTTCTATTCAAATCTAAAATTATGACATGCATCGTTGCATTTGAGAAAAAAAAATATTAAATATAGTCTTATCAAGCGTAACTAATGTAGAATGCTTTTGTTTTTGTAAAAAGATGACGACAAATATCTCTTGTTCTTTACTTAATCTAAAAAAATTCAGTAAAGATATTTTCAAGAACATATAATCATCCCCCAAATTTTATTTTATTGGGTTTTTGGTTATTTTTTTTTATAGATGTCACACAGATGAATAGTTATCAAAAGGTCGAATATTATTCATACAATGGCCGACTAAAAATTGATCGAGGGTCATCCAAGTGATAAAAGATACTATGACCAATATTGAGAAAGATTCATTTGCAGAGATCGATTGAAGGTCAGGAAGTAACGCATGATAGGCACCTGATTCACGCTTGTATGTCGATTCCAAATTGGGGGTCCTAAAAGAATGCAATTTATAGGGCGGACGCACAACATGCGCTAAGTTGATGTTTGAGTGTCATATTTGATATAAAATTATGCCTAATGCGATTTTAGGATAATTCGAAATTATTTTTCATACAAAGAACGTTGCACACAGAAAGAAGAGAGAAAAAAAGAAAAGAAAAAGGTTCGGCATTTCACTTACATGCTCATTAATTAAATTTAATTTACATCGTATAATTTTTGCTTTGACTTTTTTTACGTATAAATAGAATACAATATGTCAAATTTTGGTAATTTTTTCCTTAATCTCATAAACTCGCTATTTGAATGATCTCACCTTACAAAAAATAGCACAATAATGCTATGTGATTTTAAAAATGACAGATAAAGTAATCATATATAAATATTTTTTTAAGTAAGTAATTATATTGAATAAAAAATATATGTATAATTAAGATGAAAGACAACCTGCTTAACAACTTCCAAAGACATGAACCAACCTAGCCCCACCATAAAGACCTTCAAACCATCCAAAAGAAGCCGAGCACTCAAGAAGGGAGAATGGAGTAAAAACCAAGAAAACAAAAACTAAACGTACAAAGCAAAACATCAGCCCGAGAAACCCTTAATGAATATAACCCTTGAGGCAACCTCAACATTCACCAATTGGTCTGCTCAACACCGATCAAGTTATGGTTAATTGATAGGCTCTGAGCAGAGGAGTACTTGTCGGGAGAAAACATTTTATTACGCACCTTCCACGCATGGTAATGATAGCCCTCGGTGCCAATTTGTGTGCGATATGCTTTTGATTTTTCCCATTCCATCTAATGGCAGCCCACTTAATGTCTTTGTCCTAGTATGGCTAGGAGCATTCCATCTTCTATCAAAGCGCACTCTAGATTTGCTTTGAAATCGGACACCTGAAAGAAGATGTTAGATGGATTTTGTATCGGTCCTACACAATCAATATCAAGACGAGTGTCCTAGTATGGCTTGATTCCTAGCATCATTCTAGTTGAGTAGGTACAAATAAGTGGGTCATTATGGTGTCAATTGTCGGACCATAAAAAAATGCATTTCTCTATCCCCACCAATATGCTTGAAAAACAATCTAATGGCATACTAAAAGTTCAAAATTTTCCAAAAGCTCCATGGGAATGATTAAAGGAAATTTGATTGTCCAAATATACCTATTCTAGATGATACATTTGCGGATCCAACTGACCGAAATTGAAGTGCCAGTTGCTGTAAGGAGCCTCTACAACTGATGTGTAAAGATTATTAATGTTATAAAAATATTATTTTTGTTATTTAAATAATTGACATTTTAATATTTATCTTGAAAATGAAATCAAACCATGGGATTCCTAGATGGATTCTTGAATCTTCTTATCCGATTTTACACACCACAAACCACAACAAGAGGTCACATATCCAGTATTTATTATCTGGATTTTCCTTCGACACACAAATCCATTACATACAAACTAGAATGTAAGATAAAATTGAGGAGTATAAAAGATGGCTTTTGGATAATAAGCCATCTCTTAGGATATTTTTTAGAGGGGGAGACACTACTATGGCGGGTATGCTCCGGATTTTTTGGATCAAGCTTAAAACTGTGAAATCTGTGTTGAATAAGTATTTTCTATATGAATAAATGGATGTTTTAAGGATACAAATGAGTGAAATTATCCCCAAAACTTGTTGATTCTCTCAAATGTCATGAAAGATTGCTTCAAAGGCTCTCAAGCAAATGCTTTGTAATCTTCTTTTTGTCAGAGTTGTCATGTGTTACTCTCAATGAAAGAAGTTAAAGGCTCTGAAAAATGAAGAAAACATCCGATCAAAGCAGTTTTAAGAAGAGGGTATGTAGTGGAAAACTGTTTGTTTGTTTGACTGAACATCTCTCTAAAATCATGCGAAATCCCTTGGGCAGTTGTTTGATAGAGCAGACATACGAGTAGTCATTACGTCGAGGCTCTTTGGCAATATCCTCAAGCGAACATTGCGCTTCCCGCAAATGCTTTCAGCAGTCTTTATCAAGGACATCAAAGGAGAGGCTCTCAGGAAAAATATAGTTTAGGCATCCATCACACGAAACTCGAGCGTGGCTTCTTAATTTCATACAGCTTTTCGTTTGATTGAACATCCTACGTACCATGAGTGAAAAAATTTGAGAAAGTCTGGGTATAAAGCAAGCTTTGATCGAATCTTAAGCAAAAATTTACGTACTTAGATAGTTTTCTGAACCAAAATATTATATCATAAGATGCATTTGATATAATTTTTATAGACACTTTGAATCTCATTTAAAATGGCTTTTATAGCATTTTTCAATGAGCAACAAGTATAAATTACAATTCTAAAGTAAATAATCAAGTTTTTATTTTTCAAATAAAATAGCCTAGTAGTTTGACTTAGATAGAAATCCTCCCTAATTAGGATAATTAAAGGGGCTAATTAGGCTAATCACAATTGGTCACTCTTGATTTTTATTAAGAGAAATTGAGGCTTAGACTCATGTACACCAACAATGGTGAATATGTGTGATGTATATCTTGAATCTTAATTCAAGTCGAGAAAATTTGATTAGAATTTTTAGACTTTTCGACTTAAATTTTACAAATTATAAAAAAATATATA
Source organism: Nepenthes gracilis (assembly GCA_033239525.1). Classification (NCBI taxonomy): domain Eukaryota; kingdom Viridiplantae; phylum Streptophyta; class Magnoliopsida; order Caryophyllales; family Nepenthaceae; genus Nepenthes; species Nepenthes gracilis. Next base: position 2,827,670 of record BSYO01000027.1, on the reverse strand, counting down.
AACTTTAAAAGAGACAATACTTGCTCTTCAAAGAATCCCTTGACGTTCAAGTCGGTCATTTGGACACAACCATAGATATTAAGTAGGGGGAATGGAATATAGAGTATAAGTATGACCAAATGAGAAAGGGAACAGAGTTCTTGGCTTTGAAATGTTCATTGCTCATTCCTAAAGAATCAACTTATTATCTCCTTTTTTTTTTTTTTGTCATTTTCTCAGTAAGAATGGGTTACGATTTATAATGTTATATGGTGATGGTTCCTTAAAAGTAATTCTTTAATTGAACAATTATCCCCTCTAAACCGAGTGATAAGTCAAATGCTGATCATTTCAGTTGACAAATGTGTCATTCGTATTTGTATTCAGTGATAGAACAGTATTAACTGAGTAAGATTTGAGCATTTAATTGATTGTCTTCTAAAAAATGGATCACAAGTTGGGCGACACTTGGTGGTTGTTTATCTTGATCCATTTCCTTTAGTTTAATGGTGATTTGGACTTTGATTTTCATGATAATGGATTTTGTCTTAATTAGGTTTACATGTGATCCATTCACACCTGGTCTCTCTTCATTTCTACTCTTACGCATGTAAATTGGTCTTACCTCCATATCTAGCTTTGTCCAAGTTTAACAAGTTGGAACAATTGCCAAATTAAAATTTATTATAAAAAATTTCAATATATGTAATGGATTAATTATTTTAGAGTAAATAGTCATATCACAACAAATTCACATACCCAATAAGATATAAAAAAATAAGCAGAAAAGATAAATAATATTTGATTTTATTAATTAAATAAAAACTCAAGAACCAACTACTTTAAGACCCAAAAAAAACTCCTGTGGGACTCCTAAGCCTATAAAAAGACAGATTCACTGAGAAAAATTAAATTTCAACTTAAGTGGCACATGTTCAAGGGTATCATTGAAGGAAGTTGAGGCCTACTAAATATAGAAAATTATAATTTCAAGATGGTTAAAAAATCGTATATTGTAAAAGTAATTATTTTTTAATTAAGTAAAAGTTGATCTAATTTTACATTGAATTGTTCTTACCATTTTTTTTATTCTAAAACAAAATTGATCAAACATCTCCAACTAAACTCAAGCAAAATTCTTTTTTGCTTGAGACAAAATTGATTGATTTTTTAGAGAAATTTTAGTTAAATTGAAGCAAAATTCTATCATAGATATAACATTAGACAAAACCTTCTACTAATTCATACTACTAGAATCTTAAAGCTTAAAAGAAGTTTGAGTCATCCTCAGTTAAACTCTTGGGCTGAATTCTTATACTCAAGCTAAACTTCAAGCAATTATCCAAATATTTCATATCTACTCACAATACTCAAGATGCAACATATTGTTGAGGAGTCTTCCAAATACTAATAGATAGGCATAGCAACTTTATTATTAAATGTGATGAAATGTGAGCTTTTTACATAATGGTAAATTACTTTATTAGGATCTAAGACTAATGTCCTTAGACAATAAAATATTGTCTTCCTACATCATAGAAGTAATGTAACATATATTCAACATTCTTCAACCATAATAACATGATTACCTTACTAACTGGGTCACCATGATTATGAAACTATAACCAATATATAAGTATGAAAAATGTTATTTATCTTCTTACAGTTCCTCTTGCATATAAGATATACTGAAATTATTAAAAATAATAAATAATTTATTTTATAAGCTAACTTTAACATACAATAAAATCATCCAAATGTATGAAACATAGATTGGCTTTTAGAGTGGTAAAATATATTTTCTAGAGTGGTTGTTTTCTTATTTATCTCTATAGAATATATGAATTAACAACTTAGATAATTTGTTAATTAAATAATCTATGAAAAAAGGTTATCACTTTGTTGCGTCTTCGATGAAATGGCCCAACCAGGTATACGAGGATCCACCTTCAGCTATGGCCCTTCTAGTCTCCTCCTTCATCTCCTTCATCTTCTTCCTCACTTCACTGTCCGTATCCATCACCTTCCTTATCCCTCTCTCCAACTCGTCCGCTTTGACCAGGAAATTAGCCGATTGGCTAAATCGGTCCCACACGTAGTCCAATCGAATCTCCACCGCTAATCCCGATTCCTTCACCAATCTAAACGCGTTGACGTGCTGATCTGCGAACATAGGCCACGCCGCGATCGGCGCACCGAACCACAGGCTCTCTAATGTTGAGTTCCACCCGCAGTGCGAGACAAAGGCTCCGGTGGATGGGTGGTTTAAGATCGCGGCCTGCGGTGCCCATCCGATCACCCTTCCAATGCTGGCCGTCCGATCTAAGAACCCGTCAGGCAGCAGGCCATCGAAGTTGTCATAATCATGGGTACGAAGCTTTTCACCGTCGGCGGCAGGCCGACGCAAGGACCACAAGAAACGGTGACCGCTTTGCTCCAGGCCGTCGGCCACCTCCTTCACCTGCTCAACACCAAAGCATCCCATGCTCCCGAAGCACAGGAACACCACCGATAACGGCGGCTGATGGTCCAGCCACCGCATGATTGAATCTCCACCGCCGTGAGACGCATCCACTCCCCGGGCATTTTGGGGGTTATGATTGATGATAGGACCCACAGGGTAAACTGGCGGAGTATTATCAGCCATGGAGATTGCTTGATGTGCGTCTGATTCCAACTCAGTGAAAGAATTAACTAGTATGCCATTAACGTCTCGGCATCTTCTAGCTTGGTTGAGGAGAAAGGTGAAAGCAAAGTCGTTACCCCGCGTCATGGGAGGCAAAACCTTAGATGGGACGCGGTTTCTGAAACCGGGTACGTCGAACTCGGTATCCGGGTCCTTAAATTCGGTGAAATCGACGCGGTGGTCGTCCCTGAGAGACTGGAAATGCAGCATTAGGCAGAGAAGGCCGAGACTATAAGTCGAGAAAACATAGCGAGGCAGATCCAACTCCTTGGCCACGTCCAACATGCCCATGATGATCATATCAGACACAATCCCGCGAACGAGTTGACTCCCTGAGCCACGTCGAGTGACGAGCAGCTCTTGAACGGTTTGCTTAACGATTGGCTTGTAAGCTTCTATGAATCGGTCGATGTAGGCATTAGAGCTCATATCAATGGGGTTTTCAAGTTCCGGGAGCAAGACGAACTCGATACCTTTGTCGGTGTGGGCGGCGGTCTTGAGAGACCGGACGTAGGCCGCGGTTTCATCGGATTGGAATTTCATAACGAGGATGGTGATCGAAATTCTCTCGTCTCGTCTAGCTATTCGCCTTGCCAGCTCCACCGCCGGAACGAAGTGGCCCATCAGCGGCATCGGAATGAATAGTAGCTCCGTCGCCTTCATTTCGCCGGAAAACTATCGTGTTTCAAATTTTGTGGCTCCCAATTTTTCCTCCGATCAATTGGATGCCGCAAAATTGCGGCCGTTCGCGTAAAATCCAACGCATCTAATTTTCTTTTATTTTAATTTATTTTTTTACATTTAAAAATTTTAAAAATTTTATGGACGTTAAATTTCACACCAATAGTCAGATTTTATGGCACTATTTCTGCTCCGTGTTTCTACGGAGCTGGAACCCTCGTTCCGTGGTTACTTTGATTACGCACAAAGCAGCCGCCTCAACTATCACTTGCGTGGCAAATTTTTCTCCCAGGATTTTGCTTTCAGCAGCCACGAATATACATATCAGACATTTAATTAAATTATTCACTATGATTTCAATAAAATACTTTTATATTTATTATATCTATAAATTTGGAATTATATTTATAAAATATAAAGCTTAAGATTTTATTTTAAAATTGTTTTAGAAAATAATATTTAATGTAAGATTATATCATAAAAAATTTTTTTATATTAATACATCTCAAATATTCAGATTATTATACGAATTGATGAGTTGACAGTATTGTTTGGATATCTAAATGTAAATGGGTCCAATCTTCGTAATTATGAATAAGAATTCTGTACACCACAATAAAATAAATTAAAAGTAAAAAATATACGATGCTCACTTTTTAATATATCATCTAACAATCTAATTAGTGATCTTTTTAATAAATTTAGAAAGATAATGAGAAAAAAAATATTAAAAACAAAAAAGAATAAAGATGAGTGTATATTTAAACAGTTATACTCATCTTGTGTATTCAAATGATTGAGTGCCCCCTTTTCTTTCGAGGGAAGTTTTATTTATAGTGAGAGGCAAATTTAGCTAATTGGCACCTGAGATCAATACATATATATGATGCCGCTTTGGATCACTGATAAGAGGTGTTATTGATAAGACCATTTAGCTTCCAGGTACAGCATTGCTTTGATTGCTCTTCTATATCGATCCATTGAACAACTCATAATTTTTTAATATTTGATTATTTAGATTTTTTTTCTTTAATTCATACGTTTGAACATTACTACCCAATTGGTTTCATGACACATTTTATTAAATCGTTAGCATTTAGGCCTCTTATCTAACTAAATATTAGCCCGATCTATTTTTTACTATACTCATCACTAGCCCCCATATTGGTAGGTTTGAATTTAAATCTCCACCATGTCATTGATGGAATATTAGGTGCAACTTCTTCAATGCGAGCCCCCTACGCAAATATTTTACTGATTACGGGTGTTAATTGATAAGATTTTATTCTTTACCATTAATTATCGTAATTTGATAATTTCCTAAATTAAATGCCTATTGAACTCTCCCATCGACTACAAATTGAAGAGCTCTCTTTACCTTATTTGGCAGCGTGTCTATTCTAAATTATCATGATATCTTCAATGTTTTGAGTAATAGTTGTCAAAATCGATGAAAATTTCTCTCCAAATTTTGAAATAAGGGTTTGCAAAAGCGCTTGAAGATTGTATTGGTTACCTTCTTTTTTATAAAAATTATCTTGATTTTTTTTTCACGTCTGTCCCAAATCCAAGCCTTAATCATTGTAACAAGATCTCTGACTTTATGTTTACTATTAAGGTGATCTGGGTGACTATTGCAAATTTGGACGGATGGTTTTTGTTCGTTTTCTTCATCTACGGTGCTTTTGAAGTTCCCGAAGATAAGATTTTTTTTAATCGAGTTATTGTCCTATTTTTTTTCTTTTTACCCGGTTATATTTTTACTATTATAAGTTTGTATATTGTGAAAATAATCAATGAATAATCACTTCTATCTTTTTAGGTGATGAAGGCTCCCTCCTTCACGGGGATCAAATGACATCTCTATCTTTTGCCTTGTTGTCTCCAAAATGTATTTAATTCTATTAATAAAAAATAAAATTAATGTTTTAGTAATTTTATTAAATGTTAAATATTAAAATATTTATATCACCAAAAGAAAAAAAAAACAGACAAACTATTATCATAATATTTTTAATTTTTTTATATAAATAATATTTAGGTCATTGAATTAATATATCTGAGCTGCAAAGTAATGGTTACTTTGCATAAGCACGAAGTAGCCACCTTAACTATCACTTGCGTGTGGAATTTTTCTCCCAATGTTTTGCTTTCTGCAGCCAATTTTGAGAGAAATTGGCCAAATAGTAAAAAAATGGGTAAATGAGGTGTTATGGAGAGAGAGTCATCGACGGCTTGGTTGCTGTTGTTGCCGTCATCATCTTCACTGGGTTGCTACAATTGTGGTCGCCACCATTGCTCATGCTAGAGCCACCATTAGCAAAGGAGAAATGTGAAGCAAGGTAAAGGAACAGCACGATAGGAGAGAGAATGAGAGGAGAGAGAACAAGCGCACGCAAAAAGGAGAGAGAAACGTACGATTTGAGCACCTTAGAGTATCCTTTTGACAAATCTACATGCAATGAAATCTATGTAAGTATTTGTAACCCTTTCTTATGATTTTATTTAATATCTGATAGTTTTATATGTGTATTTTATATCTGTATACATAAAATTGGTTGGAGTTTGAGACCGTGGTAAGTCTTTATATGTTTTGGGATGAGAGAGTCTGAGGCCCTAATAGCCGATTAGTTGTAAGCCTAAAATATAGCCGATATGATAAAAGATGGATGAGTAGTTGTAGGCTTAAAATATAACTAATATGATAAATGATAGTCGAGTAATTATAAGCCAAAAATGTAGTCGATATGATAAAATGATAGTCGAGTAGTTATAAACCTAAAATATAATTGATATGATAATTGATAATCGAGTAACTACAGGCTTAAAATACAACTGACATGTTAAATGATGGTCGAATAATTATAGGCCTAAAATATAGCCGATATGATAAAAGATGGTCGAGTAGTTATAGGCCTAAAATGTAACCGATATGATAAAAAAATAATTGAGTACTTACGGATCTAAAATGTAACTGATATTAAAAATTTGAATTTGGATTTGGTTTTGGATTTGGATTGGTATCTACTATGGATGTGTGGTGATTTTGATATATATGACGGAGTTCAAAGTAGAATTAGTTATCGGTGATGATATTTTATTTTATGTACTCTCTCTCTTATTTGTATGCATAATTTTATTCATGATAATACTTGCTGAGTTTTTTATTTTTCTTCCCCTCAAAATAGGAGGCTTAGATTTGCAGAGGGAGTTGGATAGGATTCAGTATAGTATTGCATTCTCTTGGTGAGCATTTTATTTTACGACTATTTAGAATTAAGTCATGGTTATTTTGTCTGGACGGTGGTCCAATGAGGTTATGTGTGGGTTTAAATTGTCCAATCCTATATATTTAGTTTGTCACACCTAAATTTTTAGGTTTTAATATTATTTAATAAAATTATTTAAAGTTTTAAATGTATAAAAAATAATTAATTAGACTTACTAAATTTTAAATTTGTTACAAAAATGGTATTAGATAAAGTCATAAGGAGATGTGGCTTGGGTCATTTTTGGGTAGATAATTGGTTAATTGTTTGGGCGGATTGATGAAAGCTTTGTTGGGTTGGTTTGAAATTTCACGAGATAGAAGAAAATTTTGGCCGATAGAGAGATGGTTGATAGAATTCATCGGTCTAAAGTTTCATGAGGTAGAAGGAGATTTTGGCCGGTAGAGAAGTAAGCAGTGGAGCGAAGGTGATGAAGAAGATTTGTCCAAATTGAAAGCTGTAGCTAAAGATGAAGAAGCCCTTGTGAAGATTAGAGATGAAGCCCTCATTGGATGAGCCATCATGAAGCTAGATGCGATTGAGTAGAGCCTCGGCTAATTTGATGATAGCTCGGGAGCAAGTGAAGTTATCAACAGTTAGAGTTGAGTTAGAGTGGTTCAACTTCGAAAAGAACGTCAAATATTTTTCACCTAGTGGAGTGACAAGTTAATCATATATCTCATGCCTAAAGGAAGAAGTCGAGAAGACGAAGAAGCTTTCAAGATTCTTATTTAGATATTCTTCAAACAGCAAAGGATTTGGTGGCCATTTGGATAAAGACGGTTCATTGTTTGCCGATATTTGAGGAAGATGATGGATTAGCTGATCACATCGACTCATGGCTTGTCGATCAGGATGCCCTTTCTGAGATTGGCCGTTGGCATATTGTAGAGATAAGAATATTGTAAGGTATTCCAATTTCGAGACTTATGAATATGATATGAGGTAAATGATCGATCGAGTTACTCAACGGAGGCGTGTGGGCACATGGCCAACGGTCACAAGAATCGATTTGATATTTGAAGTAAAAAATTAGACTTGTAATTCAATTCAAGTTCCAGTATGGATGGTTAGATATTTTTGAAGGAACCTTGAAGAAGTGACTAGGAAGCGTGAAAATGATGTTCAGTAGATTGCTCATGGTTGTTTTGAGATTGAGGTGAGTAAATTTTAAGGATAAAATTTTTATAAGGATGGGAGAATGTAATATCCCAATTTGATGTTATATATATATAATATAAATAAAATAATATTATAATAGTAAAATATATATAATAGTAATAATATTATTATTATTATAAAAAAAGGGAGGGGAGGCTTGAGGTGGCAAAAAAGGAAAGAAAGAAATAAAGGAGAGAGAAGAAGAGAGAGAGGGAGGAGTGACCGCTATTGTCGTTGTCATCGGAGGAGCTAACACCGAGATCGGAAGCTAACGAAGCCCTTTCTACAATTTGCCTTCTATTTTGTGCACCGGTGTGAAGGGAAAGGAGGAAATCACGAGCCGAAGGAGGAGCCGCTGCCTTCGCCATCGTTGCCGAAGGAAATAGGCAAAGTTGAGGCAAGTAAATCATTCCCTTCTCCTTATGTATGCCAATTTTGAGGTAGTATGTACCGATTTTAGGAGAAATCGATAGAGTCGTAAAAAATAGGTAAATGAGGCACGGTGAAGAGAGAGAGTCATCGAAGGCTTGTATGCCGCCATTGTTGCCATCACCATCATTAGGTTGCTGCCACTGTGATCATCATCGTTGCCGATGTTGGAGCCGCCATTGGTGAAGGAGAAATGTGAAGAGAGATAGAGAAACGACATGCCTGGAGAAAAACGGGCACATGCGAAGAAGAGAGAGAAGCGTGCAGTCGGGTATCTCAAAGTATCATTTTGGCAAATCTACTTTGGATGAAATTGAAGCAAGTATTTGTAACCCTCTCCTATGGTTTGATTTAATATCTAATATTTTTATATATATATTTTGTATTTGTATGTATGTATGAATGAAAGCTAAGTCCGAGACCCTAGTGAGTTGTTATGTGTTTGGGAACAAAGTAGTTCGAGGCCCTAGTAGCCGATATTGAAAAAAGATGATTAATTAGTTATAAGTCTAAAATATAGCTGGCATGATAAAGGATGACTAAGTATTTGTAGGTATTAAATGTAGCCGATATGATATATAATGATTATGTAACTGCATGACTAAAATGTAGCTAACACGATAAATTATAGTCGAGCAGTTATAGGCCTAAAATATAGTCGATATGATAAAAGATGATGAAATAGTTGTAGGTTTAAAATGTAACCGATAAGATAAAATATGGCCAAGTAATTACATGCCTAAAATATAACTGACAATAAAATTTTGAATTTGGATTTGATTTTGGATTTAGATTGGCATCTACTATGGATGTGTTGTAATTTTGGTATATGCGGTAGAATTCAGAGTAGAATTGGTTGTTAGACTCAATATTTAATTTTATGTGCTCCCCATCAAATTGGCATCTACAGTTTTATTCATGATGATACTTATTGAACTTTTAGCTCATATTTTCTATTTTTTTCCCTCAGAGTAGGACGTTTAGATTTGCAATAAGAGTTGGGTAGGATTCGACGTGATATCGTATTCTCTTTGTGAGTATTTTATCATTACAACTATTTTGGAGCAGGTTATGGTTATTTTGTTCGGACAGTAATCCGATGAAATCCTGTATCGGTTTGATTTGTTCAATCTTGTGTGTTTGGTTTATCACACCTGAATTTCTAGGTTTCAGCATTATTTAATGAAATTATTTGGAGTTTTAAATTTATAAAAAATAATTAATTAGACATGTTAAATTTTGGGTTCGTGACATATAATATTAGCATTAGCCTTATATTTGTCAAATGCTTTGTTTGTCTCATTTATTTCTCACAAATTATTATCTTTTAATTTCCACTTTGGGATATTCTTATCAAGATTAATAACCATGGTACTAAGAGGGGAGCCTATGTTACATGGATAATTTCAACATAAACAGAGCAAAGCACATGCACTATTTAGCGGCCAGCCATAAGCAACAAATTTAGCTCAACATCACCAATTTGGGTATCATTCATTTGGTTAGCTACAACATTTATTTCGAGTTTTATCCTCAGATGTATCATTTTCACATTTTAAATATATACTTGCATTTTAGATGAAAATCGTTGAGTTTCATACTTTTTAAGTATGAATAAAAGTGATGTACCCTTGGCTTTAGCTCTCTTTGATGTTTGCTGTCCATCACTACCACTAAACTTACCTAATTTTTGTTGTTTTGTAGTATTTGTCGATGATTGTATTCAAATGACATAGCTCTATTTACTAAAGTATAAGTATGATGTGCTGTATATGTTTAGGTCAATTCATATAATGATTCAAATATAATTTTTTGTCAAGATTTTGATTTTTTAATCTGACAATAGTGGCAAATATATGAATCAATAATTATATGATTGCTTCCAACATAATGGATTCATTCATGAGATCTCATGTCCTTAAACTCCTCAACAAAATAGGGCCTTTGAGTAGAAAAATCACCACATTCTTGAAATTGCAAGAGCTTTTCTATTTAAAGTTCATGAACCTAATTGACATTGGGTTAATGCCATTGCCACAATTGTGCATTTCATTAATCAAAGCCTTAGGTTTTAAGATGTTGCTCCAGGTCTTGTCAACTCATGTTCCTCTATCTACAATACTTAAGATCTCTCCTCAAGTTTTTGGTTGCCTTGCATTTGTTTACCTCACAATGCCTAAATTAGAAATGGTACTAATGCTATGATTCGGCCACCAAACAGATGTCACATTCCTCTAACTTGATACCTTCTTCCATCCACTATGACCCAAATTATCTCTTCATGGGAAACTATGTGATGGAGAGCTAAATTAGTTAAAATTTGACTAGATGGGATTCAACGAGAAATTGCATATAGACACTGCACCTATAGAGGAGATTCTAAAAGTGTTTCTTCTGTCCAATGAAGAGTCAAATACTGAATCAATGGTACTTGATATGGCATCTAAAGCCACCATAGAACCCCCTCTTTGCCTAGTACCTGATGACCCATCTCTTGAGAATATTCTAAGGGTTAGTTTCCCTATCACACATTATAATTTTAATAATACCAATACTCCTCATGTTAGTTATAAGTTACCTTTTAGGCATAATCATGGCAAACCCCTACTTCGTTTCTCTTTAGACTTCAAAGAACAAATGTCAAAGTATCAAATCGCTAACTACGTATACACGAAAAAGCTTCCTAAACCACTCAAAACCTTTGTGCATGAGATTTCTTCATGCAAAATTGTTATGAGTGTTGATGAAACTCTACTAGACCCTAATTGGGTTCAAGCTATAAAGGAAGAAGTGGAGGCATTGTTGAAGAATAAAACCCAGACTCTTATCCTTTTACCCAAATGAAAGAAAATAGTGGGATATTGATAGTTGTTCACAATTAAATACAAACCCAATGGTTCAATTGAAAGATATAGAGTAAGGTTGGTAGCAAATGGTCATACACAACATATGGAGTAAACTATTAAGAAAACTTCTTAGCAATGGCCAAGTTGAATATGGCAAGGTTTTTATTATCTCTCGTAGTTAATCTTGACTAGCCACTACACTAGTTTGATATGAAAAGTGCCTTCCTCCATGATAATTTTAAAGAGAAAATCTACATGGATGTTCCACGAGGATACACAATGACTTCAAGGACAAAGATTATGTGTAAGTTACATTAAACTCTATATGGATTAAAATGATCCCCTCAAGCTTGGTTAGGGTGATTTAGCTTGGCAATGAAAGAGTATTGCTTCTAATAATGCAATCAAACCATACACTATTTTTGAAGCATCAATTGGGCAAAGTAACCACTTTGATGGTTTATATAGATATCATGATTATTATAGGAAATAATCCAAAAGAAATATTTAGACTTTAAGATAAATTAGTGTCAGAATTCAAAATTAAAAATTTAGGAAGAATTAAATATCTTTTGGGATATTGGAGTTTCTTGATCTAAATTGGGGATAGCTCTCTCTCAATGAAAATATATCTTAGATTTATTGTCAAAAACAAGGCTATTAGAATGTAAGCCTACTGACACATCAATGATTCAAAAAAAATATGCAAATAAAATTCCAATGGATAAAGGAAAATATCAAAGCTTAGTTAGAAAGCTCATTCATCTCTCACATACTCAACCTAACAGTATTTATGTTGTAAACATAGTAAGTCAATTTATGCATTGTTCAAGTGAAGGCCATATGAATACAGTCGAGTTCTTTGATACTTGAAGTTCTCTCCAGGAAACGAGCTTCTATTTTTAAAGAATAATCACCTAAGATTTGAAGGCTATACAGATATTGTTTGGCCAAGAAATCTCACAAATGGAAAATCTACCTTAGGGTAATTCATGTTTGTTATAAAGAGTCTAGTTACATAAAGAAGTAAGAAGCAGAAGGTGGTGGTTTATCAAGTACAAAAGCTGAGTTTTGTGGGATAGCTAAGGATCTTTGTGAGTTTTTTGGGTTAAAAGACTATTAACAGAGATTTACTTTTTTTTGAGTTGTGAGATGAGCATGTTTTGTGATAATGAGGCTGCAATTGGTATTTTCACAATCCAATTCAATATGATCAGACCAAGTATGTAGAGGTGGATCAATTTTTTATCAAATAGAATATCAAAACCAAGATATTTTGAATTTTTTTTGTTAAATAAGAAAACCAATTATCCAACATTCTTACAAAAATTATATATAGCAAAAATTTCTATAACTCACTTGACAATTTGAATATGAGAGTATACACACCAACTTGAAGGGGATGTTGGCATGAGTTATCATTCAAATAATTATAGGAATGGATGCTGGGATGATTCTCTAATTATATGAATAAATGATTAGCATGATTCCCTAATTTTTTTATTACATATCCCCTAATTTAAACGCATAGGCAAAAATATATTAGTTACATTAACTATCTATTTAAAGAATCAATTAATAAAAATATTACTTATTTATCAATATTTGAAGACCTAAATGATTCTTCCAATGTATCATTTTTGGGTTCAATGAAATTAAAAATAACTTTCAAAAATTTCTTGATCCCCTATGCCCATTGATAAATAGAATTGACTTTCGGTGTCAAAATTAGATATGTGATATAAAAATAGGAGGCCACGGGATTCGACTTTCCTCGGAGGTTGGGTACTACAAAAGGAAGTTGATCATAGATTAACAAATCGTATTGAGAGGTCCACTCGTGATCATAAAATTTTACTTTTTGTGGGTTGCCATGTGTGTTCTTTCTATATAAAGAGATGAACAACTTCATGTTTGGGCTACTTTATGAGATTCAAAGTATTAGAATTTAATAAATATAGAAAGATTATACAAACTTATACCTAAAAAAAAATACACGTATAGACAATTCTGGAATGATTGAGAATGAGAAAATGAGTTTGTTTTTATTTGTGTAAACTGTTATATTTTATCATTTTGAGTGGAATTGACTGTGTATAGTGAATCCGTTAGCATTACAATGTAAAACTTTGAAATGCATTACTATGTGATTTTTATCTTTTATTATTTTGAAGGGTTTTTTAAGTAAAATTTTTGATATTATATTTGTCCTATTTTTCAATTATGTCATCTTTAGTTTATTTCATCTTCTATTCGCACTTATGAACCTAAATTTCCCCACAACTCATCATCCAAACACTATATATCTTAAGCATTGCGCATTGTATACATTTGTTATCTTTCAATATTGAGTGACAGTCAAATATGAATGACGAAGTAAATGTAATCAAAATTTTAGTACGTCCTTGAAGAACTAGCAAGAGGAAGAAGAATTAGTTGCGTGTCAAACGGCTGAAGCCATTGTTCTGCATCAATGAAGGAGAGGTTAATGAAGGGTGCAGCTTGAGTGTCGTTGAGCAGCTGGTCGAAAGGCACTCTTGTGCTCGTATTAGCTCCGGAACCCGAGCACATATACTCTCCATAGAATACACTCCTGCAACCATATCCACACTCCCCCGCAAAGAAGAAGAAGAAGAAGAAGAAGAAGAAGAAAACTAGTGAGATGGACGATATTGAGATAGACTAATTTTTCCACTGAATATATCTAAGAATACTGACTGGTCTCTGGTAGGATCGTTGAAGTCGTTCCATCCCTCGGTGGCGATAATGTCAGTCATGGTGGTGTAGGCAAAGACTACGCGAGAGAAGGGCCGCCATGCACGGCCGAGCCACACCCTGCCGGTTCCTCCAATGCTGCAGTTGTAAAATACGAACCCCGTATTCTCATCGTTGGATGCCCTTCCATGCGCCGTCACGACACCGTTTATCACCTTCTGTCCTGCCGCCACCGGGCTTGCTATCGATATCAGTTGACAATTCTGCGTCGTGTCAATTGAATCAGTTTTCTTAAAATAAATTCTCATTTAGTTTTAAACTACCATATCATTATATCAATGATTTAAGTCATGAGGTCGATTATCAATTAATTTATTTTTTTTATTTTGTCCATTTAGGTGTGGCATTTTCTAAGATCAAACTATGTTTAAGCTGCCCAAATCTTCTGAAAGATGATTCTATATATATATTTTTTATTGTTTAAGCATGATTTTTCGTATATAATAAAATTAGCAGTAAAATAAAAGTTTAGAATTGAAACATAAAGTAGAAGTTGACAATAGATTTGAAAAAATAGAATAATTATAATGTAATTTCTCAGACATAATGCATGGTTGCAAAGAGAAAATGGGATATTGGCTATGTTTGATATAAGTTTTAATAATGAAAAAAAATTATGTAAAACTATTGGGAGTAAATTTATAAAAGCATATTAAGTTATATGTTGAGTTCACAAGACCTTAAATCATATAAATCGAAAATATTATTGTTGATCTTATGAAATTAATATAGGTTTTCTCGGTTTTACGTGATATTTTAATGTGTTTTGAAAGCTAAACTATAAAATTCTAGTTCTTGTAATTAAATATCTCTGAAATTTCATAAGATTTTAATTTCTATAATTTTTTTTCTCTTTACTCTCAAAACAAATTGTACTTTTATTTATTTTTCTATAATTTCACAAACTTCTATATATTCAACCAAAAATAAAAAAAACAAAAAAACACTGTATTTAAAAATTAAAAATACTTCAAAAAGAATGGATTAATTTGGGTGTAAAAATTAATTTATTCCATTGCAATAATATATATTATATATTTAAATTATAAAAATAGTCTTTCTATAATGCTGATCGTTAAAAATACTTCAAAACAAAGGGATTAATTTGGGTGTAAAAATTAATTTATTCCATTGTGATAAAATATATTACACATTTAAATTATAAAAATAATCATTCTACAATACTAATGATGAAATTAGACTGATTAGATTTAACATCTTAAAATTTTTCTAAATGGTCTTTAATTTTTAATATTAAATTAACTATTCAATAAATATTAATATTAATCACATAGATTACCATTACTTCTCTCTAATCATATTAGTGCTGCAGAAAATCTGATCTACATTAACATAATGTGGCAACACGATAATAGAGTATTAATTGGCATCCTAACCACGAAGTATTCATCTCATTCTCATGCACGGGAGATCAACCAAAATGAAGGAAATGAGGCAAATTCATGTTCCATAATTTATGTTAGTTTGGGTTAAGACTAATTATAATAAATTTGCTAACTATTTAAGCCACACAATATGTCTTTTTAGCTCGAAAATCTGAATCAAACATTAGAATATATGTACATATATGATGAGAATTGGGCGTATCGCAGTCCTCTGTAACGTTAAGAGGGGCCGTTGGATTTCAAATCCTATAACCCCTATTTTTTCTTTTAAAAAAAATAATGATAAATATATTCTTTATATACTATACGGGCCATCGGATTTTAAATTTAATGACCCATACGAACGTTGCAGGGGCTGCGACATATACAGATGTCCCAGCCCCCCTCAATATTATATATGGTACGTTACCTCATAAAATGATCTACCATCGCCAAAGATAAAATCAATGGAGCCTTGGATGTAGCAATCTCTGAAATAATGCCTTCCTCTATCGTCATGAAGCGTGTCTTGTGCTCCAAAAAACCCACATCCCCAGAAGGCAGCTTGATCTCCTGCTATCCTAATTGCTACTGCTTGTGCTCCAACGTCGCCTGGCTTAGGAATCGGTGCCACATTCTATCAAATGTGTAACACCAACATCTATCAATACTTATGTAGATTTATAGCCAAAAAAACCCACTCAATATAAAAGTATTCATATATTAATGTTTAGATGTACGTAATTTTACTTTAACATTATAGACAAGTTATTTTCACACTTAAACTCAGTGATTTCCATACCACAATATAATAAAGTTATTGCAACATCAAATCCTACATTGCATGTATATGTATGCATATATATAATTGACCTCGATCTGCACTCTCATCATCAATTGATACTCTCATTTCTTTAAATCATATGTGCCTGTTGTACCCATATAATATCATATATGTAATCTCAGCTTTTTACAATTAAAAAATTACGAAATTTGGTGTGTCAGTGATTTAGTTGAGTACTGCCACAGGAATACTGACTAGGGTTTGTTGGTTGTTTTTATTAATTTGGTTAAATTGTTTCATTTTTTTACTTGTAGTTTGTTTCTATGTTATAAAAAATGATCATATACATGATAATTTTATTAATTTATGCATACTTACTCACCAAGAATATATGTATAATCTACTTACCATGAAGCTAATGTTCTTGGCAATGAAGTTAGATGAAAAAACTTGGACAGATCCACTATAAAATGTGCCGTGGGAAGAGTTGGCGGTGTCGTTCCACACGATCGCAGTGGAGGCATAACCTTGTCCTTGGAATGTTATATTAGGCTTGTTCCTCGCCACCATTACTTTCTCACTGCACGTACGATAGCAGAGATAATTAGCTTCGTTTCCAATTAATAAATTAAGCTGCGTACAGCGGCAAAAAAACAAAACATTCATGCATGCATGCAAGCATGCCCGCAGTTGAGCTTATTGATCACGATGATCTTATGGCAACATATGACATTGGATTGAAAAAAATAAAATAATAATAGAATGACAATCTCAAAACACTCATATTATAGAACAAATAAATCAAAAAAAAAAACATTTAAATATTTTTTAATTTTTGTAAACTTAAAAATTTTGACCATTAGATCTCCAATTTAACAGGCTAACTTCGCGATGGAGGCTCTCCATTTTGGTTAAACATTTTTAATAATAAAATTAGAAAAAAAAGGCTGTCCCATTATACAATACTTTCTATTTTTTAAGATCCACGAGGATTATATGTAGATAACCTTATCTCTAATATTATGGAGATTTTTTTTTTCATAAATTGAAAGTGTAAATTATAAATTGCTGTTGAGAACTTTATCATTGTATTCCAAGGAGGAAAAAAGAAAACAGGAGTAACGTGAACAAGTTAAACTTACTAGTAAATACCGGAGTTAATCCATATTATGGTCCTCTTCGGGCTAAGGATCGGAGCAGCATCAATAGCAGACTGAACTGTCGTGAAATTACAGCACCCGTTCCGGTCGACACACAAAATTGCAGTTGTCGGAGTATCCGGAGGAGGAAAATCCGGTGGGAAAGAATCACAAACACTAGCACCTGTATTATTCCCATTGCCTCTATGGTGGTGACCATGGCGACCGTGGTGTCGGTGATAACAACTCACGGCTTTTCTGGTTAATAAAAGGGGTGGCGGCCATGAGAAGAAGGTGGCGGCAGCGAGAGCAGCGCTCTTGGTGAAGGCTTTAAGGTATGGCAGGATTAATGGGTTCAGAAAATGGGTGGAGGCCATAGAAGAGAAGATAGCAACTACAAGAACAAGGAAAGCAGCTTTGAGATTTGCCATTTTTTTTTCTTGAGAGAAGGTGAGGTGAATTACTTGGTTAATATTAGTGGGTGATTTTTGTTATAAGAAATTTGCACTTGAAGTGAAAGCATGCATTTGATGGCTTATCTTGCAAATCACCCTCTCTTCTTTTCATTCTTGTAAGAATTTACAAGCTACCAAAATTTTGTGAAGAAATGAATGACAAGAAAATAATAGGCAGTAATTAAGATATTAGGGAACAAGCAAACGTGAATATGTGCTCCCATTTCATATATCAAATCAGGGGTGGGTAGCAAACAATCATTTACGAAATCTTGATTTTTGATTTTCGTTTCTAACTTTTAATGGAACTTTTAAATCGAGTTTACTTCCGTATATGGGTAGAATCATAATTGGTGGAAGTAAAAGATGGAATTATACTGGTTAATTAATTATGGTGCAATGCTGTATTAATAATTAATATTTGGAACAGTACATTATTTTGCAGTATTATATTGATATTAACTGTTAATCTTTTGATTGAATTTAAATGGAGATATATGTAGTTAATTTACACATTTGTTCTAGTTAACCACTCATCTATTTTAATGTTAATGAGTCCGATAACAAAATGGCAGATTCAGATATTGATGCGTCATAGATTTAAGTTCTAAACAGATTCGGGTCAAGTCGTCCGTTTAAATCTGGCTCTATCGTCCGAGTTTGGATCCTACACACCACAACTGCAAATAAGAGGTCAAGTAACGATGGAAAGTTATCCCACCTAAAATATTCTGGCACTCAAGTTAGTAAATAGTTTTCGAAATAAGAAGATGAATGCAAAGGGATGCAATATGTATGCAGTGAGTGTTTGTGAGGCTATGATTGTTCTCGTAAGTAGGGAGGCTTTTACTATTCGTAAGGAGCGAAATCTCTAAGTATTGAGTTCACTAGGAACGTAATAGCAGAGAAAGAGAGAGCGTTAGGATACTTGATGCTGAAAGCATGAGAGTTTTGTAAAAGAAGATTTTTTGTAGGCAAGTGAGAGCATGTTTTAGAAGTGAAAACTCCATGGCCTTTTATAGCCACTGTACTGGACTGTCTTTCTTGTATAGAAGGGTTTGATATTCGCGCTCTATTGGGACCGTTGCCTTTTTTGGCGTGGAGCCTTTATGATTGTAATAGTCGATGGATTGATTACTTTCCTTCTGCATTCTGTAACCGCCAGGATTTCTAGCAGACAGGGAGCGGATTCTGGTGCATTCCTTTAGAGATACGCATTGATTCTGGAAACAACTGTTATAATGGTGGTTACCTTCTGGAAAGAGTGCGAAATTAGTGGAGAAGACCGTTGTGGCTTGAGGATGGACACGTGAACCAATTTAGGCTTGTGTCATGTGAGGCCTGGTCCTCAACCGGTCAATTGGTCACGCTTCCGGTCAGTGAAAGCGTTGACCATCTTGAGCCCAAATGGGTCGTCCTGCTCTTAGGCTTTTATTGGACCATTAGTCTTTTTTCGGATCAATGGTTGGCATTGACCATCCAAGCGCAAATAGGCCGCTGAGGTCATAGGCAGTTTCCTTCTTCATGGGCCAACCCAATACTGGCGTACTCGAAACTCCTGTTAACCTGGTTAACGACCAACTTTGAGTCACCTTAGACGGTCTGCCATTTAATTGAGCACTCATTAGCTAGTCTTAACCCGACTAATAGGGTTTCATATTCGGTAACGTTGTTAGTGGCTAAAAAGTCGAGTTTAAGGGAATACTTCACCCCAAACCCGTCTAGAGTCCTGAGGACCACTCCGGCACTACAGCCTGAGTCCGTAAATGATCTGTCGACATTGAGAATCCATCCTGGCTCTTTTCCGTATTGTTCAGCATCCTCAGTGGGTTGTTCATCAGAAATTGGTTCCATAATCTCAACGATAAAATTTACCAAAGTCTACCCTTTGATGGCTAGTCTAGGCCAAAATTCAATATCAAACATTTCAAACTCGATAGCCCACTTAACTAACCGTCCGAAAACGATGAGTCTGGAAATAAGGTCTCAGATTTCGGGTGGAGAAGACAAGTAACAAAGCTAGCTTCTCTACGCGCGGATAGTATGTCTTTGCGCCGATCAATATCTTTCTCATATAGTAGACCGGCCGCTGAGAGTCGACATCCTGACGTATTAGAACAGAGTTAAGAGACATCTCTGACACTACCAGGTAAAGGTACAGCTCTTTTCCATCCTTGGGTGACGTTAGCTACGGTAGACTGGCCAGGTATTACTTCAACTCGTCGAAAACTGTCTGGCATTTCGCAATCCACTGGAAGCTGTTTGCTTTTGTCCCCCTTAGGGCCTTCAAGAAAGATTGGTACTTATCCCCCAACTTTGCCAAGAAGCGGGACAGTACTACCAGTCGTCCGGTTAACCTTTAGAGATCTTTGACGCTCCGTGGCAAAGTCATACCCGTGAGGGCTTTGATCTTTTTTGGGTTTATTTCAATTCCTCGTTGAGAAACGATGAAACCTAATAACTTTTTCGAGGATACTCCGAAGACACACTTTGAAGGGTTTAACTTCATTTGATATACGCGGAGTACCTCCAAGGACTCAGCCAGATAAAAAATATGGTCGTTAATGGTCTTGCTCTTTACAAACATGTCGTCAAGGTATACCTCCATATTGTGATTGATTTACTTCTCGAACATCTTGTTCACGAGCCTCTGATAAGTGACACTTGCATTCTTCAAACCAAAAGAGATGACCTTATAGTAGTAAAAGTTTTGGTCTGTCACGAACGAGATGTACTCCTCGTCCTATGAGCTCATCTGGACCTGGTTGAAGCTCGAGTACACATTCATGAAACTCAGTGCTCATGTCCGGATATCGAGTCCACCAATAGGTCGATCCTAGGTAAAAAGAATATGTCTTTTGGGCAAGCTTTGTTAACATCGGTGAAGTGATGCGCATTCGCCATTTTTTATTGCTTTTCTTTACCAGGACGATATTGGAGAGCCAATTCAGGTACTGGACTTCTGATAAAGCCGACGTCCAACAACTTCTTAACCTCCTCCTGGATGACAATGAGTTTTTCCACAGAATGATTCCTCCGTTTCTGCCTGATGATTTGTGGTTGGGATCGAGATCCAACCTGTGGACCATTACTTCAACCAAAATTTCTGACATATAAGCGGGAGTTCATACGAAGATATCATCTTTCTGTCGTAAGAATGTGATTAGCTTGTCGTGCAGTATCCCGATCAGTGAGTTCCCAATCTGTACGCACTTCTCTGGGTCATTCGAATTCAGTGGGATTAGATTTGTTGCCTCACCAGTCTGCGTCTGCTGCAATGTTGTTTTATCTCGATGGTTAAGTTCTCCTGCTACCTTTATACTGTCACTTGGAGTAATCTGGGACATGTAACATGTCCGTCCAGTAACTTGGTCAGTCAGCACTTCACCTATACCGCATGCTATTAGAAAATTTCATCTTGAGGTGCGGTATTAAGGTTACGGCTCTGAATGCTGTTAGACATGGATAGCCTAGAATAGTGTTGTATACGGAAGACTAGTCAACGATTAAGAAGGTGAGTGTATGACTCGTTAATCTCGGATACGTGCCTAGGTAACCTCCAACTGGATCATTCCTAGGACGGTCACTGTTTCGTTATCAAGGCCATAGAGCGGCCTTTCGACAGGTTTCAGTTAACTCTTTTTTAATCAAACTTAAAAAGGTATCAAGATAAACCAAATCTATAAAGTTTCCATTATCGATAAAAACTCGTTTTAATTAGTAATCTATACTACCATCCGAAACGAGCGCGAATACAACGAGGGGATCATCATGGGGGGAGATTACATGTTCACTTGCGATCTGCTGGGATATTGACTTGTCGGATTGTGATTATATTGACCACTTTGACCGCGACCCGATTCTGTGGTTAGGAAGACTCTGATCCTTCCCAGCCTGAGGTGCCAAAGTTTTTCCCAGGGTTCATAATGAACCTAGTGAGATGGCCTCTCCGGATGAGCTTCTCGATCTCTCGTTGAAGTATCTTGCAATCCTCCGTGGATTATCTAGGAGATTGATGAAATTCGTAATATTTAGTTGAATTTCTTCCTTCCACTTTCTTAAGTGGTTTTGGCCATTTAAGGGACTTCTCTCCATAGATTTTCATGAGAAGTTGGAGCGCTTGTCAATCAGGGGTGTCACGTTGTTCAGCCCGTAATCCCTTTGCTCCAGTGCGCCGGTCCTGAGCTGCTTCCTGCGGAAGTGATCACCGCCATCATGCTTCCTCTTTCCCTCAGTCGGGAAAGGGCGAGATTATTCGGTCCTCTCAGGATGCTTAGCCTTGTTGGCCTCTTTGGCCGCTGCATAGACCCTAGTGATAGATTCTGCTTTTCAAAAGGTTTACGGATTCTTATGCGGCAGGTGCCTAAAGAAGTCCCCATATGCCAGTGCAGAGATGAAACTGTTAAACTTCATCTCCTCTATGGGCTTGGGGATCCTTCTTGCTTCCGCAACAAAGCGATTCAGGAACTTCTTTGTATTCTCTCCCTACTTCTATTTGATGTGGGAGAGATGCCATAACTACCTCTCTTCCCGGCGGCCGGAAGCAACTGCACTAGGAAGAGGTCGATGAGCTCTCGAAAGCTCTAGATTGAGTATGACGGAAGCCGATGGAACCAAATGCGGGTATCTCCCTTTCGAATGAGGGGGAAGTAACGACACATTGCTGCGTCCTCCAAGCCATGGAGACTTAGATGGATGCAAAAGTGATCCAAATGATCTACGAGATTAGCGCTCCCATCGTATGAGTTTAGAGGTGGCATCTTAAACATTTTCAATAAAGGGCGGTTCAAGATCTCAGCAGCGAAAGGAGATCTATCCAGATCTATGGCATGTTCATTTTCTTTAAACACACGGTTCCAAATGTTCTTCACTTTTGAATCCGTCCAGGTGGCGTTGCTAGATTTTTTTGAGTTGAGGTAGGTTCTCAACTCCGTCCTCTCTCCAGAGTGGCACGTAGCCGATCGGCTGCTGTCACTAGTGGACTTGATGATCCTGAAGGTTCCGTTATGAGCTCGAGGCTTGATTTCTACCCGAGAGTATCGAAAATTCTTTCATTCTGAGCTCTCGTCCGGAGTCCTGTAACCCAATCGCCCTTTGAGCCTTGGACGGCTCTGGGCATTGGAGGCCTCCGGAGCCTGAACGTTGCACAACCTCGTGGTCTTTTTAGATGGCTTCTTCTTTTTCTGGCCTCCCATCCTAGAGGCTAGAGTAGGGACTGTGCAAGGCCGAGCATCTGGCTTTATATTTTCCTAGCAGGCACAGAGTATCATGAGCATTTGGTTCATGTTGCTCATTTGTTCTGCTAGGTTTTGGAAGAATTGTGCGGGCACTCCGCTGACCAGGTTACCAGTAGAGTTATCCTACTAGGGTATGACCGCGTTTCTAGCGAGACCGCTAACTTGTGCTCTAATGTTCACCATTCTGATTGATGACATGACTTGGAAGATGAAATTGAAAGTGGGTGTGGAGAAATGTGGCAGGCTTTTTGTAAGCGTTTCCACATATGACACCAATGATGTTTCCTAGATCTAAATTTTAAATAGATTCGGGTCAAGTCATTTGTCTGTATTCAGTTTCGTCCTCTAAATTTGGATCCTATATACCACAATTATGAATTAGAGGTCAGGTGATGGTAGGAAATTATTCCATCAAAAATACTTCATTGTTCAAGTCAGTAAATAGGCTTTGAAGTAAGAAGGTAAATGTAAAGGGAAGCAATATGTATGTGATGAGTGTTTGTGAGGTTAGGATTACTCTCGTAAGTAGAGAGACTTTTTCTACTCGTGAGGAGCAAAATCTCTAAGTATTAAGTTTGTTGGGAACGTAGTAGCAGAGAGAAAGAAAGAGCGTTAGGATGCTTGATGTTAAAAGCGTAGGAACTTTACAAGAGCAGGCTTTTTGTAAGCAAGTGAGAACGTGCCTTAGAAGTGGAAACTCCATGACCTTTTATAGCCACTATATTGGGCTTTCTTCCTTATACAGAAGAGCTTGACACCCGCGCTCTATTGGGATCGTTGTCTTTTATGGCGTGGAGCTTTTATGGCTATAACAATCGATGAATTAATTACTTTCCTTTTGCGTTCTGTAACCGTTAGGGTTTTCAACAGATAATGAACAAATTCTGATGCATTCTTTCAGAGATGCACATTGATTCTGGAAGCAACCGTTACAATAGTGGTTACTTTCTGGGAAGAGCGCAAAATCAGTGGGAGAGACCATTGTGGCTTGAGAACAGACACATGAACCAATTTGGGCTTCGGCCGCATAAGGTCTGGCCCTCAGTTGGTCACCTGGTCACGTTTCCGGTTAGTGGAAGCGTTGACCGTCATGTTCCCAAGTGGGCCTTCCTCCTCTTGGACTTTTACTGAACCATTAACCTTTCGTCCGATTAACGGTTGGCGTTGACCGTCCAGGTGCAAATTGGCCACTAAGGTTTTGAGCCATTTCGTCCTTTGTTGGCCAGTCCATTACTAACGTGCCCATTAGATACAAATATCAAAAATTAGACCGTAAAAATAGTCCAAACTTCTGTATGATATAAGTTAACGAATCAGATTATTTTTAGACAATAATATTTATTTAAATATTGACTTTAAAATTTTTAAATAATATTTTTACATAATTTTTAAAAAATAAATTAAAAAATGACTATAGTCAACTAATTTCTACCCAATCCAAATAACCAAAATTATTTTATCCAATAAGTCTCGTTTAGTTCGATATAATCATATCTAATTAACAAGCAATTCTCAATTTCAAAATTATAATTTTTTACTCTATCTTGAAAATTACAAAGAACTGTCTTACATTATTTTTCAATTCCAATGAATTGAAATATGAAATTAGAATTCCAATACTACCAAACATCGAACAACAAAATTGGAATCATGCCTCCAATTTTATTTCCAGTTCTAAATTCCAGGGTCCAATTCTGTGAACCAAACAGGGTTTTAGGTTTATTATCTAAGAACAGAGGAAATTCGAGTATAAATTATGAGGTGAATGGAGATTATGAAGCAAAACTTTAGCTGCACCAAATCATGTTGGAAGAAGAATATACTGTGAGAATTACAGTCAATATTTCCATTACAGCCCTATGCTAGATTATTGTTGGATTGACTTCTTTGACTCAATTGTCACAGAACTTGTATGGAGTTTAACAGGAAAAAAAAAAGGCATCATTTTCATCCTTTATGTTAGGTAAGTAAAACGTGAAACAGGAAGAAAAGATGTTCCATTCTCAGTGTATAAGTTTAAAGCATTTGTTTTTAGGAGCAATTCGTTCTTTTCAAATGCAATATACATCTCTCTGT